>JAKCOX010000010.1:5918227-6518227 GCA_022605575.1 Laterallus jamaicensis coturniculus
CAATTACCCATGCATCTATTTTGTGGTAAGTAAGAATAAGTGTGCGAGTGTAAGAAAATATACTATAAAAACTATAAACTTCTAAGCCATTCTGAAAAGTCTCAGCTGCACAGATCTACACACAATCACAAGTATGCACATTCAACATCACAGTTGGCAGTGAGATTTTCCCCTACTGCATGCATAGGTTTATCCTTTGATGTGTACAAGAATATCAGGGAATGGTTATAATGTATACAGTGGAAAAAGACAAAAAATACATCAACACATTGGGTTGTTAGAAAATAGGGAGCAAGGGAGAGAAGCAAATTGTAATGTCTATTGTATTAATTTAATTTAATTTAATTTAAATGTTAGGTTATTTTATTTTATTCCAGTGCCAGGTTACTTGTTTAGCTTCCAAAATAAAGGAAGAGGAAAGAATACGAATCCAATGATGAACGGCAGATAAATTCAGAAAAACTAAGTCCACCTCAAATGCACAAGGCTGAGAGCTAGCAGGAAATGTTGTCTCTTTGGGAGTTTCAGTCAATTTTTACATCTTCCAAAGATTAGTTTAGTATTCACTAAAGAGAAAACTCTTATCACAGCTCCAATCTGATCTAGAGGTAACAGAAGCAGCTAGCTGCTCTGTATCATTCCTTTAGCTGATTCATCTGTAAAAATAAGGTATTACAGGTCTTTTTACAGTTGCATATCATGTACTCATTGGCTATGATAAACAGGAAGAAAATCTTACTTGAGTATCCCCTACATACCTACACCTTTCATTAGGTAACTACATTGCATTGGAAGGGGAGGGAGGGGAGGGACGGAGGGACGGAGGGACGGAGGGAGGGAGGAAAGTTTTTTTTGTCTTCATTTGAGAATACATATTCTCTGCCTAAATCTAGAATGTCTTTCCTGCTTTTGCTTTCTACTTTATAAGAACCATGCCAACCAGTCCTTCAAACTTTCAATTGTAAGTTTTTGTAGTTTTTAATTTCATGAGGTCATTTTCATTGATCTCTTTACTACTGACCTGTTATTTTATTGGTTTTGGAAGGATCATTTACACTGACCTCTATTGCCTTACTGGTTTTCTCTCCTCTTTGCTCCCATATCACCCAAGCAATTGAATTTCAGTCTCAATTCTAGTTATTGGATACATAAAAGTAATTTCATTTGTATTGCTATTATTCCTAGCTGAATTGTCTTTTTTGCTGTATGCCTTCCCCAGCTCATAGTTTAAGCCTTTTTAATATTCATTACAGCAGTCTGTTTCCTTCTGGTTATGGTAGAGACTATTCCTTATATTATAGATAATTCCATTCTCCAAAGACTCCCTTGCTCCTAATAAACTCAAATTTCTCTTATCTGAACAATCTTCTTAGGCATGCACAGATATCTTCTAATTCACCTGGTGTCCCCATGCTAGAGGTCAGCATCTCTACTATCAGCAGTGAGTCTATCATGTCAGGTGAACTTTGAGCTGCTTTGCAGGGAAAGGCCAATAATGTACTTGTTTGTCTGTTTTGCCATCTCCCCTAGAATTTCAGACTATCAGCATTGTAACCTATTGCAGGATTCAAGAACCCAGGAAACGCTCTTTTCCAGAATTTTCCTAACAGTGGGTTTGCAACAAGACAGATTTGCAATATTTTGATAGACTGAGAAGAGGGGCACAAAACTGTTGGAAAATGTCCAGAGGATGGTAAAAGGTTTGTGAGGAGAGGCTGAAGTCCCTTGGTTTGTTCAGCCTGGAGAAAAGGAGGCTGAGGGGAGACCTCATCATGGTCTATGGCTTCCTCACAAGGTGGAGCAAAGAGGCAGATGCCAATTTCCTCTTGTTGACCAGTGATAGAACCCAAGGGAACATCATGAAGCTACGACAGGGGAGGTTTAGATTGGATGTTAGGAAGAGATTCTTTACTGAGAGGGTGGTTGGGCACTGGAACAGAATCCCCAGGCATGTGGTCACACCCCCAAACTTGACTGAGTGTTTAGACAGTGTACTCAGTCCCATGATCTGACTTGGCTGGTCCTGTGTGAAGTCAGGAGTTGGACTCAATGATCCTTATGGGTCCCTTCTAACTCAGGATTTTCTATGATTCTATGAACAGTACTTTGCCTTGCATACTCAAGAGAAAGCAGCTCTCATGGATTCTTCTGCAAGCTCTCTTTTTAAAAATAATTATTTGCTTTGCGTTTCCCCAACTTCATAAATACAAACACAAAATGTATCATTGGCAATGTTTCTCACAGATTTAGTTCCTAAAATTTTTGTCCAAGGCCCAGTTACAGACAGTAGAGTTTTGCCCATTGTGGCATGTTTGTGATATCACCATTTCAGATATAGATAGATATATATTTATTTTTTTAACAGTTGTTTTGATTTTTAAAAAAAAAAGTTTATTTGGGACATTCTAATAATTTTCAAACAGTTTAAATAAAAACTCCAATACAGTATATGATGAAATAACATCGTGCTCAAAGTACCAGTATAATATAATGGAGAATGTAGCTGAATTGTAGAACTAACCAAAATCCAGCAACAGTTTGAGAGTCATACAGAGAATTTCTCTGTGTAGAATGGCAGTTCCTGAGTCATGGCTATTTCATTGTAACTAGTGGCTTCATTTTGGAAGTTTATTTCAGTTTCACTTTCAATAGAGGACATAGAAGTATTACCCGTTTTAACTATAGGAAATCTCCTTTATGCAACCATCAGAATCAAGGGAACTTTTAAAACCTGGACCTTGTGGATTAAATCTTACTCATACAGTATACAGATGCTGAGTAGGAAATTTATTTTCCTGACTTTATCCATCTTTCTCTCTCTTCACAGGAAAACTGTCTGCCCTGGTTCTGGACAGGCCAGAATTACCTCTCCAAGAGGCCACCACATGTGAGCTGAGTTAGCCCAGTCTGTTTTCCACACCACCTGATCTCACTCCCGCATGAAAGGGGCTGGTCAGGGAGGGGTGCTCCTGGGTACCTCCTAGTCAGTCCCTGTGTGGCAGGGGTGTCAGGTTGGTCCTTGCATTGTGCAGTACCCTGTGTCATTGTGGGTCAATAAGTACTCTGTGTTATCACCGTGTGTGAGTGAAATTTGCTGCGGGTTGTTATTGTTCCCAACACACAGTGTTTTTTGTCAGTAAACTGTCCTTATCCCAACCCACAGAGGCTCTGTCTGTTTCTCCTTCAGGAATGAGCAAGTGGCATGTGGTGCTCAGATACTCTTTGGGGATCAACTATCACAGTCCTTTTTGTCACCCGACATGGTGCCGGAAGGTTTGGAATAACGGTAGATCTGACCCAGTTGTGTTAAAAAGCTAAGTGTTTATCACTTTGTTCAAAGAGGTGATGATAACAATGATGTTTTGCTTGTTCACCTGGCTTTGGCATGTGAATCCACACCCACTTTATGTAATCCCTGCCCAGCTGTTTTTCACCTCTGAGACTCAGGCTTCTAATTCCATTATACTGTGCGGTACTGATTTATGAAAAGATATCATCTGTGTTTGTCAGCCTAGGAGGGTATCTATATGTGGTATTTCTGCCATTTCCAACTATTGGGTAAAGTATCTCAGCATTATTTAATAATCACACTCAATTTATGGGGAAAACAGGGGGTGAGGGGATGTGCTTCCTCCTCCCCTTTTTCCTTCAGGCTTGTTACAACAGCCTCTGAGAAGTTTGACAGACATATGAGAGGACATAAGCAAATACCTGGACAAGAAAGACAGATCCATAGGCACTGGGGCTACCCATACCTCAGAAAATGACACTGCAGCTGAGCCAGAAAGAACCCTTATAACAGACACTGTAGCTGGTCAAATCTCAGAGGCCAACCATGTAGTGGAGCCAGAGTACCAATACCAGTCACTCCTATATAGAAGAAGAAATACACAGTGAAAACCATCTGTATTATTGTGGTGGTTTAGCCCCAGCTGAGAGCTGAGCCCCACACAGTTGCTTGTTCTTTTAACAAAAAGAAGGAGGGGGTGGGGGGGGAAGTTGGGTGGAAAGGAAATGTAAAGAGGAAAAAAAACCAAACCAAAACATAGAAAAACAAAACCCCGAAAACCAAAACCCTGCAGGTTGGGATAAGGACAGGTTACTAAAATAGGAGAAAAAGAGAAGAAAAAATACAACAATGATAACACAACTTTAGAGCACAAAACACAAGAAACTGGTGATACATAATGCAGTCTCTCACCGAACCTCGCAACTTAGGCTGTACAGCCCAGAGCCGTCCCGGAACCCAACTGTCTCAAAGAAACCACACATCTTGGAGACATCTTGGAGTTGCTTCCTCCCAGCCCCCCCTTTATACTGAGCATGACGTAATTGACATGGAATATCCTCTTTGGACAGTTCGGGTCACCTGTCCTGGCTGTGTCCCCTCCCGTTCATTAGAAATATGAAGAACTAAAAAAGTCCTTGATTGCTTGGCAACAACTAGAAACATCAGGGTGCTATCAGCACTGCTCTCATCCTAACACACAAACATGGCATTCCATCCATTGCTAAAAAGTAAATTAACTCCATCTTAGCTGAAACCAGGACAGTTATTGAAGACAATAATGAACTGGGACTATTGCGAGAACTTGAAGAAGACGAGGTACCAGAGGTTATAACCCGATCCCTGTCCTTGAATAAGGTGAAAGATATGAGAAAAGATTTCAGCCGCTTTCCAGAGGAGCACATCATGACCTGGCTACTCCGATGCTGGGACAACGGGGCCAGCAGCTTGGAATTAGAAGGCAGAGAGGCCAAGCAGCTGGGATCCCTGTCCAAAGTAGGAGACATTGACAAGGCGACTGGAAAAAAGTCCCAAGTCCTCAGCCTCTGGAGTCGACTTCTATCACCTGTTCATTGAAGATGTTGTGTGCCAGGCAAGTGGATGACCATGGACTGAGTACCTCAGTACCTGAGGGAGTCAGCCATGCGAGAGATGGTTTACTATGATCCTGACAAATTCCAGCTGCCCACCAATCCTGAGGAAGTTCAGTGTTCTCAACCCATAAGTTTGTGGAGAGTGCACCAGCATCATATGCCAGTTCACTGGCCGTAATAGACTGGGAAAAGGAGGAAGCATCCACAGTGAATAATGTAGCCAGCCAATTCCATCTATTCAAAGAAAGTCTTTCTTTCTCCCTCAACTCAGCTGTGGAGAAAGTATCCTGGAAAGTCCAGTGACTTGAAGAAAGTTTGTCCTGCTGCCCACCTGTGCACACCACAATTTCAGCTATCAGAAGCAGGTGTCCCCCTCTTCCAGAAAGACCTTATAAAAAGTACACCCCATGAAGCACCCTGTGGTTCAATTTCCATGACCACAGCAAAGACATGAGGAGGTGGGATAGGAAACCCATCTCAGACCTCCAAGCCTGAGAAAATTAGCTGCAAGGAAAAACAGTTACAAAGAGAGATTCTTTCAGGAAGAATGCTGCACCAGTTTCCTGTAGACAGCCCACCAGACTGTGTTATTGTAAATGTACCTGTGATCCTCTTGAAGAGACCTCCAAGTCCTTCTTGCATGAAGGAAACAGCAAATGCAATGAGTAAGATTAGAGGGACCCTGTCTCCAGCCAGGTGGAGGAAAGGGGCAGTCAGATTTATTTGACTCTGTGGGTCCGATGGCCTGGCACATGAGATCCACAGAACTACCAAGTGTTAGTAGCTGCTGATGACCAATGTACCCTAATACCATCAAACTATGAACCGGCAGAGCCATCTACATTTCCAGACTGACAGGGGGACCCCAGCAGTTGACTCTATTAGAAGTGAGTCTAACTTGGATTGACTGGGAAAATCAGCCCATTGTGATTGGCCCAGAGGTTCTGTGCATCCTGGGCATAGGCTTCTACCACACTGTCATGTTTGGGAAGACTCAATGTTTAGCCAATGAAGTGCAATTTACAAAGATTAGGTAAGAAATTAAACAGTCCTAAATCTTGCCAAAATTAGAAAATTCTAGTAGTACAATAAAGCTGTGGACTTTTTAGCAAAAATGTACATTTTATCCACATACTTGGGTTGATTCTCTGGACTCAGACCAAATTGGTACTTTGCTAATTTGTTTCTTAGGTTTGGGGTTTTTTTTTTCCTTTAATTAGAGAAAGGTCTGGTCACATCATGGTAAACTTTATAGACTGCAGGAAACGCAGACTATAGAAGAAGCAAGAGAAAAAATAATAGTTGAAAGTTAGTCAACATAATCTGTAGGTGGTAACACAGTAATGTGATGCAAGTTAGATCTCCCACATTACGTTCTTGGCTTTTCAGTTGATCTCAAGTTAACTACTAAATTAAGCTTTTCAAATGGTCATGTAATTTACATCCAGAGATTATGAGATTATATGTTTTCATACAGCAATCAAGCCATTATATAAATCAGTATCCCTTCAAAATTTTCTTTCAAATGGACAATAGGAAAACATTACTTTTTAGGAAGGAAATGTGAATTTTTACTGGCGCGATTTCTGAGTCAAGATTTTTTTGATTTTTCAGCTGAAAAATGGGTACTGTACTGACATCTAGCACAACCTACCTGCTTGAAAAGAATGTTGCATGTTTTAATGGATTATCATTCACAAAATACTTGGAAATTTTAAGATAGGTGCGGCTACGGTAGAGCAAGGTGCATAGGTAATAGTGCATATTACACAGCTAAAACCAAATAAACAGTAAAGAAAAGTATAATAAAAAATGGAAAATTTAAAGCATTGTCCTATTGCAAAAGACATTTGAAAGAAAAAGGCACAATAAATATGTTTTACTGTTTATCTTCAACACATTAATCTGGGCATGACTACACTGTTCATTTGCACTCAGTTTTCTTTGGAGAGCTAAGATTCAGAGCCAGAAAGAAACTTGCAATGCTCATGTACATTGTGTGAAAATGTACTGAGAGTCATTGTCTTCATCTTGACATTTGAAGACCCAACATATGGTTCCCACGTCCATTTTTTAGGAGTGTGCAACCTAAGAAAATGTGGAGATACGCATTCTTAGTAGAGCGGGTGCCAGGAATAGAAATCTTGAGGGCTTTTTTGGATTCATGAACAGCCACAAAGATACACAGGTAATTTTTATTTAAAATAAAGGATTTCACCCTATCAGTGTTAGTTAAATGGTTGTGGCATACTTACAGATCAGAAGTAGTTTTTTTATCCCTTCCATCTCCCTTTGCTTTGGCAAATCATTACATATCAGGTGAGAACACAAATGCCTTCTTTGAACTTAAACCGAGGAAAGTTTCCCTTAAAGCAGCCTTCTGGCTGAGCCTAATATGCATCATGGAATAGGTGTAGTTAATTTCACAGTTAGAGGGGGGATAAAATTCAAGTGGAATAAAAGGTTATTGAAATTGCCATCCGAAAACATAGAAAAACCTTTGTATCTTGAAGAAGCCATGCAGAATCCATGTCAATATTTAAGTATATGTGTTTGCCCACGTTCAGCCTCATATTGTTATTTACTAGTGAAAGGCTTAAGAAAAAATATGCTTTTGAAAATCTCCTTTCTACCATGCATTTCCACCTTTTCTTTGTTTTCTTTCTCCTATGTATTTATCCTTGTGATGCGCTTCTAACATTGCATGAGTTCTGCTCCACAGCAGCCCTGGCTGGGAGTTCTGCTCCCTGGCTGCTGTGGAGCAGAACTGATGGCTGCCTCACTGACCCTTTTATTGTGAGGGGTCATTTTTAAGCATAAGAGCCAGCACTCGCATGCTCATTGGATCTTGAACATCAGAGGCAGGAATGACAGAGACTCAATCATTGCTTAATCCCTCAAAAGTAGAGTCGCTTTGGAACTTTATTTTGTTGAATGAAAACTAGAGAGAGAGCAGATAGCTATATATTTTCTTAGTAGGAACTAGACACAAAGAGACAGTTTGGCAGAACTGGGGTTGAAAGGTCAATTTGCTTAAAAACTTTTTTTAAAACACTATTAAGTACAAGTGATTTTTACTTAATTTGGTTGTTTAAAAATTACAATCCCACAGATTTTATGTACTTACATGTATAAAACCCCTTTTTTTATCCTAGTAGTAAATTTCCATACACATTTTTTGAAGAAGGTATGCATATATCTATTATAAATCAGGTCTGAAAATTAAAATGTGGAATTTAAATAATGTGTTTTTTAAGAAAGTAGCAGTGATGCACAAGGAATAGGATAAGAATTGATATCAATTCATTATCATGGATATAAAATAACATTCCTTTACTTAGCCCCACCATTAATCGATCACTTGTGTGCATGGATGCAAACTGCATTTTAATGGATGAAGGAGGAACAAAGACCACTTAGTATGGACAATTCCAGTAACAGAGCTAGGGCACTGAGAAACAGTGAAAAGCAAGCACGTAGGAGATCATGGGGGCTTGTGGTTAGCTGTGTTGTCAGAGGAGTTCTGCTGTACTGACCATTGTACCAGACAGTGCAAGGAGCAGAGATTCTACCATCTTAAAAGGAGGGCAGACAGGCAGACTGACTGACTGACTGACTGACTATAGGAGAGCTGGGAAAGATGCATGCAAGAGAAGTGGCCCAGCAGAAAGGAAGTTTAAATCAAGTGGGAAAAGAGAGATTTGAGAGGAGATGTGATAGCAATATAAAAAGCCATGAACTGGCCATGCTTGTTGGTTCATAGGAAACAGTCAAGTGGATGACATGATTGCATTACATCAATCAGTCTGCAGGCAAATTCACTGCTTATCATGTTTATCAGCAGTGTATCAGCAAGCTAGTGGAACCAAAATACGCCACAGATACTCTGAAGTGTGCCTAATTAATGAAAAATTCTTAAGCATTTTCTTTTTCTATTTTCTTCAGAAATCCAATGACATTTTCATTCATTAAAAATTAGAGGTTCCTTCAATTTACAGAATATGCCATGCATTTTTATACTGCTGAACACGTCATAAAAACATAAGTGGGATATTGCTAGGAGAATCTGTGTTTCTACCAAAGTCACAGTTAGGGAAAAACTACACAGGCAGAGAAGAAAGAAAGGTTTGCAATTCGCACTGGTGAAAAAAGATGTCTAATATTTGGACTAGCGAACAAACTGCAGATTAGATGGACTCTAGGAGGTTTTCCTCACACTGTACACCCAGGGAGGCACTAATAAGTTTCTCAGCTACTGACCAGAGACTGCCAGCAAGTGGAAGTTCTGCTACATATATCCTGAGGACCAGCAGATGTATGGTCAAGTCATAGGGGCTCTAATTACATGGTGAAAAAGCTTTCCTCTTTGTCTACTGGCTTGTCTGTTCTTCATTTGGCTTAGGACCCTAACATCCACCTCATCTTTGTCTTCATCTTTCCTTTTCTCTACTGCATTTGATTTGGCCTGTGTCTTCCACAAAGAGCAACCAAACCTCCTGCCCATGATGTTTACTTCACATCTTAGAATCACAGAATCGCTAGGTTAGAAAAGACCTTTACTATCATCGAGTCAAACTGTTCTTGTCCTCTACCAAACCATATCTCTGAGTACCTCATCTACCCATCTTTTAAACACATATGGGCATGGTGACTCAACCCCCTCCCTGGGCAGCCTGTTCCAAGTCCTAACAACTCTTACAGTGAAAAAATTTTTTCTAATATCTAATCTGACCCTGCCCTGGTGCATTTTTTTTGCCATTTCCCCTTGTCCTATCTCCTGTCACCTGGCTGAAAAGGCCATCCGCCACCTCTCTAAAACCTCCTTTCAAGTAGTTGTAGGTGGTGATAAGGTCTTCCCTCAGCCTCCTGAAGGCTAAACATCCCCAGTTCCCTCAGCCGCACCTCATAAGATTTGCCCTCTGGCCCCTTCACCAGACTTGTTGCCCTTCTGTGGACACGCTCAAAGACTTCAATGTCCTGGTGAGGACCCCAGAACTGGACACAGTACTCAAAGTGCGGCCTCACCAATGCCAAGTACAGGGGCACAATCACCTCGTTAGACCTACTGGCTACACTGTTTCTGATACATCAGGATTTTGTTGGCCTTCTTGGCCACCTGAACACACTTCTGACTCATATTCAGTCAGCAGTCAACCAACACTTCCCCACCCCCACCCCCTCCCCCCCCTCTGCCTGCAGCTGTCTAGCCATTCTTCCCCAAGCCTGTAGAAAGGCATGGGGTTGTTATGTCCCAGGTGCAGGACTCTGCACTTGGCATTGTTAAACCTCATCCCGTTGATCTCAGCCCATCAGTCCAGTCTGTTCAGGTCTCTTTAAAGAGCCTCCCTACCTTTCAAAGAGACCTGAACAGACTGTCCTTCTAATTTATTGTCAGGCCTTGTAACCTTAGTTCATTTTTCTTCCTTTATCCATTTTCATATATACATATTGTGTTTTATGTGGAGTGTTGTAACAACTGCTCCAGCTCATCTTTCCATCTCTCAGTCACATACACATCTTTGAAGCACAGAGCCAGGTTTTAAGCAAAAAGATCTTTGTCCTCTTCCCCAGGCTTTGAATCATTGAGCTCAAAATTTTCATGACAGTTCTCTCACTGTGACAGCTCATAAAGAGGCAATAGAGTAGGAATAATTTGTACTTCTACGTAGCTTAGTGTTCAGACAAATCACAGATTTTCTGGGTGGACCGACAAATGACACATTTGAAGGGTCTGATGCAGAAAGGCAGAGGCATAATAATAGGAGTTGTTACAGATCACAAGGAGTCAGAAGAAAAAGAAGATTTAAAGGAAAGAAATACCTTGAATTTTAAAAGTTACAGAGCTCAGAATACTCTCCCAAAACAAATCAAATCCCAGACATCATTAATTTTTCAGTATTTATTCTTAAATACCCTTATCCATGATTTCACAGACAAAGATAGGAATGCGGAGAACATGCATGACCATGCATACTCAGAAGTCAGTGCCATACTTCTTTCACAGTGTGTCACACATCATGACATCCATCAATGCAAAGTTGCTCATCTTTTAGTGGTTCAGAAATATTGATCAGACGAATGTACTTCTCAACCAGATGCTTTGACTTTTTCAAACCCTGTTGAGCCACTAGCTGTTACATCTTGCTAAAAAATGGCAGCTCGAAACTGGCCAGACAGTCATCTGAGTGCAGAGGCATGGCAGGCTAGGCTGCACCATGCCCTGCTCTCACTGGACCCCCTGGGCATACACACCTCCGGTAAAACAGTTTGGCTATGCTTGGCACTGCTGGACCTCATTTAGCACAACGCTAGAGGTTCCACGTGGGAACCAAGGCAGACTAACAGGGATCAGATGAAGGTCAGAACACTTATCAGCTAGCAATTCAAAAAGCATCAGGGAGGTGGGGGGTGAATTCCTCTCCCTGTGGATAAAGATGTCCTTGAAAAACATCCGTGTGATACTTTTACCAGTCTGATTGCTGAATCTGCACCTGAGATTACTTATGCAAAAAGGTGGATATGGAAAAAATACTATATCTGAGAAATAGTGAAGAAAGAAAAGCTGTTATTTTTGAGAACGAAAAGATTACAGAGGGGAAAAAAGTCTACCTTCGATATTCAGAGCTAAGGACTTTCCTCACATTAGCTTCTTTTTCAGTCTCTAAAATGTATTCTGTTTTATTTGTCTTTGCAACGTGTATGTGATAAGGCTAAAGATGACTGTCTCCACCTTTCTAAAGCTGAACAGTCCTGTGTTAGGCTGTGTCCCATAGGCTAGATATGAGCTTTGTGCAACTGACACTTCAGGAGGAGTATGTCCAGACTTGACACATTCCCAGCATTTCTTTCAGCTATTCTTTCTTCAGGATCCTTTCCATCTAGCTATTTATTAATATTTAATATTTTTACCTAATAGTTCTGGAATACATGTAAGAAGACTTCTGAAGTCATTACTTCCTTACTGCAATACCTAGAGTTGGGCCTTGTAAGATAGTGTGTTATTCAGAGCCTATGACAGTAGTGTCTTACTGGAGGGTCATAAGGTATGGATGGAACAGCCAATGGAGAGGGCACTAAGGTTAAGACATCTGAAGTTTTGCCCTGCAAAAGGTAACAGACTGCTTGGAGACTGTTACTGGAACCAGCCCTTGCTTCCTGACCATTAGAAACTGTTGGATTGGAAAGTTTGTTGCAATCAAGGAATCAATTTCTCTGCACTTTTTATACAGCTTTTCTTGCCAGGATAAAGAGCCACACTATGGTACATGGAGAACAAAAATATAGGGTTGCTTATTATTGTTACTAGGTCTGTGGAGTTGTCAAGTTTTCTACTTGAAAACAATGAAAATGCAGCGTAATCAAAGTTTCCAAAGGGAAAGCCAAATCAAAACAAAACTGCTTCTTCTATTTAGCTTTCAGTTGTACAGCTAAAGTGAGTGGAATACACATAAAAAGCCGCTCTAGTCTGAAATGTAGCATCAGAAGTTGAAGTCAATGTGCATAAATGCAACTTGTCCCTCCTAAGTGTTGGTGACTGAATTTAAGTGCTTCTCACACACTAAATTATCCTAATTTAGTCTTCCACAAATGTTTTTGTAAATTAAATTTATTAGCCTGAGCTCTGTAAATAAAAGTCAGAATGAATACTTGTTAAGTACGGATAGCAAGTTTTACAAAAAATGTCAGCTCCAGGAGTATTGTTATCAAAGATTAAAAAACAGTAAGAAGAATTATACACTTTTTAATGTTTCCATATCCCAGATGTCTCTTTCTCAGTTGTGCTGTATTTGAAAGTATTGGCAACTGTTACTTGTCTCATCCGATACAGAAGGGACACAGAAACTTGTATTAGAATAGTAGACGGTCCTAATAGGCAATATAGAGCATTTCAAGAGAAACATTATACATAAAGATTACTGAGCTTGAGACGAGAAACCTAGGCTGTAGAAATAACAGGTTTCTGACCAAAAAAGTGTTGAAACATGTCATTTTAACTCTTTATCTTGAACCTGCTATTTCCTCACTTTATAGATCAGTCATAAACCACAGGATTTATCAGGCTGAGTTATGTCATCATTCTGTACTTTTACTTCTCTAGAACATTGATTTCAGAACATGCTAAATGTTAACCATTTTTTCACTTCTAATAAGTTTTTCCTTTTAAAACCAAAAAAAACCCCAACAACCAACTCAAACACAAAACCGTCTCCAAGTTCTTTCAGAGTTATTTATTGCTACAGCAATATTGGGTAAGCCAAAAATCAGAACTCATTATTGATATTTATAAAGTAATTAATATTAAATATAAAACTCTTATATTACTTCTTTTTTTTGCCAACTCCTTTCTCAATTGCAACACGTGTCAATAATTCCACAAGTTGATTATTCATGGAGAAAAAAAATTACTTTGATTTGACTTGTTGAATTTGAAAAAAGTTATGTTAATATTATTATACTACCATATTCATATATGTAATCATCTGTATTTATTTTAATTCACTTTCTTCCTACATGTGTTCAGTTATAGACTCTTTGGTTTGTTCTTTTCTGTTGCCTCATCCATCACTGCATATAACAAAAGTTATTTCATAGAATTTTCCTTGATGACACCTAAGGTCATCTTCCTGAGCTGTTGCTGTGAACTTAGAACAGGAACAAGCAGGGTTGTTTTTTTTTCATTTTCTTCTATTTCTAGGGATAGTTAGTCTTACTGCTGTGCCCTCCTAGGATCCTGCTCACCACAGCACCTGAACTGGCAAATCCATGGGCAGAGGCAGCAACATGCCCGTACATCATCCTCGTATGCAGATGCCATCAGCATTGGTGCACACCCAGACCAAGGAAATTCGAAGCATTTCCAGACTCGTGGAGTAAATCTCTCAAGATCTCAAGTAATCTCTTAAGACTTACCAAGAAAAAACATCTTCTCTTGGATCTTGTTGAAATAATGGTGCACCACCTTTGAAGGTCACCTGTATACATCTCACACCCCCTTTTCAATTGCACTAATAACTGCACTTTAAAGAGATCCAGACCATTATTATAAACTCTATTTATATGGAAGAACTAGGTATCCATATCTTGCAATCCTAAAATTTATGTATGCAGAAAAACTTTTAAACAGTACTCTGCAGCACACTAGTTTTAATTTAATGTCATCTAAAAATAAATCCTTATAACTTTTGTGTAATATATTTGTCTCTGTGACTTTCTCTTCAACAAAGCATATCACTCTTGTGCTGGTGTATGAGTACTGCAGTAGTCTGTAGTATCACAGCCTTTGCTTGATCCAAAGAAAGAAGTAAGGTAAAACAAGTTGCACAGGGCAGTGAAAGAATGGAAGGTCTCACCATTTTCCTTCCAACCCATGGTACCCTATCCTTTCCAAATACGTGGCACAGCTTTTACAAGTGTCTTGGCTGTGCCAAAGTCTTTATTTTTTCTCTGTAAGTGTCCAAATGGCATAAACACTGATCCATTCTGAAAGTGGTATTTAAACAGAATCCTAACTACATTTCATCCTGAGATCTGGGCATATTTTACATCATCACAGTTCTTATGGATCAGTTTATGTGGAAAGCAAAGCAGGAGTAAAATGCAGCATTTCTGATGTGACTTTTCTTTATGTATCTCTTTGCAGTCATTTCAAACAAACAAACAAACAAACAAATTCACTACAGAAGAACAACTTCCCTGGGTCCAGTAGGGTATTTAAGAATATTTAATATTCTCAGAGCACTTCTTTTAAAGACAAAGCACTGAAACAAGGAGCAACTTCTTATGGAATAAGTCAGTCAGAGCAAAGAGAGCTATGTCCAACAGTGCAAAAGGGTTCCCAAGGAACACATAGGCAACCAATATCAGCAGGCTACAGTGAGTTTGGGGGTGCACATGCATGTGTATTTATTAAGAGATTCATACTGTGTTGTGTAGGTGTCCTGTACTCACGTGACATGTTTTCCAAGAGTTCTATTTTCTTCTATGGACATAATAGCATTGTGTTTATTTGTTTGAGACAGGACACCTGGGAGAAGAAGCTAAAACATATACATACCATGGGGAAAAAAAAGAATAAGCAAACATATGGAATGTCTGGACTACAGGATACAAACCCCACAGAAACTAGAGAGCGCACATTTTTCCTCGCAATAAATAGTAACCAGCTGAACCTACTCAGTTATGTCTTTAGAGCATTTGAGCTTCTGTAGACAGTAAACTATTGGAATCTGGAGAGACATGGACTAAGCTGCTACAACATAATAATGAAATATTTTCATAGGTATATCTTTTATGCTTGGCAAAAATCCAGAAAATGCTTTTCTGCAGTACATACACACATTTCCTTCTGACTATAACCCTCCCACAAATTCTTTTCTGTGATTCAGGCTATGTGCTAAAAATTAATTTTCTACTGCTCACATGAGAATCTGTGCATTGCACCCATCTCAGTAACTCGGTTGATTCCATAGCAATATATATTGTCAAAAGAGGGGGAAAAGCGTCTTATATGGAAACTGCAAAACATACTTAATATAAACACAGAACATCAAAAGTGAAGTATATAAAGCCTGAGGCTGATGGAAAGTTTGCACCACTGCCCATGGGCTATTACAAAATAGACTTGCAGCAATTAGCAAAAAGCACCCAGAGTCATCACAATTCCTTCTGTTTTGGAGAGAGAGGTTTTCCTATTACCTAAACCCTTTGACTGCTTCCATTCTGCATGTGAACTCAGAAATAAACATGTATTAAAGCTTTCAAACTAATTTACATTGACCCAAACAATATAAAAAATAACTAGCAGTTAGCACACATGTCCTGGTTAGATGGCTCTAGAAGGGTATTTCAGGGTATTCCAGGCAAAACTGAAACAAATTAAACTTTAAAACATCAAAATGTCAAAACCTTTTTCCAGTAGTCCTCTCACTGATAAAAATAACCAGAACTTCCTATTCAGTGAAGCAATCATATACATATCTGCTAAACATATGTGGAGCAAAAATACTTAGCTTCCATTCTTCCTAAGTCACTGCCACAGCTGTCTTGACTCATGTCCCTTCTGAGAACTAGATCTTGCCATTAGAGCTAGTTCTTGCTAGTAGTCAGGGCAAGATTTTCCTTTGTCTTCTGATTTTGTTGCTAAAAGGGATAGTTCTATCCTTACCTTATTCTACCCACCTCTTCTGCCACGTCACTTCTGTTTGTGTTTTTTTGTTCCCAAGCTCTTTGTAGCAAGGACTGTCTTTTTGTGTGCTAACAATAGTTGGCTCAATGGAGCAATAAGGAATACTGCACTACAAAATGATAATAAAATACCCTTTCCTTATGGAAGAAACTAAACAAACATTTCTATTCTTTCTGCAACCCCATTAGAGCACAAATAAACAGAGAATCCTGTACCAAGCTTTAGATATAATGCTCAATCTCTTCAACAGAAACAACAAAACCCACAGAGACTACAGAAAAGATGAATTTCAAATTCTAATAGACACAAATGGACTTTAATATGTTTCTCCAAAGATCTTCCAACTAGAAAAAATCACAGGGGAGAAGATTAGAGTGATAATAGCAAGTCACAGTCACGTGTGTATCTGATATGCTTTTAAACTGAACAACAAATCTAAAATAAACAAACAACACACATACAGAATGGCAAGACCTACTTTTTTCCTGCTTTTGTTGGCTGCCTAAAGATTCTTATCTATCCCGTTTTCCTTTACCATTTGAGAATAGCTTTTTGAACACAACCCGAACAACCAGTATTTATCACAAAAACTTAGGACGTGCCAAAGATCAGGGTTTTTCCTGGTACCACCAATTGACAAGAGGAAAGATCACCCAGAGATACACAAAGAAAACACAGAATATGTCCTGTAGTATCAAAATATTACTCTAAACTTTGTCCTAAAATAGCAGTCATTCCAAGACTTAGAGAAGGAAGATATCTCAGAGAGGTATGCTGTTCATTGAGCAAAAATGGCAATAAAGCCTAATATCTCATCAGTAAACTCGCTCAAGCAAATCCAAGCAAGTAGAGTGTGAGGTCAGACATGGAGACGAAGGGAGCTTCAGACAGCTCTGAGCAGTACAAAGACATTGGGGGCAAGTCAGATCTTGTAGGAGGCTCTTGGTTATAAAAGAACATTTGTGTTTTTCTTTCTAATCCATTATTTCATTCCAAAAACGACACCCTGATAAATTTTTTGCTAAAACAACCTCAGATTAATTCAGTACTTTATCTTCTCTTATATTGTGCTTACATCACTCTTCATCATATTTTGGATAGGAAACTTTATTCACACTTTTCTAACACTGAAGGAGCAAATCACGGGATACCAGAAGACAATCACTTGATAAGGTTTCAGCCCTATTCGACACATATATCTGATAAACATCTGAAACCAGATAACTGCATTCTTTAACATTCCACTCAAATCTTAAGGGTTTAACCCTCAGAGGCTGTTGGCTAATTTTGAATGGGTAGCCTTCCTAGACATGAAAAGTAATAAAGTTTTGATAGTCTAACTGATCCTGCAAAGCCCGCTCATTGTCTGAAGAATAATGCCTTTGTTAACACCACTTGCTGCAGAGAGCTGTTGCTGTGCCCAGTGAGTTCAGTTGTTTAGGAAACTAAAGGACTCTCAGACTATGACATGATTTGCATTGCTTGTGAATGACAAGCTATGCACAAATAACAATGTTTATTTTCCAATTTGTTATTGTGTTCTGTGTCCCCTAGAACCCTTCATGATTAAACTACTGTTTAATATGTTCATTCTGGACAGTTTGCTATGAGTTCAAATGAATAAAGCTGAATTTACCAAATTCTTTTGCAACAAATGAAAGAAAATAAACAATGGCTGTTCCTCATGTAGAAACTGCATAAACTAGTGACATTAGACCAAACAAATCACTGCACCTTCCTTGTGAAATAATTACGATCTCAATAGCTAAGCTTTTTTTCTAGTCATCAATATTTTACAGATATTGCTTGTATATTTACAGAAGCTTGCTTCTCTCTTGCTCTGCAATATAAGCTGCATACAAAAGGGGCATATTTCAAGGTACAACTATATTTAAATATGTACCTGTTCAGTTAAGACAAATTGAATTCTAAGCACCTCTGTTTAAATTGTTCATCTGAAAGGAAGAACTAAATAAGAAAGGAAATTTTAAAAAAATACGTATATATCTGTTTACAACTACTGGTACCCTAAATATATTTCTCTGCCTTTTTCAGGGACAGTGAAACATTAAATAATAATTTTCATTGCTAACACTAACGGGAATGTTTTTAGGAGTCAATTTCCACATGGTATAGATACAAATGCTTACACAAGATCCAAGACAATGGAAATTTGAGTCCTATTGCATGTTCTCCTGGAAGTTACAGAAATCTTAACAGACAAAAGCAAGAGCCAGTCCTTTGTACAGTGGGTTCCCATAGTTCACACAGATTCACTACATAGAAAATTCTGGTTTTTCATTTTAGATTACTTTCATGGCTTCCTTTAAACTCTACCAAATCTATGATCTGGTGTGAAGTACAAGTCAGTGGAAATAATCCCATCAACTGGAATAGTCTTCAAATAGAGCCTTTAGGTATTTATTTCCAAGGAATGCTTTTCAGTAAAAATAAAGGGGGAAAAAAAAGAAGGCCCAAGGTAAGAGGAGACAGAATGATATTTTAATGTGGAGTCTCTATCACTCTGTCCTTTAAAAAGATTTTGTGAAAAAATTTCAGAGGTATTCTTAATACATTAAAATACTTGCACATCAATATTAGTAACTTACAGGAATATTTGTGATGTTTATATTTCAGTGCAACTGGAAGCAAAACCAAACTCACATCTTTAACTTTCTCCATGTTAAAATGTTGCAAAAGTCTTCTTTCCCCTCTGACACTAAAAAATTTAAAACTATTACAAAGTGTTCAGTGAGATAAAAGTAGGTGTAGAAAATATTTTTACTCAAAAGACTGTTTCTTTTAAATTAATGTTACAGTTAAATGTACCATATTCTTGGGAAAAAAAGTACTAAAAACCCCACAAACCCACAAAGGAAAAACAAGAAGACAGAAGTGTGACACTAAAAAATTTATCCTTGATTTAATACCAGTAGAGAGCACGTGTGTATTTGAGGGCATAAACACACACAAACACATATATATATATCTCCTTTCTGCAAAGTGGTGTGCATAAAGAATATCTATATCTATATAGATATAGATATAGATGTAGATATATCTCCTTTCTGCAAAGTGGTGTGCATAAAGAATACCAGGGAAACCTTTTATCCACATTCTGTCATGCTTCTCTATGTACCTATAGTCTATGCAAATGTACACCATAAAAATAGATAATGTGAATGTATTTATACTAAAAGGATAGACAAGCTACAGGACAAATACAGTGTGGTGTTCTTAAGCAGTAGTTTTGTTCCCCTGTTGCATGGGCACAGCAAATGACAGGAAGGAATAGGAAATGCAATACAAGGGCAGCTCTCCAGTTGAGAGACACCATTCCTAGACGACTTGAAGTATTCTTTTGCCTAGCCCTTGTAATGTCAAGCCTAATGCATTCCGGTTCCTTTCAGACTCCCTGCAATCTACTGGGAAGAACTTTACTCCAGTTTTACACAATGATAAGACTTGCCCTTACTGGTATTTATAGTATACACAGGAACCTCGGGTCATTGTGAATCACTCAAGGTTTCCTTTTTTTTTCCCTTTACTTCTAAAGAAATGTGAGCTGCATCATCCAGCACAGACCACATACGAAAGGAGTTCAACAATCTTGCTAAGTGGCTGCTGGACAATAAGCTGCATCACATGGTAAAGGATTAAAAATAGGAGTGTGTCAAAGAATAAAGGATGGAACAGCAAGTTCTCAAATTAGAGGCTGATTTGACAGAGCTCGAGAGAGGTGGGAAGGCTCTTAACCCCTTATATTCAATTTCTGTGGAAGATAATCCTCTGAAGTTCAGTCATTCACTTGTACAGTTTCTGCATTGAGGCCATCAATGCCTCCTCTGTGCCTCATGGAAAACCTGCCTGGCTGCCCTGACTCCCCAGTGAGGGTTCTGCTGCGTGCAGGTCTTAACACAGGACTCTGTGCCCTCATCACTGAACCCATAGGATAACTTTAAAAAGCCTGTAATACAGTAATGTACTCTCAGGTAGTGTGATACAGTATGATAAAACTTTGCTATAATGATTAAGAATAGGAAAAAAGCATTCATAATTAAGAAGAGTTTGTTATTGATAAAGTTTCTGCTATCTAAAAAAGTCTCCGTCTTCTAGGTTTGAGGTCATTTACCTCTTCTAACAGGTGGTCCCGACAGCTTTTGGACACAGCCTAGTGTTGTGCTTTAACCCCAGACAGCAACTAAGACCCACGCAGCTTCTTGCTCATTCCCTGCAGTGGGACTGGGGGAAGAATCACAAGGGTAAGAGTGAGAAAACACTTGGGTTGAGATAAAGTCAGTTTAATAAGTAAAGAAAAAGTGTGCAAGCAAGCAACACAAGGAATTAATTCACCCGTTCCTGTGGGCAGGCTTTCTCCAGGACAGCAGGCAACAGTAACTTGGGAAGGCAAACACCATCATTCTGAATAGTGCTCCCCCTCTTCCCCCAGCTTTTATTGCAGAGCATAAATGAAATGGAATATTCCAGAACATGGTATGGAATATTCCTTTAGTCAGTCAGTGTCAGCTGCATTCCCTCCCAAATCCTTGTGCACCCCAGCTTACCCACTGTCATGGCAAGAAGCAGAAAAGGCCTGCATGTTGTGCTAGCTCTGCTCAGCAATAGCTAAAACATTTATTCCAGTTTTACGCAATGATAAGACTTGCCCTTACTGGTATTTATAGTATACACAGGAACCTGTTTTGTTGACACTGTTTTTAGCACAAATCCAAAAAGTAGCTTCACACAAGCTACTATGATGAAAAATCAACGCTATCCCAGCCAAAACCAGTACACCTGGCAAGAATTGCAGTTAAACATATTTGATATTAACCTAAGTAGCTAGAAAGGAAGGAAAAAAAAGGCTGTGTTGGTGCACAGACATCTTCAGGTATTCATAGCCAAAAGGGATCTCTAAAGGGATGTCTCACATTCCATATTGAAGATTTAACAGGGAAGGATATTATTAAGAGAATGGGGAAGAGTATGTTTTGCATAACTATGCCATGCATTATCATAGCACTTACATTAATAAACTGTAGAAAAAGTGAATAGCAGATGTATCTGATATGGCTGTGGCACTGACATAACCAGCTAATGCAGCATCACCTTTTTAGGAAAAGAAAAAAAAGAGTGAAAAAAAATCATGGCAATGAGATGAAATGCAATGAAGAATATAACCTCATACGGTCAAAAGTGTGTCATCTTAAATGAACCTGCTAGTCCTGTTTAATGAAGAATTATTTGATTAGAGGAGTTGACTAGTGGAGTTACTTGCTCTGGAACAAAAAATTAGCTTCAATAATAACTTCAGTACAGTAGAACTTAAAACATCTTTTGCAAATATCAAAGTACTGGAAAATTTCATCAATATGGGACATGACTGGCTGTTCACCCAACACACTTGCTTTCAAAGTAACCTTGAATGCAAGAGTAACTGCAGTGCTACTTGGCAGTACGTTTGTACAAACTGATGTACACTGGAATTAATTAGAAAAGATTCAGTTAGCTGTATCAGCTGAAAACAATTGTTGTTTCTTTTAATCACAGTCACAGAATGCCATATTGAGAAAAGCAAATGAAATTTTAGAACATAGGAAATGAAGTGTCAGAACAATACTAGGAAGTGTTTATTCAATTGTAGAATAAATCGAGATATAGCTGAAGTTTGAAATACTGGCCATCGCTGAATGTTATTTCACACTAGAATCTGAAGGTGATGAGAAGAGCCTGCTCAGGGAAGCAGAAAATTGTCCAACAAGTAGAAGCTAGGTGATTAAGACAGTTTCTGCCAGAATTATCCCTTATGAGTCACCCAGATAACATTGCAACAATCAGATTAACTGGTCATACTATTTTGTATGACATCCTCTTCACAAGCACTTCATGTATTCACCCTTTCCTGTAGGCTGTAATCTCTGCCAAGACCAAGTCTTGTAGGATCATCCACCGCAGTTTATTTAGCCACAGAAGGGGCAAAATTATCACCAAAGCATGAAAGAACAAGTGTCACTCAAAACAACATTTTCCTGTTGCACCACAGCAGCACATAAAATTGACTTTGGTTATTTTCATCTTAGAATCATAGCATCATAGAATCTGTAAGTTTGGAAGGGACTTTTGGGGGTCATCTAGTCCAAGCCCCCTGCAGTAAGCTGGCAGAGACTACAACAGTGAAGAACAGGGGTACAAATGTTGAAGTTTACACATTTGTGTTCTTCTTGTCTGTCACTGCTGTCAAAGGAGTACCTTTCTTATTAGTTCTCATAGTCATACCTGACACTCTCAGAAGACCTACCATCTTCCTTATGATACACCTGATACTTTTTAAACTGAGTAACAGAGTCTGTTTTGATTTCTCACCAGTTCTGACACACATGTAATAGGGTGGGATTCACCAGCAGACCAGAGAAGGGTGACACAGGAATTGCTAAAGGAAAAGACCTAGATCTCATGTATCATTGAAAATCACAGTGCAAGCCTTCCTAATACGTTTTATATTTCATGGATTACATGGATTGCTCCCCTTTTCTGAAGCCTGAGCTGAATATCAAACACTTAAATGTTCTTCTGCTCTGAAAAAACTTTCCTCAGCTCCTTTCTGATCTACATTTTTTCCTGCACATAGAAATTTAAAGTCACAATGGCTTTTTTCATTTCTGTTCTGAATATATTTTTGCTGCTGTTAGTATGATAGACTCAATAAATTACTGGGAGAGAAAGCACCAATATAGAGTCTGACCTGTCATCAACAAAACTGCACATGAGGATTCCACAGTGGACACAATTATATCCCCAGTTACTTCTGTGCATTCTTTCTGTGAAGAAAGAGTAAAAGCAATGAAGTCGCCAATGTATAAATGAGAAGACTATATGATTTGTTACCAGAAAAATGTACGTGCCAGAAATATTATAGCTTGCTTCTTCAGAAAGAAATATTCTTTAAACAAACTCAAATCGGACCTGTTTAGGAAAAGAAGGTTCTTGAATTATTAACTTTACGGATTAATTAGCCAAGGGTTATATTTGAGTATGGATGGAAAGAACAGCTATGGAAAAGAATGAATTTACGTATTTTTATTTTCCCCAATATCCTAAGCATAGATAGACAATCCACTCGGCTATCTAAAGCATTACAAGAAGAACACCCAATGTTATCTGTATCTCTTTCAGTGTGCCTTTTGATGGGGAACGTCACATGTTTATTCTGTACTTACTGTCTCCACTTCCTGAGTGATTTTTCTATCCTTTTATTTTTGTGAGTGATTGCAGTGGAGTAAGTTTTGGGAGGCTAAAAGGCTAAGCAAACAGTTACTTACAGAAATCTCATAATGAGCTTGAATGCCCACAGGCTTGGATCACTCGCCTCAGTGAAAAGTTGTTCAGAAAACAGAAAGATGTTCAGAAAACTCACAAGGTGTACCAGTCTGCTGGAGCACCTCTGAGAAAGAGCACTGCCCCAGCTGAAGTCTGATAGACACCTCAATCATCTAGCAGACTATGCAGACTTCTTAAATTATCAAGTATCCTTTTGTTAAAATGCGTGCTTTACATCCCATGATAATAACATTCTATTCCCTGAATACCACCTCTGCTGAGCTCGTTACATTCAGTATGAATAATTATACCTTGAGGCTCTGTGCCTATGTGGTGTCAAAGATGCATAATGATTTTATAGCCTGAAGGATTTCATGGGGGTTGAGGTGCCATCTTCTCACTGTGAAAGTTCCACAGGCACTTTAGATGCTCTTGGAACTTTCAGAGAAATGTGAGCTTTGAAGATCCTGTTGCTCATGAGAGGTGGGGTGGGGCTGAGCACAGCCTAGGCATTGCTTGATGCGTTGGTAATACCCACCCTCCTCTGTGAGGAGGTGATGCTCTGAGAAGGCACAAAATCAAAAATGAAAGCATCCTTGCAATCCATCCCCATTGAAAGGAAGCACGCATTTCTCCTTAATGCAACCTTGTCTTTTAAAGGCCTCTTTCTAGGCCCAGCTAATGATTGGGACCCACTATATTGATCCAACCAGGCTTACAGTAGCTACATACAGATAGATAACCTATCTTTTATTTTCTTCCCTTCAGTTCTTCCCCCATACACTTGAGTTTCTCAGGCAGAAGCAATATGTGCAAGGTCACTTCTTTCCTTCATATTTTCCTTGCATCATTGGGAATAGCACGATCTATGTGCTACTTCCCCTGGACAGTACTTTCAACAGGCTCAGGCTTACAATTTTTAATGGCTCAGATCTTTCGCCATTGCCACTGTGTGTTAGCAGTTTTCTTTACGATTTACAGGCTCTGCCCTCACATGCATTCCACCAATTGTATAAAGGGTGCACATATGTATAACTGTGAGTAAATGTATACAGTGCGTGTGTACAAATGTAAATATTCATAAGGGAGGTATGTATACAAATGTAATACATAAAATCTCAGATGTGCACAGAAGGCTACATTTTCTCTAGAGAACATTTTGTCAGAGTGAGGTGAGGAAAGGGGCCTTCCTTCTCAAACAGTAACAGGAAAGCCAGTCTGCAATGCACAGTGCAGGCCTTGTTTACACAGTCCCTCCGTGAGGGACAACCACTAAGAAAATCATTGTAGCTTGTGGCAGGACACGGTATTTATGAGATACCTATTTTTTATGGCACCAGGCAGCACCAATCTAGTCAGTGACATTGAAGGGCAGCATTACCCAAGCCAATATAATTCATATTTAATTGGCAAATGCAAATCAACTTGAGTTTTTTCTTCCCTTTGCTTCCCAGCATTGCTGCTAAGTTGCAGTGCGTATACATAAACAAGCATAGTCAAGCATGTGGGATGCTCAGTGCTGCCACACAAAAAGGACTCTAGAAAGAAACACGCTGTTCGGGTTGTCCAGCTCTGCAGTGATATTTGCTTCCCCTGTAGGGGCCAGCTGATCCTCTGAGGACTATTAATGTGCATTCTTCTTTCCAACGTGAAAGGATTTCACATTTCAAAGCCTGGAGAAAAAAAAAAGTTTCTGTAACAGAATCCTTGTTTTCCTTGTTTTAAAGTCAGATAAATAAGTTGTAACAGGGGAAATTTTTTTCAATGATTTGGGTTTTTTTATGGAAGAAAGCATATAACTCACATTCAGAACCCACAATTCTCTTTAATGATAAATAAAGCTAAATTTCCAGCACTCTGAATTTTCTGAAGAACAGGTAATACTGTATAAAGATTTGTCACTAAAACGCTGCTGGGGAAAAGATGGGTAGTTTTGGCCTGACTTATCTGTAATCTTGGTCCAGAACTTTGTTATCAAATTAAAAGACATATTGGGAAGCAAGTTGGAAAAGAATTATTCACAAACCCTGTCTGAAAAAGCCTAGCCGTTCATTCTCAAGAAATCTACCTAAATACCACATTTTTACATCACATAGCTTGATATTTTTATTGACTAGAAAGCTGTTGTGTTGGGGGAAACATGCTGTTTTATTGATTTCCAACAGCATTTCTCCATAACTAAAATCACAGCATGGCTGTGTTTCATTCAATACAATGAGGTTTAAAAATTCATCTGTTTGGCAGAATTGAATACTAAAATACTCAAAGAATTTTTCCTGTTTCATTAGCTGATGTTAGCAGTACTTGTTGGACAGGTTTCATCTTCACATGTAAACAATATTAAAAACAAATTAACTGCAAATAAAACCTAAACTTGTGTCTACCTATCACCATAACAGCTGAATCTTCATCATAGCTCTTCCATCATAACTTCAGAAATTCATAGCATAATGTCTGAGTAGTTCAGCTTTATCCTTTATGAGAAAGTAAATATCCCTCCCACTCACAGATGCCAGGCAGTGTTGAGCACTAGGCAGTACGCAAGTCTGCAATTAATCACAAAGTACTTGCTCCAGAAAAGAAACACCTCAATGAAATGTAGCAGCTTCTAATGCAGAGATCAAGTTTTATTTGATGTGACCTTGTATTCTATGACCGTATTCATCTTTAAGTATGATCTGCTGCACTTACCCTGGGGCAGACAGACCTACTTAAAAATTAGCATATTTTGTGCACTAAACTTGTACAGAAGAATTTTCCTAATTCTGTAATTCTTCAAAATTATATTTTTACTCAGCCATAGATTATTTTGTCTTTAAAAATTAGTTTATTCTGAAGCTACAACTATTACTTTATATTAGTAGTATCATACACTCACTGACTGGAGGATAACTTTAAGGTTTACATCTTCCATTAACTGTGCATATACTGTCTATTTCCGAAGTTTCTATTAAAACTCCCTGGATATATTTTTTTTCCTTCAAAAGACATTTTCAATATGATGTGCTGTAACATTATTTTTCTTTAAATTAGTGAAAAATTACTTTACTCCACTTGAAGATAGTTTTAATATGTAGGTCACACATTTAAGAGTCAGTCTGGAAAGAAAGGGAAATTACAAAATGCCAAGAGAGACTGGATACAGTCCAATAAATAATATCTTTATTTCATTTATAGTGGAAGTAGATTGTAAGAGTAGGGGGAAAAAAAATCCCCTTTTTAAATTATTGTCTTGTTATCCTAAAAATGCCAGACAAGAAATTTCAGCTTTTGTAAAGCCGGTCCCTGAAAGTCCTTGCAGTTTTTCCAAAAGGTAAAGAGAATGTATAGGGTTCAATTGTAGCTTACATTTCAATTTCAAATGTAGTCTTTTGTATGTGACTGATGTTTACTGATATGAGTAAAGATGACGTTCCGTAACCCAGTGCTGACTAGAGTTCAAAGAGACATGTTAGAACACTCTGCAAGTCGCAAGTGCTATGAAATATTCATCGGACACTTCAAGGGGTGTATTATTTTTTCTCCATATGAAAGTGCTCTGCTCATTGTATCTGATCTCCAGAATTAGCAAAAAGGTATTTGCTATGACTAACTTTTCCTTCTCTAATGTTCTGCAATGAAATTAAGAAAATCATTTGCAGTGTTAATTCTTAACTCATGATATTTAAGTGTCACAATTTTTGCACACAGATATATTCTTGCATGATTAAGTCACAGTATATTAGACACCAGATGTCTGAAAGAATCGTATCTTATCACTAATTAATATTAGACCAGATAAGAGTCATTAAATAGACAAAAAATTCCATCTTTTTCATGCATACCTAACTGTAAAATGTATATGTCAAATCTTTATGAACAAGCAACTAAGTTGGCAGATAAAGCTGATAATTCTTTGCTTTTCAGGGCTAAAAATAAGATGACCCTTTTCCCCCCCTTTTTTCTCTAGAACTGCTTTTACGATAAAGAGGTTGAGTGTAATTCTATTTGCTATTGTTTTACTGGAAAACCTGGCAATCCAATACAGCTGTATGAGCCATGATATTTATAAGCAAAAACACTACCTAAAACCACTGTTTTCCTACTTTCCAAATATTTCTGAAGAGATGTTGATTAGTGAAAATAAAAAACCCACACTAAATTAAAACTGACTAAATCACAGAATTTTCACAGAATTTTCACAGAATTTCCACAGAATTGTAGGGGCGGGGAGGGACCTCGAGAGATCATCAAGTCCAGCTCTCATGCCAAAGGAGACTCCTTAGGACAGAAATACTAGTTTCTATTTTGTTTTTAGGAGTTAAAGACCTCTTAGCAATTTTCAGAGGTGATAATGCAATCTGCAGAATTTAGTGAGATTGATTGATCTTCATATTTGTACACAGTGTGTTTAAACTTGGGGGCACAGTCAGCAGTGGGATTTTTTCCAAGAGAGATGTAGCTACAAACCAAAATACTGATGTGTCTTGTGTTTGTATGGAGATTTACAGAAGGTATTTCACATAAGCTTAAATAACATACTGCCAAAATTTAATTAAATATGTTCATTTTTTTATTTGCTGAGAACACAGGCTGTTTCAAGATTTTACTTTTGATATTTCTTTTTCTATAACATCCAAAACAATAAACTCAACTAAGTTCATAGGAAAATTTTTTGTCTTCCATAAATCTTCTGATGACTTCTGGATACATTTTGAGAGTTGGTTGCTGACTGTAGCATCATAGCCTGGACTAGTAGAAGCATCTTATTAGCTCATTGGTAGAGCAGATCATTTTTGCTAATCTGGGGTTAAGTAAAAATTGCAGTTCACTCTATGGATGCTTCTACACGTTGCTGGACACATTTGCACAAGAAACTAAAAATAAGAACACTTTTTCATCCCCTACTGTTTTAAAAATATCAGTCATTGGTCAAAATGGACAGCAGATCCCCTATACCTCACTTTTTGGTCAAGCTATTGGTTTTCCTGAATTTAACAAAAGACTAACATTGAGGGAGAAAAAATACTATGCAGTCTACATGAGAATATCTCATTCAGAATTACTATATTGGACTTTACTAAGAAGTAAAATTCATCTCATATTAAAATAAATTAAATAAAGCAACAGCAAGAGAAAAAAGAAATATACATGAAAACAAGTCCTCCAAATCTTGATCAAATATTTAAGTATTTCTTGTTATAACTGATTTGACTTCAGTGTAAAAGAAAATACACCAAGACAATGGTCCAAACTCACAAAAGACAATTCTAAGCTTGTAAGGAATAGTTAATTTTTTAAGACATGGCACCAATATACCATATTGGGAGCTCAAGAATCTGCTCCCTTTAGAATGGTAGTTGATGACTAGAATATTCAGTCAGGCATAGTCTTGTCATCTAAAGGAAAACAATAAAAAGAGTTCATAATTTTTAAAATTCTAGCCTTTTTTTGCCTTTGATTCTGTTGGGTTTTTTTGGCATCTCACCTAATTAACACAGTCCTTGAGGGTTAACTAAGCCACTAAAAGGCAAAAAAGATACAGACCAAAATTTGTGCTCACTATGGAGATGATATCATCCATTACAAGTAAAATTCCAGAAATGTTTCTGCTCTTAAATATTTCTAAATAATTTATATTATTGTAATTTTTTCTTCTTAGTATCTGCCTCTTGTCTTTTTAAGATGTACTTTATGACTTCATTTGGCAAGAGGCATGAAAAAACTTTTTGACCATCTGAGTTAAATGTCACTTGAAAAAGTAACATTTGCAAAAGGGATGATGAAAACTGAAAAGCTGATTCCACCAGTATATTGAGGAAAAATCCATCCATAGGTCCCTGCCAACAAAAAAATTAAAACATTCAAAATCAGATCCAAATTTGAATGCCTTTCGTGTACATAATCGACAGGGTTTTGTTTCAAGATATACCAAACAAATATTCTTTTCAAAATTAGTAATCTGCCTATCTCCAAAGTTATCATGCTTGTTAATATTAGCTACTATTATTCTAAATAAAATACCATCTTTCTCACATTATTATTATTGTTATTGTTTTTATTATTTCAAATACAATAGCTGTCACACACAAAAGAAGTATTAATTTCATTAGTAAAAACATTTCTCTTTCAGATTTTCTTCCTTTTCTGTTTAAGGTTGTCAGGATTCACAGCAAAAATATGATGATGTGAACTCCAGTAATGTGCTGACACTGTCAAAAGCAAAAGAGATGTTTAAGAAATTAAAAGATAAAGATTATAAGATTTAGGGCATCATACTGTTTTAAAGAGTTCACTTATATAAGTCTTGCCCATGCAGGGAGAAGAACCCAGCTGTGGGAAGCAAATTAACAGCGCATGGTATTCCAAAGAGGCTTAGTCACATGCAAACGAATTCTTCATTCTCCCTCCAGTGACTGCACGAAAAGGATGGGTGTATGTCTTTGAATGTTTCACAAACTGTACATATAGAAAGAATACTTTTTTCACATGGTTTTCGATGCATGTATGCCTGTATTTCCTCTCAACTTTCCCCTAACTTTCATATTCAAGTGTGGGTTTTGCATGGAACAATCATGGCAAACTCCTGTTTGCATTTTCTGATGTTGTATGGTTTTTGGAGTCCTCTTCTTACCCATGTCCGCAAAGTTGGATTTTTATCATGAATGAGAGGCAACTGTGTATAAATATCAATGCCTAACAAGTTTGTAAAGTATTTTTTTCTATGCTGAACCACAGCTACTCGTAAAATGAGATGAACCATTGCCTTATTAAGACTACTGAAAGAGCAGAAAATTAAGACAGTATTTTTGGTCAGAATCTGGCTGAGCACATACTTCTGACCACTCACCAAAGAGATACCAGGAGTAATTTGTATTTTAATGTACAGTGAGATACTCTCTTATATCCTCAAGTGCTTTTTTCTCAGTTGTAGTTTTGTAATGCTATGACCCTTTCACAACAGCTGGAATATACAGCGCAGCTGTCCTAGGCCTACTTCCTAGTTTTCTTACATAGCTTAAATTTGCAGTTACCCAGAACCACATGAAGTGTGTGAAGCTCCTCTTTTGTAATTCAGCTTTTCAAGACTTATGACTGACATGAGTAAACTGCCTGTGCAAAGCATTTTCGAGTATAATAGTACTTTACTTGACAAATAAAGCACAACGTCAGCACTACTAAATGCAATGTCCATTACTTTCGATTAACTTTTCTTTAGGACTCCCTGGAGATCCCACCCATGTTCAGTCACAAGTTTTCTTTATTCTGTATGACTCTGTACGCAGAGAGCCCTCCATTTTAAGCCATTGTGCTTCAGTCCCTACTCTTTTATGACCTTCCCTTTTTCTGTCAATCTCAGCAAATGGCAGACAGACTACAATACCAAGGCAGTACCCTTTTGGCTATGCAATTTTCCCTATGGGTCAGGTTCTGACACACAAACCCTCGTAAATTAGTTTGGTCAATCAAGATCTCATATGTGGGATTTTTCCCCACAGCTTTTAAAAACACAGTTATTTAGCACGCCTTTTGCAGTTCATTGCCACAAGTGTTCTGTTAACACTTCACCTTTATTTTTCTATGTCTTTTCTGCACCATTGGCAAATTTTAGCCAGTCCAAGCTATTCAAAGTTTTCCTGCAAAGATAATTCTCTGAAACCATCTCTTTGACCATATTCTTCTCATTGAATATACCTCTTTGTCTTTTATGTCAAACATAAACTGCATTTCCATACTTAAAAGATATTTCCATTAGTCCCAACAGTGGTGGGTAGGCCCTGGCTGGATGACAGGTGCCCACCCAAGCTGATCTATCACTCCCCCTCTTCAACTGGAAAGGCAAGAGAAGATGTAGCAAAAGGCTCATATGTCATGATAAAGAAAAGGAGGAATGACTCACCAATTACAGTCACGGGCAAAGCAGACTCAACTAGGGAAAATTAACTTATTGCCAACAAAAATAGAGTAAGATAATGCAAAAGAAAACCAAATATTAAAACATCTTCCACCCCACCCTTCTTCCTGGGCTCAACGTTTCTTCTCCCCAAGCAGCACAGGGTGGGGCAGGGATGGGAATTTTGGTCAGTTCATCATGTGTCATCCTTGCTGTTCCTTTCTCCTCAGGAGGAAGACTCCTCACACTCTTCACGAGGTGCAGTGTGAGATTCTCTTTCCCACGGGATACAGTCCTCCACCATCTTCTCTAACATTAGTCCTTCCCATGGGCTGCAATTCTTCAGAAACTGTTCCAGCATGGGTCCCTTCCACAGGGTCACAAGTCCTGCTAGCAACCTGCTTCAGTGTGGGCTCTTCCCTCTATGGGGACACTGCTCCTGCCAAGAGCCTGCTCCAATATGGGCTTCCCACAGGGTCACAGCCTCCTTCAGGTGCATCCACCTGCTCTGGTGTGGGTTCCTGCATGTGGTATCCTGAAGAATATCTGCTCCACCGCTGACCTCCATGGGCATTAGGGGGACAGCCTGCTTCACCGTGGTCCTGTCCATGGGCTACAGGGAAAGTTCTGCTCCAGCACCTGGAGCACCACCTTCCTCTTCTTCTTCACTGACCTTGGTGTCTGTAGGTGCAGCTGCTTTCCCCACATATTCTTGCCCTCTCCCACAGATTTTTTCCTCCTTCTTAAATATGTTATCCCAGAGGTGCTACCACCCTTGCTAATGGGCTTTGCCTTGGCCTGCAATGGATCTGTCTTGGAGCCAGCTGGCACTGGCACTACTGGGTGTAGGTGAAGCTCCTGATACCTCCTCACAGATGCCATGCTGTAGCCACCTTCTTATCATGCAAAACCAATGCATAAACTTCTTCCCTATCTATTATTTTTACTATTGGGATGTTCAGTCCAGCCTACTTATCCTACTTCCTTATAATGAGCATTAACAAATCACCAAGGCCAGATGGTATTGACCCAAGAGTGTTAAAGGAACTCAAGGATGAAATAGTCAAGTTACTAACTGCAACATATGATCTCACTTAAAGCTCTGTCAGTGTCATAGGAATACATGGTGGCCAGTATGATAAAAAATTTTTAGAGAACTCATAGAAGATACACACCAGGAAACCTGATGTACATATCAAATAGACCAAAGCAATTATCCTAAAGAATAATTATAAGCTATTTCACTATATATGATGAGTAGAAGAGGCATCAATGTGGATTCTGAAAAAGAAAAATAACTTCTCACTACGCTATTGCAATCTCTTTAAAAAGGGGACTGAGCATAGGGATAAGATACATCAGTTGGTATTTAACATACATTCCATACAACCTTTCACTGATGTCTTGAGAAAGAAACTGAGGTATTCTTGGAATAAAAGTAAATATTCTACTATATACACATATCAAAATAAAAGGTAGAAAAGTAGGAAGTAACTCACTAGTGGAATCCAGGAGTCTATATCACTTATCATATTTGCAAGTGATCTGGAAATGACAGCAATGATGCTATGCTTTCAAGGCTGGTAAGAATAAGGGTGGCTTAGAGCTGGATGAAAGCCTGAGTAATGGGGTAAAACAGCAAATGAAGTTCAATGCAGATAAATTTAACGTAAGTTGTACAGGAGGGAAAGTCTAAATCTTATAAAACAGTTTAGAATTAGACTGAGAAGAAAAGTCTTGAATTTATAAAAGCTGTTTTTTAAAAATGTTGACTCAATACTTAGTTGTCATTAAAAGGGCAACTAGAATGCTAGGAGTTAGTCATTAAGAAAATGTACAGAGAACAAATGAAAAATATCTTTATGCCTCTCCACGAATCTCTGCTGTGTCAATAATTCTGTGGGCTGTCTATAGTTCTAGCTTCCCCATATTGAAAGGGGTAGACTGAACTGGAAAATCAGTACAGAAAAGTAACTAAGACAGTCAAAGTTACACATGAAGTAGTTTTTCTATAAGGATCCTTCAGCCATGGAAGATGACGGTAAAATCTGGAAAGGCCCAGCAGGATATATCTCTTCCAGTACAAGAACAAGGCACAATAAATAGTGTCAGCAAGCTCAAAGTTAACTCATGGAGGTATTTCTTTCAGTAGCTAAGCTCTGGAAGCACTGTAATGGCTCAAAATTTGCAGGTGTTCAGACAGTCACTAAGCAATTTCAAGGAAGAACAAGTCTCCAAGGCATATGCAGATAGGATCTCTCTCAGAAAATACTTTTCCAGGGTGTGGGAGAGTACTCACAGGAAGTTCATAGGCATCATTATTAACAACAAAGACAGTATAGTGGGAACATTATGGTTATTTCTGCATTATTAAATGTTCGGGAAAGTCCTTTTTCCATCATCCTTTTCCTCACCGTAGGGAGGAGTTGCCCATGAACAGAAAACATCATCTCCAGATCTTTTCTCTGGTCTCTTCCATAAATCTTACAAAAGAACTTGATAGACAAGCAGACAGTTTATATGCTGACCTTTGCCAATTAGGTTGAACCATTTCTTTGTCTTATACTAACTTCTCTGTGTTGTCCTGTGCTTAGATTGGGAGCCTTTTTGAGTAGCAGCATTTTCTGATCTGTTTGTGCAGCACCAAGGAAAAGGGACAATGGTTACTGACTGGGGATTCAAAAGGTATAAAAAGTGTGGCAATTAATTTGATGAAGGATGTCAGAAATGGATTTTTAAATGTGTAAAATAGTTTAGTTTATGATTTGCAGCTGTGTGGGATTTGTGGTTTCAAAGCATGCAAGATTGAACTGGGTGGTAAGAAAAAGCCGAGCAGCATCCTTCATGATAAACATGCATTAACATAATGAAATTCCTTAAGAAACTTTTCTACTATGGAAAAGGTATGAAACCTTTTGTCCATCAAAGGGATAAATGTATCTTAACTCTTTGCCAGCTTTAGATACACCAAGTATTACCAGGAAGAAACTTGAATACAAAGAACTAAAAATACAATTTTCATAATAGAGTTCCTGAACAAAAGCTAATATGGGTGCTTTTACATTGCTTAACCTGTAAAGTCCAAAGTCCTCTAAAAATAAGAGTTGAGAATGTAGCTTCAGGCAAACTTCAAGCCACTCACACAGCCTTTTACTGAAACAGAGGGGTTCCTGTTCATGTCTCCACTGGAGAGCTGTCATTGCTTACAATGCTGAGCTATCGTGATTTGGATAGTGTTCATACACATATTTTGTTGTGTTTATGTGGCACCCTGAAGGGTACCTAATGGAATAAAATATGCCAAAAAAGCCTGGGTCACTTTGTTCAACAAAAAATAGGTTATTAAGGTGAACGGCTTCTTTAACAACAACCAAACATTTATTCAGCTTCCAATTACTCATCTCAGAACTTGCTATATGCATAAGAATAGCAAGAGAAAATGCAGCTTTAGATGCTACTTCTTTCAGGTTCTATTAAAACTGTAATAGCCTGCTTCCATTATACATTTTCCTGTATATTTCAATCAACATGTCACTTAGCTGCTGCTCCTGAAGTGCACTTAATATTTTCATTAAAATCAATAAAGCCAAGAAATGACAAGGGTGCAGGTGGATGCAAGCAATTAAACTTCTCCTATATGTATTGTTAACTAGCAGTTGGAAAAAGAAGCTTCATTCAACACCTGTCCCTTTCCTTTTGAATGGCAGCTAACAGAAATCCACTTAGCCAGCTTTTGTCTGCTTATTTTGCTGACAGATGATGTGAAGAAGTAGGCAGTTATAGGGCCAGTAATTCAGAATTAATTTTCCCTTCAAAAGAGTGATGTGGACAACGGAGTGCAGTAATGGTACCTGCTCAGAATTCAGGGGGTAAACAAGATAATTTGAGATGATGGGATGGAAATAAAGGCTCTTTAAAGGTTTGCTCTTCACATGGCTCTCAAAGGCACACTCACTAGCACCTTTTATCCGCCTCAAATGAAAGTCAGAAGAGTTAATCATTGAAGTATTAGGCTGATGTACTTTTGTGTGTGGTAGGATTGAAAAGGAAGCAAATAAAATAAGAGACCGAGGAGTCTGCCCCACCCCAATATTAAAAGTATGTGATAGTGAAAGACAGCACCTAAGCCACACAGCAATTGTTTATCAATCGTATTTTCAGAACACGCTGCAAATTAAAGGGGGCTGCCGGCTGTACATGAGCTGCATATTTGCAGTAAAGGGAATCATGCAGCAACATTTTTTTATCCTGTTACCTCTGCTGCACTACCCAGAGTGGGCATCATTGCCAGGAAAAAATGCAGTGTGGAAAAAACCTTTGCCTACAGAGAAGCCAACGGTGGTCTCATTACCTAAGGGTGCACAGGTTTTTGTGGAAACAGGCAGCTATGCATCTGCACTCACTGCTCCAGATGTGTTCTCAAGGTTGCCTTCACACAGACCAAGGCAGGAGGCAAAAACTTCAGAGCAAATTGAGTATAGGGATAGATTTACTTGGGTATTTTCTTTATAAGTACCAATACAGCCATGAACATTTTGAGGCAGTCAAAAAGAAAGGGAGCCATCACAGCAACTTCTGTTGTCACAAAGGGAGCTAAATTTGAGGTCTTTATAAAGACCTTCGAAACAGTGTAGACAGCTCTCCGCAACTACAGGCACACATTCTTGGAATTGGATATCCCTATTGATCACAGGTTCTCTAACTCTTGGATGTGGTTCTAAAGGGAATTAGTGGGACTGTTTATGGGGCAGCTGCCAGACCAGGCTACATTTAGAGTCCAATATCACCTCATAACATTTCTTTCATCTCTCTCTGGCATTTAATCTTATTCTGCCACTCAGGCTCAAACTACCCACAAAATCCAGGTGATTTTGTGTCTGTTATGCATAGTCAAGCTTTTCCAGGGAAGACTACCTGCTCTTCAGGTTTGCAGCAGCATATAGTGTTGGCAAGCTGAAAAGCTCAGAGATGGGGGCACCAGGAGAAGCTCATGCCCAAGCTTCTTTCTGTCATGCCTCTCTTCCTGTGTAGCCTGAACCTCTGCTGTGCCTAGAATCATAGAATCTCCTGAGTTGGAAGGGACCCATTAGGATAATCAAGTCCAGCTCCTGGCTCCACAAAGGACCAGCCACCAATGGACAGACTGCAGCAGAGCTGTCTCTCATCACCAGTCAACCTGAGCAGCTGCTTACTGTACCTACAATGGACACACTCCACTTATGTGTTAGGCGCTGTGTTCACAGGCTGTACTTTGGTCAGCCTTAACAGGATGTCCTTCCCCAAACTCTGCATCACTCTGATATACTGTACACACCAAGCAAAAACTTCTGCCTTCTTGTCCTGTGAATCAGATCACATCAGAGAAGAAATACGTGCTGAACGGTTTCTCTTTTATTTACTCCTTCCTCCAGTTGTGGTACTCTCTCTTCTTATGTCAGGTCTTAAATTTGGACCCAGACTTCCAAGGATTTGTAGACCATTTTCTTTAAAGTCATCCAGGAAGGTGTGCAAGCACATAATTTTAAACATGTACAAATATCTGTGCAGAATCAGAGCCTTCATTTGCAAACCCCTTGCTGTGCAACATATGTGTTTTATTTATTTGAAGTAAACTTCAGTACATTCTGAGATCTGTTAAAAATAATAATGCTCTTACAACCAACTTTAGCAGAGTAACTACTATGCCCTCTCATGTTTTCATGGAAAAGAATAGGCCTTGCACAATGATTAGTTGAAATATATCATGTGAATTCATTCTACAGGGCAGCATGCTTATTGCAAGCCATGGTCTAGTCTGTCTCCAGCTACAATGTTCCATGTAATACACACTCATTCATCATTCAAATGAGGTTTATTTCTGATTTACATTCATAAGGTGGAGATCAGAGTATAGTCTTGTCTGTATATGAGGGCCAGGTGACAGCTGGTCATTATGGTAATGGCATTTTCTTTTTGAATAACACCGTAAGTTCTTGAGATAAATCCCGTATCTCCCGGCATTGAATTAAATGTGTTCCAGTCATGTTCCTCACTGACTTGTTGAACTTAAAGGCAGAAATAGTTTTTGTGCCAAATGGACCTACTTTATTAAATCTTATCTTACTGTTGTGTCTGCTAATGCTCATCTTGTGGCTATGTATGGTTTTCTTGTTCTGTGTTTTTGAAGAGGAGTCAATGTTTACGGATTGCTAACCTGACTCAAAGGTAAATTTGGGTCTCATCAGAATCAGAAGTTCATCAGTTATGTATTTTTAAGATACTGCTAACACATAAGTCCATGAATTGTTTATCACCATAGCCATGAGGCTGTCTTCCTAAAAGTGGTTAAGTGGAGAGAATTGATGAGCACTGAGCTGCAACCTGACATCAGACCTTAATTATACCTTTAGAGACAGAAAGAATGAAAAGTGAAAAGTAATTGCATCGAAGAGCCAATCCAGTGATAATTCAAAAAACCAAACCAAACCAAACAAACAAAAAACCCCCAGCATTTTTCACTTGTGTATGACAACATAGATTGGTTAGTAGAAAAGAAAGGGGGTAAAAAAAAGAAGTGAGTTTATAAACCTAGGTTGAAGCACAAAGTTGTATTTGGACATGCAGGATATTTTCTCATGCTTCATCTTTTATGACTTCTAGGCCAAGCTGGGGGCTTCTTAACATGCAGTTGGTCTAAAGTGTTCCCACTTCAGGCTTTCAAGCTTGATTTGAGGAGTGACTTCTCCACAAAAGTGTTCTAACAAAATCTAGTACAAGTTTCCAAGCAAAGCCATAAGCAAAACAGCATGCTGCCTCTATTTGCTTGCTATGCATGGCATATCTGTTGTTAGCGCCTGGTTTATCCAGCTAATTTATTCACGTCATACTCTTGCCCTGCAGCACTGAGCATTTTTTAGTAAATGTACCCCAGTCCCCATAGTTCTGTAGCAGTGAGTTCTCAACACAGACACGACCATCTGTTCTGAACTTACCCTGAGAACAGACGTAGAATGGTACTTTCAATTGCAGATTAAAAAAATATGAGCTGTGACATACAACAGACATTTGGTTCTTGTTCTTCTGAAGCCTGTTATGACAAACCATTTTTAATACATTTTTCTACTTCTGGGTTACTTTTATTAATCCTGCAGGAGTGACAAAATTTATGCATTTTAATCTTTAATTGTTCTTGTTTTCACTATTCTCTTTTCAAGATTTGTGAGACTGTTATTGTTTGTCTTCATAAAAATATATTTCATAAATGTTTTTCCTAATGAAAGATACTGGTTTTTAATTTGCATATTTGCTCTATAGTTCCTTTTATCCTCAAAAACATTAACTTTTAAATTTAAGGGTGCTGATCAGGACAGGGAGACAACTTCCTCCTAGTCTGAATGATGAAATGTTCTATTCTGAATAAGATACTATTCAATGTGGATAATGAATATAATTAGAACTAATTCTTAGGAGTATGACAAATCATATTAAAATTAACTTTACGGCTTGCTACTGACACTGGTTGCTAAAAATAACAATTGTGGAAATCATAACTATCTTATTTCAGAGGGCATCATATATATATTATATTATTTCATAAAGTCCATATTTATGCAATAATTTCATATAAATATAATGGTAGTAGATTAATTTTATTATATTAATTTGAATATATTACTATATCACTATATTAATTTTCTATTTTATGTTCTATTTCTACGTTATTTTGTGTTTACTATATCTTTCAGTAATATGGTATATATCATATATTATTTATATATATTTAATGTGCATGTGTTTATATACATATATACAGTTTGTGTATGCACATACACACACACACACACACACACACACACACACACACACACATACGTCAAAATAGATCAGAACATGCCAGGACTGATATATAAACTAAATATGTTAATCAAAATATTTTATTTTTATAAGGAAATGCAACTCCAAGATTCTCAGGTGAAAGTTCACTCTACACATATCCATAGTCTTGTGATCAAAAATACACACACCTTTCCTAAGAGCTACTCCTACCATTTATATTCATAAAGATTTGTTTAATTAGAGTCATTATGACAAGTGCCTGGAAAATGTCCACTAAAATAAACTACTAATCTTTCTACTGGTAACACAACTACTGCAGGTCATTCTTCATTCAAGTGGTAGAATACACTTTGCAGTTTGCCCATGATTCATGACAATGGAGTGATAAGATCATTAGAATTATCAGTAACGTATGTTGTGAATACACACCAAATAGCTGAGAAATAAGAAACATCATGGCTGTGCAAAAGGATATCATGTAAGTAACTAAGTAAAGGAGTCTATGATTTTCTAAGCACTGTATCAGCAGTTAGGTTGTCAGCTCTCTGCTTCTACAGTCCTCAGTCACCCTACTGAATTTCAAGGGAAAATCATGAGTTTCCTGAAAAAGGGATATATGCGTTCTGTATGCTTGTGTGGATGAATGGAGATGTCTTTGCCAATTGCTTTTCTAAACAGCTTCTGATTTACTTGTACAATATTTATTTATTTGTGCAGGAAATGGTAGTGTCAGACAACCTGACAAGTGGAAATGGTCACAGATAGTGGTTTGGGAAGTTCCGGCTGAGCATCACAAAAAAATCCCACAACATTTCACTTGGAGAGTAGCAGAGCACAGGACGTGTCCACCTGCGGAACCTCAGGTATCTCAGAGGCTTTCCACATCCATTTCAACAACGCCATTACTGTTCCTCCTCTAGTGTTGGTGGCAACCCTGCAGAAATTTGGGCTGAAGGCCTGGTAGGTCTTTTCCAACCAGTATTTCTGAATGAAGTGAAAAAAAGTACACAATTATTTTAACATTACACTTACTGGAATTTTCATCTTTAAAATACCTAATCTGAAGGAACAACTAAAATAAATACTGAAACAATAAGATAAATGGCTAATATTATCTATAATCCCCATTAATGCATAAATGATGAAAGACATTTGCCAGCTTGTAGGACTGAGGGCTGTGAGCAAGCTAAAAGAAAGAAGCCCAAGTAGAAAGTAGTTGAAGCTACAGGAAAACACATTTTTAAAAGGTATAATAAAACATATATAGACTAGAGTTTCTGGATCCTAGGTAAAACCACTGCTCTGTTTGGTTAAAATAGTGTTCTCCAGTGGGCAATAATACTACTTAATGGTCCCTTTCTTAACCCAGAAGGCAATTACTTTTTTCCCACTGTAAACCTCAACAAGAGTAATATGTGCATATATATTTCTATTTATAGATCAGAATTAATTTGCAAGAGTACAACAAATAATACAGCTATGGAAAATATAGATATAAACAAATTAATATATATAAATAACACAGATATACAATATAGCCATTGATATCTTTCCTGAAAGTAGAAAATCACTCTATAGCATGCGCTTTTCTTCATGCCCAAACACAAGGAAAATATAAAAAAAATACTTCAGATGTCTGCCCAGACACCCCTCCTTTGCCCTTGTAAAAAAATTGCCATATACTAGCAACTTTACAAAATTATTTTGTCATCCCAAAAGCATCCGGAAAAGTTGACAGGAGATCTTTCTGAAAGTCTTCTTTAATGTTTTAAAGTGCTTTAGCAGCTGTCGTCTTCATCTTTATTTTCTAGCACTCACATTTGCTCTCATCAGCCTGTTTTCTCATTTAGTGAACAAAGCAGGGCTGATCATATGGGCAGCATTTCAGACATGTCTGTGGCATCTGGCTATAAAAGCCTTGTCCATTGGTCTCTTTTTCCAACCACGATCAAGGATTCTCTCTGCTTTAAGTTCTGTGGAGTTTTAACGCATCACACGTATAAGAAACTCCACTTCTCTTCATTTACTGTAAATCTCCCAAGAGGATAAATCACAAAGCCATGTTTGGGTTTGAGAGAGATGTTCAGAGAAAGTGAGAATCATAACAGTTTGTGCACAAAATCTCAATTCACCAAGGAGAGATTGGGGCTGAGGGAGAGGGGAAGCAGACCACAATGCTTCATCTAAGTAAGATGACAATAGCCAAAACCATAACCAAAACATAAACAAAAGCAAGGTAGTGCTGAGCATTTATTAGAACATTTTATGAACACCCTGCCTGCCCAAGTGTGTGTGGAAGAATCTAGGCCTCCAAAACAACCCACCTACTCCCTAAAGGTTCTAGCAAAGCAGCCGAGATAATAGCTCTTCTAAACAAATCCCACTTGCAACGTAGCCACAGCACAACTGTATTTGCTGGAAATGGCATTTCTTGTTTACATTCTCTCACACTTTACACGCCTCATGCATTTATATTTCCAAAATTTCACAATAACAGCCAAGGCATCAGAAGTCACTGTGACACCTCTCTTTAAATCCATGTCATCTGTAGATTGGATGGTTCGAAACCCGCTCCTCAAGAGATTCGAGAAGTTTCCTTCTCACACAGAAGACCTCACACTCCATGTGGAATGTCTCAAGTGTCCCAAGACAATTCCTTCCCTACTCCATAGGAGTTTAATTTGACAGGTAGGGCAGCCATCCTGCACAATCCTCTGTGCAGATTTATCGCACACTCGGACTTATCAAGACTCACCACTTAAACTGATTGCTCAGGATATGGCCTTTGCTTGATAACACCAATGCCTCCCTCCAAACGAAACAGGAGGTTACCAAAATAAAAAACAACTTCTGGTTTTGGTGCTAAATTTGCATGGTTTGTCTCCCTGTTATGCTGAATTACAAATAAATATATCAAGTTTTCCAGTAAAATGTCTTCTGAGCTTTGCTTAATTCCATTAGAGAGTGTGAAACGATGCATTCTAGCTGTACAGAATGGTAAGCAGAATGGGAAATGTTTCTGAGCCTGCTGTGGATGGGGTAGGAAAATCAATAGTTTGTGAGGGAAAGCTTCCAGCAATGTAGATTGTTTGAACTACTTACCATTATGTCAAATTCACTTCAGCATTAGCAAACAGACACATCGTAAGATGAATATTGAGAGAAGCATTATTTCTACTGTATGCATTTAAAAGTCTAAAATTGTATAGACTTCTATGATCAACTAAGTCTTTATAATTCAATAACAAGATTTTTATTAAACCCTTAAACAATTGATGGACCAAGTACTTTTTTTAGATTTGAATCATGTAGAAGCCCAGTGAAGTTTATAAACATAAAGTTTTCTTTCCTTTATTTACCCCTGTGTGTATTATTTATAATTTTTAGAATACCCTCCTTTGTAGGAATCATTTTGTGAAAAGACACGAGAGTGTCATCTTGAGCAAATAAAAATTCCACACCTTGAAAAAAACCCCACCAAATATCATATCTAGGTGTTAGTTTCCTTGAAGAAAATACAATTTTTGCTTTAAAAATTGCATGCAACATGTGCTTGAAATTAAACATGCACAGGGTCAAATGATAGAATAGGCATCCATTCTAAGTACTCCTTTGCAACAAAGGATTGAAATACGCATGTAATTGATTTAACTTTGAAAGACAGGTATCATGATTTCCTGTCAACTGGACTACCAAAACTAAGACCACACCCTTCACATATTTCACAATTGGCCTGCATTTGCTCAGACCTGAGGATTCCACTGCAAATTATGATTCATACAGGCTTGCACCAAAAAGTGGTTATTATAGATAGTCAACTTGACAGCCAAGACTTGAGTTTAATTTACTGCAGCATTGTTTGCCATCTACTTTGATTAAGAAAGAAAATATGAGATACAGAAACAATTAAAAACCTTAGGTTAATTAGTACCTAAATGAAGAAAGGACAGGCCTGCATGTAGATTTACCTACCAGGATATCTTTAGACTTCTTTTAGGAGTCTTTTCTAAGCTCCCTAGTCAGAATCCAGCTTTGCCCACACACTGAAAGGGAAGACATACACTACTGCCTTGAGGGGTCTTGTTTGTTAAATACTTCACCCAAAACATCTCAACTAGGTGGTAGGCATATTCAGAAAGATCACTTGCACCTAGTACTTAGGATTTTAGTCACCTAACTTGGTACCTCTTACTGCCTTGATATAATGGAAATAACTATTCAAGCAGGCTTGATAGCACTTTGTTGAGCCTTTCACATATCCAGGAAATCTTAAACATTTCCAAATGCAAAGCTTTCCTTGAAGCCCGTCTTATGGTGCTCAAAGTTTCACCAAGGGAGCCAGCATCTGCAGTATACATGAATGATGTAGGTAAAAAAACCTCTTTTCACAGAATGACAGAATCATCGGGGTTAGAAGGGACCTCAAAAGATCATCGGGTTCAACCCCCCAAGTCTTATCAGTGGATGGTCATTGAATCATCAGTGTTGAACTCAAGGCTGTCATAGAGCCAGGTTCAATAAATGGGGGAAGGGAGGAAAGGCATTTTGTATTAGGTCAAATGGATTGGAGGTGGAGGTATTAAGTGTAAAGAATGTGCACTGCTTCTGAAAGTCCTGTTGAATGATATGAATGAGACCTACAGAATAAGACCACTGTCATGTCTAAGAAATTGTAAACATGCTATATTGAAAGCAATGCTGACATGAGCAAAGTCTTAGAAAAACATCAAGGAACACTAGTTCAGACAGCGATTCTTTTGGTTACACCTCCTTGTATTTTGAAGCTGATGTGTAGCGTGCTTATATACGCAAGCTCAAGAGAACACCCTTAGAAGGCACTTTCTTCAGGCTGCCTACAAAGACAGAATGGGGATTTGTTAGACTTGGACATTATTTTGAGCTCTTTTTCAAGCTTATTTTTAGGCAAGTTAGGCTTTGAATTCTCAAAAATTAAAATACAACTGAACAGGTTTTAAATCTACTGGATTTCTAATATTTTTTTTTAATACTAGCTTCCCCTTAAGCTAAAGCAACTTCAAACAGTCTTCTGGCAAGACGCACAGCACTAGCCATGAAGCATCTGATTCTCTGCAAGTTGCTGCAGGTTTTAATAACAGATATGATTCTCTAAAAAAGAATTAAAACAAACAGAAACTCCCAAAAGCTAATATGGCACTATTTCAGTAATAATTAACATCTTTCAGCTTCATTTAAATCTCCATTTTACAATAAAATTGAATAATTCTTTTGTTTAATTTAAAATTGCAAGTTGCCATTTTGCTAGTGGAAAGATACCTTAAGATAATGTAAGAAAAATGATCATTTTCTAACTTTTTATATTACCTAAGCATTTTCTTCAGACTACATATATGGCATGTACAAATTACTATGCTTTCTGCGAGTGTTGCTGCACAACTGTTTGCACCATACCTTTCCAAGAAAGTGTAAAATGCCATAATACATATTCTCACTCTGTATTATTTTAGTGTGATTGCATTCGATTTTCTTAAACACATTTATACAGCCATATGTTTACTCTAGTGAAGATTAGTAGGAAGAGGTATGCTCTGCACTAGAAACAAAATGTAATGATGACCAGTAATTTCTCTGGAGGATCAAAACTCCAACCAGACCTCCAGGTTGCACCATCTGCAACGAGATGATGGAGATGGAGAGCTCTGCTGTGTTTGAACAGCAAAACTGTGGACCACAGTCACTGTTCCAGACTTATCAACAAGATTTTCTTACTGGCCCTAAAGCACAGGATTTACTGAAACAAGTAATTAATTAATCCTTCTTGACGAGATGTGTACGTATGCTAAAGCTCTTGCAGCTGTTATTCAACTAGAGCACATGACTCCTGAGAAGTAACCTTGATGCTAGCTTACAGATGTTGAACAAGACTGGGAAAAAGAGTTTATGGGGTTTTTTAAATGCATGAAGCTAATAATGTGATAGCAGGTGTTTCCCTTGTTCTGTAACATCACTGTTAGCACAGTTGCTCTATAATAAAATTCTGGACTCCTCAGAGGTTTTTACTATGATCTCAATAGTTGAGCTGGAGCAGCATGGAGAACACAGCATTATCATCACTAAAACAGATAGGTCTCCAGTCTAACATAGCTCCTTGGCATCAACATTGATATTTATTCCAGAGGAGTCTCTATATCCCTGTGTGGGAAACTACATTTTTTCTGTCTATAGTGAAGAACTACATCTCACTCCTTGTCATTGACCACCACCAAACCTTCTCCATGAGTGTCCTGGGATTTGAGGATGTACTGAAACTAAAGCCTGACATCAGAGTATATTCACCTCTCTAGCAAAGTTGCTTTTCTTAGCACTGTTCCAAGGGCAAAAACTATTTCCTCAGCTGCAAGCTCAGAGAGAAGTTACTCCCTGCAATGTATATCTGATGTTAGATTTCTGAGAGGACACACTCTGTACGGGATATGTTAGTTTCATTCCACATAAGATAACATGGAAGAAACATTTTTTTTTCCTGCAGTAGTCTTACTGTATATTTTAAGATTCTTCGGTTTACATTCAATTAAATTAATTATGTTCAAGAAATGTTCCTGGTGGTGCCATGTGCTGTTTTCCTTCCCAGTATTCAAGAATGAAGCACCTGAAACTCTATCCTGTGTGCTTGGTGTGAATCTGTCTGGATGCTGATTGTGTAGCTCCACTGAAGCAGTCAGTAGCTAACACCAATAAAAGCAGGATCACGGGTGCTTCCAAACCCCAGAGCAAGTAATGGGAGTTTGAAGTATATGCCTTTAAAAATTCTACCAGAGCTGCAGAGAAAGCTAATTAACAACATTCCCAACTTCATTATCTCACCCAGATGTTTCTATGACTGTCCCTTTAAAGAATTCCTGTCTAAATTTTATTTACATTTGTTCAGCAATATTGATGTTTAATGAATAAATGTAGTATGCTGTCAGTACTGGAGACTAATTACATCTATGTATGAGCCTGAGAACCTGATTGAAAAATCTGCAGTAACTAAACTGGGTTTAAATAAACACTTTAGTGTAGTGCTTTAATTACACTTTAGTTTGTAATGTAATTTTTGGCTGTTTAAACTATGATTTAGTCTGAGCTAATTACAAATGATTTTCTACTCGGTAATTAATAATAACAAAATTGTAATTAGACAGCTGCTTTGGATCAGGGTAGCAGTTTGTGTTAGCTGACTCATGATAGACTGGCAGATAAGATCTGCATTTGGGGACTGGGACATACTGCACCTTTCTGTGCTTCTTTTTCAGTCAAAGGAGCTGTTCCTGTAAGGAATACTCCAACCCGTTCCATGTTTTTGAGGCTTAAAGTTTGATATTTGCAGTGGGAACTTCCTGTGTTTCCAGCACTTATGAAAGTGGCTGACAGAGATAATGCAGGTTTTGCCTTTTGCTCAGCAGAAAAAAAGCCAGCTTCATGTTTTTGTGCTTTTAACATGTCTGCATTACCACAAAGTACTCTAGCTCATGGAAGGAAGATGAGTAGCATCTGCAGCACCTGAAAGCTGCATACACTACAATGTAAAAGCAAATGTTAAGATAGGGATGATACTTCTATATTTCAGTATCTCAGTGAATGCTCCATGTTCCAGAAGTGTTTGGTGACAAATCACCCTCTCTGATACCAGTGTCTTTCCTTTCTCCAAATACTGCAGACCCGGTGAATTGGATCAATCAGGTAAAACTCCAAACACTGCTGTACTACTTCTGGTTTGCAAGCTTCTTCTTCATCATTTATATTCAGCAGGCCTCATAAAGAAAATAGTGATTCTTTGGACTTTCAGTGAGATAACCACCTCAACTATCCTATAATCACCAGAGATTGATTCCTGGAGCCTAAATGGATGCCTGAAAAATACCAAGGACACATTGCTACATCTCAGCTCCATTTGGGCTTTCAGTGCTGCCAGTTTCCGGCATTGACTCTATTTATTGCTCGGTTTGTGGTGTGATGTTTTGCATTTTGAAAACACAGTAACATTTTCCCAATTATGATTAGAAAAAAACCCACAAAACTTAAAAGGTTTTTATAGGTTACCTTTGGGATAAATTTTGGATCCTTTTATTCAAATTAGGCTGTAAAGTATAAATTTACCCAAAGCTGGAGAAAAATTTTTTAAAAATTTTAAAAATCACTCACTGTGAGTTCTTCAGAGAGCTATTTCTGCTAATAGCTCAGTTGAGCTATTAAAACCCACTCGAACAGACCACCAATCACATCTATGCCACCTAATGAAAGATAATAATTTAACACCATTCACATGCCTACAGTCAGAATCTGCTATAGCCCATGATGTCAGCACATGGACAACAACAAGATGAAGTGAGGCTTTCTGACAGAATTATTTCTTTATTTGTTCAAATAGATAGGATAAACCATTGGAACACCCTAAATACATACCGCCACCACCTCATTAATTACAGTAACTTCATGTCCAAATATATATGTTAGTAGCAAATTTGGTGCATCTCTAATTGAAAAATCCACTTAAGGATTAACAAATCACCAGCAACATTTACACTAAAATACAACTATAAATCAGAAACCTTAATACCACTTCGAGTCTATAATTATGTAAGTAGTTTGAACAACGTATTGTAGTTGATGCTTTATTAAAATACTTATTTTGAAGCTTGTTGCCTTCTAACACAGCATATTCATCAATTGTACAATGTCTCCTATGAATCATTTACACAGGGAGAGATGAATGACTTTTTCTAAGTCTAAAACCTAAACCCCCAGACTGTCCTAATTTAGGGCAGGATTATAAAATTGCAAAATAGAATAAAATGACAAGTCTTTGGCCAGACACGAAAAATGTAGGAGATAGTGCCTGCTTGAGCACTTTCTTTCTGTGGCCTAGAGAGAAAGATAAATCAATCTGAAAATAGATGTGTTTAATTAAAAATCATCTGTGTATCCCCTTTCTGTCTATTTTGGAATATTCCTCTGTTAAAATTGCTCCTTATCTTGTTCTGCTAAGATTTTATGAAACAGTTTGTAGGCTCATATTTCAGTCCTTTAGGTTCATGATATATTTTCTTTTGCAAATTTAAACCAAGATTTCTAAATTTAAGTAACAGCTCTTTGTCTAGTGTAATCTCCATGTTTTCTGTGTAACTTGATAAATTAAAAAGGGAAGTTTTGGGTTTTTTGTTGGCTTCCTAAATTGTTGTTAGCAGCAAAAGTAAGCATGTCTTAAAAAAATCAATAGTGTAGTTATATGCCCTAGGTAAGTGGATTAAAAAAAGAGCCCTATTTTTAAATTAAATACCATTTTTCATGGGACATTTATTTCCAAATGCTGCATCTAAGCCCACTGGCTTCATTCCATAAGCTATTATTGAATGGATTTTTGTCTGTTCCTCTAGGCAAATGCAACACAGACCCTGGAGATTTTCTGAGGACACTAAATTTCATACCCACTCACCTTAGCAACAACATTTTAGCCCTAATTTTGATGTACTAGGTTTGATTATCACATTAAAGTTTTGATTCTCATACCCATTGTGAGATGGAATAGAACAACATGAGCAAAAATATAAAATTATTACATTTAAGGTTTTACCAAACCTAAACTTTTCTCTGTGGTATCTTAATGTATAAGCAGGGCATATCCTTTCAATCAGTTTTCAAAATTAAGAATTATGGAATACCAGGTTGGAAGGAACCTTGAAGATCATATGTTCCAAATTTTCTTGGCCAAAGCACAATCTAGACAGGATGGCCCTGCACTCCGTCTAGCCAAATCTCAAAACTAGCCAGTGCTGGGGAATGCCAAGAAGAAAACCAGACTGACGTCTTAAATCTCCTCAGAAGAAAAAAGGCCAATCATAACACAGGATTTCTAAAGAGAGACTACCTAAATTAAAATTTAAATCTTCTGAGCTTGTTGAAGGATTGAGCCCTTTTGGTTTTTTCGAGGGGCCACGACCTGTTTTTATCAGCTGAGTTTAGAATATCCTGGAAATAACCTTGAAGACTTGTTTTTTCCCCACAACTTCTGATCAAAGAGCTGAATTCTGCTTCAGTACTTCCTGTCTCAGAAAGGGTCAATGGCAAGCCACCAGGCACAGAGGCACAGCGCAGCTCCAGAGCCTTCAAATGCCTCCTACCACAACGTTGCTGCAGTCAGCACTTCCTAGGAGCAAACCCCACCGAACACAGGGTAGCACTCAGATGGCACAACAACTGTAGCCTTCAAGTGCATCAGAAGATCAGTGCTGCAAGCTTGGGGATTTTTTGCCTGCTGTTGCATCCAGTGAACATGTACATGTTTTCCAGGGGCTAGCTTTTTTCCCCTCAAAAAAAAAAAAAAAAAAGCATTTGGGGTCCTGGTGGACACTGTACTGAATACAAACCAGCATGTGCAACATCCTGGGTGCGTTAGGAGAAGTGATGTAGTGAGCAGGCCAAGGGAGGTGATCCTTCCCTTCTCAGCACCACTGAGGCCACACCTTGAATAATGTGTGCAGTTCTGGGCTCTCCACTACAAGTGAGGCATGGGCATATTGTAGAACATCCAACAGGCCATTAACATGATGAGGGGACTTGAACACCTCTAATATTAGAATCATAGAATCATAGACCATTTGAGTTGGAAGGCATCTTGAAGGTCATCTAGTTCCAACACCTCTGCCATGGACAGGGACACCCTCCACTACACCATGTTACCCAAAGCAGCATCCAACCTTGAACACTTCTAGTTCTTTCTCCCAGGAAAGCCTGAAAGAGCTGGGACTGTTCAGTCTGGAGAAGAGCAGGCTCAGTGGTGATTGTATTAATGCGTAAATACTTGAAGGGAAGATGCAAAGAGGATGGAGCCAGACTGTTTACACTGGTACCCAGTGGCAAAACAAGAGACAACGGGCACAAATTGAAACACAGGAAGAACTCTCTGAACTTTGGGAAATACTTCTTCACTACGAGGGCTGCTGAGAACTGTCAGAGGTTGCCCAAAGAGGTCGTGGAGTCTCCATCCTTGGAGATAATTAAAATCCACCTGGACATGGCTTTGGGCAACCAGCTATGTGGTGTCCAGGGAATTGAGCAAGATAACCTCCAGAGGTCCCTCCTAACCTTAACCACTCTGTGATTCTATGATTTCATACCTCTCTGATCTTTCTCAAGTTATGCTCTAAGGGATAGAATCCTTTGACTTGTTTGTATTGTTCTGGTTTTTTAATTGTAAAGCTTTTAATCTCAATACAGTATTATTAATTGTGAATCTTTATAATTTTTATATAAAACAAAGGAATATCAAATCCTTTCAGGAGAACAGAAAAGGATATGAATGCATCATTGAGCAAATCATTAATTTCCTGGATCTTTCTGAAGAAAACACAACTATATATGCCAGACTGTCTTTAGGAATAGAGCCTTTTCTGGTACATTTCTCGATTGCTTTACTACAAATGAATAGAGCTGTCCATGAATATTTTCCCACATAAAAGATTAATGGGGATTAATTGATCAAAGTCCCGTCTCATATTCAGGAATGAAATTTCAATTTTGTTCAGGCAACATGCATGTAAATACGCACATGTGTTCACATAAATTTAGATGCTTCTTCCTATTTCTAGCAGTTAAAAAAAATCAAAACTGATATTTTTCTCATTTATGTCATTACAAATCTTTTGTACCACTGTAAGCAACAGAATTCCACATGCCTAACACTAATGAGAAGGGACTCCAACATGTAAGGTTTTGTAGTAACTTTGTCCAGATTGTTTCTCTTTGAGGTTACATGCTGACTTGTGATCTTTTGTTAACTTCTGAAAATACATAAATTCTTTCAAAATAAAAGCTTTTTGAACCATTTGACTCATCATTTTGTTCAATTCAACATTCAAATGTTACAGACAACCCTTTGACACTAGTCAAAGGTGCTGCCAGCCCAAAGAGCAAAACAGTGAACTGGCAGAAAGGTCAAGATAAAAATATTTTGTGAAAAAGTTTTTTAATTGAATCCAAGAAAAGCTTCAATTTCTTGTAAGGATCTGATTATTAACTTGATTATAGGGAGAAGGTTTTCTCCAGATATGAATCTAGTTTCTGTTTCAGTTCAGACTGAGACATTACCAGAAGTTAAATGTAGTCAAAAGTCAGTAAGAAACAGCTGTTAAAGTGCCTAATATTTTTAAACTCGTAGGAAAACCCAAAATTCCTTATGTAAATTTTAAATTCTCTGGTACAATATTAACACAGTGACTGCCCCCAAGTAGTCAAATTTGCCAAAAAACTGCAAGAAGTTCTGAGTGAGATACTACAGTGAGACACCTTGTACTGGCAAGAGAAATTAATTCTGACATGGTGAGGTCCCTTTTTTAAACATTTTAAGAAATATCATTTGAAGGAAAAGCATTTCATACATCTTTGTTTCAGGATGCTTGTTTATGAGATGAAAATCAAAAGATGCAGACATTCTTTACAAGGATAAAAACAAATAAGATATCAGACCACTATAAGAAGAACTCTAATTTATCAGATACTCCATTTGACATTGTCATATATTCTTAATGAAAAGAAGAAGATATCTATTGTTTTCCGCATACACTTACTGATTTTTAAAATTTCTTTCTATTCTTAAATTTACAATGAAAACTTCATCTGGTTGATATTAAAAGTCAGTCTAACAACACATCAACCTTAGAAATAGTATGTTCTTACGCTTTCCATTGAAACTGTGCCAACATTTTGTGATCCATTGAGTTTGGTTTCTTCTTCCACTTCTGCAATTCTAAATCAGTAGTAAATTACCTGAGCTGAAGATTTGTAAAACTGGAGTAAATTCAACAAAATTTATAGCCTAAAAATTAATGGCATTTTAATCCAACAGCTATTTAACATAATTATCTTTCTTTGCTTGTAGTTTTAAGTGCCTTCCAAAACTGTTGAAGCTCGTACTCTCTCTACATCATCTAATATTTCTCAAAGGTTTTTAACATTTACCACATTTTTTTTCTAGTCACAAATGATATGGAACAAATTAAAGAAAAATGTATCTCTTTGAATTCAGATGTTAAGGTTCAGAATTGCCTGGATCATTTAAACAGAAGATTGCACCCTAAATCATCCAGAGTAAGGTGGCTGGCCTAGAGCATTTGTCACTGGCCACAGAACAGACGTTGTAAATGCTATGGTATAGTATCAAATATATTAAGCAATCATTGACACAGAAAATTCCTGTCAAAAAGGACTGAAAATTACATCATTAATTCATGACTCATAATCTAGGATCCAGTTTATCATGAGTCTTCAGTTAGTGCATTCTTCACACGCGTGTTATGTACCACTGAAGTCAGTAGATGCACTCAAAGAGCAAAGTCTGAAGGATACCTTCCCTGTGTTGAACAAAGTTCTTTGGGCTAGCTCCTTAGAAGCAGTCCAAGTCATTGAATCTTGTCTGTTGCTTCAGCATTTATTGGGAAACTCCTACATTTCATAGTAAAATGACAAAATTATTCAACTAACTCAGGAGTTTAACAGGCTCAGAGAAGGTGTTTAGGGAAAAGCCTCACTGTGGGCTCTTTCAGAATGGGAGAAGACCATGGAAGACTTTCCAGCCAGCCTGGTAATCACCCCCCCCCAAAAAAAAAAAGTGTATTAAAATATCCTTGTCTCAAGAAGCTGCCAGTTACGAGATGTTAGAATTACTAGTACCTTGCCTGACAATGCTGTGAGTGTCTGGCACTTATTATTTACAATGACAAAGCAGATTTCTTAGAAAGTAGCAATTTGCCATTAAAAAAAACAAACCCTAAAGTACTGCCTTTTTTTTAGGAAAACAGAAGGTGATGCACATTCATTTGGAGATGCCTCTAGAAAACTGTCAGTAGAATACAATGTAGTGTTTCCAAAGATGATATACAAGAAAGAGGGAATAAAAATAAAAGTTCTTCAGGAGAAGGAAGGAGAACTTTGCACAGCAACTGCTTCTTGTGAGGAAGCACAGCAGGTAGATGAATGTCTTGCTTTTTTAAAGATATGTGCTGAAAAATCTGACATTGTTTGGTTGGGGAAATATACCTTTTCACAGGTGGCACACGGAATTTCACCCATTCCTCATATTCTGATACTGTTCTCTTTCGTCTGTTGAATACAGGGCACATATTACATGCAAGTGTATTGCTTTTGCATGGCAAGGTTTTAGTAGTAGTAGTGCAGATACCGGAGTGGCTTCTGTAAGAAAATGCCAGAAGCTTCACCCATGTCCAACAGAGCCAATGCCTATTCCAAAACTGACCAGACAGTAGAAGGCCAAGTCCTCCAGCAATGGTGGTAGCACTGGAATAACGTATTTAAGAACGGGGCAAAAACAGCAACTGGAAGAAAGGAGCAAGAATATGAGAGAGGCACAGCCCTAGACTGCCAAGGTCAGCCCTAGACTACCAAGTGAAGAAGGCAGAGATGATCCGGGTGCCAAAGTAAAGATTCTGCTGCAGCCCATGGACAAGACCATAGTGAGGCAGGCTGTCCTGCTACAGCCCATGAAGGTCAATGCTGGAGCAGATATCCGTCTTTAGCCCATGCAGGAACCCACACCAGAGCAGGTAGATGTACCTGAAGGAAGCTGTGACCCTGTGGGAAGCCCTGAGAAGTCTTGACTATATATTTTTAGATCTCCAAAACTTGCTTTCTCATTGGAGGAATTAGCTGGAACTTTTCTATCACCCTAGTACACTTTCCATCTCACTCCAGCTGTTCCTTGTATTTTTCGTTTCCCATCCCAATGGTAATGAATAACTTTAGAGCAAACATGGAGGTTTCTTGAATCTCTGGATCTGCCACACAAATTATCTGGTGATGTTTGATAGTTAATGGAAGGCAGGAAGTAATATTAAATGGCTGCAATGTCCTAACCCACAGTTAGAAATATGACCAATACTAAACAAAGCTTGAGTGGAAATGCAAGGGAAAAGGAAAAAATTTAGCTCATATTTAAAAGAATGGATGCGTGGTATCTTGTTGCAAGCCTTCTCTACTACAAGATACTGTCAAATGTCTGATGCCGAAGATGATGAGACTTCTACCAAGCGGCAGTTTGAGCAGCTGTATCTGCCATTTTTCCTTTAAATTTCAAAGCAAGATTGCTTTGAAAAAGTCTCTGTAGGAAAGAGCTCCCTGACTCTCTGTTTCAAGTGTAGGGAAGATTATTTTCCTCTTTTGTACTTTGATTATGTCTCAGGTATTTCATGAGTACATAAGAGGGATGGATGATTATCATTTCATTTCTAAGTGATACTAGAGTAACAAAAATCACCTTGTCAGTCAGTGCTCAGGGACTGAGGAAGAACGACAAGAAAATTACAGGTCCAAACAGCAGAACAGGTAAATAAAACACAGTACTATGATATAATTTTAAGTTTCTTACCTCTTTTCTTGATAATAAATAATAACATAAACATTTCAATAAATTTACTGCTAAAATTAAATTATACATAATGCATAATTTCCCAGTCAAATCTTGTTATTGCATCAAACACGGAGTTTAGTAAACTTGTCCTTTCAAAGAGTCTGCCTGGGATGACACAGGACTCATTAGACTGAGAGAGAGATTTCCAGAGGATCACTCCTGACTAGGATGAATGGCAGACAGCAGAAGTCCACCAGAGCACCGAGTGCCAAATTTTCAAATTTAGTTTGATATACATGGTTTATGCCTACTTTAGTACTGCATTTCAGAAGAAAAATGTCATCCCTTTATGCAGCTAGTGACTGTGTATGGGTTCATTTTATTATATGTGTGAAAATCTTCCTTTTGGAGGGCACTAGCACTGAACCTCTGCTCCAGGCATTCAGTAAATGCACCTAGCCTCCCATAGGGGTCCAGGGCTGTACTCGGACATTACACAGCCTCTCACCATATCTCTGACAGCCATATTTTGCCCAGCAGAACAGACTAAATATGATCTGAAGTAAGACCTTTAACCAGCACACAGTACAGTTGTCAAGGTCTCAGCGCACACTGACCCAGTCTCCTGATCAGATAATCAGTCAGGTGGGAAGTGAGGTCTTTAAATCCACCCACCTCCCAGACGAAATTCATCAATAAATTAAGACCAGAAACTTCATATCTTCTCTGGGTAACCTATTCCAACTTTCCTCCTTCCCTGTTTCACCAAATGTCTTCTTCATGTAAACATAGCCATGGGAACAGGCAGGCATTCATGACATGGATAATTTTGTATTGAGGGGACCTTTTCCCCATTACCTTTACCCTCCCTGTAAATTAGCAATGGATACAGCTTTTTGCAAGTCGACGGATGTTTGGGTATAATTGAATTTGTGTTTCACCTTCTTAAAGAAAGGCACAGCACTGCAGACGATTTATATAATCCAAATCTGCTTCTAGTTGTGACAGTTAATTTTCTCTGCACACCTTTGAATTATTCCATCAATAATGCCTCTACAAAAATGGTCATTTCTATCACTGGAGGTTAAGCAAACATCTGTCAAGAATGTTGTGTGTTTAGTGTCCCTGAATCACGCAAAGGGCTGGCCTACATTTTTTGTTGTTTTTCTCCAGGCTTTATTAGGAGTCTCTGATATGACATTTCAACGGTTCCAACAGTGGTTTCACTGGACCTGTATCATGAATTAAGATGCATTCAATGTATTGCAGCATGCAATAGTATTTGATGCTGCTGAATGTCGTGTTTAAAGAGCAAGGTTAATAGCAAAGGGGGTATGTAGCAAACACTTTCCTTTAGCACGTGGAGCAGTCATGTACACCAACGCAAGGCATACAGCACATCTGCACATTTCAGCTCCTCTTTCAGCTAGCATTTTAGAAGAAAAATAATGAAATGGCCCATCTTGTTAAACACTCATTCAGATTTCTTTCTGTGTATGATGGGCTTCCCATAACTGCTACATAAAGTACCAATTGAAACCAGCCCTGCCATATATACTTCTACAAAATATGAACAGTGCTAAATACTTTAAAGTGAATCGATTTCCAGTGAAAGTGTTTTAACCTCTTTTTAGGTCAAGAAATAGCAATTTTCCAAGCTCGCTGTAACCTGAGAATTAATCCTGAGAGGCGGGTGTGCACTGCATACTTCATTTGGTCTGTGAAATTTATTGAAAATACTCTTTCTCAGAACTGTACTTGAAGCTTTCTATTATAAATTTTAGGTGTGGTTCCTTTAACTTGTATTCTAAGTTGTATTCAGAGTTGATTTCTCTCAGATCAACTAGAGGATTTGCAATTCGCAATCTCTTCCTTTGTTAAGAGTGTAACAACAGAATGAACAGCAAAACATGACAGGGTATGCTCATACATATAAAACTAGGGTACACTGCTAGAGCAATTTGCAAGTAAAAATATGCACTCTTTGAGCATTTACAAGAGTGGAGTACTCATGAAAATGACATTCTGGCTCTAGTCAATCAAGGGGGTTTTGTGTCAAAATTCTATTTCTAGATGCATTGCATTCAAGATTCAGTATGTCAAAGACTAACAGCACAAAGAGCATGGCTCACACTGTTGACCCTATAAACAGCTGGTGGTGCAAGGTGAGAAATATTAATTCTTGCAGTAGTATTTCAAGTGACTCTAACCATGCTAGTATCAGAATTCTTAATTCTACTCAATGGTATGGGTAGAATGAGATCAACGAGATATTGTTACTATTCCTCTTACATCCCTGTCAGTATGTTTATTATTAATCATAGAAAATATTTTATTTCCTTCATAAAATTGCCATTTGTTCTTCATCCTTAAACCATTTACTCCTAGAGATTAATATCCCCAATCAGTTAATGAGATCAGGTTTTTGATGTAACACATGGCTCTGTACTAGTGGAAAAAATTTTAATTGATTAGATGGTGCCATGTTTTTACTTCTAGTAATGAAATAAATTAACAACTGCAGCCTGCTGTCCATGAACATTCCACCTGCAGAGAACTGGCTCACTGCATTACACACTTCTCACATTTTTAGCTCTAAGCTTTCACAAAATGTAGATCTAGGAGAAAATAGTCAAAAGGCATAAATGAACTTGTGGAGATGTGTAGGGGTTGGCCAGATAACTTCCAGTGGCTTGAAAATCCTCTCCTAAAAATGTTTTGTTTGGTTTTCTATTTCCTAAGATCTGTTTTCTGGGTTTTTTTTTTCCATTGAGGTTATGACCATAGTAACTCCAGAAGCATAATGAAATCTATATTTTACTCCAAGCATGAACCAAAATAATTGCACTATGAGGTCAGGAGAATGCTAAAAACCTCAAATAATAAGGGAAGAACTGGCATGGTAGACCTATGAGTGGTCTTGTTGCAAAGATGAAGTTCCCAGTACAGAAAGATTCTGGATCTCAAATTTCACATATAGTTAAGCACAAACTGAAACATCAAGAACACCAACAGGTCAATAGAAATTTAAACACCAGTTTTAAATAGATGGAGTGCAACTACATCATTTTTATTTAGTTGTATAATTGCTCTATACTATATGTAAAATTCTTGACTGCAGATTCCCTGCATTAGTGAATCATAGCACCATCACCAAAATTTGGCCTAATATTTTCCTTTAAGTTTCTGTGCCTGTTTACAAGCTTTGTGTTGACATCAGAGGAATGTGTTGGTCCACTTCCTTTCCCTCTGAAAGGTACCTGACGTTTTGCTCCTTCTCCCCAAAAAATTATAAAGCCCTTCTATATCACAGAAAACTGCTAATCTGAAGTTGCAATCTTTGCATTTTGCTTAATACATAATAAACATTGCTTACTTCTGATGAGCACTCTTGGTCTGTTGTACTTTTATTTCTTTGTATGAGAGAATATCTCATCCAGTCAGCTTCAGACTTGTGTGTGTACATGTGTTTATCTGAAAAAAATAGATCAAATTCTTTATTTCTAAGAAAATAAATTCAAGAATGACCTGTGCAAGGAAAATAGACTGTTGACCTTGCGAACCACATGAAAGTCTCCTGCCAGTAAGAAAGGGAAAGAATGTTTTCCTATATCTTTTCTCTCTTGAATTTCCTTTGCAAAACATGTGTGCTCTGAATTGAGAATCCTTTGCTGTCGATGAAATACTAGTAATGGGTGAAGATAGCCATTACTGAAAGAAAATGAGAATACAGCCTGTTACTTCATGAAAAATGTCCCTACTTCTAATCCGTGTCTATTTGCCGGCTGTTTTCTCTGTTGTAACACAGACACTACTCAAAATATATGTATGTATACTTCCAAGCCACAAGCTGAAGGTTGTGTTTCTCACTGAAATTTACTGCTGTCTGTAGATCAAATCTGGCAGTTCTTAGTCAAAACTCTCTGTAGTCATTTCAGAATCTTTCTTGAATAAAGACCCGGCATGGACTATAGTTAATGCATTTTTTATTATATACTTCTGGTGATAGTCACTTTATCATCCTTCTACTAAAATTCCTGATTTTTACCTCACTGATTAATTTCTAAAGCTCTGGTATTAAATGGAGTTGTCATTACAGATTAATGTACTTTAAATACTTCCTCAGCATTTATAGTGTTTTTCTGTCTATCTCCTTTGAAAACAAGTTAATTACAATGTAGTTATGCACACCTCAAGGTATTATGAGCATATCCCAAAAGTATTTTTTCACTTTTTTTCTTTTCTAACTAGCTCTACCCAGTGCACACTAAATTTAATGCCCCACAATGCAATCAATATGCATAAAAAGATAGCAAAGGAATGAAGAAATGTATACCAAATGCAAATCTAAGTGTGCAAGATGATAAATCGGCCTCATATAAATTGTCTGGTTCCTGAATGTGTCACATTGCAAAGTGGATGTAAAATACAGATGTCAGACACTATGTATTATACAGACAACTTGGAAATCAGGTCCGTGGTTTTCTTGGTTGAGTCTCAGCTTTTCACTGGACACTGGAGAGGCAGGACCGTGGCAGAGCCAATGCTGAAATGTTAGGCTGTTTCTAAAGAAGCAAAATTATCTATACTCTTTAACTGCTGAAGTTTTCCTCTAGTCCTCACTAGCATTTGCTCCCCAAATAACTTCTGGTTGTCATTGTATAACAGCATATGGTAGGGACTGTTTCAAAAAGCAGTGTGGGTGAGATTACTAAGTCCCATGAGGAAATGGAAGAATGTACCCATACTAGTGGAAGCCTTGCCATGTGCTTGTACTCTGATCCCGAAAACAGAGCATTCCCTGTTTTATTTATTGAGGGGAGGGGAAGAGACTGACAGGCAGGAAGAACAGCAAACACTAAACTTGCATAGACATACTCATTTTGGAGCTCGTGGAAAGCAGGAAGACACAATAATTGCCCAAGCTACCTTCAACTATGTATCTTATCAGGAGTAAGCAATGTATATTACTTATTTAAGAAGCTCAATGTATCAAAAGCCCCAAAACATCTAGAAGGTTAGGTGAAATCAAATTAATATCCTAAAGAGAAGACACAGAGAAAGGAAACTGGTGAGACACTGGCTCAGGTAGCCCAGGAAGACTGTGGTTACCCTATCCCTGGGGGTGTTCAAGGCCAGGTTGGATGGGGCTTTGGGCAACCTGGTCTAGTGAGGACCTGGAACTAGGTGACCAAAAGGGTCTGTGCTGGGACTGGTGCTGTTAAATATCTTTATTAATGATATTGACAGTGGGATTGAGTGCACCCTAAGAAAATATGTTGATGACACCAAGCTGAGTGGTGAAGTTAATGTGCTGGAGGGACAGGATATCGTCCAGAGGGTCCTGGACAGGCTGCAGAAGCAGGCCCAGGTAAACCTCATGAGGTTCAACAAAGCCTAGTACAGGGTCGGGACAATCCCCATTAGCCATAAGGGTTGGGAGATGATGTGCTGGATAGCAGCCTTGAGGAAAATGATTTGGGAGTACTCATGGATGAAAAGCTGGCCATGAGACAGCAATGTGCATCTGCAGGCCAGAAGGATAACCACATCCCAGGCTGCATCAAAAGAAGTGTGGCCAGCAGATGAGGAGAGGTGATTCTGCCCCTCTACTCTGCTCTGATGAGACCTCACCTGGAGTCCTGTGTCCAGCTTTAGAGCCCTCAACACAAGAAGGACATGGACTTGTTGGATTGCATCCAGAGGAGGGCCACGAAAATGATCAAGGGGCTGGAGAACGTCTTCTATGAAGACAGGCTGAGAGAGTTGGGCTTGTTCATCTTGGAGAAGGCTCCAAATAACCTTCCAGTACCTGAAAGATGCCTATGAGAAAGCTGGGGAAGAGCACTTCACAAGGACATGTAGCAATAGGATGAGGGGTAATGGTTTTAAACATGAAAAGGGAAGATTTAGGTTGAATATTAGAAACAAATTTCTTCAATTTGAGGGTGGTAGATCACTGGAACAGGTTTCCCAGAGAGGTAGTGGATGCCCCATCCCTGGAGATATTCAAGGTCAGGCCTGATGAGGCTCTGAGCAACCTGATCTAGTGAACACATCCCTGCTTACGGCATGATAACATCTAAAGGTCCCTTCCAACCTTACACATTCTATGATTTTGTGATCTCTTAAGGTCTCTTCCAACCCAAACGAGCCAATGTTTCTTAATAAAAACATTTTAAAAATCACCTGGAATATTTCTCCATTTACTGAGGTATATATTGAGTGATTTTGCTCTTACTTACTATACAGTACCCTAATGCTATGAATGTGAAGTAACTCCTAGTGAAATTTCAATGCAGAACTCTCAAGTGCAAAGAGTTAAAGAAAATCAATAATGGAATAGAAAAATATAAAATTCCAGAAAAGATCTCATCTTCGGCCAACACAAAAGCATCCGTTGTATAACAACAGCAAAGGTAAGAAGACCTCTGAATTTTCTAGGTAGGTAAAAACAAATAAAACTTCCCACTGAAATAATAATTTAGGCCTACTAAAACAATAACAGGCCAGTTCCATTTTATCTGATTAGATCGATATTTTATAGAGTATAAATGACAGTAAATACAGGGGTTTTACATATAGGAATGCTGACAAGAAAAAAACCCAAAAACATTTATCTCCACAGAACATATATGTATATATACTTAAAAATATATATGAAATCTCATCTCCTAGAGATTGGCTGAGGTGGTTTTTTTTCCAGGTGATGGCTGAGATAGTTTTTCACTTGTGTGTTGTGGGAGATCAGCAACTGATACTCATTGGGAATAAGGATGAAAACTTTTTTACATTGATTGATGGAACCCTTTCTCAAGATTTCACTTTTTACAGCCATAGCAAAAACTATAAAATATGTAATACCATGAGAAGGTAGTAAGAAAAAAAAAAAAAAAAGGACATGTCTTTCCAACGTCTGTTGCTCACTTTTGTCTTCACCTCATTGAGAAATCAACTAGCTAAAGGATCTAGCGCATAATAGGAGATAAAGTGAGCAATATTACATCATATCACCGAAGCAGGGCATGAAAAAGTAGGGTTTTCCTCTCTACAAGCTACAAGCTACACATTGCAGCAAAATAATTGCAATTTCTCTCCTCGAAGTTGTTATGGCCAGACTCATTTTTTTAAAAGAATTTCAACTATTTCTTTTCTAGCAATGACTTTGATATCTGAAAGTAGATATCATTAATTACAGTAGGCCTTCAGAAAGGCAATAGTTAGTATATAAATAAACTTCTCTTTTTTTCTACTAGTGATCCCAGATTCTGTCTTTATATGTCCCTGATAAATATAAAATACTTCCATTGAGTTCCCTGATTGTACACAGCTGGAATTATCTCCATCTCAAATTAAAAAAACCCCATCCCTACCCCAAAATTATATTTTAAAAAAACTTTACAATTATGATTCTATATTTTCTTCTGATCAAATAGAACAGTATTATATTAGCTGATAAAATTTTCAGAATAAGCTTCACACAAGTATTTGCGAGGGAGGGGGAAATAGCACTGTAAATGTCACATTAAAGATGTGCCTAGAAATCATTAAAAATCAATCTAGAAACATATAAGTATAGTGTCACTGTATTTATGTCTTTGTAATAGTGTGACAACTTGCTGCTTCCTTCTTCTAAGATCATTTGAAACCACATGAAATTTCTGCCTTTCAGAAGAAAAACATTCATTCATAATATTGTTTAAAAGGCACTGAGTAAGAGAACCTGGATAGTAATTTCAACCATTTCATATTTAAAAGCTGCTTCCAACTTTTATTTCTGATAAACTTGTACTGGGTCTATGATACGTTCTTGATTTTAAAAAAAACTTTCTATACCTTAAAGTATAAAAACTTTTACAATTATTTCTGTCTCTCAAACTTCAGAATTTGTTATTAAATTTCAAAGTACACTTCAATATTTTAGAAATACAACTAATTATGTCTTTTAATTTTTTTAAATTTTTTTTGGGTGTTCTTTGTTGGTTTCATCTCACATAACATTTCTTCTGCAGTTGGGAGGCAGACTCATTGCCTGGAAACAGACTGGGCATCAGAAAAGTTTATTTTCCTTTCACTTGGACTGAGCAATTACATTTGTGTGTAACTTATTATTAATAACAACGGTAATGATCATGTTCTTGCCATTGCTGTTGTCATTGTTGTTGTTGTTATTATTATTATTATTACTATTTTGTTTGTTATAAAAGATGTGACTAATGTCTTAGAAGGAAGCCATAAGTTTGGGTTCTTCCTCTTAACATGGAAAACCCGAAACACCTGTATTTTAGTAACAAAGGACTCCTGCTAGCCAGCATGCTGCATGTTCATCCTCATCTTCTTTTCTCCCTGTTCCTCTATGCTGTAACAACAGCCAGGAAGTGCAGTTTAATCATACCCACTGTAGCTTTCTTTCAGGATGAAGGAATTTCCGTTCTCCCCGTGCCACTTAGCAAAGCTGAAATACCATTCTACCTCCAATATTTGATGGGCTCCAGTTGCAACTTCAGGGAAAGAAAATGAAACACGCAAACATTTTACAGCAGCACAATGCACTGAATCTGAGTGGGACTGCAAAAAATATGTAGTTCACATGTGGCAGAATGTTTTTCCTAGCACTGACTCTTGCAATGGCCACATTTTGTGGTAACTACTCATGTGCAGTAACTTGATTTTTTTTTTCTGCTAAATAAGTTCCTTGTTTAAAAGTTAGTGGTACACATAAGACTTTTCAGTCCCTGAAAAGTGGATTCAGTCCTTCCTTTTCTGTAAATAAAGGAAAGCTCCAAAACCTTATGTCTGGTGGACGGATGCACAGCTTCATTTCTGCTCTCCTGGAATAAAATGACATCTTCGACCTTCCCAGATTGCTCCCAGACATAATAACAAGCATAATCCTTGTTAACTCACTATTTTGCTTTTACTAATTCTGCTAAGTAATTAATTTCATTAGCTTGCATACATGTCCAGAGACATAAAAACTACCTCCTGACAACAGTGAGTATATGTCATCAGAGGACCGAAATAATACCATGTCATCCTTGTGAGGAGACCCCAGTGACTGTGTAACCCAGGTTAATATTTCTGTGCAGCACTGGGACTGTTCTGCTGTCCCAGGCTACCATGTCCTCCCAAGTGCAAGCTCCCTTCCCAACTCACAGTATGAAGGGAAAACCACTTGTCATACACAGGGGTAGAATCCAGAATCTGTGGCAAAGAATTTCATTTCACAGAATCACAGAATCACAGAATCACAGAATCACAGAATCACAGAATCACAGAATCACAGAATCTTAGGGGTTGGAAGGGACCTCAAGAGATCATCGGGTCCAACCCCCCTGCCAAAGCAGGCTCCCTATCTCATATTACATAGATAGGCGTCCAGACGAGACTTGAATATCTCCAGAGAAGGAGACTCCACCACCTCCCTGGGCAGCCTATTCCACTGCTCTGTCACCCTCACTGTGAAAAAGTTCTTCCGCATGTTGGTGCGGAACTTCCTGTGCTCCAGCTTACAGCCATTGCCCCTAGTCCTGTCCCCACTGACCACTGAAAAGGGGCTGGCCAATTCCCCCTGCCACCCATGTCTAAGATACTTGTAAACACTAATTAGGTCCCCCCTAAGTCTTCTTTTTTCCAAGCTGAACAGACCCAGCTCACTCAGCCTTTCCTCATAGGGGAGATGTTCCAGACCCCTAATCATCTTTGTCGCCCTTCTCTGGACTCTCTCCAGAAGGTCCCTGTCTTTTCTATACCAGGGAGCCCAGAACTGGACACAGTATTCCAGGTGGGGCCTGACCAACGCAGAGTAGAGGGGGAGGATCACCTCCTTCGACCTGCTGGACACACTCTTCCTGATGCATCCCAGGATCCCATTGGCTCTCTTGGCCACCAGGGCACACTGCTGGCTCATAGCCAGCCTGTCATCAAGCAGGACCCCCAGGTCCTTCTCCATAGAGCTCTTCTCCAACAGGTCATCCCCCAGCCTGTACTGATACAGTCGGTTATTCCTCCCCAGGTGCAAGACTCTACACTTGCTTTTGTTGAATTTCATTGGGTTTCTCCCTGCCCAGCTCTCCAGCCTGTCCAGGTCTCGCTGAATGGCAGCGCAGTGTTCCTGCGTGTCAGCCACTCCTCCCAGCTTTGTATCATCGGCATACTTGCCGAGGGTGGATGCTATTCCCTCATCAAGGTCGTCAATGAAGATATTAAACAGGACTGGACCCAACACTGAGCCCTGGGGAACACCGCTAGTCACAGGCCTCCATTCAGATTCTACTCCACTGATCACGACCCTCTGAGCCCGGTCTGACAGCCAGTTCTCAACCCACCTCACTGTCCACTCGTCTATCCCTTGTTTCCTCAGCTTCTCTATCAGGATGTTGTGGGAGACAGTATCGAAAGCTTTGCTAAAGGCGAGGTAGATGACATCCACTGCTCTCCCTCCATCCACCCAGTTGGTAATAACATCATAGAAGGCTATGAGATTGGTCGAGCACGATCTCCCCTTGGTGAATCCATGCTGACTATTCCTCATGACCTTCTTCTCTTCCAGTTGTTTGGAGATGGCATCCAAAACAAGCTGTTCCATCACCTTTCCAGGGACAGAAGTGAGGCTGACTGGCCTATAGTTACTGGGATCCTCCTTCTTCCCTTTTTTAAAGACTGGAGCGACATTGGCTATCCTCCAATCTTCAGGCACTTCTCCTGTAGTCCAGGATCTATCAAAGATGATAGAGAGCGGCTCCGCAATCACCTCCGCCAGCTCTCTCAGCACACGTGGGTGTATCCCATCCGGGCCCATGGATTTGTGTGCATCCATTCCTTTGAGTCGCTCCTGGACCACCCCTAACTCTACTAGAGGTGAGCCATTCATTCCCCAACCACTCCTACGTTCATCTGGGATCTGTGAGTCCTGAGAAGCCTTCGGAGTAAAGACCGAGGCAAAGAAGGCATTAAGTATCTCCACCTTCTCATCATCTCCCGTCACCAAGACACCCGCCTCATTCAACAAGGGACCTACATTATCCCTGGACATCCTTTTACTATTTACATACCTGAAAAAGCTCTTTTTGTTGTCCTTTATGTCCCTTGCCAGCTTAATTTCTAAGCAGGCCTTAGCCCTCCTAGTTGCATCCCTACAGGCCCTGGCCACACCCTTATATTCATCCCATGATCTCAGACCCTGTTTCCACGGTTTATAGGTCTTCTGCTTCCCTTTGAGTTTACTCATAAGTTCCCTGCTTATCCACGCAGGTGTTCTACCTCTCTTTCCCGATTTCTTACTCAAAGGGATGCACCTATTCTGTGCTTGGAAGAAGTGCTGTTTGAATGTTAGCCAGCACTCGCAGGCTCCCATTCCTTCAAACAGAGCAGCCCATGGGATAGCCCCTATTTGATTTCGGAGGAGATCAAAGTTAGCTCTTCCAAAATTCAGGGTAGCTATCCTACTTTTTGGCTTGCCTCTTCCACTCAGGATCTTGAACTCGACCATTTCATGGTCGCTTTGTCCTAAGCTGCCCCCGACCTTCACTTCACTGACGAGCCCGTCCTTGTTAGTAAAAACAAGGTCAAGCATCCGCCCTCCCCTAGTAGGTTCCTGCACCATCTGTATCAGGAAGTTGTCTTCCATATACTGCAGAAATTGTCTGGACTGCATACGACTGGCCGTATTGCTTGCCCAGCAAATATCTGGGTAGTTGAAGTCCCCCATAAGGACCAGCGCCTGCGATCTTGAGGCTACTTCCAATTGCTTATAAAATTCATTATCAACCCGCTCCTCTTGATCAGGAAACTTCTTTCTTTCCTATGTTTAGAGGTGCAGATAGTACTTTTAGGTCCTGCTAAGGTGCTCTATATAAAAAAAAAATAGTTAGACCCTTTCAGAGAGTGAGTTGTGCCAATATGTAAACAGTGCTCGTGGTATAGACAGCAAGAGAGCTATCACACCAAAACAAATACTAAAATCAAGGTCAAAAGGAAAACTGCTGCATTTCTGAGGAAACTTCTTAAAAAAACTCTAAAGTCACTGCTTTTTTTAGTAACACAGTGTGGTGGTTCAGCCCCAAGCAGTGGCTGAGCACCACACACAGGTCTCACTCCCAGAGGAGAAACAGACAGAGCCTCCATGGGTTAGGATAAGGACAGTTTACTGACAAAACCACCATGAAAGGGGAACTGTAACAGCCAGTGATAACACAGAGTACCCAATGGGAACAGAGGGTGCTGCAAGGACCAACTGATGCCCCAAACATACTCAGACAGACCTGGAGGCACCCAGGAGCATCCCTCCCAACCAGCCCCTTTCATGGGGGAGTGATGTCAGGTGGTGTGGGAACAGCCCAGAGTAACTCAGCTCACCTGTGCTGGCTGGTTGGGGAGGTAATTCTGGCTTGACCAGAACCAGGACACACAGAAATTCTAAAAATGGGAAAAGACACCTTTTATTTGTTTTCACATTTTCATAGTTCTTTTAATCCTTTGATAGAAAAATTGTGGCCTGGTTTTTAGGGGAAAAAAAAGTAATTTCTTACTTCTGTTCTGGACTGAAAGTTGGCTACTGGAACCTGAGTTGTACCAAAAAGAAGACATACTGGTCTGGTGCAAATGATGCCTCAGTGTGTTCTCATGCCTACTGTAGCAGGCTGCCACAACGAATCAGGTGTGTTTACATGCAATGTGACAGGTCTGCAGTTACCCAATTGTCTGTCACACCATCCACCACTCACACAGGTAGTAAGGAAAATGCCCTTTGGTAAAGGATTTGCAGTTGATTTTTCGTGTTCACAATTCAAGTTTCAGTTCACAAGTAACAGCAGGCCAGATGTACACTACATCTGGCTACCTTCCAAAAGCCACAGCATATCTGAAGCCCAACAGCAGCTGAGTACCTCCTCTCATAATTTCTCTCAGCTCAATACTACACGTTAAAAGAGGAATTACTGCCATGTCTCCACTGGACAGCTTCCTACCTTATAATCCTGTCTTCTATCACAGAACATCAGGCTGGAAGGGACCCCAAAAATCATCTAGTCCAACTCCCCTGCCAGAGCAGGATCACCTAGACTAAATCGCACAGGAATGCATCCCGACAGGTTTTGAATGTCTCCACAGAAGGAGATTCCACAGCCTCTCTGGGCAGACTGTTGCAGTGCTCTGTCACCCTCACAGTGAAAATGTTTCTCCTTACATTCACACAGAACTTCCTATGCTCCAGCTTGTACCTGTTCCACTTATGATCCCTGGCCATCACTGAGAAGAGCCTGGTTCCATCATCCTGACTCTCACCCTTTATATATTTATAAACATTAATAAGGTCACCCTTCAGTCACCTCTTCTCCAAGCTAAAGAGACCCACCTCCCTCAGCATTTCCACTCCTTCCTGATGCCCCACTGCAATGATAAAGAGCAACTAATTTACATATAAGCAGGGCAGCTCACCACAGAATGGCTCTGGCTGGCCTCATCTATGTGCACCTGGGAGATGTCTTTCCTGCTTAGCATGAGTTGGTGACCTCTTTCCTCCAGGCATTGGTGCCCTGCTAATCTTGTGTACATTAGACTGTTTCTCCTCAGCTGTGATTCAACACTCCTCCACAGGGAGATACTGTTATTAAAAGTCAGCTGAAAATAACAGTCTAATTAAGCCTCCTCCATTTTTCCCCATAATTACAGGTAACATGAATGATTTGTTTGGTTTCTCTTGCTTTCTCTGGGTAAGAATTTGCTCCTATAAAGTCTTCTGTTCCTCTCATTCCCATATGAGGCTCCACTGTCCAGAACAGCAGTTGGAATGATGTAAGCATTTCATATATATCATCACTGATGGAGCTCACCTTACCACATGAACAAGCATGTTCTGTGCAGAGTAGCCAGTTCTTCCACTAAGGAACGTATATAGAAAGGAGAATGCTTACTGAAATGCATGGCAAAAATGAGAAAGGAGAAGCTCAAGATGATGCAGCCCCTGCGGGAAGGCTTCTTGCAGATGGGTGCTATGTAACTCATACCAGGAGGGATTTTGCCAGGCTGAGCTTGTTGCTCTGGTTTGAGTGGACAACCACTGTGTAATGTTCCAAGTACAGTAGCTATCAATATTCTAGATGCCTGTAACTATTTACGGATGTACAATTAGCCCCTTCTAAGCTGGTTGCCTTTATTTATATTGTGATGGATGCAGACTCTTACTGCTACTCACATTGTAGTAGATAGAAAAGTTACTAAAAAGCAGCAGCAACCAACAAAACAAACCTTTTTTTTTAAACCGTAGATTCTTTCTTTCTTTCTTTCCTATGTTTAGAGGTGCAGATAGTACTTTTAGGTCCTGCTAAGGTGCTCTATATAAAAAAAAAATAGTTAGACCCTTTCAGAGAGTGAGTTGTGCCAATATGTAAACAGTGCTCGTGGTATAGACAGCAAGAGAGCTATCACACCAAAACAAATACTAAAATCAAGGTCAAAAGGAAAACTGCTGCATGCCAAAGCTAATAAAATTTTCTAATCCCATATAATTGACTGGAATAAGACATTTTTACCAAAAAAATTATTCTTGCAGACTCACATTTGGTACAAATTTTCACCCCCCATTCTCTTCAAGACATTCTACAATGAATCACAATGTACATCAGAGGCCCTCACTTGGAAATTAGTCATAATAACCCATATGGCTGACACTTAGGGAGGCATATGTGGAGATTTCAAGATTAAGTTTCGTTTTGAGGTGACAGCCTGATAGATGGCCTTATTTAAACAGTGGGGAAAAAATCACAAATACTTTTGGCAGCTACACTATTCTTAACAATAACACAGTGAAAACTCCCACTGTCAATGATAAAAGTGTCATAAAAGGAGTGAGTTCACAGAATCACAGAATTGTAGGGCTTGGAAGGGACCTCGAGAGATCATCAGGTCCAACCCCCCTGCCAAAGCAGGCTCCCTAGCTCATATTGCACAGATAGGTGTCCAGACAGGTCTTGGATATCTCCAGAGAAGGAGACTCCACCACCTCCCTGGGCAGCCTGTCCCAGGGCTCTGTCACTCTCACTGTGTAAAAGCTTTTCCACATGTTGGTGCAGAACTTCCTGTGCTCCAATTTGCAGCCATTGCCCCTTGTCCTGTCTTCACAGACCACTGAAAAGGGGCTGGCCAATTCCCCCTGCATCCCATACTTAAGATATTTATAAACATTAATTAGGTCCCCCCTTAGTCTTCTTGTCTTCAGGCTGAACAGCCTTTCCTCATATGGGAGATGCTCCAGGCCCTTAATCATCTTTGTAGCCCTTCTCTGGAGGTTCCCTGTCTTTTTTATACCAGGGAGCCCAGAACTGGACACGATACTCCAGTAGGGGCATGACCAGGGCAGAGTAGAGGGGGAGGATCATCTCCTTCAACCTGCTAGCCACACTCCTTTTGATGCACCCCGGGATCCCATTGGCTCTCTTAGGCACCAGGGCACACTGCTGGCTCATAGCCAACCTGTCATCAACCAGGACACCCAGGTCCTTCTCCACAGAGCTCTTCTCCATCAGGCTGTGAGTTGTGATAGCTGTTTTCACTATTCATGAGCTGGAAGGAGGAGACAAAATTTGAGAGAACCTTTACTTAAATTTCCATTCCAGTTGTTCAATACTTTCCCTGTTGAGGGACATAAACAACAGAAGGAAAAAAAATGCTGGAGGATATCTGGGCTGGGAGGATATCTGGATTGGTTACCTGAGTCTAAATAGTTGGCATTAGAGAGTTGAAGTTTGCTGTCTGAAACCTTTCAGAAAGGTTCTTCTTTTCTTTCACAATCTGTATGATTTCTTTCCTGTATAAGCACACAGCAGTGCTGGGCAAATCAGAATATGAAATGTCAGTAGAAAATGCTAGTGCTAACCCAAGGTATGAAAGTTACGAAAAGCATTTTTGAATTAAGTTAGAATCTGTTGCAAGTGTGGAGAGATTTATTGAAACGAGAGAGAAAAGAAACACAGATAGCAATTGGAAACAGAGACCAGGAAAAGAACAGACTGGCAGAAAGACCACATGAAAGTGGACAGAACACATAAGCACAGAATATATTTGCTCAGTTGTCTTAAATACAATGGTAGATAGCTGTATATATAAATACCTCGGAAACCAAGCATGTTCACAGAAGCAGGGTGTAGTGTGCTGACCCAGGTGTTTCCCAGGACTTGGTGCTGAGTTTGATCCTCTTTAACATCTTCATTAATCTAGACAAGGGGATCAGATGCACCCTCAGTAAGTTTGCAGATGACACCAACTTGTGTGGGTGTGTCGATCTGCTGGAAGGCAGGAAGGCTCTGCAGAGGGACCTGGACAGGCTGGACCAATGGGCAGAGGCCAGCTCTATGGGGTTCCACAAGGCCAAGTGCTGGGTCCTACACTTTGGTCACAATAACCCCAGGCAATGTTACAGGCTTAGGGCAGAGTGGCTGGAGAGCTACCTAGAGGAGAAGAACCTGGGGGTGTTAGTTGACAGATGGCTGAACATGAGCCAGCGGTGTGCCCACATGGCCAAGAAGACCAACATCATCCTGGTTTGTATCAGGAATAGTGTGACTAGCAAGAGTGGGGAAGTGATTGTTCTGTTGTACTCAGCTCTGGTGAGGCTGCCCCTCAAGTATGGTGTTAATTTTTGTGCCCTTCACTACAGGAAAGATGTTGAGATGCACATCCAGAGGAGGGCGACAAAGCTGGTGGAGGGTCTGGAGCACAAGTCCTGTGAGGAACAGCTGAGGGAGATGGGGCTTTTTAGTCTTGAGAAAAGGAGGTGGAAGGGAGATCTTATCACTCTCTACAACATTAGTCCTTCCCATGGGCTGCAGATCTTCAGAAACTGTTCTAGTGTGGGTCCCTTCCACAGGGGTCACAAGTCCTGCCAGCAAACGTGCTCCTGTGTGGGCTCTTCTCTCCATGGGAACACTGGTCCCGCCAGGAGTCTGCTCCAATGTGGGTTTCCCACAGGGTCACAGCCTCCTTCTCCTTCCACAGGGACACACCTCCTTCAGGTGTGTCCATATGCTCTGGCATAGTCCTCCACAGGCTGCTGGTGGCTATTTGCTCCACTGTCGACCTTTGTGGGCTGTCGGGGAACATCCTGCCTCACCATGGTCTTCTTCATGGTCTTCAGGGGAATCTCTGTTCCAGTGCCTGGAGCACCTCCTTCCCTTACTCCACTGACCTTCATGTCTGAAGAGTTGCTTCTCTCCCATCTTCTCACTGTTTTCTCTCCAGATGCCACTCTGCAGTTGTTTTTTTCCCCCTTCTCAATGTGTTATCCCAGAGGCACTACCACTGCTGCTCACGGGCTCAGCCATGACCAGCAGCAGGTCCATCTTGGAGCCAGCTGGCACTGACCCTACCAAACACAGGGAAAGTTTCTCACAGCTTTACACAGAAGCCACCCATATAGCCCCCTGCTACCAAAACCTTGCCACACAAATCCAATACACAGAGCAAGAGTAGCAGGGTTTCAAAAGATGAGCTACAATGAAAGCAGAGCACAAGAGATAATTATGATTAGGAAGTTTGTTGCCAAAAGACACTGTTAAGTTTTAATTGGAAGATCAAAGTAAGAACAGATTGGATAATATGAGCAGGAAAGAAGGAACAGGATTCCAATTACTTTTGTGGTTTTTTATAGTAGCAAGCTGACAATAATACACATATGCACCAGGACCCTGATCACTTCAAACTGCAAGCTGCAGTGGTTATTCCTCAGTTATGCAACATTTGTTTTCCAGCTTTTCTGGCAATTATTAATTCAACTCTGTTGGTTAGAAAGAAATTATGATAGATGGAATAACAGATGTTTCTTACCCAAACCTGAAGTTAAATTCAAGTCTAAAAGGAAAGGAGATACACTGAACCTCCCAGATAATTGATTACCATAATTGGAAACCTCCTTATGATTCATGACACACACGAGTAACCTGGCACTTGCACTGAACTCCAAGATATGTATTACTGTACTTCAAACATTTGTTACATGTGAAGAATTCATAAGGAGGAGACTAAGCAAGATGATTATGATGTATCCTGCCTTCTCAATACGACTAAAAATGAAAGCTTCTATGAGGGGCTCAGTTACCTTCTCAGGGAAATGCCAGGGGAATTTTAATGGTCATTAAGAGTCCCAGCTACAACACAAAAGTTGGTCTAATGTATTGTCCCTAATACAGTGCCTCTTCCCATCACGGCAGAATTGGCTGTTACTGTTATACATGGATTATGTCTATTTTTCCCCTCTTTTACAAAATTTAAGTCAGCGATGTTCTCATCAAGGGAAATGATGATAGAGTTACAGAGGTCTGTGATTAAATTTGCTCAGCAGCAATCTGTAAATAACCTGCAGCATACCGTTTCCATTTTTTGTTTCATACTGTAGCCTGCAGTGAGTGTTGACTTCCAAGTACTGTTCAGCAAAAGAGAAAAGCACACAGCTGACTGATTGGTCCTCATACTCTGAAATGAAAAATGATGAGCAGAAAGTCATCATAGGAAACCCCAGAAAAGAAACCAATTTTGAACCAGTGCATCTCCCCTACATTTTTACCCGGCTACTGTAAAATAGCTTTTGTGCTGTGCCTTGTCATCATCATAGGTCAATGAGGACAACTGCCTTATATTTAAGAGTGAGATTATTGTTGAACTCAGTTATCTCCTCAGACTAAGGAGACACACCAAAATTACTGTCCATTTATGGGTGATAGGATTCAGTAAAATTAGAGGCTTCTGGTGTCTTCATTTGCCTTTTTCTCACACATAAAATGAGCCGGGTCATACACTGGACCCATCTGCTGTACCAGTCAGACCTCACTGTTGACAGCAGACCCAAAAGCTGTATTTCTCGGCTGCAGGACAACCTGGACAACAGTGAGATAATCTAGGGACATGCTAAATGAAAGCAACTCTATCTAGGTGTTTCCAGACCACGTGGCATGGTTATTTTCTGAGATTTCATCATTCTTCCTAGGACAGAAGAGCTGCCTCTGCTCAGTGGAGCTTGGAAGGAGGAAGTGCTTGGAGATCTTTCTCACCAGCCTCTGGCAGCTTTTCATTTCTCTGATCTTTGTGCATTTGTATTCATGGAATTTGTTATTGTTGCTTAACTTCCCAGAGAATCATTGGACTGAAGCACCTCTCTTCATTTCTCTAACTAGTGCCATTTGACCTGCTATACAGTTTAATCCAGCCTCCACTTTTGAATGGATTTTCTCACAAGTGGCAATCTCTAACAGGGTCACTTTGAGAGGCAACCCCATTGCATGTTACCTTGCACCATAATGAGGGCAATTTCAAAAGGCATTCAATCAAAAGAAAGGGTATTTTCTGCAAGAGGCTTGAGTCCTAGATTTTTGCTTGCACTTATGGGTGGCTGAAGCTATTGAAATATCTCAATCTATGTCTTGTAATTGTGTCAGTTTTGTGTTTCACAGTGACAGAAGTTCTAACACTATGAGGGTACTCTTAGCTGTCACTGGGAATTGTACAAGTTTAAGGGCAGCTGAATTGTCCCTCAGGAAAATGGGAGTATTCCCACTTTCTCAGACAGGCCTTTTCAGGTGATTTCTATTTACATGACCTGTGACACATGAACAGGTAGGAAGAGATGGATAAAGAAGGAAAGCAGGGAAGCTGTCAGTGTACAACTATTATTAGTCTGTTTTTCAAGTTCCTGGGATGCTCTTTATATCAGAATTAGAATTTCTCATCCACTGTTACATCACCTTGGCTGCATATTTGCTAACTGAGAGTCCTTTGACATTCACACCTTGTGTCCTTTCACTACTGCCTCTCCTCCTCTCTTTTTCTCATTTGAAGCTCACAAAGTGGCTGGATTGATAGGCTTTGAAATTAGCTGTCTATAGAAAAAGTGCAGCATGGGTGACTGCAATGCTTCCATTCCATCTAAGCTGACAATAAAGCACTGCTTTTGGGGGAAGCCACTTGCTGCTGGGCCTCAGCCTTGATACAAGGAAACTACACCCTACCCAAGGACAGGCAACTCCTTCTCCAGAAAGTGAGTGTGGGAGCTCTCTGCAGGAGTTGCTAAAAACAGTACCAGGTTTTATTAAGAGTTTTGTGGTGTTACCATTCAACTACTGTGCACCTCATGGAGATCAGCAGCATATGTTGTATTATTTTGTTTCAAAATGCAAAATGAATATGAGCAGAAGAATTTTATTCAGTTTAGCTGCTTTGTACCAGGATCATAAAACCAGCAAAGGCAGGATCAGTTCATTTAATTAATTGGACAGTTGCCACAGTGATAAAAAACCAAAACAACAAAACCAACAAACAAAAACTCACACACACAAACAAACAAACAAAAAACCTAACAAAACTCAACACAGTTATTTTTAAAAGAAGTAATAATACTGCAAAGTATCTGAATGCTTCAGTGAGGTCTGTTTCAGAAACTATGCCTTCTACAGGTTTTATTATTTATTGGGGGATTCTGTACTGCAGATTGGGAAACCTACTTGGTTTCCCATGCAGAAAAAAATAATTCCTGGTAGAGAAAACATGATGAGGAACATCTCATCCATAGATGTTAAACCTCCTTCTTACTGGTTGTCTATAGAATCATGAAGTCTTTTTAGTAACTTTTAGACTGAACCAGTACCACTAGAGCTTCATGTTCCCATCAAAATTTATTTTAGGGGACAAACAGTTATGGCAAGTGGGATATATTTCCTTGAGGAAGTGGAGTAGAAACATGAAGAACTGTATACTTCCTAAATTAAGAATGGGGTTGCATTTTTAAGCGTTTCTTTTTGATTAAGAACGCCAGAAATATTTTTTTATCTTCCTTATGATTTTAATAAAAAATAAAATTCTGATGCCATTGATGAAAAATAAATGAATTCCTAGTATGTATTCTTTGTGTCCAGGTAATCATAATTCTCCGGGAAAATAACACCAAATAAACCAAGATTGTCTTTATGCTTAGCAAATATGGTAAAAATGGTGAGAAAATAAACTGAGTTAATCATTACATAATAGATATGAAGACCTGCAGTTAAAACTGAGTATGCTAGAAAATCTTTTTAAGGATGTTTGAAAAAAATGAGTGAATAAAATATATTTCAAGACATGAAAAGCAAGTGAATTTCTCAGGCATCCAGGCAGTTCAGCATGAAATTATCTTACTTTCAGAAGCAAAAATAATTAGTAATTTCATGGCCATATCAGATTCCATACAGTTACTGAGTACCTTCTACTTGTTTCATTTATGCAAATTAGCACACTTTTCCTATCACTCCGTAATGAAGATAGGTACACAGAGTGACAGTTGCAGAGAAAGACGCCCACCCATATACAAAGACTGGAAAAGAATGACACTTGTCTAGAGATACAGGGCTCACATGGTTTCATCTAGCACTAAGGAAGCTGACACAGTAATAAAGATTCAATCCAACAGGTTTCAGTTGTCAGCAGCATCATTGTATAGGTTACAGTGAGTCAAAGAAGAAGAATCAGCAAAGCTCTGAATACGTATCTCTCTCACAAACTTTGGTGCAGACCAGAAGCAACATAATTATCCGTTATGTTCTCTCAGACTGAATGAAGGGAAGGAAGGCTAGGGGAGATCATCTAACTGATGACTTTGACTACTTTGACAGAGCCAGACCCTTCTCAGAGGCACACAGTGAAAGGATAAGAGGCCATAGACAAAAGCTACATGAAGGCAAATTCTCTTAAGATATAAGAAAAAACAGTCACAGTGAGGATGGTTGAACATCAGAACAGGTTGTTCAAAGCAGCTGTAGAGTATCTTTGGAGACACTACAAATTACACTGGGAAGCTAAAGCAACCTGAACTGACCTTGAAGTTGGTTTTGCTTTAAGCAGGAGATCAGACTAGATGACCTTATATATGCCATAATTTTATGATTGCAGAAGCTATGCAGTTTTGGATATCTTGATAACAGGGAAGTACCTAGTACAGCCAAGTCATTACTGCCCCACTGTATTTCCAGTGTTTCAGAAAAGGGCCAGCCATTTACTAAACAAGTTCAAGTAACTGAGGCACCCATGTGAAGCAGTTTCATATGAAGATCCATCAGACACTAGCTCATATCAGAAAAGATTGCAAGTCTCTGAGTAGAAGGCTGCTTTGTTCAGGAAAAAATTGTTTTACCTATTCGGAATTAGCAGTCCTTACAGGAACCATAGTCCATCAAGAACAATGGGGTGACAATTTCCCATTCCACAGAACATTCTGCCTATGAACACGATGGTCTATATGGGGATACAGATAAACACAAACGTCCATGTAAGAAAATAAATGACACCCAGAGGACCAGCATTCACTGAAATAGCTCTCTTCACTCTTTTGCCTTTGATGGGTTTTAAGGGAACAATTCTACTTTCACCTGCCTAGTAATATTGTAATAGCCATGGTAACCACAATGGATACTGCACATCCCAGAATTTGTAGGGTTTCATTACCCTGGGAATCATCCACATGAATAATCGGCATGGATTTGGTCTCAGAGCTCAATGTATTTATTATTGAAGTAAAATAACTTGTCAGTTACTTTGATTGGGTGAGGGATTTTTTTTACAAACTTCTACCTACTTTGTAAAAAGACATCACTCATATAGAACTCTTATTCCCAAGGGCCTTGCATTGTTCTTGGGGAATATTTATGTGTATGTGTAATATGTTATATACTGCCATATCAAGGCATCTGGAGCTCAGGGGTTAAATGTGCATATGGAGAAGAAAGATACAGCAGCTGCTTTCACTCAGCACTCAAGACCAGTGCTAGAATTCATCTCCCTGTCCACCTCTCTCACTGTGCACAGCTGTGTGAAAGCAGTCCTATTTAGTTATTGATGACTTGATTCTGCAATGGTATTTCCAGGGAGTAGCATCATTCCAATTGCCGTTATCTTGGGACTTGCAAGGAATCTTCATATGACACTTGGTAGTTGATAAGAGAGGAGGTCTGTAAGTGTCAAAAGTGGGGGGAGGGTTTCTTAGCTTGTCTCACGATCAGGTTTCATGCTCACACTAGAACCACTTCCCTTAGCAAGGAATAAAGCAATAAAAGGTGATCTCTTTTTATGTTTACTCAATATATGTGCTGACCTCCTTGGGAGTGTTTGCTGCTCTTCAAGCTAACTTTCTGGTGCACTTATCAGATGGCATAGATGCTTGCTATGACTGAGAAAACTCTCATACACTGAATGAATGCAGTCTTGAGTACATTTATACTACACATACTCTTTTACATTCTACTGTTAATTCTTTTTTCTATAATTATATTGTGTGTATTGAATTAGGCATGGTCACACCTGCTACTCACCTTTCTCCAATACCTTCCTGCCCTTTTGACAGCCTTAACTGTAACTCTTGGTGGGAGAATTTATTTATTCTCTTCGTATCAATGGTGGCAGTTGAAGTAAAGGCTGTTAGCAAGGATTATTTGATTTTGTTTCCTCAATGGAAAAATAACATTCTAAGTCTCCTTTTCCTGCTGCCTTCTCCACTTTTGTTGGAGATAGTTTTCCTTCAACAGTAAATGGAATATATAACAGAATTGCAGAAATAGAAAAAAGCTGTTGTCATATTTGACATTTTTAGCAGAAGAAATAGGGTCTGTAATAGAAGGTAGGCATTTTACTACTTTCTTCCCTTTTTCAAATTATTTTTGTGAACAGCAATATCCACAGTCCTGTAGCAAAATTTTTTAGAGTCTGGTGATAGCAAACTAGGACCAGATGACCCAATACTTCTTTTCCATCTCTACATCCTGCAAAAAGTAAAGAAACAAGGAGGAATGAAAAGTAGAGTGCTGGAAAAGGCAGCTACAGTTGCAGTACTAAAAAAAGGAGGCATTATCGACAGCAGTCAGTACAGGATTATCAATTATATTTTCCATCTAGATATGCCACTGTATATCCAGTTTAATATCCATCAGGTATACCTCTGAAGGAATTGTGAGACAAGGATAACTCCATGCTGTAACAGGTGCACCTTGAAGCATTAATGGCTCTGCATGGGGTAATGCTGGAGCACCTCTAAGTGTGTGACCATGAATGAGCCCAGAACAGAGCCGGTTTATTTCTGAAGGGAATGGGGTGACTGTGGCTGTAGGCAAGGCCATACCATAGCAGGTATATCTCTGAAAGCATTATGGCCCATGGAAAAGGCTATGTTGGAACAGGCACACCTCTAAGTGAGTGCAACTGTGGCTAAGTCTGTGCCGCAGCAGGTATATCGCTGGCGAGATTGTGTCTCATAGACAAGGCTCTATTTGGAGCAGGTACACCCCTAATGGACTGCAGTCTGCAGATAAATCCAAGCCAGAGCAGGGGCAAGACTTCATTCCAATGTCAAACCTGATGGTCTGGTCCAAAGTGACTATAGGTGGGGATTGTATTGGATGTACATTACATCCACAATTGTAATGCATTATTTGAATTGCATGTTATAGGAATTACTGTATTAGGAACCACCTAAACCAATGGTCTTAGGCCAAACCTAAGAAGAAGCAGTGCTAGTGCAGAAGTAACCTGACCTGAACTGGCTTTGATGCCCAGCAACTCTATGTGTCACATGACATCCCTTATCCTGAGTCATAGAATCATAGAATCATAGAATGGCATGGGTTGGAAGGGACCACTAGGATCATAAAGCTCCAACCCCTCTGCCACAGGCAGGGCCACAAACCTCAGGCCTGGATCTACACAAGGTTGCCCAGGGCCCCATCCAGCCTGGCCTTGAACACTTCCAGGGATGGGGCATCCACCACCTCCCTGGGCAGCCTGTTCCAGGACCTCACCACTCTTTCTGTAAAAAACTTCCCCCTAATATTCAATCTAAACCTTCCCTCCTTCAGCTTTAAACCATTCCCCCTTGTCCTGCCATTATCTGCCCTTTTAAAAAGTTGATTCCCCTCCTGTTTGTATGGTCCCTTCAGATACTGGAAGGCTACAATGAGGTCCCCCCACAGCTTTCTCTTTTCCAGGCTGAACAAGCCCAGCTCCCTCAGCCTCTCCTTGTAGGGCAGGTGCTCCAGCCCTCTAATCATCCTTGTGGGCCTCCTCTGAACCCTCTCCAACAGTTCTACATCCTTCTTGTACTGGGGGCCCCAGATCTGGACACAGTACTCCAGGTGGGGCCTCACAAGGGCAGAGTAGAGAGGGACAATCACCTCCCTGTCCCTGCTGGCCACCCCTCTTCTGATGGAGCCCAGGATACCATTGGCCTTGTGAGCTGCAAGAGCACACTGCTGGCTCATGTTAAGTTTCTCATCCACTATGACATCCAGGTCCTTCTCAGCAGGGCTACTCTCAAGGAGCTCTTCTCCCAGTCTGTATCTATGTCTGGGATTCTTCCGGCCCAAGTGCAAGACCTTACACATGCCAGTGTTGAACCTCATTAGGTACACCCGGGCCCATTTTTCCAGCCTGTCAAGATCCCTCTGGATGGCTTCCTTTCCTTCTAGGGTGTCAACCACACCACTCAGCTTGGTGTCATCCGCAAACTTGCTGAGGGTGCACTCAATCCCATCATCAATGTCATTGATAAAGATGTTAAAGAGAGACGGTCCCAAGACAGACCCCTGGGGGACACCGCTTGCCACCGGCCTCCACCTGGACATAGACCCATTGACCACCATCCTTTGGCTACGGTCTGTTAACCAGTTTCTTATCCACTGGATGGTCCACCCATCAAACCCACATCTCTCCAGTTTAGAGATAAGGATGTGGTGGGGGACTGTGTCAAAGGCCTTGCGCAAGTCCAGGTAGATGACATCCCTTTATCTACTGATGCTGTTACTCCATCATAGAAAGTCACCAGATTGGTAAGGCACGACCTTTCTTTAATGAAGCTGTGCTGGCTATCCCGGATCACATGCTCTTCCCTCATGACCACTGTGGTGGATGAAACCCAAGGTCATGGGCTGAGTGAACCTAATAGACATTTTGTTGCCATTTCTGGACATTTTAAGGACATTATATAAGGGCGGTGCATAGAATAAAGGAATATCAGCATATTATATCAAAGGTTGAGAAAGCTGCTGGTGGTTAATGAGGATGTATTGGATTGTGTGGAATCTGGATATGACATAAATGGTGTGGGGTAAAGGGTGGATAATGTCCTGTTGTCAGCAGAGATAGAGCTAATTTTCTTCAAAGTAGGTAGTATGGGGCTATGTTTGGATTTCTGCTGGGAACAGTGTTGATAAGATAGAAATGTTTTTTGTTACATAGGGATGTTTTTGTTGTTGTTGAGCAGAGCTTATACTGAGCCAAAGCCTTTTCTGCTTCTCACAGTGCCCCAACAGTGGGATGGCTGTGAGTGCACAAGAAGTTGTGAGGGGACACAAACAGGGCAATTGACGAAAGAGAAGTTCAATACCATACAATGTTATATTCTGTTTATATCTAGAGGGTGGGCTGAGAGGTTGGGCAGCTGGGGGTCTTTTGCAGCAGCAGTTCAAGGTCTTGTGGGGAAGCTGGGACCTTGCACAGCAGCTAGAGATCTTGTGCAGCATTAACTTCAGGTGGTCAGAAATTGTGACGATTGTCATTTGTTTTGCATTATCATCATTATGATTATTTTTACCTTTTTTTGCTTGTCACATTAAACTTTTTTATTTCAATCTATGAGTTTTCCAACTTCATTCTTTCAGTTCTTTTTCCCATCCCACCATGGAAGAGTGAGTGAGGAGCTGCATGGTGCTTAGTTTGCAGCCAGGGCTAAACCACAAGAAGAGGACTATAAAGATGTCATAAGGCTATGTAGGGAGAAAATTGGAAGGACCAAAACCCAAATAGAACTTAATATGGCTGTTGCTATAAAAGACAATAAAAAATGTTTCTCTAAGAAACAGCTAAGAAGAATCTCCATCCTTTGTTGGATGAGGGGGAAAACCATGACAAAGGATGAGGTACTTAATGCCTTCTTTGCCTCTGTCTTTATTAGCAAGGCTTGGGCTGTCTGGGTACCCACCTCCCTAAACTGGATGACTGGGATTGTGAGCAGAATGAAGCCCCCATAATCCAAGGGAAATGGCAAACAACCTACTACACCACTTAACACACACCCAAGTCTCAGAGGCCAGATGGGATCCACCCAAGGGTACTGAGACTGCTGGTGGAACTGTCACCAGGCCTGTTATTCTGACCTCGGTGCCAGGTAAGGAGGTAAGGTTATAGAGCAGATCATCTTGAGTGTTATCACATAGCATGTACAGGACAACCATGTCATCAGGTCCAGTCAGCATGAGTTCATGAAAGACAGGTTCTGCTTGACCAAACTGATGTTCTTCTATGAAAAGGTCACACTCTCAGTGAATGAGGGAAAAGTGGTGGATGCTGTCTATCTAAAGTTTAGTAAAGCTTTTGACACTGTTTCTCCACAGCATTCTTCTGGAGAAACTGGCTGCTCATGGGTTGGATATGCATATGCTTTGCTGGGTAAAAAAATTGTCTGGACAGCCAGGCCCAAAGAGTTGTGGTGAATGGAATTAAAACCAGTTGGTGTTTCCCAGGCCTCAGTATTTCTGCCAGTTTTGTTTAATAACTTTATCAATGATCTAGACAAGGGGATGGATTTACCCTCAGTAAGTCTGCAGATGACACCAAACTGTGTGGGCATGTTGATCTGCTTGAGAGTAGGAAGGGTCTACAGAGGGAACTGGACAGGTTGGATCAATGATCCAAGGACAAATGAATGAGGTTGAAAAAGGCCAAATGCTGGGTCCTGAACCTGGGTCACAACAAGCCCATGTAATACTACAGGCCTGGGGAAGAGCAGCTGGAAAGGTGCTCAACAGAAAAGAATATGGGGGCATTGATCTACAGCCAGCTGAATATAAGCTATCAGCATGCCCAGGTGCCCAAGAAGACCAACAGTATCCTGGCTTGTATTAGAAACAGTGCAGACAGCAGGACTAGGGAAGTGATCAACCACTAATACTCAGTGCTGGTGAGATCACACCTAAGGTACTGTGTCCAGTTTTAGTCTCCTCAGTACAAGAGGGACATTGAGCATAGCCAAAGCAGGGCAGTGAAGCTAGTCTAAAGCATAAGTCTTGTGGCTGAGTGAAGTGGCTGAGGGAACTGGGTTTGTTTAACCTGGAGAAAAAGACACTAAGGGGAGACCGTGTTGCTCTATACAACTACCTGAAAGGAGGTTGTAATGAGGTGGATGTGTGTCTCTTCTCCCAAGTACCAAGTGGCAGGACAAGAGGAAATCATCTCAAGTTGTACCAGGAGAGATTTAGATTGGATTTTAAGAAAAATTTCTTCATCGAAACAGTTATCAATCATTGCAAGAGGCTGCCTAGGAAAGTGGTTGGAGGTGTTTAAAACACACATAGATATGGCACTTAGGGTTATAGTTTCATGATGGACTTGGAAGCACTGGGCTAACATTTGGACTTGGTAATCTTAAAGGTCTTTTCCAACCCAAATGATTCTATGATACTGTAAATATTTGCTGTCTTTCTGTCTTCTGCAATAGCATATGGTGGAGATGGCCCGTTGCCTTACATTCTACTAATGACCTATACTTCACCAGTGTGTATGTAAGAAGGAATTTTTCCTCAAAATATTGCAATGGATTTCAAGCAAGAAACCCAAAAGCAATGTTTGGCTTTATGAAAGTCTGGGTTTAATAATTAAAAAATTATATCCAGATGAACCTGATTCTCAGAAACAATAAAGTATTTCTTATCCCAAGACAGTTATTTGAATTAATATTACAAATTTAGCCCATGAAGCCTTTTATTCATCTTTCACTCAGGAGGAAGCCAGACACTGCGGATAAGCAGCCCCAAAACTCTGTCTAAAGCAGGAAGTTAATTTAGGAGCAAATCGTGAACCTTTCTTTCATAAAAAGAGCACAATAAAATCCAGCATTAACTATGGTCATATTTGAAAAGCATTAAGGAATCATTAAAGCAGCTCAACAATTACCTGACACTTGAAAATAAGAAGTCCATTATATTGGCTCTATTTCTATCTTCTTCCACGGCCCCCCACTCAGAAACGAGTAGGTCCCAGTCCTGTGAATATACTTTGTGTCCTTTTCTGAGGAGACAGTGGATTTTTTTTTAGGAGGAACACCATTTTGCTTTCTTCACTGTCTTCTTTTTGGAATAGCTGGCCACAAGGAAACTATTTGCAGAAGGGCTCTCATCACACAGTGGGAGGCAGAGTGCCTATTTTCTCCACTACAGTGCTGAGTTGTGGTACTGTCAAAACCTCTTTTTTCATCCTCAGCTGAAGCAGCACTGCAGACACAGGTAGAGAAGTCCAATCATCTTTTCCTCCCCAGGTACCAATATATGCCTTAAAAATTCAAAATATGTTTTGAGTGCAGCCAATAATATTTTAATAGTTCATTCTATGTTCAGAAGCCACTCCCAATATTGCTTGTCAAATTATTATGCACGTGCATAATGACCTAAAGAGCACCAGTTGATTAGTAGTCTTGCAGCATAGACAGCCCTCCCTCAGTATTTCTCTAGTAGAAATACACACAGAAATGACAGAAAACTCAATGCTTAAGACCTGACTGTACCCCTCTATTTATAAATTCATATGTATCAAAATTATTCCCTGACAATCCAAAAGGGTGTACAGCTACCAGTGACAGTCAGTGGCAAATCCATGCAAAACCAATATAACTTACTGTCCCCCTTGACAGCTGTAATGTTTAATTCTGTGACCTCAATTAACCAGCCCTAGAAATAAAGGGATTTCCTGTCCTTTCACTATCCTATACTTATATACTAGCTGCATAAATCCCAGTTTTCTCATGACTTGCATCATAGATATTTGATCTTCCTTTCTTCTTTACAAATTTTGTTACAATTTCCTAAAATTATCTTTATTCATCTCTTAGATCGAAGAATACTTACATTCCACTACCATCAGTCTGGCTGTTTTCTAAGGAAAGCTAAGGTTAGAAGAAATCACACCCACTAAATGAAGTCAAAAGGACTTCTCACAGCCAGATTCCTTGCTCCATCCTCCCTCCTCCCCCCCCTCCACTTCCCAGGTCAACACAGAAACAAGATAGTAGCAAGAATTAAAGCACTTCTCATAGTCCCTTCCTTAACAGCATAATTCTCTCCAGCTGAGCCCAGCCACATTTCCAAGGGCAAGGATACTCCACTAATTATTTTGCTCAAGGTTTTAGTGTTAACCCTTGATAAGTAAGTCTATAAAATTTCCTATTTTGTATTTGCAACTTGGGTCTAATTTACTTTATACTGTACCTATTCACAACACAGAAAACACCAGAGCCTGCCCTATTTATCCACACAAGAAATCAAACAAATAATTACCATAATGAAGTGAGATGATGTTCTTTTAGCCTGGAAAACTCCTTTGATATATCCTCATGAAGCATTCTAAAATATGGGATAGTTTTTGTGGCAGCCACTACTATCAGTACTGAAACAGGGAGGTAAAGGAACACAGGTTATCCTTAAAGGTCACACAAAGACTAATATTCTAACAGTAAGATAATAACTTGTGGCTTCATGATGTCCAAATTAAATTTTAAAAAAAAAGTAAATTAAAAAAAATTACTAACTTCTGTGCATTTGGGATTAACAGGTGTGTTGATGAAATAGTATTAATATTTAACACGTTCTCCCAATACTTCTGTAGAGTACTTAAAAGTCATTATTTCTACATGATAGGTAGAGAAAAATAAGTACATGGGATAACATTTGAAACTCTGAAAGCAATCCATTATTTTTAAGGGCATTAATTTGAAGGACATCACCCTAGCTGGGTGACATGTCTGAGAAATAGTGTTATCGCATGAGCTGAATGCCCGTATCTCTAGATGAAATAAAAAACTCAGCTCAACTTTTTTGTCAAATATTTTCTCAGGGTCAACCAGACAGTACATTATACAAGTTTTTGCAAGATATGCCTTACTCTTTGTCACTACTGTCTGGCAAAGAGCACCACATACTTTGCTCCAGAAGATAGATCAGCACTTCACATAACAGTTTTTACAAAAGCTATACCCGTTTGAGCTCACTCATGACCCAAGTGGGTGCGATGCCTCTTCAGATACTGGCCCCATAGTTCACTGAGTTAAGTCACCATTCAGTTCTTTAACCAGCATACTTAAACTCAGGTGCATTTTCAAACTAAAAATCTGATCTCACTGCAAAAGCCCTGTGCTTGAAAGATGCAGAGGGGCCCACGTAATTCCCTGAGTACAGATCAAGGTCTTCAGCCACATTACCAACACCGACTTCAAGTTTAAAGCAATTCACATATTTGTCAGCTTTAAAGATTGTAAGGATAGAGTTGCTTATTGAATATTTTTGGATGTATATGTGAATATGTCATATAACACCCCATGAGTGATCATAAATTTGATCACTTCTAAACTGTTGGAGGTGTAATGGTAAGGTATTGGGTTTTTCAGGGGGTTTTGGGGGGAGGGGTGTGCCAGTTATATCTTTTCTTCCAAACGTTTCCAACATCATGTGCTCTAGCGCTGTGTTTTCCAAGTAGTATGTAATTCACTCAGTGAAAAATGTTAAAGAGCTCTACTCTGTAATTATCCTCATTCTTGTAGCCTTTTAAAAGAGGTCTTCTATTTTTCTCCCAGAGACCTAGCATCACATTTGTAAAACTGTGCTGGCCTATCACACAACAGAGTTAACTCAGTAAATTCAGCAAATACAGTTTGGAGACTGTGGTAGCTGTAAATCTCCAGGAAAACAGGATTCAAAAACAGCAGTAATTCTAGCACAAGTTGCACTTAAAAAAAAATTTAAGTTAGGATTCAGCATGGAGGGAAATAAAGATGCTTTTCATCATTCTCTGTATTAATACAGAAATAAGGTGTTGGGGCCAATTCCAGATTGTTTTTAGGTGTTTGCTAAAGGATGTCAAAAATCATTTGAAGCTCTTCTTTTTATTTTTTGAGAAACATATGTCCCAATTATCTTAGTCTTTGAATGCATATTATGGTATTTTTAAAGCCCCATGGGTAGTCTGAACTTCTCACTTCAAATTAACATTATAAAACAAAAGCATATCTGTAAATATTCATAATTTACCTGTCAAAGGCTTTGAAAGGCACTGTTCTGATTCTAATCAAACACTTCTTTCTGCTGCTGTTTAGAATGGTTTCTCCCAATTGCAGTAATGTTTTCACTAGATTTTTGCACATAGGGTGAGGAATAATAATACAGTATCATCTAATTGAATTGCCATCATGACAGACTTTACAATGAACCATTTAAGGCCCAGCATTTTACAAATTTCTATTAAATTGAATTAATTACTTCAATAATGTATCTCTGCATGAAAATGCACATACACTCCAATACATGTTTATATACACATGCATGTGTGTAAATGTATCCACCGTGGAAACCCATATCTGGGAAAAGAAGATACACCCACTGAAAATTTTTGGTTTAAAAATCTTGCTTTATAACATTACCAGAGTCCCAGATAGCAATGCCTTTTTCTGTCATAGCATTTTTCTTATTTCTTTTGCTTCCCCATCCTTTATTAAAGCATGAGTAAGGGGATTGCGAGATACTTGCATCATAACTGGCACACATAGCAAAATCAATGTTTAAGGCTCTTTGTACAGCTACATCTGACTCTAACAACTCCAGTTTTTTCTTTCCTCAGTCTTTCCATCTTTGGGAATTTTCTGCATGCCTCAGTTCCTTGGCTTGTGTAGTTATTTGAGAAGCCCTTGTTCTGCCTGAAAGCAAAAGGACTAAGCTCCTCGGGTTGTGCTTGCCACGGGAGCACTGAGAGGCTAGCAGGTCTAACTGGTCTCATTTCACACACAAAAACATTTCCATTAATCAAAGTAGAGGAGTCAAAAGAATGCAAATAGGGATGATACATGTTCTTCCTCCTCCGCTGAAGAACATCTCACAAGACTTACCTGTGTTTCTGCGGGTCCTCTCAGAAGAGTCACTTGCAGTATTTGAAATATCCAGATACCTATAAATGGCAAGACATGAGCCTTTCACTATACGGCTTGCTTTCTGAAAGACCACCTTACTGGGAAAGCCTTTTCTTTCAGAGGATAGATGAGGTCGTAAAGACATAAGTACACAGGTGGAGAACATCCACACCCTGACAAAGCTTAAGTTTGCAGTTACCTTCTTTGGCAAATGGGCAACTGGAACTGCCTTCACACAGCCGTAACTTTTACAAAACATTGTGCATCAGAAGAAAAATGTCAGAACAGTTATCAGTAGTGTGTGAGAATGGGGATCACAGTCTTTGGCTTCAAAGCCTCGTCTTTCGGCATGACAATCCCTCCCTTTTCCTCTCTTCTCAAATGGGTGCTAACAGTATATTTCTTTTAAGTCTTCCAGCCACGAGCCTGGTAAGGCTGACATAAATACATACTCCTATCTCTACTGCCATTGTACTGTACTTCAAACTACGCCTGCTGATTTTTATTATCCCAAACATTGTAATGTTAAAATTGCTGATACTTTTTTTTTTTTTTTAAATGCAGTAATGGCTAAAATTCTGATAAATTACTGTGGGTGTTATTTTTAATAATTTAACATAATGGCTGCAGCCTTTTCACTAAAGTAGCAATTAAGTCATCACAGTTGCCTGGCCTACACAAATTTATTGTGTCTGTTTTTATTGCTCATACCTTCAGAACCATTTTGCTGCACTATCTGACACCAAAGTCAGAAATCATGCAGGGAAAACTGGTAGAAAAAGAAAGGTCATTAATTGAAACTCTTGTTTTTTATTATGTTCCACTGATATTAACACAGTTATAAGTGCCTCTGCATCTCAGACATTGTTTCCCCATGTAATCATCATTGCTGCAGGTATATGTCTATTTGAATACATTTCTCATTCTGAACCAGGTATATGCACAGGGACACCTCACCAGAATCATTTATTTTTAAGGTGCCTCAGCTGTATAGCTCACCTTTTAATCCTTAGTTTGTTTATGAGCAATATTTATACAAGATTCTCATATTTCTGTGATTCCAGTCTCCTGAGGTTTTTTTTCATAGAAGCCAATGTCCCGATGCATAAATAACTTTCACTACAAACTGCTGTTATTCTAGTTGGGGTGTGTTTCCTGGTTTGGTTTTTTTTTTATTTCATTGCTGCAGTGGTTGTTCCTAATACCAAAACAAAGTGGCTGTCATTACAGCAGGTCAGCAAGGAGTCATCAGGTGGCTTTTAGCACATTCCTCGTATTTAACATGCACAACAGTCAAATTCTTTCCTCCCAATCTAGTTAGCAATTTGAAGATTCCAATATTTCTTTTTTAATAGTCCTAAACTGATCAGGAAAAGAAGTGATAATTAGGCCATAACAATTTGCTTTGTGCCTGACCGTATGCGTGGCCTTAGACAAAATGTTTAATTTTTCTGTGCCTTGTTTCCCTATTTGTTTTGAGTGGTAATAGTGACCCAGGACGTCAAAACTCTGAGCATTCTGTCCCTGTCTCATCAAAACACCTGTATGCCCTGGCTTCCACAGGGCTCTCCCAGCAATCAAAAATTAAGCATAGGTCAAGTTTCTCTTAACATCCCTAAGAACTTTTTTGACATCTCAGGGAAGTTACTACAATCACCTCTTTCCAGTAAGGGCCTTGAAGTTGCCACTCTAGATTGTAAGAATATTTGGGAAAGAGAAGTTAACGTACTTCACGAGGGTCATCTTTGGAGCTGTTATGCAGCACATGTGTGATGGCCAGGGGATCAAGCCTAGCCAAGATGGGTTTACAAAAGGTAGATCCTGTCAAACTAACCTGATTGCCTTCTATGACAAGGTGACCCGTTTAATGGATGAGGGGAAGGCTGTGGATGTGGTCTACCTGGACTTCGGTAAAGTCTTTGACTCCGTTTCTCACAGCATTCTGACTGAGAGACTGGCTGCCACTGGCCTGGACAGGTGGACCTCCAGCTGGGTTAAAAACTGGCTGGATGGCCGGGCCCAAAGTTTGGTGGTAAATGAAGCAAAATCCAGCTGGAGGCTGGTCACAACTGGCGTCCCCTAGGGCCCAGTTTAGTTCAACATCTTTATCCATGATCTTGATGAAGGGATTGAATGCTCCCTCAGTAAGTTCGCAGATGACACTAAGCTGGGAGGAAGTGTTTATCAGCCTAAGGGTAGGGAGGCTCTTCAGAAGGATCTGAATAGACTGGACCGATGGGCTAAGACCAATAGGATGAAGTTTAACAAGGCCAAGGGTAGAGTGCTGTACATGGGACATAACAACCCCATGCAGCACTACAGGCTTGGGGGAGACTGGCTGTGGAGCTGTCAGGCAGAGAAGGACCTGGGGGTGTTGGTTGACTGCTGACTGAATATGAGTCAACAGTGTGCCTAGGCTGGCAGGAAAGCCAATGGCATAAAAAATGTGTAAAAATAGTGTGGCCAGTAAGTCTAGGGAGGTGATTATGGCCCTGTACTAGGCATTGGTGAGACTGCACCTCTAGTACTGTGTCCAGTTCTCAACATAAGAGGACATCGAGGTCCTCGAGCGAGTCCAGAGATGGGCAACCAGGCTGGTGAAGGGGCTGGAGGGAAAATCATATGAGGAGCAGCTGAGGGAGCTAGGGATGTTTAACCCGGAGAAGAGGAGGCTGAGGTGAGACCTTATCGCCACCTACAATTACCTGAAAGGAGGTAGTAGAGAGGTGGGTGATGGCCTCTTCAGCTGAGTAACAGGAGATAGGACAAGGGGAAATGGCACAAAGATGCACCAGGGCAGGGTGAGATTAGATATTAGAAAGAAAATTTTACTGAAAGAGTTGTTGGGGCCTGGAACAGAATGCCCAGGGAGAGGGTTGAGTCACCTTCCCTGAATGTGTTTAAAAAAAGGGTAGCTGAGGTACACAGGGATAAGGTTTAGCATAGGATGGGAACAGTTGGACTTGATGATCTTAAAGGTCTTTTCCAACCTTGTGATTCTGTGAATACCCCCAATGTATAACTCCCTAGTGAGAGGACAGAGTCACAAAAGTCAAAAAGTGTCTGCTTTGGGAACCTACATTAGTACCTTGTAAGTGGGACTAAAGTGTTTCCACTAGATAGAGAAACCCTCCTCCATTCAGAAAGAAATGGCAAGAGAGACTCAATCACAGCCTTGAAGGGTCAGGAGCTGTCCTGCCTCGACAGCCTACGTACTGCTCACTGAAGATTTGTGTAAGCATAAATGCAGTTCCAGTCATGTACTGCGGGTAAGAGCGTGGACTTGAGCAAGGACCGTGGAGTAGCCGGCATGTTATCAATCAGGAGCTGAGCTTACCTTATTCATGTAACCATGCCCCAAGCTACCACTAGACTAAACCACCTAGTAATAAAGTATTAATATACAGCAGGTGCCTAATTATGTAGACTAAGTTACAACTGGCCCTCATTTTTCTGTGAAAAATTGTGGTTTTGAAAATCCTCGCTGAAGGCTTTGCAGAAACAGTATGCTGTCACATGAAAACCCAGTCACATCAAGTACCCTGGTCCTTGGTATAATACGAGACCCAGGGGGACTGATCAGTTTAAAAAGAGAAACTAGTCTGCCCCAGGCAAAAAAATAATACAGAGCAACACTAATTCACACTACCAAATGGAATAAGACAGCAAGCTTTCCTCCTCTCTCTCTTCAGCTACCCTCCCTACCTACAAGGCAAAAAAAAAAAATCTGCCTCACCACCTCCTGCAGCTTCAGGGCATTATTATTCCCCTAAACACCAGTTTAAGTCAGAACATTCTTTGCTACCACAAACAAAATACTACATGTGTACACTGAGTAAGTAGGAAGCATTACAGGAAAGATGTTGTCTTAGTCATGTCTTGCACAGCTGTTCTATCCTTCATTTCTAACCAAAGGAGGTGCTATCACAGCCGCTCATTAAAGGGATTAGATAGGTCGTCCTTAATTCTTCTAAACCCCGAGAAAGGAGCTCTGAATACGCTCATGTTTCATGTGTCCAACAGCATCACCAGTTCAGACATTGAGGCAGCCCTACTCCTGCAATAAAATCACAGTGCTACACAGGGTGGTGGGAGTTTGTCCTTCCCCCTGCCCCAATTTCCCTCGCTGCAATCAACAGCTAAATTGATCTGACACTTCATCCGTACAGCAAGGTCCCCGGGGAGAGGGTGCGTATGCACTATGTGGAGTGCATGGTGGGGAGGGGGGAGGAGGAGAAGGGGGGATAAAGGGTTCAAAAGTAAAGTCATCAAAAATAATGAGGCTGTTCCGCCCAGCTTCCACTGCAGCAGAGGAGCAAAGTGCCCTTTCAAATTGGGTGTCCCAGCTCCACAGCTGAAATAACTGGTCATAGAAAGCTGCAAGCAAATTGCCTTGACAAGGCTGTTACTGTTGTAAGAGTTCAAAGGTTTTGGACACTAGGTCAGCGGCTGCCAATCAAGCGGACAGAAAAAGCTGCTCGTTGAGCCTGTGATTTCTACCTAGGCCGCAATTATCCCTGACTATTCCTGTACCTCAGCAGCTCCTCTGATTAAACCAGCCTCCCTTTTACATCTCTTTCAGAGTGCGATTCACACACTAATTAGTTGCCTGCTCTCCACTGGGATGTCAGACCCTCAGTCAATTTATCTCTATTTCAGCCTGCTCAGAGTGACTTCCCCAGTTATCAAAATTTAATCATGCCTTCAAAAATGTTGAAAAGTGGTCATTAGAGGCAAAAGGCCACAGGATACAATATTCATTTTTCTCTATCTTCCAGTCATCCAGCTGGCATCTATAATGGATATCCTGGGGGCTGTGAGAACACGTTGATTTATGCAACCTTGCTCTTGCTCTCACTGTGGTGCACCAGCCTGCTTTAAAGAACAGGTTTTAACAAGGTCTGAGGTGGGAGGACATTAATCATGGTAGCATTGTATGTGAAAAAGGGTGCTGTGTAGTCAGAAGAACCCCCTACAGCAGGGCAGTTAGATTTTTTTACCACCTTCTCAGAGATAAAGGAGAGTTTGACAATTGATTAGACCTTTCTGTAACCTTGCAGTCCTGTGAAATGATGAGAGAGAAAGGGAGGGGAAAGAACAGTGAGAGGGGGAGGGAGAGAGACAGAGAATGATTCTCATACTGACGGTCTTAAATGTGCAATAACTTTATGATTCTTGACTGAAACTGGCTATCAAAATCAGTCCCAACTCAATACAGTCTAAAAAAGAAGCTCATTCCTGGAATAAGAGTCCTTTCAGCTGTACATGTCAGAGGCAATCATGGGCACCAGCAGCCTGCAGTGACTCCCCTGAATACTCCGTATTGCACAGTGAAACCCTGATAAAAATGGCATTGGATAACATCAATCCCAGCTGTAACGTTCCAAAGTAGGTTTCAGCAAAATCAACAGTGATGAATTGAAATTTGTTGACAATAGGCTGGGGGAGGAGGGGGACAAGGGGGGGGAGTGATTATTATTCTGTCTTTTTCTTCCTTGAAACCAGAGGAATGATTTCCAAACCTGGGTGCATGCAACTGAATGCATACATTTGCATGCGTTGAGCCAATGTAGAAGGCAAAATCTGAGCGTGCAAATCAGATACTTGCCCTTGCTCATGGAGGGTTCCCTGGTGAGCAATGCATATGCAAATGACCGTGGAAAACTGGGCTCGCCTAATTTGTTTGATCTACCACAATGCCTGTGATTTTGCCCTTGTCCAACACAGGGGATCAGAGGGTCACAACTTAAAGTGGTGAGAGCTGGGCACAGTGAGAGTATACATTATGTTATGCCTCCCCCATACCGCTCTGGAAATGTGACTTAATCCTGAACCACAATCCCCCTGCTATTTCAGTCCTGAGCTTTTCTCTCTACCACATGCAATAATTGTCATTTTCCATTCTCCTGTCCTGGGATCTCTCAAGCTGAAGAAGTCTCCTGAGCTCTCGCCCTCCCTCCTCACTGATACTTGAGACCCTGGGGGTAAACGTTCAGCACAGTATGCAGGCATTGAGCTGAACAACTCATTACTGGTATGGGGAGGAGAATGCAACTAATCCTCACATCATGCTGGAAATTTAACCCTGGATGTCATAAGAGACTGTTCTCCACAGACAGAATCAAAATGAGCTGGAGAGAAAGTGAAAAATAAAATAAAAATGAAGAGCATCTCCCTCTTTTCAGTGGTGGCCTGAAATCCTTTTCCTGGCCACGGCCAGCCTGCCAGCCTACCTCAGTTTGCCTTCTCCAATGCAGGTCACTGCCAGCTATTTGAGAAGGTGTGGACACCCTGCCAAGGGTAACCATTGCCTATGTCAGATTCTGATCTAGGTGTTACAGCTCAGTAAACAAAATAGCATCAAACCTTTAAAAGCTTAGGGGTCACAAAATGCAGGGACATTTTTAATTTATTTTTTTTTCTCTGTACAAGGACATTCCCCAAAGCACCTTCTGCTGGGAGGTTTTGTGGGAGTCTTCCAGACTATAATCCAGTCCATGTGTTTTAACCATGCACCACAACCCTTGATATTTAGGACTTCTGCATTAGGTTGCTTACTTGTTTCTTGGTCTTTCCTGCTGCAGCAAGAAGGGCATCAAGCATCAGCTATTCCTCTTCAGCATGCCAGCTCCTCCAGGCAAGTAATTCACTTGTCAGTAAGCAGCCAGCCCATGTTAGGATACAGCATGAGGCAGACTTAAAACAATTTTAAGCTTACAACTTAAAGGGGCATGTTCAAGCTATGAACACGAGCGTGCATGTTGCCAGCCACATTGATTTCAGAGCTGAGCCTTTGAATTCGGATTTACAGTTTATACAAGCAAGGCCTGAGGATGTTTGCCAAACATACCTTTACATGGCATTTGCCTTGGACTGTAGCAGTCTGAGTGCTACTGAAAGATCGCATGGTTTCCAAAAAAGACTGAGCAAATTCTCCTACAGATGCTCGAGGTACATAGGGAGCACTGTGGAACCCATACTAGCTATATTTCTGGGTCAACCATGAACAACATTCAGCCAGGACAGTGCATAAAGACCCTGTCTTCATGCTACCCTACAGGGCACATCAACCCCATGGAAGAATAGGTTTGATGAATTTTGCCCTCAGGACCTCCTCAAAACCCAGCAGAAATGCTCCTTATAATAAACCCTCAGTTTTCTGCTAGGCTTTTTGTGCTTCCAGTCAATAAGACATTCTGCAGGCAGGACATACATGGGACACATCCCAGAGAAGAGGCAAAAAAGAGATTTTAGAGGCAGGAAGGATGAAAGTTGAATGTAAGAACCAGAAGAGGGGCGCAGGTGGTTTTCACTCAGCAACAGATTTGAAATGTTTCTTGATACACTAAAGATTATTCAAAGAATATTCATGAGAAGAAAAGAAAATATCTATTTTCCTGGACTATTACAAGGCTGGCAGTGTATATGAATGAAAGGAAACAAAGGGTCCTGCAAAATATTACCTGCATCAGAGCAGTAGCCTGTAGTTGCTAGTATATTGGACAGCAGGTATTTTGAATCAACATCTTCTCATACTGTATGTGAACCACACAGAAACGGAGGCATTAGATGTGCTCTCTGTTTGGTAGATGTGAGTAGAAGTACAGTACTAAATTATGGTTTTGCTCCAATTGCTCTGTCTTCCTGGCACTGTTGGCAAGCATGAAAGCTGTAATTTTCATTAAAAGACTCATCCAGATATTTGGCAGCGATTATATGATTCCTAGAGCCACTCAGTCACAAACAGATAATTAACCCATAAAGCAGTGCTCATATTAGATTTATTTTCATTTTTATTATATATCAGTGGTACAAAGAGAGAGAGAAGAAGCTGCAAGGATGTTTACAATAAAAAAAAAATTCCAACAAACACCACAAGGAAACAAGATAGCACAGACCATAGACTTTAGCAGTTCAGTCTCTATTTTTCTGTTTTAATAGCAGAATGAAAACAAGAGCTACAGAAAAAAAAATCCATTTAAAAAACAGAACAAAATATCCAGATTACATGGACAACATGAAGGAACAGTAAATCACTTCCAGTGATTGCAAAAATTCTCTCTATAGCTGTTGATAAAACTATAGGAATTAATAAATATATATGCATGCACTTTCCTGCGTGTACATATTTATGTTTTCATATAAGTTTCCACAGACATAAGAGTGAGGTCATATAATAGTGGAACTGAGAAGTGCCAACTAAAGGCAAATTTAATTATGATTTACATAAATCACTTCCAAATAACCAGCATCTCATCCTCTATTTTTTTACTTAAGGATCCAAACTGACATAAAGGAAGTACTCCAAGAGACACTATTTTTCAACTGTAAGATTCTTAGTAATGGACTGTTAGTCAGATCCAATAAATAACAATAGCAATCATTTGCATACTGTGGCAGCAATATAGACACAGTGCAGTCACCAGGAAAAAAAATAAATTATATGCTAAAACTTTTCAGACACCTTAAAGTAACAAATCACAAGTCATGTGATCCTGAGCTGCTCCAGAACTTCCAGAACTCCAGAATTTCACTCTGGAATTAACATTTAAGCAAATACCTGATCTCCAACAGTCTAACTGAAATTGCAGTTTTCATCCAGGAAAAGCCTAAAGGTTCTAGCAAAAGCTTTGAAGAGATTGGGAGCCCTTCCAAACCTTTTAGGTCAACAGCTTCCTTTCTTGAAAAACTAGTTTCTCAAAGTTTCATATTCCATTTGGAACATTACCTCCTATTTATCTATACTGTATGTCATAAGATAGACCTACACTGTTAACCATAAAAAGGTAATTGTCAAAATAGTTCAAAACAAAAGCTTTTAAAAGGAATAACATTTCCCCCCCCCCACATACTGCAGTACCTAAGAGGAAAGCACACATTCAAAGCCCCAGATATTGCCCATTTCACAAACACCACCAAACATGTTAAAACAAAGCATTGTTTCTAAATAGGAACTCAGAGATGCTTTCATGATTATGGATGGAAAATGGACATAATAAGGTACAGTTAAATAATATTTTTTTAAATCACTGTCTTCATTTCACATTTTTTAATCCTGCAGAAAGTAGCTATGGTACAATGTAGAAACCCCTGCCAAATCTAGGGAAATAACCAGATAACATGAATATTACTCACCAAAACGAAATACACACTTTCAAGATATACAGATAAAATAACCCACATGTTCTAAAGTAACCCACATATAGCAAAATTATGACCCCGCTATATTTATACACACGGGTGCAGTTTTCATACACTATTATAGTCTCATATTATATATCTTTAAATCATGCTGTGAAACTTTCTGCCTTCCCCTAATGCTGGCTCTAATTTAGGATGAACAACTACTCTCATAAAGAAAAACTGCTGCTGCTGCTGTTTATTAGGCTGCAGAAAGGTCTCACTGACTAATGTCCCAGGATTAAATGAATGTGGAATAATAAGAGCTGATTTATTTGTGCTCTAGTAGGATAAAGCTGCCACTGATTTTACAAGAAACTATTCATCTGAGGGCTACTATAGCTAGTAAATTGTGGCTGTTGCTGAAATTAGTCTCCAGGCCTTCGTGCAATCTAGAGAGTGAAGTAGCAATACGGTAATAAAGCTATTGTGAGTACTTGGTGTATTTAAAAGGTCCCACTTTTATCCCTGTCCTAAGGGATTCGAAAAGTCAGCTTTCAGAGATTTCCACCAGAAATTCCACTGGCCTTTGCCTACATTTTAAATTTCTACCCTGGGAGTGTATGAGAATTAAAAATGTATAGGTGGCAATAAAGCAGAAGAAATCTCATGCTTGTGGGTTTTGGGGTTTTTTGCTTTTTTTTCTTGTCTTTTCTTTACACAGTCTGGAGTGATGTTTTCATTTCAGCATTACAGTGGGTACATTGGACTCTGCCCAGCCCAGAAATTTTAATAAAAAAAACAGTAAAACAAATCTTCAATAAGATAGCAGAAATACCCTTTTTAAAGAATAAACCAGAACTGAACTGAATCACACTGAATGATACTAAATGAAACTGAACAGCAAGGAACTACCAGAGCCCTTTAAAAAATAAGAAATAATGGGAAATTATGTAAACAAGAATTTAAAAGTGAAACACATACTTTTACAGTATTAGGATCATTATATCCCAATCCAGTAAAAAACTCTGCAGACCTACAACAAATTGATATATGCAAAGATATGAATGTGCTGAGCACCATGGACAACCACCCATTTTTGAAAATTAGAGTGAAAGATTTTTCATTGAATTCGTAAATCTCAGCATGCAAACTTTGTTGAAAATTACTTACATTTTTCCCCTGTCATGAATATTTCTTTCAGGTTAAATATCAGCTTATATTTCTAGAGCTGTCTTTCATTATTTGACTTGTACCTATTCCCTGAATAAAATACAGCACACAACATCATTCTCTGACAGTTCATAGTTGGTTACTAAATCCCCTTCAGATGGAACAAACGGACATGCATGTTCTACATATATTTGTACTTTAGAGTGCAGCAGCCCCCGTTTCTTTCATAAGGAGACAACCCTGTTGGTAATACTGCTATAGTGCTGCTGGCATGATATACAGGTATGTGGAGAGGCATATCCACATCATCCGAAACTCTGACATTAACTCTCACAATTTGTTCTGAAATAATACTGTAACTGTTAAACTGAGGGTCCACACATATGCACCGAGAGGTATTGTACAAATACAGTCTTAAAAAAATTACAGATGGGAGGTGACACCTCCTATGAAGAATTCTGCCACTGCCTTTTTTTCCCTTCTTACTATTTTTTTGCCTATTTTTGAAGTGAGCAGAGAAGTAAATAGGCTCTACTTAGGCTTGGCATGAAAAATCAGGCTGGGATTTCTCCAGGTGAAGAGCATTCATTAGTAAATTATTCCAAGGCAGTGAACAAGCTGAGAGAGTCCTCTATCTCCAGTTCAGAATTTGCTAGATAACACTTGTCACCTATAGGGGATCTCATTTCTTTGTATCGTAACTATAGTGACAAATTTATCCATAAAATATATTGCACTTAGTGCTAGAGCTTTTTGTTTTCAAATGAAAGGTTATCAGCCCTTTCTTTTCATACAATGCTTTATAATTGAGTGTTAAGCCTGGCATCTTCAGGTCTCTTCTCCCTACTTTCAGGTGTAGTCAGTATGTTACAAATATTTCTCATAGTGTATCCTTAATAGTGCCAAAAGCCCTACAGGTGAGGACTGTGGTCAAGACAATAATAGAGCTTTAAGTTCCTTTTAAAGAGGACAGGAGGAAACCTGCCTCTAAGGTTTCCATATCTGCGCATGCAGGTACGATGGAAACATTCATTTGCAGAAAAACAAGATTTTTCTAGGCTGTGAGGCACTAAAATTATTACCTTGCTCAAATTTCTAAAACTGTGTTTTTAGACTGGAGAAACAAGAGTTCAAAAATTATTTCTCTAAGGCCTATCCTTTCAAAAATTTTTTAACATCTTGTGGTTGCAAAGGGACAGAAACTCTGCATTTTGATGTAGGGAAGAAATATGATGAAATACACTAAAAGATAAAGAGGGCAAACACCAGGGTGTCCCAGGATAGAGAAATAAAGTTAGCACATTGACTTGGTCTTGAGTGATATACAGTTTCTTCTACATTGGAATTAAGTTAGCTGGTAAAATTTTTCTGCAGCAGTTTTCTCAACCTGTCTTCCTGTGATAACATCATCATACTGTTAACTCCGTCCTCATTTACTTTAACTTCCTATCAGTACAGCTTATGAGGTGGCATTTGGTGTAGTGCATGTCAGAGTACTGTCAAAATTTTAGTGGAGATATCAAGGCACCCATTACACCCACAAAGCACAATAACTGCTGTTTGGAAAATGAAATCTAGTAGTATGAAAATACCTAGGATGTGAATAATGGTTATAAAGCATTCTAGCTATGTACTTTTTTTCTACTTTTTCCCAAGCGTTTTTGTAAATTTAAATCCTTTATGAAGGAACTTTTTTAAAGAAAGCCAACTGATTTTGGATCAGTGTAGCAGACATGCCAGATGAAAAATGGAGTGACGGAGTAAAGTACTTTTACTGCTCTTTTCAAAAAACAACAAAGCGAAAAAAATCTGAAGGTTTCCATATTAGAGTTGGATTTTTACAGCAGATTATTATCATTACAGAAACATTTATTTACTGCACCATTCCTAAGGTGCAATGCTGGTTTGTGCTCATCTTCATTGTCTTGTCAGAATAAAATGGCTGCTGAATTAGATGCTGTCCTTTTATTGAAACTGAAAGGAGAAATTAACTTCTTGAAGGTTGTTTCTAAGACTAGCTGTTCCTAAAGTAACAGCAACTGCTACAGATGTATGTTCCATCAGTTTATCAGGTGCAGTCCTATTTAGTTCTATTCAGGTTTTCTGTCATATCTAATCACCGAATCACAGAATTGTAGGGGTTAGAAGGGACCCTAAGAGATCATCAATTCCAACTTTCCCCCCACCAAAGCAGGATCCCTAAGACAGGTTGCACTGGTAGGTGTCCAGACAGATCTTGAATACCTCCAGAGATGAGACTCCACAACCCCCCTGGGCAGCCTGTCCCAGGGCTCTGTCACCCTCACTGTGTAAAAGTTCTTCCCTATATTGGTGCAGAACTTCCTATGCTCCAACTTGCAGCCATTGCCCCTTGTCCTGTCTCCACAGACAACTGAAAAACTGGCCATTTCCCCCTGTGTCCCACACTTCAGATATTTATAAACATTAATCAGATCCCCTCTTAGTTTTCTTCTCTCAAGGCTGAAAAATCTTAGTTCATTCAGCATTTCCTGATTGAAAGGTTTAGGAAAAGCTATTAATTATCTTAAATCAGAAAGGTTATTATTTACGGAGAGTAAAAAGTAAACTTCATTTTCTCCAAACATCCATAAATCCAGCAAGGAAGAGTTCTTTCCCTCCCTTTCTCCAAACCCTTTCAGCCACAATGGAGCCCAAAAACATCTTTTCTTAAATAAATCTCTCAGTAGTAGCTCAAGGTGCTACTTGTTCCCATTTTTTCTCTTCCATTTTCTGGTTTTCTGCAATGTTTCATTTGCTCTCCTTCTCTCTTTTCCTGTCTTTCTGATAAACATACTTTTACTGCATGTTAAAACTGCATATGATGAACAATGCAGGAATCTTCATGCATAAAATTTAAATTACTTTGTGCTTTTATATTTGCTGAAAAGGTGACAAGTACCAGTGTTTGGGTTATAAACTGCTGTCATTTCCCAAAGAGTTTTGATATTTTTGACATTTTTTATACATAGATTTTTGCTGTCTTCTGCACATAAACATGTGAAGGTCTCAGGAACACATTGCTGCGCATATGCAGCACTCACCAAGCTTGAATTTAAACAATTTAAACTATTAAAATTAATCTGAAACTTTTCTTTGGAAGTTTTGGAGTATAATTTGTGTAATTGCAGTTACAGTTGTAATGTGAGGAGGAAATTCAAACCAGTTGTGTTCTAACTGGGTGTCAGGGTTGTGCTTGTGTGCAAACGCGGTGCACCTTGTCATCAAGTCACCATGTCATTCAGGAATACTGCAACAAACTTCTACATAGGTGCAAGAGCAGACTGACCTAAGGTGTGGTGATGGGCTCCACTTCCAGACACCTTTGTGACAAAACTTTTGAGTAGGTGCTACAGATCTCTCCAGGGGAATTCTGTGGTCTGAAAGATTTACCCCCAGGCAGCCCCTGCTGTATACAGGCCAGGTGATGGGCACTATCTGTACAGTCACATGTGTTGATTAATATCCTGGGTGGAGACATCTGACCATCCTAGACATGCCCGTGAGCAGTCCCACCTGCAAAATTGCACATAGATCCCACCCTAGTAAATTTCAGAAATTAGTCCTGCAGATGCAGAAACAGCCACGTGGAACAGCCTTTTCTGTCACCTGGTTGCGTAGTGATAAACAAAGATGATCAATAGCAACAGATGAATTTTGGACCTATGGGAGTGCTCACATAGGGCCACTGATCGGTTGATTATAAGAATTTTCAGGAGTCTCAGCTCATCCAGCTGAAGAAGCCATTGCAAAGCCCTTCCCAACCCAGCCAATTAACCGTCATCTTCAAGAGATTCTGTCCCACGTGTGATCACTAACCTTTGCAGAAGACTAAATAAAGCTTGTTTTGAACAAACATTCCATCCACAAGCGACTGTGGAGCAGAAAAATATGTGCTGGAAACTGTCCTAGAGTCCATGAACTCATACTGAAACAACTAAGATGTCAGCACTGAGCAGGTAACCAGCAAGTCTTAAACATAGTTTCTGAGATTGTCCTTACAATATTATTTCTGTAGATTTACAGAGGTAAAACTAACAGCTAAGCTTTTCCTTTCTGAGATATCCTGAAAAATGTATGGAGGAGCTTTCAAAAATCCTCAATAGGACCTAAAAAAAAACCTAGATTACTTCATCAGGGCTTGATGATGTATTGACTTTTGACAAAATATTTCAGTAATAGTCCTGAAAAGGACTCCGTGGTTTTTTAAAGTTAGTATAGTTTATAAATTTTTTCCTTATGACCATAAAGATTGCTTCCTTCCATATTTATATCCTCTAAATTGTTAAAATTTTCTTCATACAATACCTTTGAGGGCTATTTATTTTTTTTTTAGACAAAGAGCATAGTATTTTGTTAGCATTAAGAAGGAAGCTGTTCATCTTAAGTGAAATTGAGGACATACTGAACTCAGTAGAAAATCCCTATAGAGAAGGATTCTTATTTCAGCTCCCTATAGTTCTGTGGAATAAATTAAGAATAAAAAAAATCAGTCTTGGAAAAAAGCTACTGACAACATTTTTCTGGAAATGTCTCTCCAAGCTTTTAAAAGAATCTTCCTCCTATTTACTAATTCTATTTTTGTTTTGTTTTTGCTAATATTGTGGCAAACTTCCAGACAAGAGTGTTTGCAGAAGATGCCCGCAACAGATTTGTAACAGAAATCTGAATAATTTCCTTTTTATTTTAAAAGGCTACACTGATCAGTGGTGTTTTGTTGGCTGTCTGCTGTTTTGGTCAATGTGATAGGATTGATCAATGTAATCTGGATATTAATTTCAATCTAATAAGGAAGAAAACAAGAACAATCCATTTTGAGTTATGCAGGGAGAAAAAAGGTCAAAGAAAATGTAAATTCTTACAGCTGTGTGATCAAGGTCAATGATGATGAAAGAAGAAAAAAAGTAGCAATATGGACACTGTGAAACGACAATATGATTAAAATCTCATCTTACATCAAGGAAATTGCTTGAACACAAATAGAACACATCTTCTAGCTAACTTTTTACTCTGTAAACCTTTTAGATGTTCTTGTGGAATGTTTGATGAAATTTTCTTCCCCTGTACAATAGCCTTTTGTAGCTTTTCTTATTAGTGTGGACCTGCAGCCTGCCAGCATTAAACATTAATCCTCTGCATAATGAAACTGTGAGAATGGATTTCTATGAAATTTCGCACATTTGTTAGTCTGGTGAGGAAGATGCTCATTTTCATGTCTGGCTTTTCAAGTTTTTCTGATTAAAAAAAGCATCTCTAAAATCAAAATTGGTTGGAAGCTGAGAATAATTTGTTTCGTTCTTATTGGTGTTAATGTTTCAATTTGATATTTAATAAAAAAGAAAATATCAAAAAATACTCCATGGGAAATATTTGGGTTCAATTGAAGCATATAGAATGTAGCAGAGCTATGCACAACTCAGGCTAGGCACAAAAGTACCATGTGCCCAGCACTATCCAAGTATGCCAGGTGAATATTTGCAGACACATCAGAGCTTATACGTGATTAGCATCACATCTTCTCTCATTTATATGTACATGTACAAATCTAGTTATTTTAGGTATAATAACTACCTGGATCTACACATGGATGGTGTTTCCAGGCTTAAGAAGGATGGGGGGAGAGGTATCCCCAGATGTTAAAGCTTTGAGTTCTAGAATTAATTTAACAAGATAGGGACATCCCTTCACAGATGAGATAACAGGTTGAAAACAGTCATATTCACCTTAACGGAGACATGGGGTGAGACTGTAAGGGCAACTGTGGACTAGGTGGACCTGCATTGTGTTACATGGCTCTGTTTTGGGAACCAGGCAGAATAAAAGCTGTCTTAGCCAACTGTCCTCATGATTGGAGGTGCCCTGGTGAATTTGTGGTAAAAAACAGTCAAGGTGATCACACTCTCAGTCTGCCTTCTCAGGGCACTATGCAAGGCCTTGGCAAGGGGTAAGAGCCATCCCTGACAGAAGTTCTTTTGGCTTCAGCAAGCACCTTCCTTAGTCATAGGACCATTCCCGATATGCAACAGAACCTGACTGCCTATGCTTAATAGAGGACTCAGGCCATTTTTGTCACCAGAATCCCCAGCAACCGGGAATAAAAAAAAAAGTCATTGCATTTGGCAAAACTAAGAGAAATGGGGATTTTAGAGCATGATGTTAGAATACATATATCAAAATCTTCTCCAGCTGGGCTTTAAGCACATATCTAATAATTTATACATTCAGTTACCTAATATTGGCACACAGTCCCAGTGCATCATAAATGCAAATAAGATATACATCTTATTAGTTCCTCACTGAATTTGGAAATGTCAGTCCTGGAATGCTTTCCTTCAGAGTGACAGATGATTTCGCAAGTTACTTCAGAAGTCTGCAGGGTGGAGAAGAGAGCAGATCAAAGTAAAACCTTGGAAATGTCTAAGAACAAATACAAGTGAATTTACAAATGTTGTACTAATTGAGAAGTAAAATAAATGTCCATTGTGTTAGGCAGTTAACCTGCTGTGACACTGATTCAGAGCGCTGGGGAGAGGAATTAGCAAGAATCGCAGTTTTGCAGGACTGAATGTGATGTGCCAGTCACAGCTCCTATTCTGAATTCTGTTTCCCACTTCTTGCCAATGTTTAAATAGGCACTTTAAAACTAAAATATAGCTTTTATAGTCTCAAAAGCAGCAAAAAAATCACTACTCTTGGACAAAAGATTATTGAAAAGCAGTCGCTAGTTATGCATGGCACTGTGAGATGAGATTGGCTGAAGTCACAGATCAGACACTTTAGACGGGATTCTGCTCTCATTTAGAGTTAAAGAATTTAGGATGCACCAGGTCTCAAAACATGAGAAGTTGATCAAGCATCAAAGCTGAAGAGCTCCTGCTTAAAAAAAGTAAATGGAGATCTACAGAAGGTGGAAGGGATAGACACACCACACGAAAAGATCAGTTTGATGCCTAATATAAATGTCTCTCCTGGCTTATAATTTTATGACTTAAAACTCCTTACTTGTTATTTGAAATTCCCTACAAAACTATTCAACACCCCCTGGCTTGTTCCCACATTTGCTGTCATGTTTGTTATAATTTTGAGCTCACTTAGTCCACACCTATTCACCAATTTCCTTCCTCTTTTATATATGAACAGTAGGATCCTAAAATAAATAGCTAAATAGATCATTTAGATAGCTGGTTTCTCCTCAATAGCAAACAAAGGGTTGTTAGGGTGAGATTTCACTTAGCAGCTTTGTGAGATCTTGGTATGTTTCAGTGTTGGGAAATAAAATTGAATTTGTTGCTAAGTGAAAACATCTAAATGGGTCATTTTTCCAATTCTGGATTCAAGTCACAATACACGTACCTGCAAAGTATCTCATTTTCCATGTTTCCTCACCTCTGTGACATAAGATTAGTGAACTTCAGATTGTCACGGAGTCGTCACACCTATATCACGTAGGTGAATCCTTTAATAAAATGCATGGATAAGTATTAGGGAGAGAGACATTCTCCTGACAGAATTATATGAAAGGGCCAATGATAGATTTGCCAAGACATTGGATATGTTCTGTAAATTTGCCCTGCTTACAAGCATAAATCTAGATAGTTAACTTCTACTAATGTTGGAGTCAGAATAAAATTTTTCCATTTCAAATTAAAAAAAACCAGAAATTCCAAAAACAAATAGTGAAAGATAAAATTTAAAAATAGAGCAGAATCAACATTTTCTTAAATTGCTGACTGTCCATAACATCATTCCTGTAGATTAGAAAATGGTAAATACAAACCTGATGAATGAACCAGAGAATTAAAATGATTTTATATGGGATAGCAAGTCTAGAAAGTCATCAAGACATATGAACTAAAATTGATCACATTTGTATGATACAGACACACAAGAAGCTAAGCATATTGGCAGTGTGCAGCTCAGACTGGTGCCAGAAAGGAAAATCCCTGCAATTAGACGACTACAAATCATATAAAAGTGTGCCAATATTCGGTTAATCAACCACTTTGAGCATATATTTAGTCAGAAGAATTATTCATTAAAACAATAGGTGCCAAGGAACACATTTGTTTTAGGTTTATTTTCTCCAAAGACAAACAGTAAAACTGTTCAAAGAGCCATAAAGATTTGTTACTTTCACAAGAAAAATATATTTGGACACACAGGGCTAAGATTTTCAATGTTATCAAGATGTTAGAGATGCCAGTAAACTCTAGTAGCTGGACTCCAAAGGATTTCTGAATTTCTGAGGTCTGGATGCGTCATACAGTGTCAATAGCATATATTCACATCTCAATCTAGAGGCATACTTACCTGTGTTACAAGGAACATAGCTCCCCTTGACTTCTAGTTAACAAACTCAGGGCCTACTTGGAGACTATAACAAATCATGTAATTAAAGGATGTGTAAAGATACTGAACTGCCTCTGAACAAGATCATCTTTCAGTACACCACAGTGAAGGGCCATTCAGAGACATTTGCTGGCATCCTTGAAGCAGGACAGCATTGCTAATTAAATGGATAAGTAGAGGTAGAACAAATTAACCCAGTAAAAATAATGCTAGACTGCTCTGGAGTCCAAAGCTCCTACTGGCATTGTACGGTACCACACAGAAGTACAACAAAGTCTTATTTACCATTTTGCAGTTTACCTGAACTTCATACCCATCCAGTACTGTAAATCTCACCTGCAGGTCTTAAAATCTCCCTCTCTTCTTCAAAGGGAAGAGTGCTGCAATGCATTTTATTAGGTTAAAAAAATATTCAGCATACAATTAGTAGCCACAGCAAGGACCCTCAACCTTAATATACTAGGTACACTGAGGTATCTCCCTCAAAAATCACAGAATCACAAAATCAGAGAATGGTAGGGGTCAGAAGAAACCTCTGGAGATCATCTAGTCCAACACCCCTGTTAAAGCAGGATTACCTAAAGCAAGTTACACGGAATCATGTCCAGGCAGGTTTTGAGTATTGCCAGAGAAGGACACTCCACAGCCTCTCTAGGAAGCCTGTTCCAGTGCTCTGTCACCCTCAGAGTAAACACGTTCCTTCTCTAGTTGAGGTAGAACTTCCTGTGTTTTCCAGTTTGTGCCCATTGTCTGTCACTAGGCACCACTGAAAAGAATCTAGCCCCATCCTCTTGGCACCTGCCCTTTAGATATTTATAAGCATTCATGAGATATCCTCTCAGTATTCTCGAGGCTAAATAGTCCCATCTCTTTCAGCCTTTTCTTATAAGAGAGATGCTCCAGTCTCCTCATCATCTGCAAGGGCCTCTGCAGAGCTCTGACCAGTAGTTCTCCATCTTTTTGAACTGGGGAGCCCAGAACAGGGCACAGGGCTCAGGGCTCCAGCTGTGGTCTCACCATGGCAGAGTAGATGGGGAGAAAAACACCCTTTGACCTGCTGGCCACACTCCTCCTAATGCACCCCAAAGGTACCACTGGACTTCTTGGGCACAAGGACACGCTGCTGGCTCATGGAGAGCTTGTTGTCCATCAGGACTCCCAGGTCCTTCTCTGCAGAGCTGCTTCTTACCAGGTCAGCCTCTAACTGGTGCTTGGGGGTATTCCTCTGTAGGTGCAGGACCCTACACTTGTCCTCGTTGAATTTTATTAGGTTCACCTCTGTCCAACTCTCCAGCCTTTCCAGGTCTTGCTGAATGGCAGTGCAACCTTGTGGTGTATCTGCCACTCCTCCCAGTTTTATATCATTAGCAAAATACTGTCCCTAATGTCCCTAAATGCTGTTCCTCATAGATTTTTTCCTATAAATACTAGAAAGTCTGGTTAAATGCCATTCTTAGAAGGGCTATTAAGCTCATATATATGACTTCAATAGAGAGAGGTGACCATTTATGGCAGCCAAGAGCCTGCCCCACCATAATATATTGGGTTTGACTTTACTGGAAACTACACGAGCTTTGTTATCATGATCAGTGATTGTGCAGTAACTGAACATTCAAAATGGCCCAATTTCCTTCATCAGCCTTGTCAGTTACACAGCAAACAAAACCTATATTTGTATAGCTCTCTGGTTTCATATAACTTACGTAGCATCTTCTCATACTGAATTAAAGACTACCCTAAAAGTCTAATCCTTATTTATGATAAGATCCTTTTCACCTCTGTTCGTAAAGGATGTACTCATTTAAATGTCCCTCTACTCACTATCAGAGTATATAGGAGACTTAGAGCAAATGAAAATCTATTCCTAAATACACAAAAAGATGAAGTGACTGGGTAATGTATTGAAATCATTTCCTCAGCACTGCAGAGATTATGCACGAATATCCCCTTCTCCTTTTGTGTCTACTACTACATGTATGTGAACATTAATTTGAATGTTCTTTAAAGGCCTTCCTTCACACTTGTATAGATCACAATTAGCAGCTAAAGGAGACTGCTAGCATGGTTTGTTCACATAGAACTAATATAAATAAAGACAATAGTGGAAAATCAATAATGTCTTAGGTCAAGGGCACTTGGTAGTGCAGAGCCAAAAAATTTCACTTGCTCACATTTAAACAGAGTACCTAGGGAGAAATAAGAAATCTCTGCTCATGTAAAAATCACGAGCCTTTGTGACTATGAAGTTACCACATAGTACATATTTTTACAGAGTTCTTCTGTCAGTACATATAAACCATGAAGTGCTTTTGCTGCTGATTTGGCTATTATGGGAAGAAAATGACCTGTAAAGATGTTTTGAGTAGCTAAGTGTTTTGCATACATTATGGCAATGTGAGACATAAAGGAAAGTGGTAAAAATGAAGTTTACTAAAGTCAGTACATGCAGGTTTCTTTTCCATATCACAACAAAGACTTCATAATCTTCTAAACTAAAGGGAAACAAGTCTGTCAAGATAAACACTTACAGAATTTGGGATTTGGAGGATCAGCTGAAAAACATTTACTTGCAAAAAAATGAAATGCTTTTAAAATTTCAAAGGCAAATACCACAAAATTTATGTTTTATTACACTTCTCCTCTACTGTTGCCAAGCACAGAGCAAAAATGTGAAGGGAAGCATTATAAGCTCAGGTCCCAGTACTCATAAACACTCACGTTGCTATTGCAATCATTTTCTCACAGGCAGTGGTGAGGACAGAGGGCAGACAGTAGGCCCAGGACCCTGCTTCCCATGCTTGTATAGATCAATGCCTAGCAAGGGACACCAGGACCACAGCCATCCCAGGCATTTCCTAGAAATGGACACTTCCTAAACCAGTGCTTCTCAGATGCAAGATCCTGTATATATCCTGTTGTTATGTATCTATGCTCCTCTGCTGTTCTTCAGAGAAGCCAAATCTGCCAGAAGATCCAGGTCCTGCTGGACTTCCTGTAAGAAAGACTACTTGAGATTTCAAGCCTGTGCTCAAGGAAAGCACCCAACCTGGCCAGAACAGGTCTTCCTTCAGGTAATGCTTTCAAATCAAACTGGCTGTAGGCTACATACGGAATGAGCTAAGTCATTATCAGAGGGCCTCACGTTGCCAAGGAAAGTCTTTCCATGTAGTCCCATGGGTTTTGGTTCAAGCAAGCTCAGCAAGCCACAGGAATGCACAAGTCAATGAACAGCAACATTTCTTCCTATTCTGCACTAGGCAATTAACTACTTTGCTACAGAATAAAAATGGTAATTGAGGCATGAAGAGACCCCCTACTGATGTTGGTCAAAAATTGAATGAAACTTTTAGTTTAAAATTTTATTGAGCTTTATACTTTAATCATATCATTGCAGCTATTACCCTATGCTTAACATCACTTCTGAAGACAGAGAATACAAGAATTTAAGAGATTTGCATTGCTACTTCTATTTTTTACTACCTCTCCTTAACACTTCTGAAGCAAAAGGTCTGCTCGCATTACCATTAAAAAAAAAAGTACTTTATATCTCAGCTGTAACAATTTACTCCAACCTGCAACTGATCTAACAATTTCTTAACTGAGGAGCAAACTAGGATTGTTTTGTGTGTGTGGTTGGTTGCTTTTTTTCTGTTTATTTCATGCAATTAAAAGGAGTTTTGGCTATTTAAAAGTTAAGTAGATTCAACGCTAGCAATAGATAAGCAATTCAAGCTGCATAAAGAGGTTTTTGTTTTCAAAGGAAGTTTTCCAAACAAGTTATAGTAAACTAGAACAAATATGGCTTAGCATTTAAAAACAAAATAAAAACAGGATAGTGATTCACTTTTAAACATTTTTATACTGCATCAAAGTTCTATAAACACATTTTCACATCAAAGTACATGACTGAAAAACTGGCTAATTTTGTGCTCACAAAGTGTGTCTAGATAACATTTTCAGTTGTAGAGTCAATGTAAAGTTTTAGGTCAGCTTCCGAATTTCTTCGCCTTATTTTCTGTCTTGATTAAAAATAGAAGGCAATTTCTATACAGGCGTCTCATCAAGTACAGAAGATGCAGGTGTCTAGTTGAATAGGGAATTACAGAGTTTCCAAAGGGATAAACTTCTTGCATTTCATTTACATTTACAGCATGTCGCACATGGAGCAGTTGCAGGCAGACCTTCCAGCTATCTCTGGTCATTGTGTGGTTGCATTCAATAGCAATTTAGCTTTTCCATTAAATGTACTTTGCTGAATAGATAGGCGGACTGACAGTAAAATAAACATGATCCTAAGGGCCATTAGTTTAACTCAGACAATTGTGGGGTCTAGGAAAAGTACTACAAGTTGGAGAAGATGAGGAGTGTTTAGAAAGTTTTCAGGCAAAGGAAAGAAACCATCATATAAGCACGAGTGGCAAAAGTCTGGAGGATAGAGAGGTGCTTAAGAGGAAAAAGGCCCCATGCTTAGTCATCATTATTCATAAAACAAAACCAAAAATACCCCTACAGAAAAGTAATGCAAAACAGCGATGGAAAACTACTTTACACTTCTACGTAAGTTCTTAGGACCAGATACTACCTTTTCATGAGATCAGGAGAAATTTTGCTCTGAAATTGAGATTAAGCATGGTGAACAGAGACAGGCATGCTTATGTATGAGCAACCTACTGTTAAAAGTTGTCTACCACAGCCCTTCAGAGCCAGAAACTTTCTTCAATGTAATAATCAAATGAGGCAGGTAAGAATGGTAGCTACAGAAATACAAGCATTCAGATTTACAAGCAGTAATTGTGTAAGAGGACCTTAGTGAGCAGTATTTAAGAGAGCCCAGTGAGTCGCCCTCACAGAGCTGATGGATATGCAACACATGCTCCTTCACACACAGCCTAGGGTAGTATGAAACTGTTCCCTAGATAGCAGAGCTGAGCCCTGACAGTCATGTAATTAATTGAGCCAGGCGGACATGTAGTTTTACGATTTGTAACTAAAGCTGCTCATACACACAAACACATATATATATAATTGTTTGTTCCATGTGCATGTAATGACTTCTAGAAATGATTCATTTCAGGCATATATGATTTCTTGTCAGTTGATCAGGGCATTTTATCACTGCAACTGTTTTAAAACAAAAATGCTTAGCATATAACAATGTCATTTGAAAGTGTCCATCCTTTCTTCCTCCCTTCCTTCCTCTCTCCCTCATTCCCTCTCTCCTTTCTCCCTGTGAGAACCCTATGCCGGAGCACATGGAGACACATGAAGTATGATGTGAGCTGGTGGGAAGCCCACATTGGACTAAGCTCCTGGCAGGACCTGCAGTACATGGAGACAGACACCCACACTAGAGCAGGTTTGCTGGGGGCACTTGCGACATCATGGGGGAGATCATGCTAGAGCAGTCTGTTCCTGAAGGTCTGCACCCCATGCAAGCCATGCTGGGACAGTTCATGCAACCTCAGTGGGAGGGGCTCATGTTGGAGAAATTGGCAGAGGACTGTTTCCTGTGAGAGGGACCCCACACTGGAGCAGGGAGGACTGTGAGAGTCCTCCTCCTGAGGAGGAAGGAGCAACAGAGACCTGTGATGAACCAACTGCAATCCCCATTTCCTGCCCCCTTGTGCTGCTGTGGTGAAAATGTAGAGAAATCAGGAATAAAGTTGAGCCCAGTATGAAGGGAGGGGTGGGAGGAGGTGTTTTAAGACTTGTTTTTATTTCTCATTATCTTACTGTTTTGATTTGGTAATAAATTAGATTAATTTTATTCCTTGTTGAGTCTGTTTTGCCTGTGACATTATGTTTGGTGTTGCTGAGTGATCTCTCCCTGTCCTTATGTCAACCCCTGAGCGTTTTATTATGTTTTCTCTTCCCTGCCCAGCTGAGGAGGAGGGTGATAATGTAGCTTTGGTGGGCATCTGGCCTCCAGACAGGCTCAACCCACCACACCTTGTTTCTTCACAACTGAAATACCTTCTTCTCCCTGGAACAGTTTCATCCCTGGCAAAATAAAAATCTCAATAATTTCTTCACACTTTGGTCCCGTTCATACACATTGCATTACTGAGGAAGGAGTCAGCATTTAATTTACTGAATGCAAAAGTTCTTTGGTTCTTGTTTTTATTTTACTTTGTAGTAAGATGCAAACCAGGTTAGCGCACCACTGTTTCTAAAATTTTGGTTTTCAATAGTCATATAGGCATGTATTTCTTAGCTTGGATTTATCTCAAGCCCTGGATACTGCCGTCCAATCTGATAATGCGTGCAGACAGTAGACATCGGAAAATATGTCCTTGTGTAAACACAATATAGCTGAACCTGTTTGTCAGGATGGAAAGGTGTATGAAAGGACACTGCACTTGGTGCCCCAAAGGGAAAATATGATGTACTATCCAAGGCAGAGTATTAATCATAGCTGATATTTCTGGACAATAAAGTAGAGTAATCCTTGTGAACAATCTCTCTTCAAGGATAAAAAGGGAAAATAAGGAACTGGCAGTATTATATGAAACGACATAGCCTGACATAGGGTAAAGCTAGAAGCATCTCAAAAATCTCATCTGGAAAACAGCTTAATAATTGCTACATGGTTTATTGTGTCTAAGGTAATTTTTTTCTCCTATTGCATCAGGGTCATTTTCTTGCTTGCACCACAGACACCTGGGCTCCCGGTAAAGTTGGCAAACCTGTAGTAAGTGAAAGCACTTGTCCATTTAGACTTGCAGAGTTCACAAGGTTAGACCATTTCTCCCGCAGAAGAGAAAATGTCAGTACAATTTCAAAACCCCCAGGAACTGGATGTGCAGACAGTGATATTCTTACCCACTCCTGTAAGACACTTCAGCTGTTAGATGTCTGATATGTGTACCAGTATCATGCAATGAAACACAAATTACATGATGAGGCACAGCAGGTTGAGATTTAAAGAAATATTTCTCTTCAAAATGAATGCACTGAGCAAACCTGGGGCCAGCATATAATTTTAGGGCAGCGATACTGAGAATAGTTGCTGTGGACAATTTACTTAGGTTTTGACTATGTAGTGTCAGGACCATGGGAAACTGCCTCTGATGTTTCACAGAGGGTAAGTCCCTTTGATTATCAACTGTGCATACTATAAACAGGCAACAAATATATGTTAAGATAGAGAGAACTGAGTCTTTCTACATAATGGATCTGTATAAATCTAGGATCGAAACAGACGACAAAGGAATGCATGAAATTCACTAAACTGCGGCTACACAAGAAACACTATTTCTATACTTTGAAAGCCAAAATCAACTACTTTTCACTCTCCTTTGGAAAGTTCACCGAGTTTTTCAAATAGTAACCCTAGGCTCTAACTCATCTGGGACAGAAATATGGTCACAATTTGTCAGGGCCAAAAAATGTTCTTCCCCTTTATCATACGGATGGGAGGGACCCGAGATAGCCCATAATACAAGGGTCAGAGGGAGGATCCGGGCAACTACAGGCCTGTCAGTCTGACCTCAGTCCCAGGGAAGATCAGATAGAAGGTCATCTTGGGACCTATCATGCAGCACATGCATGATGGCCAGGGGATCAGGTCTAGCCAAGATGGGTTTACAAAAGGTAGATCCTGTCAAACTAACCTGATTGCCTTCTATGACAAGGTGACCCGCTTAATGGATGAGGGGAAGGTTGTGGATGTGGTCTAGCCGGACTTCAGTAAAGCCTTTGACACAGTTTCTCACAGCATTCTGATTGAGAAACTGGCTGCCACTGGCCTAGACAGGTGGACCCTCAGCTGGGTTAAAAACTGGCTAGATGGCCAGGCCCAAAGTTTGGTGGTAAATGAAGCAAAATCCAGCTGGAGGCTGGTCACGAGTGGCATCCCCCAGGGCTCAGTCCTGGGTCCAGTTTTGTTCAACATCTTTATCCACGACCTTGATGAAGGGATCGAGGTCCCTCTCATCAACAGGGAAGACAGAGGGGATACTTTCTCCCACTCTTTCACCTCCCCTTTTCCTGTTTGACAGATTACAACAGCTTTTGAGAATTTTGAATAGCCCGGGGATGTCTAAGACAGCATGTTCCTGTTGCTTGGTGCCCTGAATGTGTTTAAAGTCCTGCTCAGAGTTACGAAAAATAGTTTTAAGAATACCAGCCAGAGATTTTCCACGAGGCTGAATAGTCAGGGCATGTGGGAGGATATGGGCAGATATCTAGAGAACATCTCCCCCGCAATGGTTTTGAATTTCACTCATGAACAGCTACAGGATCCTGCTAAAGTGATACAACATTTGAAAGAAAAGTGCTGTGGCTATTCCAAGGAGGCACAGCTCACTGTCTCGTGTTGGGCCCTGGCCACTACCTGCCAAATCCTGCTTAATAGTATGTAGTGCCATCAGAGGTTAGAGAACAGACCAACAGGCACTGAGACTACTCAAACCCCAGAAACAGGCACTGCAGCTACCCCAACTCCCACAACAGACACTGTGGCTACTCAAACTCCAATGACAGACACTGCAGCTGAGCCAAAAACAACCTGCACCAGTATCAGCCTCACACACACACACAAAGGAAATGCAGAGGCATTGTGGTTTTCTGGCAAATGTATATTGCAAAAAAGGTCTTCTCTATGATATAACCCAGCAGAGGAATTATTTCAAATGTGGTCCTGAGCAATGACAGGTCTTTGAATAAATTAAACAGGAGACAGACCATGCAGTAGCCCTTGAGCCAGACTGGGCAAGATCAGATGTTAAAACCATGCTGTTACACCACAGCCGGGGAGAATGGCCCTACCTGGAGCCTGGCAGAAAACATTGAGGGAAACTCAAAGTCAGTCCATGGGGTTTTGGAGGGGTCAGAGGCCTGTTGCACTCCAACAGAAAAGGAAACACTGTCAGGGGTTTGAGCCACTTCAGAAGTGATTGGAACTGAAGCCCAGCTCCTCCTGACACCCCAACGGCCCCTTCTACACACCATGCCACTGCTGCTATGTGGAGCCAGTGGGTCACATTGATTGCACAGTTTGCTCAAATAGGAAATCCCAATCACTGAGGAATTCCAGAACTGATCATGTTCTGGCCAGGTGGGAAAGATTTTTGAATATCCTCACAGGAGGAGGTGACATGCTGAAAAGGTCTCACTCTACAATGAACTTCCAGGACATGAAAATCTATATGCCCTGTCACCGATGGGTCCTGTCACTTTGTATCAGAGGCACAAGGCTGCTGTATGGAGTCCTTTACAACATCTTACAAAATCTGCCAAAGGAGAGGGTGAATCGGGCCAGTTTGCAGAGTTGGACGCCATCCAGTTAGCTCTGGACATTGCTGAAAGAGAAAAATGGCCAATGCTCTGCCTTTATACGAGCTAGTTGGAAAATGCCATGGAAGCAGAAAAGCTGGCAGCACAGAGGCAAACCCATCTGGGATGCCTCACTGTGGCAAAGTATTGCCACCCAGCTAGAGAACCAGGTTGTAAAAGTACATCATGTAGATGGCAAGAGTGGGTTCACTGAGGAACATCAGAACAAGTAGCAAGTAGATCAGGCTGCTAAAATTGAAGTGGCTCAGGTACACCTCAATTGGCAACATAAGAGTGAATTATACATAGCTCAGTGGTCCCTAGGAGGAGTGTGTCCAAAGCTTTTGCAGGACAGTCCATCTTCTCACACATCATGCAGTGAAGGCAATGTCATCAGTCTCCAGTTTGCCTTATCGTTAGCCTCACTCACCTCCTTAGTCAGAAACAGACACAAATTACTCTTATGGTTTAAAGGAGGTATTTGGAACACGTTTCCCTCAGAGGTCCATGAAAAAAGAAGCAGCAACAGGTCATTGTTGTGGTTTAAACCTCAGCGGAAAAGCTGGGGCCACAAAGGTCAGAAAAAGAAGCCCCTTACCTCTTTAAGAGGTGGGGGATGGGCAAACGGAGGGAACCGAGGAGCTGCGAAGAGGAGAAAAAAAAAAACCAAAGGCCTTCGGGTTGGGATAAGGATAGTTTACTAAACAACAGGGAAAGGTATGAAAACAACTAGCTACAGTGCTATTATATACAGTGCAAACCTCTCACCCCACTATGTAATTTGAGCCGTGCCCAAACCGATTTAGGTTCAGAGCCCCGAACGCAGCACTCCCCGAGCCCGGCACCCCCGAGCACCCCCCTCACCACCGCCTGCCACGCTGATCCAAAAGAGAGAGAGAGAAGCCGTAACTGGCACTGCACCTGCCCAGACCGGAACTTCCCGTGCCCGTGTCCGGAGCAGTTTCTGATGGGTCCGGAGTCACCCCCGTAACTGGCACTGCGCCTGCCCAGACCAGAACATCCCGTGCCCGGGTCCGGAGTCAACCCTGCAGTGGTGGGGGGGGGGGGCAGACTGCCTGATCATGATGCAATTGGTATGGAATACTCTCAGGGCTAACATAGCCTGTTGCTGGGCTGAACCCAGGACATTATCCACCCCTTATTCCATACCATTTATTTCATGAGCAGGTCTGGCAATCTTCTTTCGGTCCAGGGAGTCTCTCGCATCCACACACATGCGTGTACACATGCACACACATGTATGTGCATATAGATTCAGTCTGTGGACCATCCCTCCGAGTCTGTCAGTTTCATTCAGTCCACGCTTCTCAGGCTCCACTGCTCCCTCTGTCACAACAGTCTCTCAGGGTATGAAGAGTCGTACGTGCCCCTGGATCGTTGAATGCTGTATCTCAGGCTCTCGAACACTGCACCTGGCATGATCCATGCTCATAGTCCGTGGGTCAGAGGTGTTTATTTCAAAAGGGAAAAGAAAAAGTTCTTGGGAGGCTGGTCTTCATGCCATCATCACGGCACCGATGACCCTGGCTGTAATGTCATTAGTATAACATACAGTATCTATAACAACAATAAAACAGTAGTGAATTATTTAGCATGATATTGGCTATTCTCACCCAAAATCAGATCCCCTTGAGGTACACATCGAGTTTCTCCATCCTTCTGCATTACCCACCAAGTACAACCAGGTCCTTGAGCAAAAACAATCCCAGATATGGGTTTACCTTTGCCTGTAGCAGGAATGACCCCAACTGTCTTTCCCAAAATACTTTTCATGTGCACTACTGGGACTCTGTCACCTTCTACAGTATGTGAGAATTCTGGCTGGGCTGGACCAGCCCGATTGGTAGACCCCCTAGAGTTAACTAACCACATAGCTTCTGCTAAATGTGTATCCCAATGTTTAAATGTTCCACCACCCATTGCTTTCAGTGTAGTCTTTAAAAGCCCATTGTATCATTCAATTTTCCCAGAGGCAGGTGCATGATAAGGAATGTGGTACACCCACTCAATACCATGCTCTTTGGCCCAAGTGTCTATGAGAGTATTTCAGAAATGAGTCCCATTATCTGACTCAGTTCCCTCTGGGGTGCCGTGTCGCCATAGGACTTGCCTCTCCAGGCCCAGAATTGTATTCCGGGCAGCGGCATGGGGTACAGGATATGTCTCCAACCAGCCAGTGGTTGCCTCAACTATTGTAAGTGCGTACCGTTTACCACGGCGAGTCTGTGGGAGAGTGATGTAATCAACCTGCCAAGCCTCCCCATATTTATATTTCATCCACCGTCCTCTGTAACAGAGGGGCTTTAACAGCTTAGCCTGCTTGATTGCGGCACATGTCTCACATTCATGGATAACTTGTGCAATAGCATCCATGGTTAAGTACACCCCTCGATCTCAAGCCCATCTATATGTTGCATCTCTTCCTTGATGACCTGAAGTATCATGAGCCCATCGGGCTAGGAACAACTCACCCTTATATTGCCAGTCCAAATCTACCTGAGCCACTTCAATCTTAGCAGCCTTATCTGCCTGCTGGTTGTTCTCATGTTCCTCCATGGCCCAACTCCTAGGTACATGGGCATTCACATGACGTACCTTTTCATTAAGCTTCTCTAATCAAGTAGCAATATCTTGCCATAAGTCAACAGCCCATATGGGTTTGCCTCTACGCTGCCAATTGTTCTTTTTCCACTGCTGCAACCATCCCCACAGGACATTAGTTACCATCCATGAGTCAGTATAAAGGTATAACATAGGCCACTTCTCTCTCTCAGCAATGTCCAGGGCTAATTGGAAAGCCTTTACCTTGGCAAATTACCTTGATTCACCTTTTCCTTCAGTGGCTTCTGCTACTTGCCTTATAGGACTCCATACAGCAGCTTTCCATTTCTGATGCTTACCCACAATGCGACAAGATCCATCAGTGAACAGGGCATATTGCTTTTCATTTTCCAGCAGTTGGTTATATGGTGGAGCTTCTTCTGCACGTGTTACCTCCTCATCCTCTGGTGACATCCCAAAGTCTTTGCCTTCTGGCCAGTCTGTAATCACCTCCACAATTCCTGGGCAATTGGGGTTTCCTATTCGAGCTCGTTGTGTAATTAGTGCAATCCACTTGCTCCATGTAGCATCAGTTGCGTGGTGTGTGGAATGGACCTTCCCTTTAAACATCCAGCCCAGCACCGGCAATCGGGGTGCTAGGAGAAGCTGAGCTTCAGTTCCAATTACCTCTGAAGCAGCTCGAACCCCTTCGTAAGCGGCCAGTATTTCCTTTTCTGTTGGAGTGTAATTGGCCGCAGATCCTTTGTAGGCCCGACTCCAAAACCCTCAAGTCTCCCCTTGTGTTTTCTGCCAGAGACTCCAGGTAGGACCATTGTCACCAGCTGCGGTATAGAGCACATTTTTAATATCTGTCCTGTACGGACAGGTCCAAGGGCTACAGCATGGACTATTTCACGTTTGATCTGCTCAAAGGCTTGCAGCTGCTCAGGACCCCATTCAAAATTATTTTTCTTCCGAGTTACATGATAGAGTGGGCTCACAATGAGACTAGTTTGGGATATGCATTCTCCAAAATCCTATAACACCTAAGAAAGCTTGTGTTTCCTTTTTGTTACTTGGTGGGGACATAGCTGCAATTTTATTAATAATGTCCATTGGGATCTGATGAAGCCCATCCTGCCATCTTATTCCTAAAAACTGGATTTCTCGCTTAGGCCCCTTGACTTTACTTTGTTTTATAGCAAAACCAGCTTCTAAAAGGATTTGAATTATCCTTTCTCCTTTTTCAAAAACTTCCTTTGCTGTGTCGCCCCATACAATGATGTCATCAATATACTGCAAGTGCTCTGGGGCTCCACCCTTTTCTAATGTACTCTGGATTAGTCCATGACAGATGGTGGGACTGTGTTTCCACCCCTGGGGCAGACGATTCCATGTGTATTGGACACCTCTCCAAGTGAAAGCAAACTGTGGTCTACACTCTGGTGCTAGTGGGATTGAGAAGAAAGCATTTGCAATGTCAGTTGTGGCGTACCACCTGGCTGCCTTTGATTCTAGTTCATACTGGAGCTCTAGCATGTCCGGCACAGCAGCACTCATATTTGGAGTGACTTCATTCAGGCCACGATGATCTACTGTCAGCCTCCACTCTCCATCGGACTTCTGCACTGGCCATATGGGACTGTTAAATGGTGAGAGGGTTCGGCTGATCACTCCCTGACTCTCCAGTTGACGAATCAATTTATGGATGGGGATCAAAGAATCTCGGTTTGTACGATATTGCCGCCTGTGCACTGTCATCGTAGCGATTGGCACTCACTGTTCTTCAACCTTCAGCAACCCCACAACAGCTGGATCTTCCGAAAGTCCAGGCAAGGCACACAACTGTTCAGTTTCTTCAGTCTCCACAGCAGCTATTCCAAAAGCCCACCGGTATCCTTTTGAGTCTTTAAAATACCCTCTATGGAGATAGTCCATACCTAAAATGCATGGAGCTTCTGGGCCAGTCACAATGGGGTGTTTCTCCCAGTCCTTTCCAGTTAGGCTCACCTCAGCCTCCAGCACAGTCAACTGTTGGGAGCCCCCTGTGACTTCAGAAATGTAGACAGGTTCTGTCCCTTCATAATTTGATGGCATTAGAGTACACTGAGCACCAGTATCCACTAGAGCCTCATACTCATGTGGGTCTGATGTTCCAGGCCATCGGATCCACACAGTCCAGTAAGTCCGATTATCCCTCTCCTCCACCTGGCTGGAGGCAGGGCTCCTCTATTGCTCCTGCATAGAAACTGGTGCAACATTCCTCCTGGCAGAACCTCGTGAGCTTACTCTACCTTGTAACTCATTTACTCGTGCTTGGAGGGCTGAAGTGGGCTTCTTATCCCAAAAGAGAGAGAGAAGCCGTAACTGGCACTGCGCCTGCCCAGACCAGAACTTCCCGTGCCCGGGTCCGGAGCAGTTTCTGATGGGTCCAGAGTCGCCCCCGGAATTGGCACTGCGCCTGCCCAAACCGGAACCTCCCGTGCCTGGGTCCGGAGTCACCCCTGCAAAGGGGGGGGCAGACTGCCTGATCATGACACAATTGGTATGGAATACTCTCAGGGCTAACATAGCCTGTTGCTGGGCTGAACCCAGGACAGTCATCTTCAAGCAGACAGTTCTGCTTCCCTTTCCATTAGTCAGTACAGCCCATGCTGAGGATATAGCAAATCACATGAATGGAATTACAGAGGGAACCTGAGCCCTTAAAAAGGACCATCATCAGTCACAGACATTTACTGTGTAAAGGGCTCCCTGTCCTGCTGTCCCATCTCATGTCTCCAAACTTTGTGTCCCCTGGCCCCATATTTCAAGGACTGGATAAGCTCAGTGTGCCACCAATGTTTTTACATGTCCAATGAGCAAACAAGCTCTCAGGTGGCACGTTTCAAGCACTCCACAAATGCCATTTATTTTAAAATATTTGTTTGTGTTTAAATTTTTCATCTAAAATACAAAATTAATGTGGCAAACAGTGAAAGAGAGAAATATTTTATAAACTCACTCACAAAAAAAAAGCTCTTTTCATGTTGCTGCCTAAAGATGGAGTGTTTTAAGAATTCTTCTCTAATACTTTGTTGTTTGATCCAGAGCTTAGTGCAGTAGGATTTAATTTTTAGAGTCACCATGAAATGTAGTGTGCAGGACATGAAATGTTAATGTAATGCATAAATGTGCAATTCAAAAATCAAGGAGATGTAAACAAACAAGTATTGAATCGGTGAAATATTCCACAATGTGCAAGTGCCATTAGGCACAAAATAATGGATTATTTCACTTGTTCAAACTTTGCCTTGGTTATCTCCCTTCTTTTTGTTTCTTCTAACATCTGAACTAAAGTTTTCACACTGAACTGAGAGGAACCAAGTGTTCATTAAGCCAAACGTAATATTGCACTAATTCATGCAAAGAGCACTGGCCTTTTCTTTAGATGTGAGCCATTCTAACTTCAATGTCATCAGTAAAGCACTTCCATGGAGTGTAAATAGCAACTTGAGGTAGTCTAGAAGGACACCTGGACCTGTTAAACACCCTTTTACTTTTATCCAGAGTATGAAACTTAAGGGGTTGTTTTGTTTGAGATTCAGCATGCTCTCATCCGCATTTTTTTCCCAACACTCTTTGCACCTGGATTTGGATGACTGAAATAACCCCAGCATGTGGTAACTCTTGAGTTTCACCTTGTCTTAACTCAGAACCCTGTGCATAAAGCCTACACTTTGCAAGATTTCAGCAAATTCCAGAAGTACACTGTCTCCTCCAATGAAATGATGAGGACACTATTTTCGTGCCTCATAAAGCAGTTATGAAGCTAAATGTAGTAAATTGTCTAGTTTTACAGATACTAAGCAATATGGCCATTTAAATGTCTGTGCTATAAGACAGGGGTAGGAATAGAGTTCAAAATTACTTAGTACTGTAATGAATAAATAAAACAAGTACTTTAATAGGATAGTCAATGGCAAGTGATTACAGAAACATTACATTTGTGTTTGGACTATAGTTGTGCTGTCTATAGTTACACACAATTAAATGTGTTTACCAGCATAAGAAAAAGTACTGAATATACCACTTTTTTTTTTTTCATTCTAATTCAATAACAATGACAAAGATTAAAGCTGGTTCTACACCACTGGATTTTTCTGGTGGCGAACATTATGCCTAGTTCCCAGACCATATGGCAGAGGCTTGCTCATGTCTTTTTTACAGTTAAGTCTTTCTGTGGTTGACCATTCAGGTCCACACACTGTGAAGGTCTTGCCCCAGCTCTCCTCAGCGTTCAGCTCCATCCTTATAAGTCACCACTGGGATTTTATCTGTGATTTTTTTTTTAATTTTCATTTTGCTATGTCTGCTATATCACAACAAAGTTTTTATAGTATCATGTTGATGTCAGGTGTTGTGTGGTCTGGGGTACTTGCCAGAGGGTAGATGAGGTCACTTAGGAGTGCAATGTAGCAAGATACATGATAGTATACAAATGACAGTATAACTTCTGTAGGGTAGACAGAGGCAAACCTGGTGAAACCTAATCCTTGTTGCTTGCACATGAGAGATCGCCATAGTGTCCCATGGGGAAACGGTTTGTTCGCTATATGGAGGACCGAGCAGTGAGGTGCCGTATATGCACTGCTGTTGTGGCTTAACCCCAGCAGGCAGCTGGGCACTACACAGCTGCTTGTTCACACCCCCCACCCATCAGTGGGACGGGGAAAGAATCAAAGCATAAAATTGTAAAAGCTCCTGGGTTTAGAGAAAGGCAGATAAATAACTTTTTAAAAGGGAGAATGGGGATGCAATGAAAGAGAGAAACACATAAGAAAATCATGCAAAAGAAAACAATTGCTCACCGCCTACTGACTGGTGCCCAACCAGTCACTGAACAACAGCAGTCCCTGCCAACCTCCATGATCCAGATTTACTGCTAAGCATGGCATCATATGGAATGGAATATCACTGTGGTCAGTTGGGGTCAGCTGACCCAGCTGTGTCCTCTCCCAGCTTCTTGTGTACACTGGGCTTACTTGGTGGGTAGGGCAGTCTGAGAAGCGGAAAAGGCCTGGTCTGCGTCTAAGCTCTACTCTCCAACTACTACAAAACCCCTGTGTTATCAAGAGTGCTTTCATCACAAATCCAAATCATAGTCAAGTATATGCTAGTATGAAAAACATTACACTATCCTGGGCCAAAACCTTGTGTTCCTATTCTTGAACACAAGAGCAAGGCAAAAGCTAGGACACAAGATACGATTCTCTGACAGTTTCTTAAATCCTTCTTAAATCTAAAAACATTGCATATTTCTCCTTGATTTATGTGTTTTAAATATCTGATTTGAGAAGTAAATTGTAATATTAGTTTTTCTAGCAAGATTTGAAAGGAAATTATCTTTGGAGAAAAAAAATTCGAAAGTTTTAAAATCCATAACTTCTGTTTTCTTGCATATTGCTAGTTGTTCAAATATTTACCAGTGGATAATAAATAGTATTAATAATTTGAAAAGATAGACAATCTACATAGGATATTTTAATAGCTGTGTGCTTGTAATGGTACCTTTCTCTTCAAAAGTCAATGAAAATATCACAGTCAACACAATTAAGGCAGTATAAAGACAGGAAATCTTTTGCTCTGTTTCTCTGTTGTCCACTTATTTCAACAAAGTAATAAAAGTAATCTTAAGAGTATTAACTCTGTACCACGGTTTCTGATACATTCATATCTTGATTTTCTTTCAGAGTGCTTAAATCTTGACTTCCACTTTGAATAAATAAAAACAATTGCTTTAAATGTAAATGGCTAACCAATTTTTAATGAGATCTGTGCCAACACATTTGAAGCTAGAAATAAAGTGATATGGCTACCACCTGTTTTTACCAGTATGTATCGGAATTAAATTGACCTTCTCAATTTCTCCAATATTTTAGAGTCAGAAAAAATTGGAGCCTTGAAGCCAGACTCCCACAGGTTACACCAACTCTGACCAACACAAAGCTCATGTCCGACAGCTGTCAGCCAAATTGAATATGTCTTATCTGAGATACTATTGGCCAGGATCTCTCTAATCAGACAGCAATGGGCAGGGCAAGGGGTCAGCAGAGGTGATCACATCCACAAAGATGGAGACACTGAAGTTATCCCTGGAGAATCAGTTTCTCACTGTCAGAAGTGAAGCGAGGTGCAGGCAAGAACATGTGTGACCACCAACATGCCACCTCATACCTAGCAATCTCCTGTCCAAGCCACTTGCCTACTTTGCTTGAGCTCAGTTGCCAGTCTTGTACCCACTCCAGATTTGCTCTTCAGGTATAGATATTCTTCCCTGTGCTGCTGTACAGAAACTTTTCCAGGACTTAGTTCATTCCCAAAGTATTAAATCCATGGCAAACTGCTAATGTTTTCATTATCAGTAATAACAGCAGCTGTAACAGTAGCTATGTTAGCAGTACTGAGTAACTCGTTACTAGCCTCTAATTCCAGAGCCTTGGCAGTAAGCACCAGAACAGGAAGCATCCCAGTTGGTCCTGTGAGAGTACTCCAGCTTTCAGCAGAGCAGTACCTAATCTTATCAGATTTCAGATAGCCCAGAGGGAAGTGCTGATGCATTTTTGCTTGTCCTCTGAAACCTATTTTTGTAGCTCTTCCATTTCTCTTGTAGAAGACCTTGATGAATTTAGCTCTAAGCTCCTCCCTTCTCTCCTGAGCTGTCTTTGGCAACTCTGTCTGGAAACAGAATACTAAAATCCATTGAAATTACAAATCTCACTGGATGTCCTTGCACAAGAGCACCTTTTGTGATATTAGCCATCACGAGTTGCACAGATAGAATTCATTTCAGAAGTATTGTCTTGAATGTTTATGAAAGCACACTTGATCCAGCAGTAGATTATGCAAGAGACCAACTAAGATAAATCCCATTACTTTAAGAAGGAGATAGTTTGTACTTTACAATACAAATCGTAAGGTCAGACTGGATTATCACCTGGATTCCAAAAATTCTCAAGCATACTTTTTCCTCTAACGGCCTGCTGCAGAAAGAACTTTTTTTTTTCTAGGGTGTAAGCTATGCTTCACATCACATAGAGCTTTCCCCTGAGATCCTGCCTCTTAGAAGGACAAAACAGGCCTCTGAAGAAACTCTAAAGAAATATTTTTTCAATCTAAAGAAATAATATTTATAATTGATTGGTTATTTAATTATATTTATTATTTATAACTAATCATAATTTATTTATAATAATTTTTTTTTAATTGAAGATTATAAAGTTAGATCACCTCTGATCAGAAGAGTTTCTGTTCTGAAGCTATTATATGTAAACAGAAAAATGACTGATGAAGAGTTGCAGGGTTTTCTTGAGAGTATGGATACTTTTTACTTATTTCAGACAACTTTGAACTCTTTCACAAGACTCCTTTTACACTGATCTTCCTTCATTTGTGTTCACTCCTACCTCCCCCACATGCCTGTTTCTACTTGTCTTTCTCTTGCTCTTCCTTTGAGTTCAATATTTTTTCCACAGAAGAAAATCCAATGAAGAAAATGGTAAAAACATTTCCAAATGTACCTCTATATTTTTCTGCAAGGATTTAAGCAAAAATCCTGTGTACTACACCAACATTTGCTGTAACCATCCACCCATTTTTTCCCATCATTCTTTCTGTCCTCCTTTGTGTAACCTTTGTCTATTGTCTGCCTGTCTCAAATGCATTGACCTTATGAGAAAGAGGCCACCTGAGGGAGCACCCTCAATTATTTCTGCTCCTTGTCAAGCTGCATTTTTCCTATGGGAATGAAACTTCCCTTTCCAACTGAAAAGGGAATTAACTGTAGGTAAAATAGTTCCAGTTCCTCTTCTGTAACTTTACCACAACAGAGTGAATCAGCGTTTAAGAACAGTGGTTGAGATCTTTCTGATGCAATAACTTTTCATTCAAAGATGCTGCTGTACAAAAAACCTAACATATGGCAAACTCTTTCCAAAAGCCAGACAGAATTCCACTAGAAAACTTTACATTCTCCCACCAGTTCACCTGACAGCTATGGATCACCCCACACTCAGAGACATGGCTGATCTCAGGGTTGGGGACACCAGAGCCTTCAGGCTCAGAGATGGAGGAAAGCCTTGACCTGAAAGAGGTTCATGGTATGTCTGAGCTCCCCACAGTCTGAGATCTGATAGCCCAAAATGCCATGAGAGGCTGATAGCAGAACACTGCAACTCAAGGACTCAACAAGGGTTCGTGGCTTGGACAAATGATAGTGAGATGTTGGCTCACTCAAATACTGTGCCTTCATTTTTCATGCAGTCTGCAGGTTATCTAATCCACTACTTTCTGAGCAGAAGTTGCAAGATTTTACAAGGAGTGGAACAATGGTGTGAAGAGAGGTTTTATGTCTAAACTTGTGGGATTAGTAAAACCTTTTCATTGAAAAATGAAAAAAAATCCAAAACCCAGAGAATCTCTATATGCTTCCTTATAATTTATACAAATCAAGACACTTATTTAAATGAAAAGGCCCAGTCAAAAACATTTCTGTACAACAAGGTCCTATTTTAATTATGCATTTATTTGACAATTCCAGACTGCGCCTTATACAGCATTCTCCAGCACTCTATCTACCAGAGTTTTAAATTACTCAAGCAGTGATGGGCCTACACCACATCCCTTGGGAGGTAATTTTACAAACCAGAAGACCTCACATGGGAAAGGCAACTGAAATGCTCCCTCCAAGGTAATCTTTCACTGTGGCATACCCACCCAGCCTTCTTGCAGCATTAGCAAGAAACTCCAATCATACCTCACATAAGCAGGTGACAGTCTAATGGCAGGGGAGGTGCTGTCAGCTCCACAACATTTATAACATTTTGGTTGTGAGATGCACTCCTATAATAGTTGTGCATTGAAGCTAAACTATGCGTTGCAAGGAGGAAAGAGACTTTTTCTTCAGTTTTTGAAAGGATGCTTTCAATCCAAGGAGGGAGATAGAGCACACGCCTTAACATTTGTAGTCATAAATTGTAGCACTCAAGGAACAAGCAGGGATGTCTAGCCCTCTGGAAAGAAGGGTTTGAGAAGAATCCAGTCCTGAAGGACTGGATCATTACATTTGATTTGGGCTTCCTAACCAGAAATGCTAGAGAGACACAATCATGAGGACAGTAATGAAGTGGAGAATGGTATGGAGAGAAATAAGAGAATTCTGAAAGGCAACCAAATAATGCTGCCTACATATATTCCCTACAAGTACTGAACATCTGCAGGAGACACATTTGTAAATGGATTAGAGCCCTGGAATAGTTAGTGAGTTCTCCATCTCACTGCAGTGTATAGAATAGATAAATAAATAGTGGGCATATGTGATATATATTTAGATCGTGCATTAGACTTTAAAATCTCTGTCTAACTGAATGCATTAGCCTGTATTTTCTGTTTATGTCTCTGGGATGCCATGGAAACACAGCACTGAATCCTAATGGGTCTCTCCTGGCAATAAATAAACAAAGACTTTGTCTATTCATGTTTCAATTTCTTCCTTTTTTTCTTCTTTTTTCCATGTAATGTACAATTTCAGAAGGAAAACAGATTTACCCCCACCCATTCTCTTTGGTTGCAAAGTGTGCTGAAGATAAATGCAAAATACACCTTCTAGTGGCCACTGCAGCTTTCAACACAGCTGCTACTACCATCTGTAAGCAGTGAACGCCACCTATTTGTGTTCAACTTCCTTATAAGGAAAAAAGTGGCCTATATAATTAAACCTCAAGTCAGGCGTTCTCAATAAATTGCAGCCTAACCTAAAGAGCACTTAATACACTTGTTGAAATTGAAAGCTGATACATAAAAGAGCAGACGTAAAATCTGTTCTTTTCCTTGCAAGTCTAAGAGGCTACAGCCAGTCCCTTTTTATATAGACAGTAACAATGTTCATTGCCTTTAAACTGCTCCTCCAAAGCAATGACACACTATCACTTCCCGTGCTCCAGAGCTTATTAGAGCGAACCGAAGCAATCATCCCCATCAGGCTAACATGCGGGAGCAAGGTGAAACTCTAAGCACCAAGTGATAGAAATACTGAGTATCACACAGCATCAGTTTGCCATCTGGCACCTGCTGTCCCTGTCTGAAATGAATAAAGTCATCGAGAGGGGATGTTGTGCGGTAACATGAGTAATAGGAAGACTGATAATTATCTATGTAGAGAAGTGGGCAGATTTAATTAGACTACTCAAATCTGAAGAGTCAACTGAATCCAAAGGCAGTAACCTCGGCTGTGGAGGGCAGCCATATGGTCGCTCTCAAGCTTTCAGGTCAAACTGAAATCCAACAGGGACCTTCATAACTAATTTAGAAATGCAGTGCCACATGCTTGACTCCACATCTGTCAGGCAGTTCTTGTGCAAGAACAACAGCAATACCAGGTACATAGTTTGGTGCGATGCCCACTACAGACCCTGTTATACCAGGGCTGAATAACAAGCTGGCTCCTGCAAGCCTTTCCAGACACCCCAGCAGAGACAGCAGGTCAGCCCTAGGAAGAGGGAAATGGGAAGAAGGGGCATTATACCAAATGCCCTTAGGGTGCCCCTCAAATAGATGGGTCTCTGCTATAAGGGTGAAACTGGCACACTTTATAGCAATCTCCAAAATCCACAAAGGCTGCTGATGAAGTGAGGCTGATCACCTGGCTGGATGGTGCAAATGATTTTAGCATTAATCCAGTGCATATAAAGATAAATTACTGTGCAGGGGACCAGATGGTGGAAAAGAAGTCTTGGTGTTCACCAGGCCAGAGTTACCTCCCCATGCAGCCAGCACAGGTGAGCCAAGTTAGCCAGAGCTGTTTTCCACACCACCTGACATCACTCCCCCACAACAGAGACATAGCTGCTATTTTATTGATAACATCCATTGGGATCTGACAATGCCCATCCTGATATTTTATTCCTAAAAACTGGATTTCTTTAGCAGGACCACTGACATTACTTTGTTTGATAGCAAAACCAGCTTTCAGCATAATTTGGATTATTTTCTTCCCTTTCTCAAAAACTTTCTCTGCTGTGTCACCCCATACAATGATGTCATCAATATACTGCAGGTGCTCTGGGGTTTCACCCTGTTCTAATGCAGACTGGATCAGCCCATGGTAGGTGGTGGGGCTGTGTTTCCACCCCTGGAGCAGTCAACTCCAAGTGTACAGGATTCCATTCCAAGTGAAAGCAAATTGTGGCCTGCATTCTGCCACCAAAGGGATCAAGAAAAAAAGCATGTGATGTTGATTGCACCATACCACTTGGCTGCTTTTGGCTCCAATTCATACTAGAGTTCCAGCATGTCCATTACAGCAGCACTCATGGGCGACATGACTTCATTCAGGTCACTGTCAGCCTCCACTCTCCATTGGTCTTCTGCACTGACCATACTGGACTGTTGAAGGATGAGCAGGTTCTACCAATTGCTTCCTGACTCTCCAGTTGATGAATCAGTTTCTGAATGGAAGTCAGGGAGTCTCTGTTGGTATGATGTTGTTGTCTGTGCACCATCAAGGCAGCAATTGGTACACACTGTTCTTCAACCTTTAGCAGCCCCACAATAGAAGGGTCTTCTGAAAGTCCAGGCAGACGAGACAGATGTTGAGTTTCTTCTGTCTCTAAGGCAGCTATACAAAAAGCCCACTGGTACCCTTTTGGGTCTTCAAAGTACCGCCTCCAGAGGAAGACAATGCCCAGGATGCAACTGACCCGATGCAAGTGGATCTGATGTGCCAGGCCGCTCAGGGCTCAGAGGACTGGGGTAGCAGTAGAACATAGAACTCTTAATCCTACGGTTCAAGCCCAAATTGAGCACTGAAACAAGGACTGTTGCTGTTCTGGAACTGCACCAAAAAGCTCCTTTTATGGGGGCGTGATGTCAGGTGGTGTAGAAACAGCCCAGGTTAACTCAGCTCACCTGTACTGACTGCTTGGGGAGGTAACTCTGGCCTGGCCAGAACCAGGATCCATAGAATTGAAAGGTGCAACATGGGAGTCTTGAAAACCTCTCCTACCCTCCTCCCAAAGTGAATATATTCAAATAAAAGAAAATTCATGGATTTCTTTCTATTCCTGCTTTTATTTTCTCTGCTTCCAGTGGAATAGAAACACTTGCTCATCCATGCTCAGATTTTACTTTATTTTAATCTCACTAACAGTCTAAGACAATGAATATTACAACCTTAAAAAATAATTATATACTTAATAGTTTTCTGGTTTTCCCTGGGGAGAAAAAAAAAAGTTTGTTCAAATCCACATAGTGCTTAAGGAAAACTGTCACAATATATTCTTCAGTGGAAGATGCTGACAAAGGAGCTAGTCATGACAACTGGACAAGAAAATTAAGTAAATAGGTGGATTTAATTCAGCCTGTTGCTCCAACGTTTGCAAAATCTGTAAGGCCTTGATTGCATTTCACTTTTGGACATGATGTTATGCCAGAAAACAGTAGACTGTGAGTAACTTACCATGCAGGGAATGATCATTCTCATAAACTCTCTTCCTCCTCCTGTGTCATGTACGGTTATGGCCCAGTCACCTCCCTTGCACACAGTTGCTTTCCTTGCTCCTGGCTAGCAAAGAGAGGGAACAGATGCTCACCCAGAAAGTAACTTGTTATTTGAGGAGGTGGCAGCAGAACAACAACTGAGGACCAAAAGAGAAGCTGGATGCAAGAAAATTTTGGACTTGAGATTGGGTTCAAGTCAAACGAGATAGGGGGGACACAGTTAGCAAAACAGCATGAATTACTCTCAGTCAAGAATGCTACAAATTCCAGTTCACTACTAGCAGATTGGGGCTTCCCACACCTTAGTCACCTGGGAGAACCATAAAAAACCATAGCATGAATAAGGCTATTAATGCTAAAGTTCAAGTTGTAACTGGTTGAAATATGGTACTGGTCTACATCCACCTTCTCCTGCCATCCTGATTAGATACAAATTTTACGATAGTGACATGTCCAAGTGGTGGGGTTGAGAGACCCAGTTGTCTAAGGCAGCTGCTTTCAAATAATGGAGATCTGGCAAAAATTGCCTGTGCAATAGGAATTTTTCAGAAATCACAGAGGTACATGTCAGAGTCTGCTTCCTTCAGTGTTCATGTAGCACTAGACTATGTGACCCTCTAAATGACACAGCAGTCAGTCTTACACTCTGGCCAGATGTCTTTTAAATGTGTAGCTCTTCACACCTTGTGTAAGTGGTGAACACGAGCACAGAACAGCTAAAACAATTACAGAAAATTCCCAGGATTTTGGACTGGAGCCGTCTGCAAACGTACAAAAAAAGCATGACCCTTTCCCATCTTCTTTGACAGAGGGAGCCAAAAAGCAGTTCTGTCGGTTGAGGCCAACAGAGTCCAAAGTATTCTTTTCAACAGATTTTTCACCAAAAAAAAGAGAGGAGACTGACAGCTACACAAAGCTGTTATACTGCATCAAGCACTTGCTTCAAGTTCACACGCAGCACTGTTGTGTCTCAGAAAACATCATGTTTTGCCTGCATTTACCCTCTGTCTCTTTTTTTATGAGTATGCCAAGGCCAGGTTGATAAATACTTTGAAGTAGTTGCTGTGAATATAACTCAGCTTACTTTTAACATTCAATGGGCAGCACAACTAAACAGCATAAACTAGTCATCAAACGACAAATGCTGCAGAGGGAAAATATCCACAACTGAACATTTACTGGTGAATGTCACTTTTCATCACTAGGGTTCTGGGTCCTTCCAGCTCTCATAGAGAAAGCTTGACTATTAGTTGAGTTTAAAAATCTACACTGACTTAAGAATTTTTAAAGGAATTTCTATCTACATAGTGAAGCTTTTGGACATTTTAAATGCAGACCTTCATCTCACTTTTGTGACTAGTTACCCAAAGACCTTACATCTCTGTGACAGAACTACTCTCACATCTTCCTACAGAGTCCTATGGCTTCTAACTCAGGAGCATCTGAAAGCAGACAAACCTTCTTTTCATTACTATCATCATACACAAGTGAGTTTCATATCAGACATATGTGTCTCGTTGTAATCCCTACAGGGGGTCTTACACTTCACTGAAACGATTCCTCTGATCATGTCCTTCTTCCCTGCCCTCGGCCATGCCTATTAAGACCTGGGCATATGCCTTTCAAATATTCTATAAGCAACATGTTCTTTTTATGCAAATACCAAATAATTGCATCATTCACACATTCAAATCCATTTTTTCCCTGTGCACTTGCTTCTCTACCACTTTGAGTTCCATCAGTTCTCCTCTCCATGCCCCACCAACTGTATGCATAGTCTACACATTGAGTGGTTCTGATGTCAAAAAATGTTTCAGATTAATGTTTTTCTCTCTAGTAAGATATTTTTCTCAGCCCTTTGAAACAAAAGACACCATTTTCTGATATTCTGTGTTTAACACCTCTTACACACAGGGGCAAATCTGTCACAGAAGATCACCAGGAGCTTCTGAATCTATATGGAGTACTTGCCAGAGCTTTCTGGAGTTGATGACTCATATCTGTGAAATGAAACTACTCCAATGAGGGCCAAAGATATGACATCTATTCTTCTGCCTAATTTAGTCAGCTATCAGTTGTACTTGTCATACTTTTCTCTATTCTGAGGACTTCATGCTTTGGTTCTTAAATCAAAGGGAGATTTTTTCAAATACTGACTCTTTCCCATTGTGGATTGCACTCCTACCAATTCATATGGCAATATCTTTAAAACATATTCATTTATATTCACATACACAGGTTACTTAAGCCTCATAACACCATCTTTGCTCCACACTAGTTATCTGTTCTCAGGCTGTGCTTCTTGAAAGTAACCACAACTGAAACTTTAAAAACACTTCAGATACTTAATCAATTGTTGTCAATCTGACTGGTCCAATTTCCTGCAATTCTTTTAGAACCTTTTCAAAAGTAATAAGGGTGTTTCATTAGTGTCCAGAAACGTCTTATTTTTTAAATTTTCTTTGAGTTTTTTTACTGTCTTCCTCTATTCAGCTTGTTCCTGGTCAGATTCAAGATCCTTTAACGGGTTCAAGACTCTTCAAGACAGCATCAGATTAAAGATCATGCTCTGTCTACATGTTTTTCAACTCTTACTGTTACAAATATCACCAAAGGTGCCTAGAATCAAAAGAGACTAGAGAAAATTAGGGTCCCATTTTCTTTACTTTCTACACTTGAAAGTACTTTCTTCTACAGCTAGTTTCATGGTTTTCTTTATTTTTACAAGCTTCATTCAAGAAGCTGGAGGAAACAGAAGAGCACACAGAGAAAAGATTTAAAACACCTGGAGGACCTGGGAACAAATGTAGTGGCAGCAACTGTTTCTAACTTATTTTCTAAGCAGTCTAGATATGAAATTATTATCAGCTCTTCAAGCAGAAAGGGAATAGGTGACAGCAATCTGTGCTGCCAAAGAGGAAGATGTGCACAAGATACATTTCTAAAGGTCCCTTGCAAACCCACACAGCAGATGAAAAAGGACCCAAAAAGCCCTCTTCTTTGGAGCAATGGTTTGGACATGTAGGCACTCCCTTGTCAGAGCAAGTTTGTAGACGACTCCAAACTGTGGGGAATGTTGACCTGCTGGAAGGCAAGAAGGCTCTTCAGGGGTTCGTGGACAGGCTGGATCGATGAGCAGAAACCAACAGTATGGGGTTCAACAAGGCCAAGTGCTGCGTCCTGCAATAACCCCATGGAATGCTACAAGCCTGGGTCAGAGTGGCTGGAGTGCTGTCTGGAGGAAAAGGATCTGCGGATGTCAGTGGACAGGCAGCTGAACATGAACTTCCAGTCTGCCCAGGTGGCCAAGAATACCAATGGTATCCTTATCTGGATCGGGAATAGCGTGACTAGCAGGAGTAGGGAAGTGATAGTTCTGTTGTACTCAGCTCTGGTGAGGCCGCACCTTGAGTACCGTGTCCAGTTTTGGGCCCCTGACTACATGAAGGACATTGAGATGCTGGAGCTGGATCCCTTTCCCCTCCCTTCCCTCTCCCTCCCTTTGCTGAAAATAAAAGTTCTCATTTGCCATTTGCCTACCATCCCACTATCAACTGCCAGGACACAGAGCAGCATTTTCCCCATTCCCAGTTGGGCATGTGGGACACCCTGCCCTGGGAGCTGGTATCCATAAAACCCCTGGGACTTCCCAAAAATTCCCCAGCACAGGCAGGATGACTAGCATCACCTCATAGAGCTGGCCATCATAGACACCAGGTGTACACCCACATCTCAAAGAAATCCAGGATATTTCTTCCCAGGAAATTATGGCCTGAGCAGAGAGACTGGACTTAGGCCCACTATCCTTCTTCCCAAGCATGAGTACTGGTGCGGCTTCAGTCAACCAAAAAGTGATAGTCATACCAACCTGATTTTTCAGAGCCCCTTGGGCAGCTCAATGGATCTTTCTGGGAATTCTAGGGTCTCTCAGCATGCCTTGAGAAAACTGAGTATCTTCAGTCATTAGGCCTCTACACTCGGTAAAGACAGGGCACTTCAGCCTGGGGCATGCTTTCTAGATGTTTCCTCCTGCATAACCCTAAATAGCATGGCATACAAAGTCTGGACAAAATTTAATAGCAGAGTAGAAATCTCTGTATTTATGAATCTAGCACAAACTCATGCATTACTGTCAACATATCTGACCAAGACATAAAGCTTATATGGTTTTACCTGTATTAGTCTATGTACTTCCAATAGATGTACAAAAGTACTAAAATCATATAAAATCCTCATGAGGACTCATTGTTTTCCATTTCTGCTTGCTTGTGTTTAAAAGAGAAAGTAAAAGAGATGATGAAATGTAGTTCTGAGATATCAAAAATAGCTTTGAACAATCTTAGCTACCAAAAGCAGCCTACCACACAGAATTAGGATTCCAGCTATAGAAGTCATTTCCATTTAAATGTTTTTCAATTTTTTGTTTTTAATTGCTTGATACATTTTCAAGCAGTTAGCATTTGCCAGTATATAAAGAACTAACTAAAGTTCATAACATTTGATACCAAGTTACAACCATAGGCTTTGCTGAAAATGTGGTATTTTAATAAACTTTTACAACCTAGCATTAAAATAATCATCATTTTGGTGCTTAGATTTGAGTCTTGGAATAAGAATAACCTGAATCTGTATGTAGCTAGGGCCTGGCAGCCGGAAGATGTCGCGCTGTACGGAAGGACAGGGCCCCTCTCCTAATAACCAATAGTAAGTAGGCAGAAGTAATGTTGTGAACCCTAGCTATATAAGGTCATGTTGCTTATCAATAAACGCCATTTGCCATCCACCACATTGGTGTTTGTGAGCTGATGGACCAAGCGGCCTGGGGTTGGTCGCCATGCCGTTCCTGAACCAGGTCACCATGCCTTTGTGAAGGTAATATGAATCTCCATACATCATCTCACAAGAATCAATATTCCACACAAACTAAAAAAGACATCCAAATATGAAACAAAAAGATCTGAATGGGATTTGTGGCTTTGCTAAGAAATACAAGCCACAGCAACCAGTGCTAAGTTCAGGACATTCATGGGAAAAAAAAATAAAAGTCATCAAAGCAGTTTCTTTAAGAAGGTTAATAGCAGATAAATAATGATTGTTAGAAAAGAAATTGAATTTCAGTCTTCCGCATCACAACCACAGCAACAACTTGAGCTTTTAACTCACTAAGATGCATTTGAAAACTAATAATGAGAAATACTATGTTGTCCTTTTCCTGACCTCTTTACACCAAACTAAACAGCTTAGATTTTGAATATTCATACTCAATAAATGGAATAAAGCCCTGAGTGTTTATGCCACACTGTCTAATAATAGATGCATTTGAGGAAATCATGTAGTTTGAGAGGAAAAAGAGGCTAAATTTAACAAATTATTCACCGGAGATTACTCACTTTTCTCTGATGAGAGCAGGAAAATGTGACAGCATGAACAAAGTTTATAAGCTCATTCGTGTCAGCTGAGCATAGTTTTATGTCAAAAAGAATGAATGATAAAAGCCACAAAGCAGAATATTAAAATAAATACCTTCAGGGGAAAAAGACAGCCAAGACTGCAACAAAAGAAAAAGACAGCATAGATAGAGCATTTTCTAAAAGTATAGCAAAGAATTCATCATTTTACTTTGTATTTCTAATTAAGAGAAACACAGGGAAGGCATAGAAACATTGGTAACATCAAGCACCAACTATTGTGCTTTCACAACCCCCAATTCTTTAAGGGAAGAGATGAGAAAAGGGTGTGACACTGTACCTACCACTGGTGCCATATCTTTTCTTTGACCAAGGTTCTTTTCCCCAAGAGCATTGAGCAGCACTGAAACAACTGTGCCTAGTGTCCAAGTAGCTGAAGAGGTAACCAAGTATTTTACAAATAGTTCTTCATCACTGCAGGTAAGTGAAGAATTTTGAAATTTTTTTGTAAAGGAAAAGTAAACTTTGCCTTCAGTGAAGTCAGCAACTGTATCCTGATGCAACAGATGATGGTCAGAAGGTTGACCTTAAATTTTCCTGATATGAATCCTTAGTATTTCACCCAAACACCTTCCGATCTCTCAAGATTTCGTGTTAAGTGTTTAAAATTTTGCTCACTCACTAAAAAATAAATAATCTATGGTTGTTTTTAATGGCCAAGTAAAACACCGTTTTATTTTCATTTCAGACAGTAACTTGATTTTTTTCCCCAAATGGTAATTTTTCTCGCTAGTAGATTACTCTGGTAGTCTATAGCAAGATTTTTTTCAGATGCCATGCTTTTGATGGTGATAACAGCTAAGAAAGTATGACTGGCTCATAATTGGCTTTGTTGCATCTGCCTTTATGACCCCTCAAAACTCATTCATTCCCTTTCTGAGCAAAGAAAACTATGAAGAAGTGAGGAAAAGAGTGAGAGAAAACAAGGTAGATTGAGAGGCTTTAACATGTGCATGAAGGAGTACTGTTGTTGTCATCCTGTTGTAATCCAACATGACAAGCTGAAAAGAGTGTTATTATGAACTTGCTCAAAAGAGAAAGCAGAGGTGTCATATACGGAACAGAAAACAGTAATCACGATATGATCTGGCTAGACTATTCAATCCTTTGACAAAGAAGCCCAACACCAACATGGAGAGGTCATGAAAGGGCTGTTAAGTTTACTAAGTCTCACCTTGAGAACTACGAGGAAGAAAAGATGACAAGTATGCTTCCTCCAAAAAGAAACTACCAAAACCTATAAAACAAAAACTCTTGCAGAAAGAGGAAAAAAAATAATTGCACAATTACAAAATTGTGAGACCTGTCCATAGAATCACATAGAGTTGTTTGAATTCTGGTAATGTAAGTGTACAATTTTTCTTTCTCCTCTCCACCCCAAAATTCTCTTTGGGACAGGAGTTTGTAATACTTGTTTTCAGGTTGTAATTGGATTCTCACAGAAGGAGTAAAAAAGACATCTAATCGATACATTCTTGAGTGGTCCACATGTAGCTGTATCAGAAAAACCATCTTTTCCTGTAGTCATGAAGATCCTTCCCATTGTTTTTCTCTGGAATCAGCAAAAGATGTTTTGCTCACTGTCTTATGTCACTTCAAAATTTACTGTTAGAAACAGTAAATATTTATGGTTATAAATTTTCAAAGATAACTTTTCCTCATTCAAAATCACCATATACCATCTCAGACATCTTTTACCAGATGCTACTAATGTTTTTTATTGATGACAAGTCCCTGTTTAAAGGCAATGTCTTGTGACCTTGGATCTTGCTGAGTTTGCAGGACCTTATTTAATACCTTATCCTAACACAATAGACCTTTACTTCTTCCACTACCTCATATCTAAGCACTCACTTAAGTCTTTGGAAGAGATAAGGAAGTAAAAAGAAAAAAAAATCTGAATTAAAACCTAACCTGGTTTGTTTTGTTTGTTGCTTTTTTTAAATTGAAAAAGAGAACCAGACACACTCCAAAGTAAGAATCATAAGGCATATTTTTGTTTTTTACTCTTTGCACAGCATACATAACATGAAGGAGACTGGTAAGCAATAAACATTTCTTGTTTACGAAATGTGTAACAAAGGTCTGTATGCAATATAAGTATTCTTGTATATAAGCAAAATATATAGCCTGGGTACAACACCTGCACCCTGTCTGGCAGTAAGCTGATCACTTCTGAAATCCAGGGGCCACACAAGGTATCTGTTGCATTGCTACAGCTATTGCCTCAGTCATACTCCTTTAGGGTGAATTGTCTTGCAACAGGAGGAAGGTGTGAGAAAGCCAGCTAAACTCAGTAGGAGTAGATGCTGTTAAGGACCTTCTTCTTTCTCACAGTCAGTCCAAAGAGGACAATGTGGGAGGAGCAGCTGGAGCAGAGAGCCAGAGCACTGGTGATACCCGAAGTACTTTGGGGCTTCCTTCAGCCTAGGCCTTCTGTGGGGCCTGGCTGGCTAAAGAATGACACTGGAAGACTTGAGAAGCAGCCTAGAAAAAGATTTCAAGTTATTTTAGGACAGAAAAGCCAAAGGCAGGTGCACTCTTAGGGATTCTCCCAACTGAACATGTCCAGGTTACATGAGGTCACAGAATCTGGTCAGAAATGTCATTATGCCTGACAACTTTGGCAGGGGCAGAGAAAGTGGTCAGCATTCTTCAATTCGTACCTCATGCATTTGGTAGCAGCTAGTTGAGTCATCTTTTTGTGGTGTTTGTTGCGATACGAGATACACCTCTAACAGCAGCAGACATTCCAGCACCCACGTTGGATTATAGTGGAAACCAGATACAAAGTACTACAGAAATACATCAAACATCCATGTCTGGAAGGCTTGGAAAACATTAGCTTTAACCTAGCTAGCCTAAATCATCTTCTGATTTTGCATGAATTGACCAGATCTCAGTGTCCCTATCTTTAAAATTAAGTGTCTGCATGATTATTTTGAAAGGAATTTGCTTTGATAGGAAGATGACTAAATTTGAATTAAATTATGAGAGCCCTTATTCGACAAATTCTTCTCATACAAGCCTTTTTTCCAGCTGGGATACCAGGCTCCGTGTGAGACAACAAAGCAGTGGGGGGATGAAAGAGCAGATTTACTCATGACTTTATCCATTCTCTTTTGTAGTCAAAGAACCCAGAGAGCAAGTTGTTCTGTGAACACATGAGTAGTTTACTTCATTGAGCCGAGTACTATGGCCTGTCACTCCTCTGCAGAGACATTTGGTCTCTGAGAATCAACATAGATTCTCTGCACTGATCCAGAGGTAACACAGACTGTTCCTCACCATAACTCTACATTTTACATTGTATTTCTGGTCTTTTGCTACTCTACCTTTTATGCATTTAATGCCAATTCCTTATCGATTGAACAGTCCACCCATCAAATCCGTATCTCTCCAACTTAGAGAAGGATGTAGTGGGGGACCATGTCAAAGGCCTTGCAGAAATCCAGATGGATGACATCCATAGCTCTTCCACTGTCCACTGATGCAGTTACTCCATTGTAGAAAGCTACTAGATTGGTCAGGCAAGACTTGCCTCTAGTCAAGCCGCATGGACATCTCTCTTCTCCATGTGTCTCAGCATAGCTTCTAGGAGAACCTGTTCCATGATCTGCCCAGGCACAGAGGTGAGACTGACAGGTCAGTAGTTCCCAAGGTCCTACTTCCTACTCTTTTTAAACATGTCTGTGATGTTTCCTCTCTTCCAGTAACTGCGGGCTACACTTGGCCACCATGACTTTCAAATATCATAGAGAGTAGCTTGGCAACTACATCAGCCAATTCCTTCAGGACCCTGGGATGCATCTCATCAGGTCTCACAGACTTGCATATGTTCAGGTTCTTCAGATAGTTGCAAACCTTGTCTTCACTTCACCTAAAGTGAGCACATCCAGGAATAAGAATCAAGACAAAGTTCACCACAGCAGTAAAACAGGATTGGTAGACTAGAGCAAGATATCACACAAGGATTATTCAGCCATTAAGGGACTACAGCCTGACAGTTCAGTGCTGTGCTTATACTCTTCATAGACAATATTGCACTAGGTTGCAGGTCAGGGTGCTTGTTTGTTTGGAGTAGTTGTATGTTGCGTCATGAAGTTTCTTCCATGTTAATGCCCAGTTTCATTCTGTCCCATGTTGGCTGTTTTCCAACTATCAAAAAAGACATTTTATCTTAATCCACTTTCCAGTTATTGTAAAATTTTGCAGTATATTGGAATACTTGAGCAATCTATCATCAAAAAATCTGCTGTTAGACATGTGTGAATTAGGTTGGATAAATCAGGACTGAAAGTGATAATTCATCAAAACTCAGACTGCAGACAGTAAATTTTCTTGGTAAAGATGGGGTGAGGTTTTTAAGTTTGTTGGGTGGTTTTAAAATAAATCTGGTGTTAATTTTTTGCAAAAATATTAAAGGCAGTGCCAACATTACCAAGGCCTGAAGAACTCAGAAAGTTTAAAGGCTCATTTTCTAGACCAAAACAGAGACCCGGCTAACATAGATTGAAATAGCCGGAGTACCTTAAGTTTCACCTGCATATCTTTAAAGCCTTTGAGATTTTCTTATTGTGAATTATTATAATATTTAAAGTTAATTATGTACTATATGTGTGGTAGCATTGCTTCTCTTAGTAAAACAGATTTTTTGATCTTTCTGGTCCTCGAAACATTTCTCACAGCAGGTATTAATTCCTAGGAGAACAGGCTTTTAGTTGTTATGTATCTACTATGAGCTTTGAAACATATTCCCACAAGCCACTGGGGATATGATAGCCCTGATGGATTTAAGGCTTGCATTGGCTTGTCTCTTGACTTCAATGTTTTATCTGCTGTGTACATAACAACTTTGCAAGCTCAAGGAATCTATGTATTGTCTTCTGTCAACATATCTGCCTTACGGATACACTTAACTGAACTAATATATTTGATCATGCAACAGTTGAAGGTTTTTATATATCGGTTGTATGCTAAACTGCATCAATGATGTCAGCCTCTTCTGAGGCTGAGTCATTCTATTTCATATTCTCCGGTTTTGGAGGGAGGGCAATACTGTTGGTGCTGTTTTTAGATACTATTAGTGCTGGCTAGAAGACAACAATTCTATTTGATGACAACTTTCAAAGTTCTCAATTTTTTTCTTTTCCTGGAATAAAAAAGTCTTTTGAAGGTTGCAATGAAGCTGTGTTGTGGTGAAGAGCCATTTTTTGATTGAAAAAGATGTGTGATCACAGCTTTGTTCTCTCTTTTTTTTCCAGAAAGTCCATCTTGAATTTATAAACCCACATTAGGTTGTAACTTAAGTATCTATGAAGTTTTATCAGAATTTTTATATTGGCTATAAGTCATAACTTAAGAAAGCACTTATTCCTAGGCACAGGAAATCTGTTTTCATAGTCATATAATCATAGAATATCTCAGATTGGAAGGGAACCATAAGAATTATTAAGTCTGACTCCCTGCTCCTCGCAAGACTACCTGAATCTAAATTAAATTATTATGAGCATCATCCTGATGCTCCTTGCTGCCATGACCACTTCCCTGGAAAGCCTGTTCCAGTGACCAACCAACCTTTCTGTGAAGAGCCTTTTCCTAAAGTCCGATCTGAACTTCCTTTGATGCAGCTTCATTCCATTTCCTCATGTCCTATCACTGGTTACCACAGAGAGGAGATCAGCATCTTCTCCTTCTCTGCTCCTCACTGAGGAAGCTGTAGACTTCAATCACCTCTCAGCCTTCTATTCTCCAAGCTAAAGAAACCTCAGTGACTTCACCTGCTCCCTGTAAGTCTTCGCCTCTAGACCTTTCACCATCTTGTTCACTCTCTTCTGGACACACTCTAACAGTTTTATGTCCTTATATGGAGGTACCCAAAACTGCAGACACTACTGGAAGTGGGGCCAGACCAGTACTGTGTAAAGTGGGACAATCACCTCCTTCAACTGCCACCTATGCTGTTCTTGATGACCCCAGGACATGATTAGCACTTTTGCCTGCCAGGGCACACTGTGGACTTCTTCAATTCACCATCAACCCAAACCCCAAGTTCTCTTTCCACAGGGCTGCTCTCTCATTTTGGAGGTATAACTCGCATTATCCCATACCAGATGGAGAATCCTGCACTTGCTTTTGTTAAATTTCTTATGGTTGGGGACTGTGAAGCTTTCTAGTTTATCCAGGCTTCTCTGTAAAGCCTCTCTAACTTTGACGGAGTCCACAGCTCCTCCTCATTCAGTATCATCAGAAAACTCTATGGATGTTTTATTCAGATCATTAATAAAAACATTAAAGAACGTTGGCCCAAAAGCTGAGCCCTGTAGAACCCCATTGCTAACTGGCCACTAACCTGATGTAACACCAATTACCAGAACCATTTGCACCCAACCTATTTGTCAATTGCTCGCCTAATATATTATGCACTTGTCTAGCTGTGTGCTGGGCGTTTTGTCCAGAAGGATAACTGTGAAAGATGATAACTAACTGAAGAAATTTTTCCTGAGTGGAAGCAGAACAAGCCCAATCTGCTACTGAAGACAGGTTGAATTTCATATAGTTCCCAGCACTTAATGTATAAACATCTTTTTTTTTCTCCCAAGCAGTAGCAATATAATTGAGGTTTATAAGGTAGCAGTTGTTGCCCCAGATGGCACTGACTAAGATTGTAAGAGCATTGTTTTCTCTGCTCATTTTCTTCTTAGTGCCAGTCAATATATGTTGTTGCATGCAGGATGAAGAACACTACTACTCCCTCCTTTTGCTCTTAAATCACAAAGGTGTATTTCTAAAAAAATTGACCTAATCATTTTCCCAAACTGGCTATTACTAGGTTTTCAATGACCTGTGTATCCTAGGACAGTACTGCTCTTTGGTTGCATGGCACAGCAGCCACTTGTTAAAAAGAGAATTCTGAACCTTCTTCTGCCTCAGTTTCTGACACTGAGTCACCAGTGTGCCTAGGCTGCCAGGAAAGCCAATGGCAACCTGCTTGTGTAAAAATAGTGTGGCCAGTAGGTTTAGGGAGGTGATTGTGCCCCTGTACTCGGCATTGGTGAGGCCACACCTCGAGTACTGTGTCCAGTTCTGGGAACCTCAACATAAGAAGGACATCAAGGTCCTTGAGTGAGTCCAGAGAAGGGCAACCAGGCTGGTGAAGGGTTTGGAGGGAAAATCATATGAGAAGCAGCTGAGGGAGCAGGAGTTTAGCCTGGAGAAGAGGAGGCTGAGGGGAGACCTTATCACCACCTAAAACTACCTGAAGGGAGGTTGCAGAGAGGTGGGTGATAGTCTCTTCAGCAAGGTGACAGGAGGCAGGACAAGGGGAAATGGTAAGAAGCTGTGTCAGAAAAAATTTTTTTACTGAAAGAGTTGTCAGGGCCTGGAACAGGCTGCCCAGGGAGAGGGTTGAGTCACCTTCCCTGGATGTGTTTAAAAAAAGGGTAGATGAGGTATTTAGGGATCTGGTTTAGCATAGGACGGGAACGGTTGGACTTGATGATCTTAAAGGTCTTTTCCAGTCTTGTGATTCTGTGATTCTGTTTTAGAACTGAGACTAGCTTTGTAGTGTTAAAAGTGAAATGACATTAACTGTCGGTCATCATAAATCTTGCATTCACAAAGTGGGTAGAACACTGCGTATTTTGCCAAGATCAGCTCTGTTCTTTTGACAGAAACGCAATGCAGTTAATGTCTCCTGTGGATAAAATGTGGATTAAGTCACATTGCAACCTTCAGGTTTGGGATATTCAGCCCTTGGGGGCTGAACTGCTTCACCCTGTACATCCCTGTTGTCCTTTTAAATGGGTAATACGTAAATATTTCTGGCAGGATTGTGAACTTCATGATAAAAGGCTTTTTCCCCTTTAAGGTAAAATATAGAAATCAAGTATTGTGTTTACTGGCAGTCTGAAGTTTGTAATCTGTGTCTTATGGTAACAGAACTGTATCTTTCTAGTTGATCGTATCTTTTTTTAAGTCATAGCAAAGTGCAACTACAGTTTAAAGGGAATATTTATGTACATTAGTTAACAACATCATTGCAACTTAGTGCTCACACATCAACACTTAATTAGTGTAAGCATAAGTGACATAATTGCTACAAGGCATGCGTTACCCATAATGTGAGGTAATTTCATGCACTATGCACATTTTAAATATCTACTCTGTATTTTGCCAGGGTGGATTTTTAAATCAATAGGAGATGTTTGCATATAAAGACACCTTAACTTAATTTTCCATTTTACTTGAAAGCAAAATGTTGTCCAGCAATAGAGCAAAAGCTTTTTTTTCCCCGCAGGAAACTCTAAGCAACTTTCAATCTTCAAACCTGCAAGTTCAAAAATGTATAATTTCAAAACAGTGCATACCATCTATGTGAACAGTGTGGTAAGACTTCTGTTAAATAAACATTTTTTTGTACCTTTTCTGCAGAATTGTCAGCCTTAATACGCTGATGCTGTTCTGTAAGCCTAACTATGCTTTTGTCCAGTTTTCCTCTTTGCATGAAATGCCCTTATTAGCTGATCTTCGCAGATGATGCAAAGCCAATGGCCTCTTCAAAATTCAATATGTCCTGAAGAAACCCAGCTGTTACAATAGCTACAAGAAACCAGTGAGCTAATGAGTAGATAGGGCATCTGGGACTACATTATGGATGTATAAGTAAGTAGGTTCATATGTACAAATAAAAATGCAGCCATTCATTCCCTGCTTTATTTTGTTTCTTACTTTATAAGAGGATTGTCTCTTGCAATTTATTTTCTGCTTGAGAGGCAATGATTCTATCATATATGATCAAAAACTGAACATATTTTGCATACCACTACCTCCTATGAAAAGGGAAAACTAGCTTTTTAATTTAAAGACAGGAAATGTATGTGTCTTCCTTTGGGATAATTCACAGAAGTTATATATGATCAAATGGAGACAAGAAGGAACCAAGCGGTTTTATAAAGTTTTAATATTCCCTTGTCATGTTACATAAAGGGCTAGAAATCTTCAATAAGATTGCTGCTTCCTGCCTAAAACCTAATATCACATGCAACAATTAGTGCTTAATAGTCCTGTTGAAGGGATAATCTAAACTTAAGACCATCCTTTCCTCTCATTACCTACACCTTATTAAAAATATGATCTGAGGTTTAAAAATTGGGAAGAGATTAGGATCAAATAGTTTTCTCTGCTTTTTTTTTTGGAGGGGGGGTAGGGGGAGGAAGGATGGGTGTAGTTAGCACAGTTGACAGAATTTGATATGTAATCATTTCACTATTGCTCTTCCTTAGTCGGTTAAAGCATTTCTAAAGCTGGAGGAAACTTTACCAAGGGAATATTTTCCTCCTAGAAAATGTTCCTTCTTATCATATAAAGTCTTCAGCAACAATACATCAATGTTGAAAAGTTTCTTTAAAAAATAGAGAAAAAATAATCATTAGACTGAGTGGTAGCATTTTTTTTTCTGTTAGAGCTGACTGTTCAAATTTTTATTGCAGAAAGACTTTCATTACTGATTTTAATTCTTGTTATTATAAGCTGAATAAATCTTTTAAAGTAAAGACTAAAACTAAATATTTTTCTCTAAATCTCTTAATTTTTAAAGTAATTAAAGATACTAATGTCATTGCAATTTGCAATAACTAAGGTACAAGAAAAAAAATTAATGCCTGTAGAAGTCCATCTGCAAGCATTTGTGCAAATGTTTATATGGTCAAGACCTTTAAATAGTTATTTTGTTGTTTATATAAGTCTAGTTTCTTTAGGCCATGACTTACTGAGACACAAACAAAAGCACCCAGGATGGTAACTTGTTATTGTCTGAATATGTACTTATGCATGTGCATAACTTTTTGATTGTCATTGACATGAACCTTAAGCTTTTGTACATGCTGAAAGGGTTAGTCAAACAGTCATCAAAATTCAAGAAGCTGTTGCAACTAGAAGCATCAACCATTTTGGGATAATCCCATGACAGTTAAAATACTTTACTTCTCTTAAGATATTATTTTTAATCACCCACAAGAAGTTAGATCTGGAGAAAGCTTAATAGATCTCTCAAATCTTCCCACAAGTTCCTCCATATATTAACTAAACTCTACCAAGACAAGCTGGAAAATTTGTCCTTTTAACCAATGGATTTGTGTCTTTCTTTTATGCCAAAGATTCATCAGGGGTCAGTATTGGGATCATCACTGTTTGACATCTTTGTTGGAGTCACACACAGTGGGACTGAGTGCATCCTCAGTAAGTTTGCTGATGACACCAAGCTGTGTGGTACAGTCGACACACTGGAGAGAAAGGATGCCATCCAGAGGGACTTTGACCTGGAGTACTGCATCCAGCTCTGGGGTCCCCTGTGAAAGACATGGACCTCTTGGAGCGAGTCCAGGGGAGGCCCACAAAGATGATCAGGGGCTGGAGCACCTCTCCTACAAAGACAGGCTGAGAGAGTTGTGCTTGTTCAGCCTGAAGAAGAGAAGACTCCTGGGAGACCTTACAGCAGCATTCTGGTATCTAAAGGGGGCCTGCAGAAAATCAGGAGCAGGGCTGCTTATCAAGCAGTGTAGTGGTAGAACAACGGGTAATGCCTTTAGACCAAGGGAGGGTAGGTTTATATCAGATACAAGGAAAAAAATTTTATTATGAGGATGGTGAGGCATTGGCACAGGAGGCCCAGTGAACCTGTGGCTGCCCTCTCCCTGGTGGTTTTCAGGGATCTGAACTAGGTGGTCTTTGATGCCATTTCTAACCCAAAGCAGTCTGCGATTCTAAGATATGATTCTGTTCTAAAATCTCAGTTTTCTGATGGTGAGAAATATGCAAATTTGTAGTCTTCTATTTGCCGCATTCCCTATGTCCTCGTGTACCTCCATTTAAAAAGATTGATTGTGAGGTGTAACACAGTAGTGATTCTAAATACAGCAATCCTTTTTTTTTTTTTTTTTTTTGGTCCACCAACCCTAACTTGTCTAGAGTCCCCTGATATGAGACACATCCTGTTTTCTGCATGTCTCAGTTGCCATTTTCTGGACCCATCCTAATTTGAATACACCTTTCTGAGTAACCAGAATTCGATATGGTGACTGGTGTCACCAGTATCTTCTACGACAGAATTAATACCACTTTTCCTGAAAAAAAATCTTTCTTGATATATCCTTAATCAGATTAGCTGTTTTTACTGACATCTCACATTAATGACTCATGCTCAACCTAAGATCAATGAGCATATCCAGAGTCTTATCCTTCTATGTTGGGTCAAATGCTGAGCCCATCAGTTTATAGCTTATTTTAATTTGAAAAGTATTTTATGGTTCATTTTAATCTGAAAAATGCATTTGTACAAATAAGAGCCATAAGATATGTAAAAGATGAGACATTAGCTTAGAATATGCATTGGTATTTGCCTGAAAGCTTATATATATTCTTATATGAATATAAATATGTATATCCACATATTATTATATATATATTCCAGTGTGTAAAACCAGTTTTATAGTTTATCATTACTGTTATTATTATTTATGTAATTAAATGCATCCTTCATACAGCCTCTCTCTCTAACCTACAATGTATTCCTGCAAACTCAGATCTCCTCCTTGACAAGATAATATATTGCTGTCACCCCACTGAATATTAGTATAATTCTGATTTTAGTCTACTAAAATGACAAGTGTAGCTACTTTATAGCTGCTTTGGACCATAAAACATTTTGAAAGTTATTTTGCCATTGAATCAGCATTGGAGCAGATATGCATGAAGATTTGGCATTTAATATGTGAGGTGGTTTTGCCCCTTTTCTGTTGTGGGAAATTTGGTTATAAATTTTTCATGACATAGTTCTTTTGTCTGTCAGCACCTTTTACTTTGAGAAAAAAATCTGCTTGACAGCCACTTTGAGTCTGCTCCTCCAGAGCTTTTACTCATCACAGAAAAAAAGTTTAGGAACAATTGGGGGAAAAAAAAAAAGAAGAAATATGGACAAAAAGACTAACTTTAAAAATACTTTCTTTTTCATTGTTCCTTTTTTTAAAGGACTAGATATAAGATAGCTGTCATCAGATAAGATGAGGAAGTGTTTTATGGTCCAGGAAGAAATCAGAAGAATGTGTTTCTAGTTACAGGACAAATTCTACAGGATTGTCTGTGTTCTACATTGTATTCAGGCCTAGAAGTCATCCCTTTGGAGGAATCAGACTCAGAAACAGTAAGGTCCCATACTATCAAAGGGTGATATCTGTGCTTAATCTTACAGACTGTGACAACTTCTACCCTTTTGGAGGAGCTTATTATGCTACAGATAAAGCTAGGTGTACACAGAAAAAGTCACACATAGAAACTTCAGGATTAACTAATGTATATTATACTATTACCATTATAAAGAAAATTAACATAATGGTACCTTGTGCCTGTATATATGCAACATGCTTTGTATGTAGGTAATTAGATCGTGACAAGGTATAAATAAATATGTAAAGTGCTCTGAGTGAAAAAATATGACTACATGCCTATAGATATACCTGATATACTTGTATACAAGTAGTCAGCTATGCCATTCTTTACACTATCAGAATGTTTCCTCAGAAACCACAAGACTCAACTTTCAGTGTTAACATACCAAGAAAGGAGCACGGTCATTTATTAGGACAACTTAGGTGCAAGTAGTAGGAACATAAGTTAAGAGCACAGATTTTCTGTCACATGAATGCAACATGAAAAATAACTCATGAGAAAACATGGTTTTCCTTTCACAGATTGTCTGTAACAACTTCTTTTGTTTAATCTAGGTTGGATGGTTATTGGCTGTCATCTCTCGACAACTTGCCATTCCAAAGAAGAGAGTACCTCTGTCCTCCCGAGGACATCAGGGCAAGGCAAACATGACAGCCTGAGTACAGATCAATGCCACAGAGAAAGCTGCTCTCTTTCCTCCAGAGCAGTGCCATCAGCATCGCTGTCATTTTTATCAACCCAAAAGATTCAAATTTCATAGTTTGAAGAGAAGGGTTCATCTTCCAGGAAAAAAAAAAAAGCCCACTTTAATAACTCCCAACAAGATACAAATGTAAAACAACACAAGCAAGCCAAATCCAGAAAGACCCCCTTCTTCAAAATTCTGCAGTAACTCACACCTGACAACAATAAAGTCACCAGTTTATTAACTACATCGTTCATCCCATGCATTCAATTTTCCCTTTGCATCATCAGTAGCATTTTTTAAAAGCAGTTATCTGCCAGCGTAGCTATGCAACTGTCCATAAATCACTACAAAACAGTGAAAATCTGGATACTCAATATGTAGAGCTGAAAGGAAATCGCATAGTATTAGAGCTTCTTAGAGAGACACTACTCCTCTTCCTTTTCAGCTCTTGGACTTTAACTGTCCTTCATTAAATTAGTCATACTGCCCAAGAAACGGGGAATTTTACTGTGTGAGCTGCTTTTTGTTTTCATCATTCTGTGTTTGCAGTCCAAAATCACTCTCAGTTTCTAAAAGAACTGGCTTTCTGTATAATCCATTATTATACAAAAATATATAAAAGGATAAAGAAATGTTGGGAAAACACTGTTGTCTGATGTTCATCCTGTGCGCTCGCCTCCATGTAACAAGCATAACTGAAGAAAGAGAAAAGGTGAAATCGTAAGTCACAGCAACTCTGAGGAATTCAAAAGGTCACCCAAGCTACAGTTAGCCCAAAAAACAACCACAATATTTTGGTGGTTTCTGTGGTCTACAATGGTGGCCAACACGGACCACAGCAACACACAGATGCAAGGCAATAAGAAATGCTTTTTTTCAGGCTAAAAACTGTACCTGATTATAACCCACTGGCCATGCACAAGTGCAACTTAATAGTCAAGATGAGCAACAATGATATTCCCTGTTTAATGGAAAATTCTGGAACTTTCTGGAGTTTTGGGTGGGCTTCTCAAAAAAAATTAAATTAGGAAAAATATATGGGTTTGATGGATATATATATTGTTCAGCAACATCAGCACATTATGTTCTACCTTTGAAATATTAGTTTAAACTGCAAATTTATTTAAACTAGAAATTAATTTGAAAGAAAAATTAAAAAAACCCTCAAAATTTTCTATCAATCATCAAAAATGTCAGCATTTGAGATTTTTTTGTCATTATGTGTCTTAATAAAGACAACACCTTTTCTTAAATATTTGATGAGAAATTTCTTTAGCCAGTTACACTAAGTTAGAGAACAATTTTACTAAAAAGTTGTTAGATCACTGCAAAGGGAATGTTACCACTCCTATGAATATGAAGAGGTTGCAGGCTCTCTTCACCAAAATATTGATGACTGGAAGACAGAGTGATTCAGCTTCAGGACTATCTTGCCTGCTTCCTCCTTCCGAAAATAGTCCAAATTGATACTCTGAACACTGCTATCTCTCAAGTTTGAAACTTGTGTATGAAAGAAACTCATCTTTCTCTTACTGCTTTCAGTGTGTCTTTTACAACACTCTCAAAAAACTTTCCCCTGTGCTCTTGAATGTCATCTTGAGCAGATTGGAGACAAGATTCTGCATTTCCTTCCCAGTAGTAAAAGAATGGAAATAGCTGATAATTAGAAACATATTTTTCTCTATGTGGATTCTTATAGGTTTTTGAAGGTCACTTTTTTTTTATTGTTGTTCAATAACACAATAACATTGATATTGATTATTTTAGAGGTTACCTTTTGCTGTTTTACTCATTTCTTATCTCTGTTGGTAAACTTAAAAATTTATGTATCTAGAGAAAACTATCAGAGTGCTTCCATCTGTCCGAGTTGTTATTTTGCCACTTCTAAGAGAAAGTTAGGGTAAGAAGGTCATTATTTCTTTCTCAATTTCATCATTATGTAATCTAGACATCTTTCTAGCACAAAAGTTGATCTTTATTGGGTTTTTTATTAATACCAGAGGTAAGCAGAGTGATTTCCTAAATGTAATTCCTGTCAGACACTTGTTGGGCCCAAAGCAAGGACTTACATTTTTATCACAATTACTTTTCATTCGCAATGTTGACATCACTGTAAATGTCATATCTTTAGCAAAATGAAAGCCATGAGATGTTATCTTTTGCTTGCATGTGGAAATTTCTTTTGGTGTCAGCTTGATCATTTAAAAATCAAAGAAATTAGTCATTTCCAATTACAGCAAATACATCCATGTTGTCATCTTGTTACAAACTAACATTCCTATTAAATCTTACAAGAATTACCTCTCTTCCTTACTCAGAATGCCACTGTCTTACTAAACCCTTCAGCTAAAGCTATACTGGAATAAATTCACATACTGAAACAGAGAAATTACAGCTAGCAATAAGCTGCAGCTTACGTTTTTACTACCTCTGGAACAAGAAGTGATCCCTTAGTGAAATCAACATTTTAGTAACTAAGGCAGACTAATTATTTTCACAGAAAATGCTTCCTATTTCCAGAGTTGTCTCTATTTTCCCTGCCTAAACCCCAGGCAAGGATTAACACTTTGCCACTGTAACTCCATGGACACATCCAGCCATTCCTCACTTTCCCTCCCCAGCACAAAGCACCCCTCTGTCACAGGAGCAAGCAAACTCCCACACAGATTTTCTCCATCCTGAGGCCACTCTACACTACTTGTACAGGTAACTATTAACAACTGACAAGTCTTGCCATGTGCATCTATTTTCCTTTCCATCTCTGGATGGTGATAGCTTTTAATTTACGAATAATGGATATGTTCCTCCATGCTGCCCATCTTATACAGAAGCTCAACAGATTAAATATGCTTGCCAAAAAACAGAGGGATGGGGAAACAAAATAGATGCCTGAAATTTTTCTTCCCCTTTATTTTTAGTTTCCCCCTCTAAAAGACATGTTTTGTCTGCTAGGAATAACAAACAGCCTCACAGTTATTATGTGGAAATAAGAAATGGGAGTTTAAGGTAAAAATCCGATGCAACCGGAAATTTCTTTCTGTCATGATCCAGGCTTTGTTTAATTATTGTAGTCTGTGCTAATAGGGAAACAGGTGCAGTTCAGCAGTTGTGGCACGTATAAAACTGCAGCCAGTTTTGCTTTTCTCAAAATCTCCCTAGCTCTCATTTCTGAGAGGGCACATTCCAAAAAACACACCTTACCACATCATTCATTTCAAGGGACTTGAGAGATTTCTGCAGACCCAGCACACCTTTTGTTTTAGAAGAGGACACATCAGGCTCAGAAAGCTCTACCTCTTACGTGAAACTTAAGCTGCATCTTTAAATTATAAAAAAATAATAATAGTCTGGATATACCTGATGAGGGGTGAGGGGGTTTTTTTAGGGATTGCTCAGGATGTTATGTCTAAGTGAGAAACTTAGAAGGAAGACAACTAGGATACTTGTTAGTGAACTGAGTTATTCGGAGTAAAAATAATTTCTCCTCCAATTTCCCCTGTGCTCTGGCATGTTTATGTTCTGTAATTGTTGTCACAAGGCTTCAGATAAATCAGTAGAAATTTGTCTTTCTTGTCAAGCTGTTGTTTTGTTTTGTTGTGGGGTTTTTTGTTTAAATTAAACACGCACATTCAGTGCTGCTTGCAAGGTTCCCCCCTCCTCAAGACACTAACATTCTCATGCACACACATGTGGGCGCACATACACACACGCGTGGGTGCGTGGGCGCGTGGGCGCACACACAATAGCATCTTGCTTACTAGACAGAGATAAATTCCTCACCAGTGTGATCATCAGACACTAAGCCAAACTCATCTTCTTTTCCTTCTTTTTTTTTCCCTCCACTCTGTTATTCATAGAGACCACAGGTGAACCAGGAGAAAATTATTACAGTGTGATGACTGCTGAAATGATAGAAGGTAAAGAAGATGGATTATCACGGTGCTGACATGATTTGTATGGATTTCCAGAATTAAGCTGTTCACTTAAAGTGACCGTCTTCTTTGCACCCACGATATTGCAGCTGCCCTAGTAATAACCTTCATCTGCACTTGTGAGCCAAGTGAGCAGAGCACGTTTCCCATTACCTGTCAAGCGAGTATGTAGAGTTCTTCTGGCCCCGTAGTAATAGCAGGGCTGCTGGTGAACAGAGTAATAAACACCTACTGAGAGGGATGTAGCGTGAAAAGATCTCATCACCTGCCATTAGCACGCTGATGAATAATGCAGCATTTTCGGTGGCAGATGTCAGGGGTGGGAGGAAGAATCACTTCTGTAAATGCTCTGGTGAGCACTTCAGCACAAAGTGAGAGGTGATAGCAACAGATGCATGTGACAAAATTACACTCGCTATTGTATTTTAAAAGAAATGGGAACATTTACTTCACAAATAGCTGGCAGGCTTTCTCTCTCTCTCTCTCTCTCTCTCTCTCCCTCTCTCTCTCTCTCTCTCTCTCTCCCCATCCCCACCCCCCGTTTTTTTCCATCAGAGTCAAAGGATGCTGCAAACTAGCAAACTAATTCACATACTGCTAAGCATTTACCTCTCCTAACTTAACTGCTGTGTAAGGGGCAGTGAGGCTTGGCTGTCCACCCAGTTAAATGCTTTTTCCTTCAGACCCAAACTGGCAAATTGATTGAATCGGAAAGATTTGAAAAAAATAAGAATCTTTTTTCCATTTAAATTCCCCTCCCACCATACATTTCATTTCTCTCCTTCAAATAATCTGCAAGCCACTGGTTAAGTGAAATGACAATTCCTGGATTTCACCCAGTTAAAGCCCTCAGAGGCTTTGTCATCAGGAAAAAGGTCTTTCTAATGTAAAAGTTATCAAGAAACTTCCTATTTCTGCCCTTGTTCCACCCACCTATTTTGCTGCTGCAAATGAGGCAGAGAAGGGATATAGCTGTAACATGACTGCTTTCTGGCTCTGATTTTAAGTGTGGCAGTTCCTCTTTGCTAAGCTAAATTAATGCAGGTATTATTAATTGTTGACAACTATTTTGTTTCACTTCACAGAAATCACAGACTTGGACCAAGCCCTTGTTAATGATGAAAGGTGTTGCATGATGGAGGGGATGGTGAGGTGGTGGTTTTAAGACTTCCAAGCTGCCACAGCAACTTAATTCCCTCTGCCTACAATGAACAGCTCTCAGAGAGACCAGTTGAATTTTACATAAGCTTTATGCCATTGCTCTCTTTCAGAGAGAGTTCCTTAGCACTAGTTATGAATGAGGTCCAAAATCTGTCATATCTGACACCTACATATACTGGGAGGAAAAACATACAAATTCACAACCAATAATAATATTACATGTTTGAAATTTTATTCCTGGCACATGTTATCATCTTGTCTGGGGAATCACAGATTCAGATGATTTAAAGCAACCAGTCCCAAAGCAGAAATGTTTTCTGATTAAGTTTATCTTCAGGCTTCTATTTCCAATGGTGTTTTGAGCCAAACAGCTCTTTTTGGTCAACTGCTGTCACTCAGCACAGTAACTTATTAACATCAAAAGCCCTGGGTAACAGATGGCCTGATGCTACAAATGGTGAGGTTTTTAATACAGAAAAAGGCTCAAGCTCCTGGATGCCTGCACTCTGGAGGCCACAAGGGCTGGATACACCACGATAGTCATGTGTTTGATGTCTGCAGGACAGCTGAGAAGAGAAAGAAAGAACTGTTTAAAACCAGCGGGTGGGAATGCTTAAGAGCCTTTCTGTAACAGGCAAGCCACAAGATGGCATAGACGTTGTCACTGCTCAGAAGGGTCCTGTTCATATTCATGTGCCCTGCACAAGTCACAAATGTGTAAGTCAGGTCTCCTTGTTTCTTCCCCTTTGCAAACCATGCACACATTTTATTTTTCATAGTTGCCTGACTATAAAAGGCTACTGGAGGAAAATATATTGGGATTAAAGACCTCTGAAGGGATAAAAAACATGTCTACATTGTTAAGCTGGATCTGAAAATCATATTTCAGGGCTAAATCTCTTTTTCTATAACCGTTTGGTTGCAGGTGTTGTGGCCTGAGTTCCTTCTGCACTGCCTGTTCCCACAGACTTCAGAGGTCAGCACTGTCCTGTTAGCCAGGACTGTGTCAGAAAGAGCTGACGTGACTTAGAGGAGGATGCACCGCTACAGCAAGAGCTGTGCAATGAGAAATACAATGTCTCTGGGAGATATCCGTCTAGCTGCAACAAAATGAAAAAAAAGGAGATGAATGAACTATATGGCAGAGGAAGGAAAATAAAAGGCTGTGTAAGGAGGCCATTTCTGATTTCCTTCAAATGTAAGTGCCATTATTAGAAGCAGAGTAGGCAGAGCATAGATCCCAAAAGAAAGAGAGAATGTTCTTTAAGAAGAAAGGTATATAATCAACATGTAGCAGGGATAATCAAGACAAGGAAAATACTCATAATAATCCTGTATCCACTCAGCTTTTATTAGAAGCGGGTTGCTTTGAACTGTGATTCAAAAAGAGGTAGAATTGAGAGGAAGAGAGACATAGTTACCAGCAAGTCTGGCACACTGGAGCTGTGCCTTCTTACACAGAAAATTTCAAAGGATGTATATAAATAATGGCAGTCTCCTCTGGGTGAGAGTCATGAATAAACCAGGGAAAAGATCGCCACCTCCTCCCCCTCACCAGCCAGCACATTCCTCTGAACAGCATTTCTTCATCATCACCTGTGCCAAACCCAAGGTGTAATTGCACGCTCATTTGTTTGGCATTCCTCTTCACAGTATGCCAGATCAGCACAGAACCAGGGCTGTAAACAGTATTCTAAGTGCTTGGTTGGAACCGGAAAGTCGTTAGAGTGAAAAGATGCTTCTCTTTAAGACTTAGGCTCAGCTTCCCTAGAGATATTCCTTGGATTAGCCAAGATTCTGCATTTCAAACTTAACGTGAAAAAATATTTTAAATCAGAAAACAAATGCTTCTGTAAGAAGAACAATTAGTAATTTCATACGGTCTCTTTTTCCATAGGGGAACAGGTTGAGATTCTTTAAAAATTAGATTCCAAATGTTTCATAAAGTATGTATATATATATATCTATATATCTGCCTGGAAATCTATTGCATAATAATATTTCTTTTTTACTCATAGTTTCATAGCTTTTTAGGAAGAAAAATACATTGCCTACCTTTTAAGCTAGTAATTCTTCATGGTTGCACTTAGAGTTTGATATACTTATCAACAGGTAGTGTTCACAGATGTTGTATAAATATAATTTTAATCCAGAAGTCAATCCTGGAAAGACATTAAAAGCTAAAAAATTTTTTATAAAAAGCAACATTTGCTGTGTGTTTTGTGCCCTAGTATTATTCCCACCAATGTGTAAGGCTAAAAAGGGCCACCTATTACTGTAGAGATGTATCTAAAAAATCTCTCAAGCTGCCTGTAATAATCTCCATTATGTATAATGACCATTTTGATAATAGTCTTTAGAAGAGGTAATGGCCCTGCTGAATGGTTATTACCTGTCTGTTCACGCTGGAAGCAAGATGCAGAAGCCAAAGGGGACAGTGAAATGGTCCTTGTAGTACAGTCTGAAGGAATAAGAAATATTTAACAGAATGCAAGAAACAGACAAGCAAGCACCTTTGGTTGTAAAACTGTCTGCAGTGGTGCAGTGAGCCATTGTGAATTTTTTGAAATAATAGAGATATAAAAATGTAATTAATAATAATAATAGGCAAGCCATCCTTGTGAAAGCTGTTCTAATTTTAAGTGTCACACAGAGCCTCTTTGAAGGAGGGGCATTCCACTGGCTGAGTGGGAGGCTTGAAGTACACATAACCCATCAGCTGGGTGCTGTTCTGTGAACATCTGCACAGGTCAAATGCCTTCATCCAACCTGACCCTCAAGGCAGAATGGTGGGCAAATGGTTGTCTGCAAAATCTGTAGCTCCAGCTGGGGGTCTGCAGCATCTACCCCAACAGTGACCAATGCCTCCACCCAGAATGAGCTGCTGAAAAGAGAGGCTGCAGCTCTCAGACCTCAGGCTGCAGGAAGTGCCCAGGCCTTTCTCCTCCGGTAGGGATGGGTGGCAGACCTGCCTGAACAAGGTGTGACCAGGTGTAGGACCTCCTGTAGCAGGTGACTGAGCTGCCAAACATCAGGGAGGCTCAGAAGGAGTTAGATAGCTGGTTCCAAGCACAGTCTACAGTGGAGCCACAACCCATGGCCAAACAGCAAAAAAATGTCACACCAGCACTCACAGAAGGGAAGTGGGGCCAATAAGGCAGAACTGTAAGATTGCAACAGCAAGGATCAGCAGGAGAAAGACCCTTGCCCCAACACCTGAGATTCCCTTCCAGAACCACTTCACTGCTCTGCAGACTCTTGAGGAGGAAAGACTCAGCACTTCAACAGAGACTCACTGGAGCTAAGTAAGGTGGCCTAAACTGTTCCTCATGTAACAACCAGCACAACTAAGACAATTGGTGATAGAAGCACCCATGTGTTGACCTTTAAGAAACCTGGTCTACTGAGGCTCAATAGGGTTCATCTGTCAGAGCATGGGAAGAGTATCTTCAGTCATAGGTTTGCCAAGTTGCTGAAGATGGCTTTAAACTAAAGTTGCAAGGGGAAGGGAGCCTCAATGCATCCCACTCCTACCAGATGAATGCCAGTACAAGGAACAGATACAGAGAGCCGGAAGAATCACAAGTCAGCAGCAGGGCATCTGAAATGAAGCTCAAAGGAATTCCAGATACTGTAGCCAGTAAGTCAATTTAAACACCTCTATGCAAACACATGTGGAGTGAGGAAGAAACTAGAGGAGTTAGAGAAGTGCATATGGCCTCAGGGCTATGATCTTTTTGGCATCACAAAGATGTGGTGGGTTGGCTCTTATGACTGGACTGTTGGAATGGAAGGATAATTAGGAAGGACAATTATAGGAGACAAAGAAGGAATGTTGCCCTTTACATCAATGACCAACTGGAGTGCATGGAGATCTTCCTGGGAATGGATAAGGAGCCAATGAGAGCTTATTAATCAGGATTAAAGGGGGGGTAGGGACAGGTGACACCATAACAGAGGTCTGCTATAGGAAGCCCCATGTTGGGTTGACCTGATCAGGAAGACCAGGTCAGGAAGACCAAGCAGATGAGGCCCTCTGTAGACAGTTGGGAGCAACTTCATGTTCACAAGCTCTGGTCCTCATGGGGGATGTCAACCACAATAATATCCATCAAAGGTATAGCATAGCAGAACATAAGCAATCCAAGATGTTGATGATAGCTTCCTTCTCCATGTGAGAGTGAAGCCAACAAGGAGAGGTGTTATGCTGAACATTGCTCTGACCAGCAAGGAAGAGCTGGTGGGGAATGTGAAGCTCAAAGGCAGCTTCAGCTGCAGCAGCCATGAAACAAGTTCAAGATCATTAGGGCAGCAAGGAGGGCGCACAGCAAGCTCACTACCCTGGACTTCAGGAAAGCAGATTTGACCTCTCCAGGAACCTGCTTGGAAGACTTCCATGGGATAAAACCCTGGAGAGAAGAGGAGCCCAAGACATCTGGTTGGTACTCAAGGATGACCTCCTCCAAGCTCAGGAGCAATGCGTCCCAAGAAAAAGGAAGTCAGGCAAAAATACCAGGAGGCCTGTGTCTACCAATTGAGCTGGCCCTGCCCAGTCAAAACTTCCACACACTGTAGAAGGAGATAAAGTCCCGGTAGTGTCTAAATGAAGCTTCACCATAGACAATCCACTGCCACAAAAACATCAGGACCTCAGCATTTTATGTAGTCTCTGTGGAGGCCAGATGACCACTTCTAGAAGTTAATTCTTATCCTTGAAACTGGTAAGCTCTTCCAAGAGATGACTTTAAAACCTATACTGTATTTAATAAAAATTAGTTGGTGCTAAAGAGATGAAAAAAAGATAATCCTGTCTTATAACCTAGAAAAAAGAGACAATCCAAAACATCTGTTTAAAAAAAAACCCAGTTAAGTCTTGGTTCAAAATGTACACCATCATGAATACTCTTTTATTCTGTGAAGAATGAAATATACCACTAAATCATGGTATTTTAAGAACACAATACAAACATGTGTTAATGTCTCTATGTGTGATATGTTTTCCTTAAAAATTGTATTGTTTCCATATCACAGCAGCTCTGCATATGGAGGAAAATGTGAGAAAGAAGGACCTCAGCCAGCTGTGTAATTGTTTGAAATAGGGAATGCACTTAACAGAGATTAATTCTGTCAACAGCCTTCTGGGTTCAGGGAAACCCAAAAATCACAGTAAGAGGACTCACATGCCCTTAAACATTTTACTTTTTCATCCTTCAGGGTGATCAGAGAGAGGTGATGCCTTCTGATGCCTTCTGAAGGGGTGATGGATCTTCTGATGCCTTGTTAGTATTTGTGCACTGAATGAGGACACTCCATTGCTCAAAGAGAAAGAGTAACTAGAGCAGACCAGGAGGAACTGGCATTCCCAGATCCATCTCTCCATGTTGGGTTGACTTGTACTGTGACTTAAAATGAAAAGATTGGTCTGTATAGATACTGATAATATCCTCATCTTCCTTTTCTGCATTATTATTACTCCAACCTGCTATCACTAGCAAAATAAAAAGAGGGCAAATTACAATGTAGAAGTAATACGTAGCAAATGTTTCATTTACTACTACAGACAATAAAACTGAGTGTTTTCTCTGTACTCCCCTCCCATTTTGACTTCTGGCATTGAGCTGACTGCCGAAAGTAATCCCTCACCTTCAAAATATTTTCTCTTAGTTTAGTTGTAGTTGCTCATCTTTGGTCATCTACCTCTCAGCAAGAGTATTCCATCATTCTGACTACCTACGTGAAAGCACTTTAACCATCCCTATCCTTGAGCAAGTTGCTCTCTGGCTGAGAAGTCCATAAGCATTTAGTGGACCTAAAAAAGTGATTCAGGACATCTTAAAGAGCTGATTAATTGAAGGGTTTGAATGAATTCTGCAAGCGCCGTTGGAACCCTGTGTCATGAGGGGGTGTGTGGGGAAATAACAATAATAAAAACACAAATAACATGCTAATGGCTTATACCCCATAAGGGAGTCCAGAATAAGAAATAACTTCAAAGAGAACCACCCTTGGTGTCAGAAAGAGGCAACAGCATGCACCAGTAGAAGAAAAAAAGGACTACCCTGGTGTTTCTTCAATTTGCAGTTGCTGGTCAGTTCACCTGAGTTTAATCATAGAGAGCATCCTACTGGTCCTCAGTAAGGCACAATAAAAACAAATGACTAGGTAGCGTCTGAAAATACTAATGCTGAAGAGCACAGGTAACTTCATTCAATTACAACACAGAGAAATTACAATGTGGAAATACAGGTTGAAATTGTACAGCCTTGGTACATAATTAATGCCACTAAATAGAAAGTGAAATCCCTATTATTAATACCACCACTCAAAAAAAAAGTGTTCTCACAGAAAAAATAATCCAAAGGAATATAGAAGCAAGAAGAAATATGGAACTGCTCTGGTAAGTTCCTGGTGGTCTGTATCTCATCTGGAAAGATGTTTTTACTGAAGTATTAGATAGTGTTTCAGGAAAAAATACAAGACTGTATAAAATACAGTTACAGAATATTGCTTTTCATTTGCTTCCTCTTCACTATAGTTTGTCAACTGCTCATGCCTTTTCTACTGAAATTAAGTAATACATGACTTTTGTATGAAAATTCATATGGGTTTATCTTATAAATTAATGGTAGATTTTGGCAGCTGTCTAAATTTCTAAATTTTCTTAACACCGAAAATTTTTGCCTTAGTAATAGCCTCCAGCATTTATTTCAACTGGGTAATTACATATTTTTTGGAGAGGGTAATAAAAGTCATTCCTGTACCATCTATACATATGGCAATTCTCTGAATCTAAGTTAATTCTTCTTTTGATACGGACATTCAGGTATCAAAAGACATATCATCTCATCAAGATATCATTGGGGAGAATACAAAAAATCTTTTAAAATTTCCTTTCATGCTTCCATCTAATCTGAAAGAAAAATGAATCTGTGATCATTTGTAAAAGATAAGGTTTTTTGTAAACGTTTTTGTAAAAAATGCTCATAAATACAAATAAATAAATAAAAAATATCTAGATTAGATCAATGGCTGCAAATTGGAGCACAGGAAGTTCCGCACCAACATGCGGAGGAAATTTTTTACAGTAAGGGTGACAGAGCACTGGAATAGGCTGTCCAGGGAGATGGTGGAGTCTCCTTCTCTGGAGATATTCAAGACCCGTCTGGATGCCTATCTGTGCAGTATGAGCTAGGGAGCTGCTTTGGCAGGGGGGGTTAGACTCGATGATCTCTCGAGGTCCCTTCTAACCCCTACAATTCTGTGATTCTGTGATTAGTTTTACAGTACAGAATGAAGAGTGAAAAAAATTTAGTTTTTCCTTTCTATTTTAATTTTAACTCCTTTTTGGTGCATTAAAGCTGTAAGTCACAAGTGTTAAGAATTCTGCTTAACAATGTTATTTACCAAGTAGACTACAATGGTTTTCTTTTGTTACTCTTTAATGACAATTTTGCTTATAAAAAAAGTGCAGAAAAAAAAATTCATGTTAGGTGATTTGTGTGTGTGCATGTTACCAGAATGGATTTCTTTTTAGGAAATGAAAAATGTTTTAACAACATTTAGTATTTAGACTCTGATGGAATTTCGTGAGTACATTGGAGGCCCAGGTTCATATCCTTGGATGGTTACTGGCCTTGTTGGACAGGTTGTACTTTTCATGGTTTCATGGCTCAGCCATTTGTAACACTAGGATAATTTTACTTTGCTGTTTTGAAGAGTTACTCCAGCGTCTGAAGACTGCAGTGTCTTTCTGTGCTGCAGCAACAACAGCTAGAATCTACTACCTCCAAGACACCTGGGTATGATCAGGACCTCACAGTTCCCACTTGCCTTCAGATTCCCTAATTATTCACGCAGCACAAGCATTTCTTACCCTGGTTTGCTGGAAAGGAAGTCAGCTGTGTTCTTGGGGAAAGAAAATGTGGTTAGGTGACCATATGTCCTGCCTCCTTATAGGTTTCCTGAATAACACTGGTATATCTTGCTCTGCCAGCTCCATCCATAGTCAATCACACCCATCAAAGGAAAGGCATACTTAACAGCCAGCAGTTCAGTGTTCAGAGATCTCTGGAATTTTCACAACTCTGTATTTTTCACAGCTAAAAACAACAGATTATTATCAGGCAGAGAGAACTGAATGTTCCAGAAATATATTTGTTTCACACACTCAGCGTATGAGTCATGCTCAAGCTGACAGGGCAGCCCGCTCCAAGATCTGTCCCTCCACTCTTGCCACCACTTACTATTTACTTTATTTATTTTCACATTCATGTAACATTTCTGTTAACCATGTTTTAGGTACATTCATAATAGGCAAGTATTAAAACCACAGAAACACAGGATGGTTGAGATTGGAAGTGACCTCTGGAGGTCAACTGGCCTAACCCCTTGCTCAAGCAGGACCGTATGGTCCTGGATAATTTTGCCTATGGCCAGTTGCCTAGGACTAGATCCAAATAAACAGGTGACAAAATATATGGACTTCATAGTAGATACTTGTAGAACATTTGTGATCTGGAGGTCACAGGAAAGAACAAGATTATCTTTTTCATATGGCTATGGCACCATATATGTCAATGCATCTAAAAAGTACACACTTTTAATGCCAAATATATCTGACTGAGATCAACGATGTGATCTTTGTCGATTTAGCCTGCAACAGAGGACATGCAGCACCCACTGAAGAACCAGACTCAAATCAGGTCTTTTTAAATAGTGCGCATATGTGAAAAACAGGAAAGGAAAGGGGGCAAACCAGTGACTATTAGCACACGGAATAGGCTTCCTGGGCCTAAATAAATATATTTGAACAGATTTTATGACAAAATTATCCATTTCCGATGACAATAATAAAAAAAATTTTTTGTTGGAGGCATATAAATTTTAAATTATATCTGAAGTATATAGAGAGTAGAAAGAATACACATTGGTAAAATCAGACAAAATTATAGTGAAGAGTCAAGCTTGATTCTTATAAATAAGGGTCAAAAGTTTATTCTGCAAAAAAGGTATTATCTATTTTCTCAGTTGTACAAATAAGTTAATTTTAGACCTTGATACAAAAGGTGCAAAGTGTCAGTGGATTCAGAAAATAAGTACTAACAGAAAAAAACCCGTAACATTTTAGTTCTGTGTTCAAACATCATTCTTATTCTCCCTTTCCTTTTCTCTTGCTTTTTAAATCCCAGATCATATAAGCTTTTTAATTCAGCCTGATCAATATAATACATGAATCTGTCTCTTGCCTACTTTTTCCTTTTTTTGGCAGCAACAAAGAATTACTGTAATGAAATAATTTCTGACTGGCATGGTGCCCAGCAAACTTGGGGAACCATTGAGACTGGTTTACATTCATTCCTCACAACAGCCATTTGAATACAAAGTTCTGGGATGATAATTTATTTCCCCTGCAGCTTTATGGCATTTCGATGGCCTGAAATATCCTACTTGATGGAAATTTGTATCATTATGGGTCTGCCATAAATGATGCAAATTGCCATGAAACGTTGGGAAAGCCCTACATCACATCTTTATCTGGATTTCTGGGTTTGCTTCAGACAATTATATTCATTTAGTTGCAGAAAAACATCCTCATCTCATAAGGTATTACTGGACAACACATTTGAGTTCTTTGGTGACTATCAAATGGGGCAAAGAAATAGATTTCTTTTTTCCAGTGCACTAAGCAACAGTTCAGGAGTAAAGAAAAACACATCAATTCTGACATTGCTTACTACTAGCTAAAGAGAACCACCTACAGTTTTTCTTTTCTTTTTTCTTTTCCCTCCTTGTGAAACCCCCATTACAGGCAGATTAACAACCCCTAACCCTATCCATATTACTACTACTAGACAAAAGTGCTTACACCTTTAGGAATGGGACTTCACTGAGTCTAAATCTTGCCCCAGAAGACTGTCTATCTCATTTACTGCTTAACTATCAAAAGTTGAAATATCAAGCATATGAGAAGCTTTGAAAGAAAGTACAGGAAGGCTGTAAACAGTAACTGCATTTCTGTACTGTGATATATTGGCTGTGAGATAGTCTATCGTATGGATGTAGGGGCCTGCCTATATTTCCAGCTGTCACCAGGCAATTCCAAAGTACCCATCACCTTTATGTAGGGCAAAGGCTGTCTCATCTTCATTACCATGAAACTCTGTTAATAATTATTTTAATATTAATAATAATTAATGCTGTTTATAATAATTAATTTATCTCAGTGTAATAAATAACTGGTCTCACATTCAGATTTAAGGCAACATTAATGCAGGTATCTGAGAGCATGCCCAGTGAAACTGATAGCCAAACTGGAACAAATCTGGCTACCTAATACAGAACCGATCATGTAGCCTTCCTTCATTAGGAGAAATTCTAACTTGGAAGCAGCACATGTGTTCTGACTTAGAACTAGAAAATGACACAGTCTTGTGACACCACTTTGATCTAAACTGAACACTATTCATCCCAGCAGAGTTTTGACGTTCTAAGCTATGCTCACTGGTGTGAACCGGCAGTAATTTCTTTGAAATCAATGGGACAGTCCTGGCTTTATGCCAGTGTAGTGGAGATAAGGATCTGGGCCAATATTTTGACAGAAGCTCCAACTATTCACTCAGAGATCATGCCTGGACACCAAAACCAAATCTCAGACAGAAGATTTTCATTAAGGCTTTTCAATACAAGCATGCAAACAAGACAAAGCAAGCAAGCAAGATATAAGTAAATCAGCAGAAGCCATAGTTCTACTATCCCAACCCCGGTCACAACTCATTTGCTACCATGAAACCTGATACTGGGGCACAATCCCACTTTCTCTTTGATTAGATAAAGCTGAACTTCTGGAATCCATTCTGCTTCTTCAGTCCACTGCACACAGACAATGAAAATAGGTTTTCCCACTTCCATGTCCAGCCTAGGCACTTTTCTTCTTTAGACTTCAGAGGGAGAATGAGACTGTTATTATTCATGTGGTTACACACTTGAAAGATCTGTGTGTACTTGGAAGGTCCCATATGTAGAAAGTAAAAAGCAGAAGGATTGACAATTAGAACTCCACTTCCAATCAGACATGAACAATAGCAATTTCTGATCTTACTGTGGCAATATATGTCTGTTAGAGGTACTTACTCTCAGTTTTAATTACCTGCGACAAAAACTCTAAGTGTGGCAAAAATTTAGGTGCAATGTGAGCACTCAGCACCTTCCCAGAACAGGCTGACATTCACTGTGGTTCTCAGACTTCCTCTTTTGTCTTCCTGTGGCTCCACTGCCACAACACTCATTCCTACACTAGCATTTTACTGAAGACATCACTCAAAAGTGACAGGTATCTCTGTTCTAGTCCATGCTTCAGAAAAGAAGCTGCCTGGGTTTCAGACTGGCACTTTTTTTGGTACTACACAAATTCCATTCCAGATCTGGATGCTCCTTAACATGATGCCTCTTCTTTTCACATCTTGCCTCTTCATTTCACAGAGGATATCCACTTTGTCCTGACATCATAAATCCTCAGCACTTTATTCAATTCTCCACAGACAGCAAGGAAAAGATACAAAATTGAAAACTTGTTTCAATTCTCAAGTGTATGTAGTTGTTTCACAGCTTCCAAATAATTTACTAGCATTCTTATTTTATCTCCAGACATAAAAGTAGGTTGGACATATTTACAAGATTAATTTACTGCAGGTTAGCATTGTTCTCAAAAGTAGCTGTCAATGCCATAATTGTCTGCAGCATGAATAACTTTGCCAGTTGGGTTACAGTGGTGCAGTTAAAGTCATATCTAATGGAATAGTTATTTAAGAAATGTAAAGTACTGAGTTAATACTGATTATCAGAGAGTTAATACTGATTATCAGAGAGTAAGTCTTTCTAGATATGTAGATATGTCAACAATATTTCTCTCTGATCTCTGCCTGATAATATAATACTGTGGGATTGCACTAGTCCATCGTGGCATATTTCTGCCATCACTTTTCATAGTGTTGTTGACATCCCATTGATAAGTAGAGGTATTCAGGCAGTTTTGTCAGTCTTCAACTAGTTTACCAAAAGGTCTAATTTTGTGTCATCAGCCCTATTCATTGTAATGATTTGAGCAGTAGTTCATTAAAATCAACAAAATTGATTGTTAAACCAACATTAATTTCAGTTTTACATTACAAAGTTATTATATACAAAGAAATATGTTTGCTTCTAGCCTTTAGAGCAAATCATGTATCAAACATGATAGTAGTAGCAGAAAGAATAGAAGAGTCATGACCCAACAGTAGGGTGACAGAGAGAATGAGAGACATCCCTTTTCCCAGCAGAGGACTCATTTAATAATCCATAAAGAGCAAAAATTCATCGTTGTCTCTTCCATGTCTTGTGTAGACAAGCCAGCCAGCATGTACATAAGCTGTAAAACACTGATTACAGATTTGTAATCATTCATTAAGTTGGATCTCTTTGAACATCAGCTGTTCTGGATTAGTTCTGTTTAGTAAGTAATTACCAGGAAGAAACTTATTCTTTTCCTTTTTTTTTAAAATCCTTTCTACTACAAACATCAGACAGCAGAGCAGAACCCGTTTCAGTGATGGAGTCCAAGTGAACTGCTGTGTGCAATAGTCCCCATATTGTAACTGTGAATGTGAAGTCATGTGAGGGTAGCCATGAGTCGGAGTCCTGGCACTTCTCAAATATTCTGGGAGAAAGGTAATCAGAACTAAGAAGGACCGATGAACTGAAGTCTTTCTTGATCTTTGCATTTTTAATTTCAAAATACATCTAGCACTAATAATATAATTCAAGAAAATGTTACCAAAGTAGAAGAGAAAATATTTTTCTCAGTGATGGTGGCAGAGGCATAAACAGGAAAGTGCTGAAAAGTAGTCTTATGCTGTAACTCCATGCCATAGGTTAACTCACATACGTATCCTGCTCCTATTGTATAGCTTCCTCAGATGAGAAGTACCCACAAAGCTACCTTGTAAAATTAGGAAAAGACTTCAGTCAGCATCAGCCCTCCTGAAAGCTTAGCAAGAAGACCCTGGGGAATGTTGTAGAGAGTCACACTTAAAAAGTGTAATCATTTCCCATTTGGAGCATGAACTTTGTCCATGGAGCACACAAAAAAAGCCCAGAAAAGCTAAAGAATAAGCCATTTAAGATGAGGTTTACTTTTCCTCATTATATCATTCTCTAAGGGGCTTTTAAGAATAAAAAGTGCCACTGTGAGAGCTTCTCAGATAAGACTGAAAGGAAATTCAGAGGAACACTCTGAAACAGCTCTCTAAAGACCCTACATTTAAACTGGAAATCTGTGCCTGGGACTCAACATGAGTTAGATCTCATGGGGACTGGAAGTTTGGTCTTAACAGCTCTTGTCAGTGTGAACAGGGAACATGCCACAGTGTGGGGCTAGTGGTGAAGGCATCACACAGGAACTATGAAGCAGAAGCTGATCTATAAGGGGAGGAACATTTTACTCATCATCATTGGCTCCTATGGAGGAGGCTTCTAGGAAAATGTTGCAGTACAGCTTCTTTCCCTCCGGGCAATAAAACTTGAGTCATGGTTCTCAGATGAGCAGAATATAATTTACCAGTTACTGCAGTGGGTTGCTTCTACAAATGTTGTAGATGTTCTATCAACAAAATAAGAATCAGCACCTCTTTACAGTACTCAGAAAAATAACATAATTAAAAGATAACACTCACTAACATTCAAAAAAGGCAAAACCTGTCCAGCATAAAGCACACACACTGTTTAAAAGCTAAAGTATTTTGTTCTGTTGTTCAACAGAACTGCACAAAATGTTTTTCAAAGACCCAGTCAGCACTCTTTTCATGTTTTCTGATTACTATGATGTCTGAAGAAAATCAGGACAACAGTAGTCAATCAAGTTACTTTAGGGCATTTGTAGGAGATTAGGTAACAGGTTAATGTAAACGCCAAAATTGCTTGTGTGTCCAATCTGCTTAGAAAGTAGCTGCTCTATGATAGCATCTGACTATATTTTGCACTACACCAATTACCTTACTTCTTATTAACAAGTAATATATAATTATAATGTTATTTTATGCTATAACTTAGCACATTAATAAGTGTAATAACAATACTAGGACTAAATCCATATATTAACAGCAAATTACTGCCTCTTTCTCCAATTCTCTTCCCAAACTAAATGAAAAACAATCTGAATTCAGGGCAGAAGTGAGAGAAATAGCATAAAAGATACTTGAAAGTAAGGCATAGAGAGCTGATATGTGAGCAAAACCTTTCCTTGTGCTTGATGTTTCTTTGGTTTTCTTTAGTTGACTGGAGATGAGCCAGCCAGGAAGAATAAAATACTTACAAGACAGAGAGAGAATTTGTCAGTGCACATTGGGGGGAGGAGGGTGTGTGGCTCCATTCCAGTCAGCAGAACCTGAATTTCAGCCTAAACTTTGGGTATCAGATGATCTTCTTAATGATTCCTGCTGCCACTTTGCTCTCCATGGCAAAGCATGCGAAGCATCTGCAGCCGAGCTGAAATTAGCCCTATCCTGATGTCCCTCTCTAAATGTTTCCCCGTTATCTCCCACTTGTCTTGATAGCTAATACAGTTCCTACAGCTGCTATATCATATTAGGTCAGAGCGATGAAAACGAATGCCATTTTCTTGATGGCTTATGCAGAATTGTTGTAATTTGAATCAAGCCTCCCTAGACTCTTTCTTTTTTTCTCTCCTATTTTTTTTTCTGCCCCTCATACTGAATATATTGGGGCCCTGGCGAGCTGCCATTCTAACTGCACATTAGAAATGGTAGAGTTTTCCTCTATCTGATTCTCTAAAATGAGTTCACCAAAAGGTGCAGACCCAGCACATTTGTGGTTTTTCCTATAAATTACTTTAACACTGTGTCCAATCATATATATAATTTCAGATTTTCAATTTCAACTCACTGCTGTGTCAGCACAGACTCTACTGATATGTCTAACGTATTTAGCTTAAAATGAAACGGATGGCATTTCATTACCAGGAAGATAATATTTTTGAATATGTTTGCTGCATGGCAGGATCCATCATTATTCTGCCATTTTATGTTCGGAGTGTGTAATAGCTTTTTAATGCTTTGATGTATTTTATTTATATATGTAATATTTTTCTAATATCATGGGGCAGTTTAACTCATTGGACACATTATAAAATCTTAATTGAATGCTTTTAAATATTAGTTAGGGGGAAAAGGCTTAACAAATTGCCAATATTTTGTTTGAAATTTAATGGAAAGTAGCTGAAACATTGAAAAACCCATCTCATTCTCACTCTTTCCCATTGCCTCTCAGCTCCCTCTGACACTCAAAACACTTTGAGAGAAAAAAAAAAAGGGGGGGGGAGAAAGAAAATCCCACAGTCCCCTGAGACACTGAAGCTGTCAGCACAAAGGTAAGTAACACAGGAAATCTTGAACGTGCCCAACTGTGAATGACAGAAGTCCTCTTATTGGAGGAAGCTTCTGACAGGCCTGAAATCCTTAATACCTGGTCTCTCAGTCCTTTGACCAAAGCCATGGAATTTTAAAACTGCTAAGAATTTCTTGAAAGTTGTTTTTTGTGGGGTTTTTCAATGGTTACTTGGGGGTTTTATTGGAGTTTTTTTACCTGCAAGGAAATGATACTACTTATGTATATTAGTGTAATACTACAGCTAAAAGCATTCTAAGTGAACAGGTAAGTATTAAAGGGCATTTCTTATATTAGCAGCAAATGCTAAAATGAGCCGTGCTAACTGCTCTTTGCACTGGACTAGTCCTGTTGTTATGCTCTGCATGCAACTGAATAAGAACACTCTTGCTTAAATGAAAGCTGTTGCTTGACAGTGTGTGATGTTAACTATAACCTTCTGCATTCAATTTTTTAAATTGTCATGTTCTATTTGCTTTTTCCTTTTAAAACAGTGATAGCTGCTCATTTTTCCAATAGTTACTGTTTGTTCACAGAAGACACTCATGCCCCAGATGACCAGTTTTATATTGCAGAAAGCATCATTTTCCCTAAGCTATTTCAACTGCACTCTTCGGAGAGAACTGCTATTCTTCTTACGGAAGGGGCAAGGTAAAAATAAGTTAAAGGCAACCCTCTCAACTGGGCCTGTTTAAAATTAAGTACTTAAACTTCGCATGATTCTTGTTTTTCAGTGGTACCAAGCATCTCTGAATGCCCTTGAAGCTGGCTGCACATTCCTGAAAACCATGATACTTCTTTAGATGTCTGAATATGGAGCTAGAAACCCATCTTTGCATTTTGTGGCCAAAAGCCCTAGTCATCAGTGGTAGTTAGGCATTTAAGTTGTGTTGAAATGTGAAAGTATTTCAGACACAAGTATTCTGTGAGATCAGAATTTGGCCATGAGATACCTAGTAGCAGACATCAAGAGACAGCAGTTTATTTTCTCTTATTTTACTGCTTGCTCAGAGAGGCAGAATATAAAGCTTATTTTTAGGGGAAATGGCAATTTTTAATATGGACTAATGGATTTGAAATAACTAGCCAAGTAACTTAATATGGGAAATGGAAGGTATGAAAGAATTTTTAAAAAGGTGTAATTAAAAATTCCCAAGAAGAAGAGGCTGAAAATTACAATAACACATTGTTTGTTTGTTTGTTGAGCTGGAATTTGTGCTGAAAAATGAGAATATCAAAGGAGCGCTATACTTCCTTAGCAAAAGATATTGAAAAATAAAACATATTCTAGTTAGGTCCCTTTTATTTATTGTTGGTCTTTATTTCTTCTTTTAAGTTTTTTCCTCTGCATGACAGACCACAGCAGCAATTCACATCTAAAATATAAGATAGCTTTAAAACAGCTCCTTCTTGTATCTCCCAAAATAGTTGGATTATCACTGTAACAGATTCAACCCTCATTTTCCAACATACAAAACCTGCTTTATTCTTCTTATTTTGTGTAGACAGTATCAAGAAATCATAGAATCATAGAATGGTTTAGGTAGGAAGGCGTCTTAAATATGATCTAGTTTCAGATCCCATTCACCAGACCAGTTGCTCAAAGCACCATTCAACTTGGCCTTGAACACTGCCAGGGATGTGGCATCTACACGTTCTCTGGGTAACCTGTTCCAGTACCTCAACACTCTCATCATAAAAAAATTCTTCCTTATATCTAGTTTAAATCTACTCTCTTTCAGTTTAAAGCCATTACTTCTTGTCCTATCACCACACGCTCTTGTAAAAAATTCCCTTTCTAGCTTTTTTGTAGGTCGCCTTTAGGTACTGTAAGACTGCCTCTCTCCTCCAGCCTGAGCAAGACCTACTTTCTCAGCCCTTCTTCAGAGGAGAGGTACTCCAGCCCTTTGGTCATCTTCATGGCCCTCCTCTGGACTTGTTCCAATACTTCCATGCCTTTCTTGTAGAGAGGAACCCAGAGCTGGACATAGCACTCCAGGTGGAGACTCACAAGACTAGAGTAGAGGAGAGCAATCATTTCCCTCAATCTGATGGTTACACTGGTTTTGATGCAGCCCGAGATATGGTTGCCTTTCTGGGCTGCAAGCATACATTGCCAGTGCATGTTGAGCTTCTTGTCCATCAACACCCCAAAGTCCTCCTCAAAGCTACTCTCAATCCATTCTCCACCCAGCCTAGAGCTGTGCTAGGGATTGTGCCAACCCATATGCAGAAAGCTGTGCTTCTCATTGCTGGACTTCATGTGCTTCACACAATCCCAGCTCTCAAGCATGACAAGGTCCCTCTGGATGGCATTTCTTTTATCCAGTGTGTAGATCACACGACACAGCTTGGCGTCATTGCAAAACTTGCTGAGGGTGCACCTGATTCCACTGTCTTTATTGCTAACAAAGATGGCCCAATACCAGCCCCTAAAGAATGCCATTTGCCACTGGTCACAACATGGAACTCTACTCTTGCAGTATGACATCCCAGCCAATTCCTTATCCAACAAGTAGTCCATCTGTCAAACCCACGTCTCTCCAATTTAAAGTCAAGTATGTTGTACCAAACAGTGTCAAATTTTTGCACAAATCCACATATATGATGTCAGTTATTTTTCCCGAACCCACCAAGGCTGAAATCCTGTCATAGAAGGCCATCACATTTGTCAGGTACAATTTGCCCTTAGTGAAGCCATGTTGGCTGTCACCATTCACCTCCTCCTTACTTTCTATGTGCCTGAACATCACTTCCAGGAGGCTTTGCTCTACTATCTTGCTGGATGCAGAGTGAGACTGAGCAACTCTAGTTCCCCTGCTCTTTATTTTTTCTATTTTTAGAAGTTGGGGTTACATTTCCACTTATTCCAGTTAGTGGGAACTTCCCCAAACTGCCAAGACTTCTCCAACATGATGGATAGTGACTTAGCACCCCCATCTGCCCGTTTCCTCAGGACCTTTGGGTGCATGGACTTGTGCACCTTCAGGTTTCTGACATGGTCTCAAGCCTGGTCTTCTTCACTGGGCAGTTCTTCATCCTCTCTGTCCCTGACGTGGCCTTCTGTGAATTGGCCTGTGTGGCTAGAGCACTTGCCACTGAGGACAGGCAAAAAGATCTTCAGTACCTCAGCTTTCTCCATATTCCAGGCAAACACGTCTCCTGTTTCCTTTTGGAGAGCGCCCACATCTTTCCTCGTCTTCTTTTGCTTGACCAGATGCAATTCTAACAGGACTTCAGCTTTCCTAACCTGATTGCTGTCTGCTCAGACAATTTCCCTTTATTCTTCCCAGGCTACCTGCTCTTGCGCATTCCCTCAAAAGGCTTCCTTTTTGCCTTGGGGTTTTTCCAGAAACTCCTTGTTCATCCACACAGGCCTCCTGGCATTTCTGCCTGACTTCCTTTTTCTTGGGACGCATTGCTCCTGAGCTTGGAGGAGGTCATCCTTGAGTACCAACCAGATGTCTTGGGCTCCTCTTCTCTCCAGGGTTTTATCCCATGGAAGTCTTCCAAGCAGGTTCCTGGAGAGGTCAAATCTGCTTTCCTGAAGTCCAGGGTAGTGAGCTTGCTGTGCGCCCTCCTTGCTGCCCTAATGATCTTGAACTTGTTTCATGGCTGCTGCAGCTGAAGCTGCCTTTGAGCTTCACATTCCCCACCAGCTTCTTCTGAAAACAGTGTTTTATGAATACATTGAAGTTGGACCCCCAGTGAAGAAGTGTAACATTTTAAATTAGATTTTTCAAGGGCATTTTCTCTATATGGCTGTCCAAGATTTTATTAGCAAATAGATCCATGGAAGTTAGTGTGAAGACACGCATTTCCCCTATTATTCACTTGTATATATCTTCCAAGTATTATTCTGGAATGCCCTGCTGATGAGGCTTTTGCAGTTGTGTTCTGCTTGAACATCACACAAGTTTTAAACACCATGAGCTGCAATGCCAATATTAATGCCAAAACATTACAGAAAAAGTCTCTGGGTTTTCTAGGTCAGCATCCATAAAAGGGGACCACATCAGAGCATCCTCAACAATTAGCATCTGAAAGAAGACAACTGCCTTGTTCAAGATTTGGTTCCATTCTCCTTAGTAAATTTGGAAGATAGTCTAAATTTTTTGAAAGGCCAATGTTTATCTTGCAAAACCAGTCTCATTGAATCTTGATGCAACTGGTGTTTTCTACTGCCTGGTGGATGTTTTCATGAAAGGCTCAAGCAGTCACATTTTTGATCTATGCCTCACTTTCTCCATTGCTAGCCTATGGTAAAAATGCTTACTCACTGAACTGTGAGTCACACAAACTCAGAGACTTGTTATTTTGGCACCCTTCAAATCAATTAATCTCTGAACATAAGGCAGTGCCTCATTGAACTAACCCAGCCCTGAAACTGAATGTATTCAACTACATGTATCTTTGTTTAGAAGCTACCTTCAATTAGAAGTTGCTCTCCTTTAGTAGCTGTACCATTACCCAGGAAGCCTCCAGGGAAACTCATTAAACTTAATTGAAGCTGCATTCCATTTAAAGCTGTAGAGAAAATGAATTAAATATTGTAGGAACCCTGGACTTTAAATGAAGACATATAGCAAATGCAAATCAAACCACACATCTCAGCACCTTTCCCAAGTCATTTTAACCCTTCTGTAGAGCATTGTCCCATGTACCTATGCCATATTCTAACAATGGAAGAAATGTAATGTACTGGAGAAACTATTGTAAAAATTCTGCTTGTTCTGTTAACTTCAGCTGCTTTAAAGAAACAACTAAGCAATATGTAAGGTGAGGTGGATACACATATGCATCACAGTCCTGCTTGACTCCTGCAGACAAGAAATTGCAGATGTGACCAAGGTGTTCCATCTCTCCAATACTTCTGGTGCTTACTAAAGTGACCATTCTGAGGGCTAGTCAAAGCAGACCCTGAAGACTCCAGGAGCAAATATAAAAGCTGTTATTCTCAAGTAAATTTCTTCAGGCCCCATGTTAAGTAAAATCTTGCAAGTAGTGTAAACTATGGAAAAAAAAATAAATCGGTGCAATGCAAATAATTCATATAACTTAGATTTCCATATATCTCACCCAGAAAATTTCTAGGTGTTAGATCTTTGTTTATAAGGGGAGTTAAGCATCACTGAAACCCTCATAGAATGTTCCTCTAGATTGTCACATAAAATCTAATCTCTGCTGAAGTCACATATGATCCACAGCTACCCTGGATAGGCTAGGCAGTCACGAAAAAAAAGCAACACTCCATTCTTCTGGTTTCCAAAGTTTTAAATAATATAGATTACATTTTCCTCCAAGCCTAGGACTATTTTTCTTTTACTTGTTTTTTTTGTTGTTGTTGTTTTCCCTGACATCTTAAACCAAAAGATATCTCTGAACATTCAGAATCTTCACCTGGTGACATGTTCAGCCATAATACTGCAGAAATAATGTAGCATTTGGTTATGCATTATTTCAGAGTTGTTCACAGCTCTGTGTTTAAGTGCAAACTGTCTCACCATCCCCCTTGAGTTTCATATATGTGTCCTGCATAGATACAAAACCAAAATCCACAAAACTATTTTTATGTATTTTGAAATGATGGGTCTATTCAAGACCTTTCTTAGTTCTGGTGTGTATGACAGAGACCTTGAAACTGTTTACAGGAGTTGAAAGGCATCTCTCTGTCCAGTTTCTGTTTCATGCTAAATTACATATTTCAGTTAATAAAAAATACCCCAAACACCCACCACCACCCCACCGCCCAAAATAAAATTCCTTTTACTAGTAAAGAGTTATTATGCCCTTCTATGGAAAGTAGCTATACTCTAATATCTGTACTGTACAGATGTTCAATGTCTAGACATCAAACCTTTGCATAAATCTTAACACAACAATATGTGAAATTTCAGTCTTTCATGACCTGCTAGCCAACTATCAGCCACACTGGCAAGAATTATTTTCCTGGAGAACTATACTAAACTCCTATAAAAAGTAAGGGCCATCCCATATCTCTGCATTTTCTAGTCCAGGTGAAAAAAACCTTCCTCCTTGTAAGCATGTAGCTGAATGCACTTTAAAAACAAAAACAAACAAACAAACAAAAAATTACCCATAAACCTACTGTGACCTAACAGTTCTCCTAGACAGAAAGACCAAGGAGAAAGAATATAGATTAGCCATAAAACATAATACACGACATATGTTTATCAACATTCAAAGCGATATGGATTATACAGTCAGTATAATCAAAGAGAAAAGAAGCAAAGGGAAAAGAATTACTGTTACCAGGTTCTGAAAGAGGTTTTGAAATGTTTGTCTTAATAAAAAGATATATTTTATGGACATCACATTAAGAGTTATCAGCATAAATTATGTTCGTTTTTTTTTTAAAAAGCCATCTCTTTTAACCTCTTTGCAGTTTGACACTGTGTAGTTCTGGTGACCTCATTGAGTTTTTATTTCAAAATGAAGTAGCTGTTTGAAACTGGGACCATAGTTTAACTTATTTTTAAAGTGTGGAAGTTTGGTGGGTAACGGATAATGCTTTCATGCAACCTTAAGAACATCGGTTGCTCATGTGCTACTTAGAACACTTCAGATATTCATACAAACAAAATTTAAACCAGAAGCTTACTATCCAGACCTACCTTTGTTCAGGTAGGAACTTTAATTACAAAGTTACCAAACCCAAAAAACAAAACAAACAAAAAAGCCACCACACTTTAATATTTCCACAATAGAGTGCATAATTTAGTTATTTGTGGATTTGCTGTAAAATTCATACATGTACTATGGAGAATAAAGTGTAAAGATGTCCTCAGCACGTTTGACACTTACCTATGTATTTAAGGATGGAATATACTCCAAGTACACTCTAAGACATAGATTGAAAAATGTCTTTCAAATATACCTTCACTATTCCAAGACTATATAAAGGGACCTGAAAAAGAGGAAATGTCAGGTTTAAGGCCTCTCCATATTGTACTAATAGGAGATCAACATCTTTGGCAGTTGTGTGTGAGGCTATTAATTATTTTATCTGAAAGAAACTAACCAGCTCACAATGTATTAGACCATGTATTAGTCTGAAGAATCATCTTTAAAGCCATCCCCCTAGGTTTTTTTCATGATGAGCTATAGAAGTAGTGCATGATTTTTTTATCACTGTTCTATAAAAGCCAAAGTGCAAATCCCTCATGTGGAATTACTGTATTGTTACCAAGGTCATAATTTAGTCATTCATGGATTTGCTGTAAAATTCATACATTTGGTAGCTGGATTTTATCCTGAATTGTATGTCTGGAAATTACTAAATTTGAAATGACCTCAACTGGAGTCAGTTCTTAATACTGACTTATATCATACTTGCTAACACAGAAGGTGGAACAATCACCTCTTCTGCTCAAATGAACTGCTGGATCTGCCAAAGGGAATATATACCCTGACTCTGGAGAGCACTGCGGTGCACCTGTGTACTGAAACGTCAACAAGAGGATTTTCTTTTCTTTTACTGTATCTTGATGCTTTGCAGTAGACATTCTGCTTTGTGCACTGATGTACTTTGAAACTTGTGTTGTGGGAAATACATAACATTCAAATCATCTGCTCTGTTTATATCTTGCCCTCCTCACAAAACAAAAAATAACTCTTTCTCTGGCTGGCAAAAATGCTCTCAGGTCCACATATTCATGAGTTACCTGTTTCGCAACTGCAGTTGAAACAAGATCAGTCTTGAAAAGTTTTGCTTGCTGAAAACACAACAGCTCCATGCCAAACAGAATGGAGTGACTTCGGTCACTTGGAGCCTTAAGACTCAAGAAAAACATTGAGTCTCAGTCTTGAAGCCCAATTTTTTAAATTTTCCATTCCCTAAAAACTGAGCTACTTCCAAAGCTGTTTTTTCACCATCAATCACAAATTTTCCAGACCCATAGTGTATTCTCAGGTCTTCTGTACAAAGGCAACTCAAAGATAGGGATGCAGACCTCTCTAAGAATGAATGCAGACAACTCTGCTATCTGCAGCAAATACAAAATCACCAAATTTTCCACAGTGAAGAACAGACATAAGGGCAATTTAGTTCATACCAACTGTGTTACTTCTGCTCTGGCGTTTTTACTTTTGAAAACTGTCATATCCTATCTATAGGGTAGTCTCCTCTCCACCACAAGCAACTCATTGAACATCTCCTTTAACATTACACCTTACACCTAACTTTATGGACAGTGAACCAGGAATTCTCAGGACTCTTTGATGCAGGAGATGTACACAGAAAATGCAAAAAGTATTGATCGAAGAAGACTTCACTCAAAGCTCATGCCAAAAGGTCGGATGAAGCACAAGGGAAGAATTGCCCATGGATATTTTTCTTCAAAATGCTTAAAAGGCATCAGAAGACAAGCCCTGATATGAGTCAGCAAGGCAGAGGAGAGAACCAAGCAGTTAGAGCAACTTGACAGAATGGTCAGTCACCATAAACAAGAAGTAGAATAAGTGTGGACAGGTTTTTTGGAGATATTGGTGTTGTGCTTACTGCATAATTTCAAAAGTTTGGGAATGAATGAGAGTTATGAAAAACACATTCACAGAAATGATTCTCCAGTACTGCAAAAGCTGTGTTAGGTATTCATTCAAAGTGCTGTCGAATCACACATACAAAAATTACTGCTTAATGGTTTTATTGAACACTCCAATCCTCCTGCTTCTGAGTCTCTTACAGTGGTTATGCAAAAGAAAGCAGGAGGCATATGGTTAGTAAGTGGAATGAATTGATTTCTCTTCTATAGATCTAGCTAGTGTTTATCATCAACTGCTTCTGCACCAAGGCAGTTATGAATGACTTGACCTCACTGGGAGGCTTTTTGCATTTGAAGGACTTTTCCTACTACCAACTTGCGTATGTTTGCCAGCAACTTTTCAAAAAATTGTGATAGATGTATTGCAGAAATTTAAAGCCATGTAAAGAGAAATGAATGAGAAGGTTTATTTAGAGCTAATAGTCTCTCATAGCACTGTGTAATTGTATGGTTTCCTCCAGAGTAAATCTGTTCAAGAAAAAATAAGGAAAAAAAAATAATACTTATTTCAAAAAACTTTGTGCTTCTGGCACCATCAATTTCTTCAAGCATGGTCATACTACAGTCTGTCACAAACAACAAACTGCTGGATACGGTTTAGTGCAATTTGCTCACTTGAAACTGTAGAACCTTTTAGTCATGTGTATTACCACAGGTATGCTATTACATTGATTGGGCGTTATAGTAAATGACCTGAAATAACCTTCATGTTACATGTTGCCATGTAACAATAATGACACCTATTCAGCTCTGGTGTTCAGCCACTAAGGAAACCCTTTCTAAGCCATGCATGATAACAGCTCTTAGCTCACTTCCTCTGTTGTTCCCCTCCAATGTGCACACAGGTTTGTGAATAGGTTATCCCAACCCAAAGAGGAATGTGAAAAAATTAGTCATGTCCAACCCAGCCTACCCATAACTAAAACTAACCACAGTAACTGGAGGTAACTTACTTTCTTCATTATTCTTTGACCACACCAGACATATGTATCATTTGGAAAGCCTTTTTTGGAGAAAGGTCCTTTGTGACCCCTCTAGAAACTCCTCTAGCAGGCTGCTTTCTTCTTTTTCTCTATGAACAATCAAGCAACTGTAACAATAAAGTCATTTTCTGAATACTTAGAACCTGGAAAGAATGCACCATGTATGAAAGAGAGAAGGCAACACAGTGAAATCCATCACTTCACAACCTTGTCATTTTCTGTCTTTGCTTCATTCGGACATTGTCTATCAGAAAAGATAGGTATCACCAGGGCTTTCTCCATACAAGATAGCTTCTTCAACTCACAGGAAGTTTTCAGAATTTTTTACATTCCTGTGAATAAGAACAAAAAGGCAGGAAGGCAATAAGGCAGGCAGGCGGGCAGGCGGGTAGGCAGGAAGGCAGGCAGGCAGGAAGGCAGGTAGGAAGGCAGGTAGGCAGGAAGGCAGGAAGGCAGGCAGGAAGGCAGGAAGGCAGGTAGGAAGGCAGGAAGGCAGGAAGGCAGGCAGGAAGGCAGGAAGGCAGGTAGGAAGGCAGGAAGGCAGGAAGGCAGGCAGGCAGGAAGGAAGCAAGCAAGCAAGCAAGCAAGCACATATGAACAACTGCTCCACAACAGACAATGCTACTTAAACAACGCTGAAGTGGGGTTAGCAAGTTTTCATGTACACAGTTTCTGAACTGGAAAAGCATCTTCAGTTTTCATTGACCTTTAAATTGTGGAGCACTTTGACCACCAAGATAAAGACCATTCTGGAACTGGTCTCCCCTCAAGCACAGGTACACAAAATAGACTAAACAAACAATGTGAAAAATTTTTTATTGTCTTGGAAGGACAAAAAAGAGGTGAAATGAAGCAAGTGGGTCAGGGGGATAGCACTGAGGGTTGTTTAATTCGCTAATATGTAACATGGCATTACTAAACCTCTGGAAGACAGGAAACTAAAACTAGAGAGCAGTAGAGAGGTCACAGGGTCTTAACAGATCAATGTCACCTCTTCAGAACATTGTCAGAGTTGTAGCACACACACCTTATGCAATGCAGAATGGAAATGATGGTCAGAAAATCACCAGGTCTAACAATGGCTCCCCTCTGTCTTTCAGAGTGCCTCTGTATGTGTGTTCGGACATTTCTCTTTTACAGCTTGCTGACAATTTGCAGCTTGTCTATAACTGTTACAAAAACATGCTTCATTTAATTGAAGCCTTGTAGTACTCCACCAGAAAGCAGCTGATCGATACAACAGGAATGCTTCAAAATGTGCCAACAGGAAAGGATTTCTCCAACAGCTTCAGAATGCTTCAGCCTTAGGTGACATCTCTGCCCATAGCAGCACTGGCTCATAGGAAGTTTTCTTTCAGGCTGTTCATACCAGCGATGGTACTGCCACGACTTTTGTGACTTCTGAGATAAATGTCCCAGTCTCAGGCCATTCACTTCATAATGCAGATCATGGGTGAAAACACACCACAAGCTTTGCCACACTATGGAAGTCTAGCCTGCAATCTCTCATGCTAGATTTCTTCTACTTCCCTTTATCCTCATCACTGCTCAAAGTGGCAAAAGACTTAATTTCTCCAGGGTAGTGTGGTCAATGATTCTGGAGATTCAACTGCCTGCTTTCAGCTTGCAGAACAGGAGGAACTGAACAATTCCCTTCAGGCAATCTATATGGTCTAGCAGTTCACCGTGTAAGCGATGCCTTATTGATTTCTGCCATAGCCCCCATAGCTGACTCAAGGATCAGAGGCTTTGACAATGGCTAACAAGTTTAAACCATTAGTCCCATTTGTAACTACTTGGTGAAAGGCTTGTCAGTCTCAGCGCTACTTTATACTGCAGCTTTTAGTGGATTTCTAGTCCCATTCATTTTGCCACAATGACCTCTGTAGTTAATGGGGGTTATTGTAAAATTATTTTTTTCTTCAAAAGCTTTTCCTTTCTCCTCCCTGCTTTTTCTTTTTGGAACATAAAAGCCATTTAGGTTGTGATGTTACAAAACATCAATGCAGGCAATAATCTGTTGCTCTCCAGTGAGAAAATATGTGTCCTTGTGTACTGTATGTTGTGTCTGATACTAAAAAACATCTTTGTCAGTCAGGTGCCAGCAAAGTAATTCATTTTGAATAGAAAGATTTTCTGAGAGCAGTATTATTCTTTTAAATGGTCATATTAAAAATCCTAACCCTCTTCAAGGTTGAGGATGTGCCATTAGTATAATTTCACCATATTAAATCCTTTCTTTTTGCCCTGTCTAGCCTTCTCAGAGCAGTAGTTTTCAGTTTTGTCATACACATGGTAAAATGGCTTCCTTTAGATGAAACCATGTGGGATTCCTACTAGTCAATGGGCACTATTATGCTAATTTTCATAATAATTAATGCTGCACACGAAAGTATGTCCTACTCTATTTGGCTTTAGGTCACTCTCAAGGGCCTCTCCAAAGTGGACTAGTATTCACAATCCCTGTCCTTACTGCAGGCCTAACAGTACTCAGGATTATCACTGCTGTTCAATTCCTGCCTTGTGACAACCGAGGTCAGAAGTATCTAAAATAATGCCCTGTTGAAAGGACTGTGTTTATCATCTTTTGTCTCTGCACCATCATGGCAAAACAGGTGGTGACTTGAAGGTTTAGAGAAAGAACCGTGATGTTCCACAGCAAACCTCCTGGGCTAGATACATCTGTATCTTGGTGCTGCCTAATAGCTAGTCAGCTCATGTCAGGGACAGCAGGTTACATCCCATGGAAAGAAACACCTCAGACACTCAGATTTGCTAGCAGGATGTCCATATTGTTGGACCCTGACACTGTTAAGGCTTGGCAACTGAGGTGTTGGATCTGGGTATGCACGGACTTCCTAGTGGATCATGCCACTGTCCAGACAAAATGTTGACCAGTACTAGATACACAACACGTCGATGCAAAGCCTCTAGCTCAAGTGGCAGTATACCAGCTTTTAAGTTCCCGCTTCACTCTGTTGGTCCATTGTTTTGTTTACTGCATCATTTGTATTTCACCAATTCAAATGGAACAGAAATTTAGTTCCCCGTACCTGTCTTCATCACAAGAACCTGTGAGCCCACATCCTCCAGCTCATGACAAGTTATGTCCTAAAAAGCAACTAAACAAGATACATGAAATGTCCTGTAAAGAAGGCCCACACTTGTTGTGGTTATGTAGAGGGTTGACCCTGGCTGGAGGACAGATGCCCACCAAAGTCACTCCACCATTCCCTTTCTGAGCTGGACAGGGGAAAAAATATATATTGAGAACCTTAGGAGTCAAGGTAAGGACAGGGAGAGACCATTCTGCAATTAACATCACGGGCAAAACAGACTCAGCATAAAATAAAATGCATCTAATTTATTACCACCCCTCACCCCACCCCCACTCACCCGCCCCATGAAAGTACCCAATGAAAATAGAGTTGGATAATGAGAAATAAAATCAAGTCTTAAAACACTTTCTCCACCCCCCTCACATTCATCCTGGGCCCAACTTTATTCAAAATTTTCAGCTTCATTTGCTGTCTACCTGAAGTCTTTTTGGATTTGCAGTCTGAGTACATCCCCTGGAGTTATGGTTCTACCTACTTAGGTGTTGCCACTGGCCAAGCTACTGATAATCAATGGGGATGTGAGTTCAACTGTACCTTCTCATCCTGTCAAATACTCATCACGTGCAATTTTAAGCAGGTCAGAACTGTTGCCACAGTTTATCCTTGTCACCAACATGAAAAGTACCACTAACAAAGGATCAGGTCCTCATCAGCTGGTTGATGCACAGAGTTCAGCAATGGCTGGTGAGTGCAAAGAGGACTGCACCAGACTCTCAGCCTCTCTCATTTCTTTCAAGATTCATTACAACCAGCACAAATGGAGGAAGGCTTATAAAGGAAGAGGACAGGGCCTCTCTCCTGTCTCACAAGGAACATACATTGCCCCAGCACACTGCTCTGAAAAGCTACAAAGACATTATCCTTCTGTAGTTGGGGCTTTAGCAACCCTTCATGCCTTCATCATATTCAGGCACCATCACCAGTACCTTCTGATCCCAGCTCCTTCCTCTAACATCTGTGCTCAGATGCAAGTGCTATTATGAGGATATTGCTCTGGCCAGTGCCAAGCGTAAGCCAAAGTATGCAGTGGTCCTGAATCCCAGATAAGTCCCAGGCATAACTGGAGAATGACATTACATATTTCTCCAGTTTTCTTCTCCATTCCTATGACCCTCAAGCCCTGGAGCTCTTCCTTGCACCTCTTGGCTCTGCAAGAAAAGTCAGATAGCCTTTCAATGTCATCTCCTTCAGTGGCAGGCTATGCAATGCCATCAACTGGACACTAAAGTCAGCATTGTTTTGAATGGAGTCAGTATTGGCTTGAAAAGGCATAAATAATATTTATAACACCACTGTTGATGCCATGTGCTGTGGTCACTGCCATGGCTATGAGAGTTACATAGGGAGACTGCATGTTTCAATATCATCCTTTAACCGTTTGTAACCACAGTCTTCATTCTCAAACAGAAGGTCACCTCTGTATGGTCATGGACTGTCCAGGATGCTCTTTCTCTGAACAAACCCTTGCCCAGGAATACACCTGGAGAGGTGGACATAGCTGGCTGACTGGCTGCCTGGAAGAAAAGCGTTTGGAGACAGAGCTGTACCACAAAGCTATTTTATCTGCATGAGTGGCATTTGGGAAACTCTAGACTGTCAAATGAGTTATGAGATAGGACATCCCATAACATACAGCTGTGATAGGAATGTGCAAACAAGGGCAGGAGCAAAGATGAGTCAGACCAAGGGATGGAGGGGGCCTTTCCACAGCTGCCCAGAAGCATGGTGGTGCCAGGAGAATAGTTCGGAAGCTCCTCAGGCAAAATTTTTCCTCAAGGAAGTCGAAAGAGAATCGCACAGATTCAGGAAAAGAAATCAAGGTGTAAGAGTGAGAAAGAGTAGCCAAACAATGTCCTAACAAAACTTAGGTGTACACTTAATAGCATGGAATTAAGAGGAAGCATCTGAACGTTACCTCTTCCCTGAAGTAATGAGCAAGACCTGAGCACTAGTCTGTGCTTCTTTTGCTGCAGAGGTATTGTTGATGCGTAACATCAGAGAAACAGCCTATTACATCCTTTTTCCATTAGGTGTTTGAATTTGGCAAAAGACATGTATAACTGAATTCAGGGGTCCTTGGTCTCCAAATTCCCTAATTTATCTTTAAGTTGTAAATAAGTATTTTTGGCTGCCTTAAATTTCCATGCTGTGCACCTCAGCCAGCCTCAGGTCAGAAGATAGAATCACATTTTGACTGCAGAGTCACTTAAAACATATTTTAGGTGTGACTTTCTCATACCACCTCAGAGCTGAGGTAAGATGAAGTGTTCGTTTCCACAAGGTTTTTCCAGAGAACATTTTCTGACTGTGGTGTTTGCGTTATCTAGAAGTTACAGTATTTTACTTATTTAGGAAGCAGGCTTAAAGAGGCATATGTGTAGACAGCACATCCTTATCTAATCTACCACGAGGGAAGAAAAAAAGTTAATAAATCCAGGCCAAATATGACAGAAGTGTGAAAGATCAGAGTCCTCCCAATAAATAAATGTAAGAAAGAAAGAACTAAACACACATTTTCCCAAACAGCAATATAGAAAATGAGATCTCCTCTGTCAGTGATTATCCCTTCAACTAATTATTTCTGGGGCTGGTAGCTATAGGCTGCCACATTATGACCACTTAATTGTAGTATGTGACACGGTTTAGCCCCAGACAGCAGCTAAGCACTACACAGTCGTTTGCTCGCTCCTTCCCTTCCCCCAGTGGGATAGGGAGGAGAATCAGCAGAAAAAGGTAAAACCCATGGGTTGGGATAAAGACAGTTTACTAAGAGAGCAAAGGAAGAAGAAAATAACTGTACTTAGAATATGCAAAGCTGGTTATACATAATGCAATTTGCTCACCTCCTGGAACCCAATGCCCAGCCTGCTCCTGGGCAGTCACTCCTCCTCAGTGAGCTCCCCCCTTTACATATGAGCATGACATAATACGGTACGGTATATACCTTTGGCTAGTTTGGGTCAGCTGTCGTGGATGTGTCCCTTTGTGAAAATTAGTGCTAGCCCAGCTGAAAACCGGGGCGGTGCGGACTAGAGGAAATCGATGTGATTTTTTAAACCTGCTGCAATTCTTTGATGATTTAATATTCTTACACACCTTACTTCTACCTAATTGTACGTCTGTGGTAGTAAGAGAAGAAAAAGCCTGTCTCTCAGCACTGCTTTTTTGGAGACATGAGCAGGAACAGTGAATGGTGGAATAACCCCCTTAAAAAGGGCACTTAGGAACAACTGCCATGAACACACTTCTGGATTTCTTATGGATCATCAACAGTTTCTCAAGGACTACTAGCAGGATCTAAAAGAAATAGAGCTGAGGGTTGTTCACAAGCTTCTGGCAGGTCTATACCCATTACTTTATTTAAAAGGCATGGGAAGTGTTTGCTGTGGGTTATCCTACGAGCTTTATTTTCTTCTCAAGAACACATAAAAAGAAATAAACATGTTTCTCAGTTTAGCTTAAAAAATCTTCCCCAAAAATAAATAAATAAATAAATAAATAAAAGTCATCCTGGATTGTGTAGTGACATCTTGTGGTGTAAAGAGAGTACAGTTGAGTGAGAGTTCAGAATTGCGATGATTATTATTAGCACAACTCCAAAATGTATAACAGTACTTTGTGTCTGGCTTTTGATTGCCTCAATAGAGGACTGTTGTGGGATCATCATTGCACCCTGTTCATTATGCCACCTAAAATGCTTTTTCTGAACAGGGTATTAACTTATAATTAATGATCTCACATTAATGTAAATTTATCCGTGCAGGCATATTTAATCAGAGCTCTTTCATTTTTCATAATATTTTAATAACAGAGCACTAAAGGAGACTTGCAAGATATAAAGTTACATGAATAGTGTTTATAATCTGAGTCTATTCCAGGGGTTCAAATTCTTGACTTTCAAGGAAGTTGCAAAATGACATAATTTAAACCTATGCACTATCATTAAGATTAACCTGCAAAATGTATATGCTTACAGAATGGCACACTCATCCCTGTCTTAATGATACCCTCCATAGAGGTCATACATAACAATGACGTGTTTTCCAATACGAGTAGCTATAATATAATAGGACTTAATTTATTTTAGGAGCCTCGGTACAGCAGTATATCACCAGAACAATCAGAACTGGAAGCTTTTCAGTGCACACAACAAGTGATCATGCAGGTGGATGCATTTAAATGTGTGGCAGGTTTTAGGATTATCTCATTCAACTTTTAAAATCCTTGCCCTATAAACAGTGTAAGGGTCTGGCATTTCTAATGGGTATTGATGGCAGCTGTCACCAAAATGACTGGCTTCTTGTGATTTGTAAGTCTGCGCTCCTTGTAGGAGAATATTACCACCACAATCCTGGCAACAACATTTACACCTTATCTACTCCCTAAACCAGCAAAACCCAGCAATATCACAAGTTTCCTATTCAAAGATGAGTCAGGCAGGTTATGAACAACAGAAAAACCTTCAAAATCTTCAGGAACTTGGAGGCCTGTGGATAAGGCAAACATTGCTCAAACTTGCCCTCACTAACCACAGGTAAATTTGGAATAAAATTCCGTAGCGATCCAGACTATAAGCAGTCCCTGATTCTGTCACCTCTGCTCAGATTTAACATACTTTCCATCAGCGTTGAGAAGAGTCCACTTTTGCTCTCATCCAAAGGATGTGTTTTCCAGTGTGGCATTAGAGAAGTTAATAAATTAACTGCAAGCAGCCAACTTTTTTGAACTATAAATGCTAACAATAATAACATCACCACTTGAAGTTAACCAGTAGGTGTTTTGTACTGTGTATTGATTGTGACCAGTTTCTCCTATCAATAGAAATATTCATTACTAAAGCAACCAGTTGTTGAAAAAATTGGAAGCTTCTCCAGGATTAATGGCCACCTGGGAGCAGATTAAAGCTTGCTGATCCAAGGCCATTAAGACCATTTTATACTTAGTATGAAGAAAATGCCCAGTACAAAATTATTTATTCAAGATGTTTGGTTTTTCCAATTGAGGAAATGTTTGATCCTTCTAATTAAGGATCTCCCTGTGCTTTGCAAACAGCAATGAATTCATAGCTCTCCATCCACAGCAGGTAAAGAAGGACCATTATTCCTCTTTCTGAGATAATAGAACACAAACCCAGAAAAATTAAAATAAACTATCACAAATTCCAGAGGATATCTGCCAAAGCTTGCTTGCTTGCTTTTTTTTTTTTTACCCTGATGTTTGGTTCTTTGTCAGGATCAACAGGGATAATTTTTTTTCCAAGCGAAAGCTTCAGCAGTTACAGAGGACATGCTGTACACCATAAGCCAGTTGTACCACTTTGATCCGCTCTATCTCCCATTTGGCTTATGGTTCTTTCTGGCTGCTTCCTACACACCACTTTCCCTGAGTAAAACGGTCACCACAGCCACCACCAAAAGAGCCAGCTTGCTGTCAAATTACCTACTACCTAATATAAATTTTAACAGCTTTTAATTTTGTTGGATGATAGCTGGAAGATGTCTTTTGTTTTCTCTTTCAACCATTTTATCTATTTTCCTCCATAAAAACAGAGGGGGGAGAGAGTGAGAATTTTTCAAGTTATGTAAGTCAGAAACACATTCAAAATGAAGAATACTCAGTAATGAACAGCTGAGTCCCTCAGTGGAAAAGAGATTTCATGAGAAGAGAGTCAGACCTTGTTTATTACAGCCATATTTTCTCCACAGGGGAAAAAAATAAAAAAGGAAGGAAAAAGGAAAAAAAAAACCCAAACAAATAGCAATGTTTCCTGTAATAAAACATTTAAAGAAATGGGGAAAAAAATAAATTGTATGATATGTAAAGTGGTTGCAAAACTGGAATCTTATGATGTTATTGCAGCAAGATGATGTTGATGGTAGCACTGGAGTTTATCATTACTTTTGGCACCATGTGCCTTGGGGCAGAGAAGTGATGAGGGACAAAGTGAAGGTTATTCCTTCGAATAAGAGGTAGCAGAGTGAAGTAGAATGAAACAAGTATTTGCTGCAAGCTCAGGGGATTAAAAGCTGTTTGAATTATTTAGAAATTGGGCACTGCATCCTTTCATTGACTGTCCACTGGACTGAAGAAACTTGCAGGTGCTGCAGCAAACAATTGGCTGTGTGGGGAGCACAGTAATTCCTGGCAGTGTCTCTCAGCAGTCCTCTTCCAGCACAGAAATGGAGAGGTATAGGGGCAATACTTAAATCTCACTGGCATGGCTTCCTCTCATCCCTTCTCTACAGTAAGTGCAATAGAAAAAGCCTCAATGGCCTGTGGCACACTTTTTCAAGATTCATGTACATTTATACCACTAGCTGTAGTCTCTTTTGAACTGGAAGGCGGACGTGGGAAAGGATCTTTCTTGTTTGGGAAGTGCGTAGAAAACACAAACCACAGAGTCCTTCCCTCCAAGGGAAGGGGTGGGGGGAAGCTGCTATGCACTTCTAACCTCCTAATTGGTCTCTTCAGCCAGGGGACAGGTGATAGGACAAGGGGAAATGACACAAAGCTGTGCCAGGACAGGTTCGGATTAGATGTTAGAAAAAAAATTTCACTGGAAGAGCTGTCAGGGCCTGGAACAGGCTGCCCAGGGAGGTGGTTGAGTCACCATCCCTGGATGTCACAGGAGCAGTTGGACTCAATGATCTTAAAGGTCTTTCCCAACCTTCTGATTCTGTAATATAACCCTAACGTATGACCCAGGTAACTGCTAACTGTAACCCGAATTCCTGTATCTTGTTTTCTTGTTACCTACTCCAGTCCCCCTTCAAAAAGGGAATTCTGGCTGCATAACTAGGCAGGAGCTGCATTCTGCTCCAAGTACCCAGTATATGATCGGGATTGGTTTAGACACAGCTGGATGAGTTTGACTATGCTTGCATTAAACCTGCCCTTTGCCACAGGCAGCCCTACAGACCTTATTTTTATTCCACTCCTGTTCTGTATTGCCAACTCAAATGTTCAAAACCAAGTGTCCTAAAAACCTAGGGATGGATATAACAACGATTTCTTTGCAAATGAAGTGCATTTTCCTTCTAGGTTCTGAGCTTTACAGCAAGATGGGTTCAACTCACAGCTTTAAGCTTTCTTATTCAGTGATGGTACTCATGGTGCAGACCTGTGAAGTAACAACTCCAATGTTGATTTTTAAGTCTATTATGGATTCTTATACACATTGCATTCAGAATCTACACCCTGAAGTTGCTTCAGCAAGTGCCTGTGATATTACACTTGGCAACTTCTAAAGTCTTTTCATCTTAAAGGTAATTCAATGCTACACCACTGTTTCATAATGTCACTTTGGAGTCTTGTTAAGGTTATCAAGGGAAGAAAGACCAACACTGAAAACCAGCATAAAATGTCAGTGGTCATGTCATTAAGAAATTAGCTCAAAATAGCAAACTATGTCAACTGTTTAAGGGCAATCTCCACAGCAGAGAAATAGTCAATAGTGATCAGTTTTGGTAATCAGAAGTTAGATATCTGACCCGACCTGACCTCCTTTCTAAAGCCTTTAAAGAATGTTTGCCAATAAAATCGAAAGAAACAGTCCTAAAAGTCTGTAATTTTTTTCTGTTCTTGTACTTCTTTGTTTTCATTTTCTGTATTCCTCATTATACACCCTGTGTTAATCACCATAATTTTTCCTTCACAACTGTCTAGAACTTTTTTTTCACTTTTCTGCTCATAGGTGTTTCTCTTTTACCTCCTCTTCCTTGCTTTCTAAAAAAAAAATAATTCTCATTTTTCTTATCACATTCCTGGCAATGTCCTCTCTCCTAGGACCTGCTTTGCTTATCAGCCCCATTTCACTTCTCCCTGATGATCCTGCCTCTTTCTCCATTGTCTCAGGTTACTGACAAGGGAAACCTCACTTAACACCCTCTTTGTCTGCAGGAAAAAGAGCAGTGAGGAGCAATGTGGCCACTAGATGAATTTATATGAACCATCCCAGCTGGTCCCACAGGTCAGCTGCTCACTCATCTTCCTAGTTACTGTGCTGCCCTTTCCATGCTTCTTTCCCACATAACTGCTATGTTTCCAGCTTGAATTTTATGTGTAAACATTGTGACATGGCAAGCATCAGCCGCCTTGTTAAGCCAAAGACATAACAGGACCCTGCAAAAGTAGGCTTTCCCTCTGACACAAGAAATCCCTCCTGAAGAAGTGGTGCTCACTGCTATGCAAGGATTCCCCTCCACTATTGTACTTTCACACCATATCCAGGATCCTGGAAATCCCACAGTGCTGTGAAATGAGAGAAGCTGATAAAGTATCTGGCAGAACCAAAAGAAACTGATAATATGTGAAACATCTGGGAAAGAATCAGCTCTCTTTTAAGTGGACTTTTTTCTTAGGAGGAAGCCTATCAGGTAGACCCTGATATTTCTATCCTGCATTTTCTCCCTAGAAAGGGCTCAGCACAAGTGGTGGTTGTTTGCTGTTGTGAAAAAGAAATGGCACACGAACGGTTAGTTTTGAGATGGAACAAGAACACAGAGAGTCCTCCTAAATAGAGATAATGTGACCACGAAAAAATGATTACATGAGAACATATACTCACTCTAAATATTTGCAATTCTGAGATCCTTTTATTGAGTATACAAAATCAACACTGTTAAGACATCCAGCAGCTCTGTCTTCCTTCTTATTGTACTGAGATCAAAAGGCATTCTATGTTAGTCGTGGGAGATAGAATTTCTCATAACTACCTAGTTAGTTAAATAACCAGAGTGCACTGTATTCATTTTCACTGTGATCTTAATTTGAAAATATGCCGATGCTCTGCTTTAGTGAGGATTTCCTTATTTTACAAATCAGGTTCAGCACATGGGGCCAGTTCTTGTTTCTAGGGAAGTCAAACCTCACATTTATCTGGATTCAGAACCAGCCTCCCCCCCATGATGTTACCTGCTTAACTAAGAGAAACAAAGACTTTTTTTCTTTTTTTCTTTTTTTTTTTAATTCCCAGGGTCATACCTGAGGAGGGCAGACCACCTCTGAATACAATTTTTCCTTCAGAGCAAATTCTAGTTAGCCTTGACCTAATAGCCATGAAAGAAGGAAAAATACAAGCAGGTCTTCCCTGCCTCCCAGAACAACTGAGTATACATCTGCCAGCTGTAATTCAGCACCATATGGCCATGATGAAGTTTGCAGTAAGGAATCTGGTTTGTCCCCTTTCTTCAGGAAGGAGTTGAACTACAGGCTGGCAGTGTCCATCAGGAAGACTCACCCTCTAAAAGACTGCTCCTGCCAAGGTTGGCAGCTGAGATGCTATTTACAGAGTAGACTTTGTACCAGCCCAGGTCCACTAGCTTAAATGGTGATGCGCACTGATTCAGGGTGTCCAAGGTTAATTGAAGCCTTCAAGCAACTGCAGGCACATACAGCAGTCAAGTAGCACAGAAAAGAATGCAGGAAAAGAAATGGGGGAAAATGCAGACATGATGGAAACATTCCTGCTTCAGTGTGATCTGTTAACTTCAGTCACCTCTGGATCAGATTTTCAAAACAAGTGAAAGAGATTAGGAATTGGTGCAAATACCGATGGTGTTAGACATGCTGGCCATGAAAAAACACAAAGTTCTGAAATACTGACAGAGAGTCTCTCCTCCATCCATTGGCTCCTGGTCCATCCTGACAAAAGATCCAGAACTAGGAAGAACCACATGGGCAGAAACAGACATAAGAATAGCCCTCTTTTATTGCTCCTAATGAGCTGTAGACATGCAAGTCTTTGCATCATTCATTTATAAGCCAGTAGATAAGGTACAGAAATCACATTTGTAATTTAGATGTTAAAGTGCATGGATGTTTTTCACCCTCCTAAGTGCTGCTTTGAACATCTTCAGTATTTCAAGTTCTCTCTTCAAAATTACATCAGACATCTGGGATAGCTGACTGCTCCTGTTAATTAATTCTTATGTTTAGTGCTCTGCTGTTGTCACCATTTGTTCATGGACTTTTCATTATCATAATATTTGTTTATCTGACTAAGTAAAGCAAACAATAACATTTTGAAGTACGGTACAGTAAATGCAGCTTCCAGTGCAGGCAGAAAAGCATACATGAAAGTCTTTAGGAAAACATGTTGCTGCCAAACCACATGCAGTGATGCCTCTAAATGAGTAAATTTAGGTAATTAACACAAAGCCAAGCCAAAGAAATACAGCAGGAATGAGCTGCCAGGCACCAATTACCTGTACAGCTAAAAATGGAGACACAAATTTGCAAAGGTTTCTATATCAAAGCTGTGGGGGTTTTGTTTAGCTGTTTGGTTTTTTTCCATCAAAAGTCTCCCAGCTCTGACTTATGGCCAGGTTTTCCTTCTGATTAAGCAAGGCTGATGAGAAAAGCAGAAACAGATAAACTAATTTCAGTGAAGTTAAAGCCCTCCAAACTCTCAAGATAGATTTTGAAGCCAAAACTGACTCCTGTGATAGGGATTAAAAGTTAGAAAATATTATGCATTCTTTATGATTACAGCTGAACAGAAGCGTAAAGAACATTCCTCACCATTCAGAGAAATGTGGGACCCAGGAGATCTCTCCTGCAATGTGCAGATATAAAATCTCTCAGTGTGGTAGCAAAAAGCAAGTTCTTTGTGATATCTGCTGTGTTGGAACATGCTCCAGTCCATTCCTGCATAGCCGCCTGAGAAGGAATACACAAGTCTCCTCCAGCACACGGTAGCACACACTCAGTCATCACAGGTCACGCTTGTGGCAGATGAGATATCATCAAGGCAGAATGAGAAATTATTCCCAGTTACTTTTATGCTGCGTACTGGACCACAGCAGTGTCACTAAATTTTGGAAAGTTTTTTGGTGGGGTTTTTTTCAGTGACTTCACCTAAGCACTACATCCAGTTCCTATGAAGAAAGCCTACTTCTGAAAGGATGTCTAGTTGGAGAGACTGGAAGAACCTGTATGTTTCCCACAAAACTCACTAAGAAACCGCCAAATTTCATCCTAAAACCAGGAAGCTCCTCAAACACTAAGAGAAATGAAAAAAAAAAAAAATTCCTGCCTACCTCCTCTACTAAATTTAAATGGCCATAGGAAGGTAAAACTAACTAATCCTTTTTTTTTTTTTAATTAACCTATGTCAAATTCCTTTCCTTGCTTTATCAAATAAGGATTCTCCACCAGACTTCAAAAGTCTTCTGCTCTAGTCTTCCTTTAAATTTACAAATACGAGTTGTATAATCAGATAGGCAGAGGAATCTTCTTTATCTGATTCATTCACATAAGTTTGGAGGAAATCTGACTGAAAAAGTCAGAATAAATTTAGTTTGATTTCTAATTGCATTATTTACATAATAAAGAAAATTATTCCTCATCTTGCTGACATGATCATCAAATAATAAGAGCTCTCCTAGGAGAAATATACATGGAGACCTGGTTATCCTCTCATTTACCCTAATTTTAAATTGATGTAATTCCACTGACCTCAGATAAGTTACTCTAGACTTATGTCAGCGTAAATGAGTGGAGCACTGAGAGAGCAAAAAAGACTGGTGGGTTGAAACCATTATTCACATATTCAAATTCAACCCTGGGCAAGTTTTACAGTCTCTTTTTCTGCTGTAAAACTCAGCAAAATCACTGATAGTCAATCAGTCCCTTAAGATTTATGAGGATATCTCTGATACCGCCTTGGAAGTCTAGAGATACATGCACAGAGAGGTATGAATGAGCAAAAACCCCTGGGGATTACAATACTGTACCTTGCATGTGAATCACCAGAATTACTGACTCTGCCTCAGCAGTAAGAGTCGGAGAAAGCAGAGAGACCTTAATGCAAGAGGGAACAAATAGGAGTTTAGCAATAAAGGATTACTTGTATAAATTATTTTGCCTGCACTTTTATTTCCCCATAATTATATTAATTTATTTGCTATTATTCACTGCAATAACACTGATCTCAATGAATTCATTTGGTATTAATGCTGCTATGAGAAACACTTCCAAAAGAGTTCTACAGTAATTCAGAATTAGTTAAACGTACCATTAAATCAAAATGTGCTCACTTCATTTTTGTTGTTACTTTCAGGGTCTATTGAAAACAGATTTCCTTTCAGTCAGTTTTCTGAGACATTCATCAGCCCTGTAGTTTCTAAGTCAGGGTGTGCCTGTCATTTAACCTTCATCCTCCTTCGGTTTTCATCCTGATGCATTTGTATTAAACCACAGACTGATAAATGAGCATTGCTTTGGCTACACGAAAGAGCAATCATTAAAGAAACCTCTCATAAGGTATGAATCAACGCCAGGAAACCTTTACTCTTTTTCCACTCTATCTTCCCTGGCTGAGGGACTGCCTGCAGTGGCATACTCATATTTATGTTTTGCCTTTTCTTTTCTTTTTTTTCTCTTTTTCTTTTTTTTCCGCCCACTCCTAAACTGTTTTTACCCATTTCTCACTTGCTTTTGTAAAAGATACACTGGTATAACCAGGTAAAGGATAGTCTGCTTCTGATTGTTATAGTACAGTTTGATAGAAGTCTGTTATCAGTCTGAAATGTAATCCAGCATGAGGAAGCATGAAAACAAGAAGGGCATGAAGGCAAAGAAATGAGCATCCCAATGTGAGAAACATGTCTAATAAATGAAATAAGATATGCAAAGAATTTAGACCATACATCCTACTGACTTTTTTAGAATACATAGTGGTGGGACTAACACATTTATGCTTAGCATGCACAAATGCACAAGAACTTTTTCTGTTTCTGTTGAACAGCTCAAATCCATTTTCCATGACCTCTGTCCTTGCATAGTCTTCTGTGCTTGTGAAAATCACTGAGAAGGTGTAAACCCTAGCAGGATCGGTTCTTTGACCTTATTATTCCCTACATAGCTCCTCTTTTACCTTACACTTTTTCTTTACTTCGTTTGCTTCACAGTGAGTTCTGATTCTTGAAGGACTTGAAGACCTTTACGTGTACTTAAACTGAGAATAATTACATTTGAACCAACAGAAGTTGCTGACCTCAGCACTGTGATAACCTGGCTATATTACATAGGTCAGGGTAGATGTTTTGTAGGTTCCAAACCTCTGCAACACAGACTTTCTTATCCTCAGGCTCAGCCATATGCTTGACTGTTGTAAATCAGCACGGGTTCACTGATTCCAATTTCTCTGCACGGGTCTACACAATCAGACAGGTCCTAAGTTTGCTTGCTCATAAATAAATAAATAAATGGATAAAGACTTGCATGTCCTGTTTTGCCATTCAACAGTTGTAATGCCTCTGCTGAAGTCACCGATCTTTGCTGATGTAAAATTCAAGCGCACAGAGAACTGAACAAGGCTCATGTCAGAATTAAACCCTGATAGAATGCAGGACACCTGCATTTCCAAAGAAAGCCATCGCACCACAGAACATAAACACATGTTTTAAAGGTCTCTTATTCAAAATCCTCGGGTCTTCTTATTTTCAGAAGCCAATATCCAAAGAGATCACCATGTGTAAACTTCTGCCAGCTCAAATCTGAGTCCAAAGAAAATAGCAAACAGCAGATGCTGCTACTGGCACAAGTACATCATAAGCTACAGCTTGCCCCCTAGATCTGGGGTCCATGATGTCCTTGAACACTTTGCTAGAAAAGGAGTACAAAAAGAAGAACCCAAAGAGCAGTATAACTCTAAAATCAATAACACATAAAATTGTTTTTGCAGAAAAAATAACACACTTTAAATCACATAATACCTTGGGCCCAATCCATGGTGATATAGGTGACTATTGATTTCCGTGGAGTTTATGCTGACATATTATTAGCTAAAAGCCTGGTCAAGAATTCAGGAAGGATGCTAAAAGTATTAGATTTATCCCAACTGTGGCATTACCAACACCAACACCTTCTGATTTATACTGGTCTAAGAGGGAGGAAGCCGATAGTACAGACACAGAGCGACTGAGAAGCCAAAGATCATGAGAATACCAGGCTTCCTCACCGACAAAAGCAATGCTCAGACAAACAAAAGCATATGTGATTTTATATGAATTGTCATGACCATCATTTGAGCAGAGGCACAGATAAATGAGGGAAAAATAAGAGGGTAAAGGGAAAATGAGAACTGGCTCAAGGAAAACTGGAATGAATGCCAGGAATAATCTCCCCTCACTGAGATCTGGTCAGTCTTGGCCTAGTCACAAGACTAAGGAAGTTCATCAGTTGGATGCTGGGAACAATCTTGAACCACCAGGAAGATAAGTATCTGCATTACCTATGACTTCTAGGATTACAAAAACAAGGCAACAGCTCAGTAGTACTCAGCAAAAATGCTCTGACATGATGCACTTGATATTACAGCCAAATTTGTAATAACTAGTTATGTTCAAAGAAGTAAGGTCAGAAAGTAAGAGAGGAGAAGGTAGCATTGAAAAAACCTTCTTTAGTACTAAAATAATTACAAACTGATTTCTAAGACAATCCTGTTCAATTTCATCTCTGTTGTACAGTCATAAATTAGTTGATTGCGGGGGGGGAGGGGAGAAAAACCAGAAACCAACAAAATAAAAAAACCCACAGAACTAACAGGTCACCTTTAAAACAAAAGAAGAAATAACATTTAACATACTAGTATCTCATCTTTGACAGGTAGTACCATCTGAGATTGTAACTAAAAAAAACAAAAGCAAACACTCTTTTTCCTCTAATATTCACTTAAAAGAGGAAAGGTAAGTAAATTCAGATACAACGAAAAAGGTACTGTAGATATATGTTTGGTATATTAATCAGTGTACCTACTTCTTTTAAAAGATCTGTCTTAAAGGTGCTTAAATAAAAAAGAAAATAAGCCATCTTGTCTTTTGAAGTTTATTGCAGCAGCTTATCAGCAAGGAGGAAAAAATATGTGAGAGGAGGAAATATATAGAGTAAAAGTCCAGCCCTCTCAATCAGTAAAGATTTTATTTATAAGTACAGAGGGATGCATAGTCCTAATTTCAGTTCTGAAATCTAACTTCAGTTTTGAGCCAGAATGTGAAAATTAATTTTCTTAAAACTTCAGTGATAGTTTCTGCTCATACAGGTGGTGGTAGATTTACTAAAAATAGCTTGAACTCCATTTCTACACAGTAACAGCATTTGGTAGGTGTACATCAAGCATACTGGAGACTGCCATCTCTCTTAATAGGAATTTGCAGATATCCTAAGGAATTGCAGTCAATGGAAACCCAACTTTGGCAAGATTAATGTCAGCAAAATTCTTAGTAATGTTAATGTAGTAGCCCAAAAGATTAACACCTCAGTCACACTTCCTGTTAAAAACCTCTGAATAGGTGGTTTCTCCAGGCAACCCCTCTGCTGCAGATCAAGCAACAGTGACAGTAGGGCTATTACAAACATCCACTACTTCCTTGGATTTTAAAAGGTTGAAAATAAATTGTGGGACTAAAAATTGTTAATGGTAGCATCCCAACAGTGAATGTTGGATTTTGCTAGTCTTGCAATTTATTTTTTTTATAAGCAAGAACATTGCTACTATTTTAGTCCCACTGAATAAATAGTTTTTAAAAATATTTTTTAGAGAAGTGGTTTAAAAAAAGTGGCTCTACGACATGCTAAGTGAATGGCTTCATTATGGTTTTCTTGTTGCTTCATATGTATATCTGGTAAATGGGTTTTTTTAAAAGAAAACTATGATCAGATAGCTTCCATAAGAGAAGGCCAAAATCCATTTTTAACCAAACATTCAGGAAACAAGGTTGATTTATTTTTTTTAATATGGGAGAGATTTCTTGGAAGGCAGGCAGACCGGCTGTGTCAACTTTAATATACAGAGCATATCATATTAAGGTAGTAATGACTCTGTTGATCTGTTGAAAAGAATGTGTACAGGAATGTATGTATATTTAATAAAAATAATTTCACAGATTATCAGCATTTTTCTATGTGGATGGTAAAATTCATGCTCTATTTTTTCCCTTCTAGTTTTTCTGACATACAGAGGAATAGTTCTTTGCCAGAACCAGGTTATTTCTGTAGAACACATGGATCAACTATCAAACATGTTCCCTTATGGAACTAGTTGTTTCTGAAAATAGTACTGCCATAGCCTGCACGTTACAGGATGCTGGTTTTCTTTAGACTCTTTGTTTCATCATTTCACTAATCCTCCAATGGAAGATCTCCTTTCCAGGGACTACTAACTAAATTAATGTTATTTCCAGCAGCACACAAGATACTGGAAGAAGTCCAGAGAACAAACTACATATGCAGCTACTAGTGGGAGATGCCACAAGAAGGATCACCAAAATTTAAAGTTTGAGAGAGTCTTCCATTGTGTTTTTGGAGCAGAAATCTGCCAACAGCTTTGTAATTTCCTGTTTAATATATAGAAGGCATTGATAGCCATGGTTTCTATTGTTTACAAAGCTGTGTTATTAAAAATGTACATGATGCTCACAAAATCGCCGGGTGAGAAATATTTCCTACTCCCAGTTATCTGTTCTAATATTTATGGGCAATAGCTCACATAACAGAAACAACTGGTGAGAAAAGAGGCAATAGGAAGACTTAATGCTAGTCTTTGCTGGAGCAAAGACATAAAGGCAAAGATTGAAATTGGGTATAGGGTAAGATAACATTAGGTGTTAACAAGAACTACGTCACAGAGCATTTTGAAGCAATAGGTATTACAGCAAAGGATGGCTCTGAAGAGCTGCCATACTGGGGTAAGGAAGCAGAAATGAAAGAGTGATCAGACAAATCAAGAAGAGAAGGGTCTGAAAAGTGTCTTTCTCTCCCTGAAGTAGAAAAACAGGGGGTGAAATGAAAGGCACTGAAGGGAAGGTATAGTGATCAGGGAGAGGGAATTTGGAAATGGAAAGATCAAAAGGAGAGCTGATCAGCAAAAGACATGGAAGAAGATTTTTAGAGTGAAACAGGTGTCTAATTTACCCTCAAATATCTCTAAATGCATGGCAAGGTCATGCCAGAAACCGTATGATGCAGAGGAAAGAAGGATGAAATGCAAAGGGAGTGAGAGCAGTCACTTAATTATTACTTCAGAAAATCAGTTCACCCAGTGAAAAGCTAGTGAACTGAGAGAGAAGGGAAAGACTTTGTGATAAAATCAGGAAATCAAGCTTATTCATTATCATGAGAAGTTTTTATGGCTAAACTATTTTTGCCCAGGATTTTTCAGATAGTAATATGTGCACATTTTCCATTTAAAACTTCCGCCAGTAAATTCAATCCATGGGACATACAGAGTAAATCATGGCTTTGGTGCAAACTGAATTTACTATACAGACAATGTGGACACGTCCAGACTTGCCAGACATATAGATGCCTGGCTGTAACTATTGAATAGCAGAAATCTCAGAAAAAATATAGAACTTTCTACAATCTCCCTAGATAGAATTACCAGGCAGAAAGAATAATACATGTCTAGGGAAATCCAGACATCTGGTAGTCTTCTGAATGTCAGATTTATCATTTATATAGATATTACTGCTATGTTTCTTCAGTGCACTTTCCAAAGCTTTCCTGGCTTACACACAGACTCCGTTTGTCACAAGGCAATTACTTTATAATATGTTTGTCAAATATTAAGTAGGCAGGACAGGTACACAGTGACCCTGGAAATACAGAGGGCAGCTAAGATTTTGATTTGGCGAGACTGAAATGGGAATTTTTGAGAGTTTTTAAGAGTCTACATTTTCTTTCTTACTAACAGGAGCACAGAAGAGTTACAGACAGTGCTTATTTTCTATGGGAGGACTTACTTGAATGAAAACACAAATGACTAGAAATATTTTGGTGGCATAGTGCAAACACATGCCAGAAGATGTTTTTCCACAAAATGTACATGCATTACTATTTTGTTCCATGAAAAATCTAAATCCAGCACCATATCATTAAAGAATGGATGGGGAGTCATTTACATGCAAACCTTAATGTATGCTAAAGTAGACAAAGAGCAGCAAAACAGAAGAGGCAGAAGAATTACAATAAAACAGAAAGCAAATTATAAAGAAATGTGCTTTAAAACAACTAAGAAATAGAAGTTCAGAACATGTGAGGTCTGTAAATTATAAATACAGTAGATTTTACACAGAAAATCCTAAATTTTAATATTATGGGAAAAAATATTTTTGAAAAGAGATCTCAGCACAAAGTTAATAACTATGCCCCAGTTTGATAGTAAAAAAGTGCATCTTTCCACATTTATATTTGGTAGATTTTCCTTAAATCCTCCAATTCTACACCTTGGGTAGCATAAATTAATAGTATTTAGAGGAAAGAGGAAAATGGCTGGAAATCAGTGCTGGATCACAGGTAAAGGGCAATCCTAGTATTATCATAATTTTAACCAGACAGATCAGTCTTTTGATGAACACACCATAATGACTGCTTTCCATTTCACTTTGCACAATGAACAAAGAGGACCTAAAGGGCAGCTTCACAGTGTGAAGCTCTTGACATATATCCTTTTCAGTTCATTATTCAGGAGTGCCACCTCCACTTTCCGACTTCACCTTTACCTGGATTCCTTTGGTCACTTTTGCTCACATGATATGTTTTTCCATTAAGCAAATGCATATTTTGCATGCATATAAAAATTCTGGTTTTCTACACTTTAGTGAATGATAGTAAAAATTATCACTGGTCAGCTGTTCTCTGTGAGTATGAAAGTATGTGGCATTTCTTTATGAAATTTAATCTACTTCACGGAGAACCTTCAAGAATCAACAATTTTGTCAAACATTGCCTATATCTAAGATAATTCTGTGCCTCTATCTGATTCAAGAACATCATTTAAAACATATTCTGGGGGTTTTTAACATTTTTTGAGTAGGTATCTTATATGGAATTTGTGTCTGGTTTTGACCTTCTCACTTCAACTCAAGCAGGTTCCAATTAGAGCAGGCTGAAGAGAATTAATACTTTTACAGAGTAGCTAATTAACTTGCAAAAATGCATTCTGTCCAAATTTGCAGCAAGCTTCAGGAATATGAGGGACATTTTAGAACATCATATAGGGTATATAGTGATAGGTTGAGGGGTAATGGCTTTAAGCTGATGGAAGGTAGATTTAGATTAGATGTTAGGAAGAAATTATTTACTGTGAGGATGATGAGACATCAGAACAGATTGCCTAGAAAAAATGTGGATGGGCACTCCCTGGAAGTGTTCAAGGATGTGCTTTGAGCAGGCTGGTCTAACGGAGGGTGGCCCTGCCAATGGCAGGGGGTTTGGAACTAGATGGTCTTTGACCAACCCAAACCGTATGGACAAAAAAATGAAGAAAAAACCAGCCAAACAAACAAACAAACAAAAAAAATCACCCAACTAAAAAAACACCCGCTGAACAGCTTAATGTAAGACATGGCCACTCCAACAGCTCAAAATGTAGAGGACAGGAGCTGGCCATGGTCCTAGTCCAAGAGTCCAGGATGATCCAGTAAGGTGGCGCATACACAAAAAGGTATGCATATGACTACAGATATATCTATAAATATGTGGTGGTTTAGCCCTGGTTGGAGGCCAGGCGCCCATCAAAGTTGGTCTATCACTCTTCCTTTTCAGTTGGACAGAGGAGAAAATATATATGGAGAGGCTTAGGAATCAAGACAAGTAGATGGGGGAGATCATTCTGCATTTAGTGCCACAGGCAAAACAGACTCAACACAGAATAAAGGAAAAAACCTCTCTAATTTATTACACTACACTATACACACGGTGACACCAGAGTTGGACAATAAGAAGTGCCAAGTTGGACAACAAGAAGTGGACAATAAGAAGTTTCCATGAGCAGAGGGGGGACACCTGCTCCACCATGGGTTTCTCCATGGGCTGCAGGGGAATCTTTCTGTCGGGCACTTGGGGTGCCCCCTCCGGCACTTCCCTGGCCTTGGTGTCTGCACAGCTCCTTACATCTTCTCACTCCCTTCTCCAGTGGCAAAAAGCAGCTGCTTGCAGGTTTTTTTCTTCTCATTGTGATTCCCAGAGGTTCTGTGACCATCGCTGATTGGCTTGGCCTTGGTCAGCAATGACTCTGGCCTTGAGCCTGCTGGTGTTTGCTCTCTGGGGCCTGCAGAGAGCTTCTGGCTGCTTCTTGCAGAAGCCACCTCTGCTGCACCCCCTTTTCCACCAGAACCCAGACACGCAAAACTACAACAATGTTATCTTTTCTTCCTAAGTACTGTAGCTTTTTCCTACAGTTCAGGTTATGGGTTGACCTGCTGGAAAGCAGTTCTATGGAGAAAGAATTCTGAGTACTAGTGGACAAGCTCTCCATGAGCTAGCAGTGTGCCCTTGTAGCCTTGAAGGCCTATGGTATCCTGGAGTGCATTAAGAATGTGGCCATCAGGTCAAGGGAGACTGTCCTCCCCTTCTGCCCTGGTGAAGCCAAATCTAGACTACTGTATAAAGTTGTGGGTTCCTCAGTTAAGGAAAGGCGAGGAACTACTGGAGAGATTCCAGTGGAGGACCACAAGAATGATTAGGGGACTGGAGGATCACAGATCACAGAGCACTGCAACAGGCTTCCCAGAGAGGCGGTGGACTATCCCCCTCAGGAGATATTCAAAACCCGTCTGGACACAATCCTGTGCAACCTGCTCCAGGTAATCCTGATTTAGCGGGGAGTCTGGACTAGGTGATCTTCACGGGTCCCTTTCAAGCCCTGCTGTTCTGTGACTCTGCAAGGAAATGGAAGCAGAATTTTCAGTTGGAAAGGACCTACAACTATCAATCAGACCAACTACCAATCGTTATAGTATTTGAAATAAACAAAAGTTTCATTTGTGTACTAACATCAGGCTGGCTCTCATAAAAGTGTCTTTATAATGGAAAACGTATCCTACTTCAGACTGCCCTGGGGTTGTTGTACTTCCAGTAATAGACCAGTCGAATTACCACAACTGCCAGCAGAAGGGTTCTTTTCCTTTACACCCATCCTACCTGCCTGTCTTTCAGAGTGATGTGTCAACTACACAGGTGTGTGCATCTACTCAGTGAGTGATCGAATGTCAGTGTCAACTGTCATACAAAAAAAGGGAATTTATTATGAATTGAGAGGCCAGTGCTTAACTATTATTTTATGATCTTTATGTGGCGATGCACCAGAAATAAATACAACTTGTGATGTACTGAGTACTAGTTTAGCAGGTTAACAGGTGTGAGACAAGTGAGCAAGAAGTGGGAATGCTACTTACCAGAGGACATATTGAAGAAAAAGATCATTTTTCACAAATTACGGGGGTTTTATTGCCGGTAATGCAGAGAAGATTAAAGTGAAGTCTATATTTCAGAAACGGGAAGACCACATGATTTAAAACCTTTTTTATAATGACCTGCCTGGGAGTGAAGAATCAATTTCTTTTACAACGAGAATCTGTTAATATCACAGGAGTGAGAAGCATAAGACAATGAGTAAAACAAAGAATAGGTCTGATTCTTCTGTTTGTGTTGTTATATGACTATTTACAGAGGCTGCTGTCATTATCTCTATACTATTTTTTTAAGCAAAGCCATAATTAAAAAATAGTAAAAAAAAAAAAAAAGTATAAATTTAGCAAGTAGTATTAAAAGCAGCACGGTTGCAATGTTTTGCAAACTGCCTTTTTATTAACAAACTGTGGGAGGTACATTTCTTGCAGAAATGTAGTACATTTACTTAGACAGATACTATTCTGTAATACTGAAAGCGATCCCCAGTACAGCACCTTACGACTCACTTTCCTTACGGCAGTACAGGCCAAAACTGTCAGTGCTCAAAGCTAGTTTATTTGATCCCTGTCTCACCACTGGTGATGCTGCCGTCCCATTTTTAAAGTTGTGATACTGATCTTCACACTAAAGCACGCTAGAACTCTTCCCCCCCCCATAAAAAGGGTACATCACATACCAGGAAAGCAGACTGCTAGATGTTATTCATGTTTAAATTCCTAAACTGTATTTCTTTCAGATTTTTCATTATTTTCACCCTGACCTAATTCCACTGTCTCAAATAAAATTTACCCATACTCTGTAATTGTTCCACATTACTCCACATCATCCATTGTTTAATGAATTCATACCACCCTGAAGGACAGATGAGGTCTTATTAATGGAAGGTGACATAAAAATAATCCTAGATACTCAGGCCTCTACTAACACTACCACAGAGGATATATCTAAGGTGTGTAAAACAGGCCTTCCAAGTAACAGCAACACAGAAACAAACAGGTTATTTCCACAACATTGCAGGCCTAAGCACAAAGCCAGTGAAATGCTAACAACAGCGTCTCAGTCAGATATAATGACCTTTGTGCAAAATTCTGCAGGATAATTTCCAAAGACATGATTTTATATTAAATAATACATTTTACAGAAATTTTATACTACCTTATTAAATTTGCTTCTTCTGCTTACTATAGGACTCATAAGGCAGAACAAAAACATTAAAAATTGTGTAAGGCAATGAAAATCTTCCTTAGGATAGTCAAATGACTGTACTATCATAAGGATAGCAAATAAGCAGGACAACAGTGGCTCTTTCCATTCATAGTAAAGCTGCAGAAAAAGCTTTGCAGAGTCATGACACTCTGCAAGGTTCCTTTAAACTATTCCACACACTTGCATCTCTTTTCAGAAATGCTAAAACAGCTGTTCAATCATAACACCACAGTCAAAATGAACATTAAGAATGTAAAAGCTGACATTCTTGGTAGGAAAAACGAATTCATTTCAGGCATATGTTTCTATATATTTACTTTAGAGTCTGCATTTCTGAAAGTTCCATAAAATTAAAATTATTAAAATAAATCCATAAAATTCCAAATGTCAGTCATCAAGACATCACAAGCAATGTGCGAATGTCTTGCTAACTTCAAACAACCAGTAAGTAAAGACAGCACTTACATGAAATAAATGAGTCTTTTCCGGAATACTGCTCCTCACAACATTCTGTTAGCATAGAAAACAACTTCATGTTTTACAGAAGACACTTATTTCATTCCAAGACTTGGGGACTATGTTTTGCATTAATTTTTCTGGTGATAAAGGGAAGCAGATATCTAAGAAGAAGACTGAAGACTGAATACGTGAACTCCAAATAGGTTGTTTGGAGTTCATCCATGTGTGGCTATAGAAAAGTCACTGTCTCCCAAGAAGAATAGACTATGGCAATGACACGTCACAATCACATGACAGTACCCAAATTTGTCGCTATTTAATATGATAATATAAGGTTGCCCCAATTTTACTCCAGTAGTTACAGGCAATTTTTCAGTTTTCCCCTTAGTTACACCTTTTCATGGTCATGAAGTACCACAGGAGCAGGGAAAGGAGAAGGGGAAGGAGAAAATATTAAGACAGAAACAAGAAAATACTACCAGTTGCCTAAAATACTAATTATTTGTGGAAATAATATACATTGAGCAAAATAAATTACAAAAATGTCACTAGTTTAATTCTCTCTCTAGGAAGTAAAACATGCAAGGGCTGAGGCTGTAATGGACCTGCAGGCAAAACACACAGAAAGGAAATTCTTTTGAAATACAATTAAATTTTTCCTTACAAATTTTCATGCTCCTTGGTGATCTATCACAAACAGATATTATACCCAAAACTATAATGTCATTGAGGATTTCACAGCCAGACACAATGGAGCAGCAGGGGATTGAAACATTCTTGAACTGTGTCACTGTACCTTAACTTATTTTTTATTTTTTTGCCTGCTAGGAGCATAAGAACCTCAAGACAGAAAATCAGCAGACTTACGTTCACTTCAAGAAAGAATTGACTATCTACCCCTCTTGTGGATGTGATGCAAAGCATACTATGACAATATTCAGAAGAAAAACTTCTCCAGGAAGAACAGGTGATTAAACTGAATAAATTAACTATGAGGTCCTGCTTTCTCATTTTGTCCCTAGTATAGCTGACACCATCAGTTACACACCTCTGGGTGACATCTGATGCCAGAAATTTTACCCAGTCACAGCATATAACCTAGTGCAAATATATATACAGTCTATTTTCCTGTGACTACTTAGCTGAGATAGAAATACATATACAGAATCATAAAATTACTTTGGAAAACACCTTTAAGATGATCAAGTCCACTGGTTAACCTAACATACCAAGCCTACCACTAAACATGTCTCTAAGCACCACATGTGCACCAAGGATGGTGACTCCATCACTTCCCTGGGCAGCCCATTTCACTGATTGACAACCTTTCAGGGAAGAATTTTTTTTCTAATATCCAATAATTAATGAATTACAATTTGTCAGCAGCCCTTTGAAGACAAGTCAGAACTACTATGACAGCAAAGAATTAGGACAATGAAAGAAATTTTACACCCCCTGTTAATGATTTTTCTTATTCTGTGAACTCACCAAGTATTTCTCTCTGGGCTGTTACATTGTTTCACAAGCGTGAGTTCTACTGCGAAGTTCAAGAAAGAAAGGACACAAGTAATAAGAAACAAAAATAATGGAGAAGTGTGTAAGGAAAATGTTAAAAGGTAAATATGGAGAGCTAAAAGGAACTACCAAAAGGAAAGAGGAAAATAAAGACCAATGCGAAGAAATCTTAGAATATTGAGATGGTCGGGTGAAAAAGAAAGGAAAAGGAAAAAGGAAAAAAGGAAAAAAGGAAAAAGGAAAAACAAAAGAATAGAAAGGTTAAAAGGAAAAGGTTAAAAGAAAAAGGAAAGAGAAAAACAGATTCAGTATAGCAAGGCCTGTGTACTAAATGTTATAGCTTTGTCAATTCCCCAAAGTGTAAAAAGCTCTCTATGTGTATATAGCACTTTAAAAGTCACAAAAGAAAATAGGAAATGAATTCAATGCACTTGCTTTCTGGGATTTTTTTAAGAGCAGAAAAATGCTGCTAACAGAGCTCTTTTCAATGTTTCAAAATGAATAAATAACACCCTTCCTGCCAACTCTTTTTTTTATTATTATTATGGTTCTGTCTCCTGACTTTTTAAATGCTTTCCTTAAAAATGTTTTCACGGTTTTTTTCCACTGAATGTTTTACAATTTTGCCTTCTGAAATTTCACCAGAGACTTGCAAATCAAGCCACATCTCACTGATTTGATAGCTGCTTTTACGTGGCCCAGTGGAACACAACATGTTAGCATCACTCTTTCTGGAAGGAGAGTTTATTAGCAAGCCCTTCCTCCCCTGCTTCTCTTGCAAGGTGATGTGATTAGCAGGAGCAGTGAGGAAGCTGTCGGCGAGCAGCTGGAGAGAGATGTAAGATGCCACTTGGCTTTCTGAGCTTGTGACCTTCACTCACATGACAGTGAAAAAACAAAACCACATCTTTGACACAATATAATTAGGACCCTTGCATTTCACCAGGTCAGGGAGAGAGACAAAAGAACAATACTTGTTTTGCAGCCCCAGTAATTAGTCCTGGAGGATTTCTCCAACTGCTACTGTTGGCAAGGAGAGCCTCGGAAAAGAGTCACCACTCTTCCTGTACATGCCGACTGAGGAGCCTGCTTCCTGCTTGAAATTCAAATGAGCACAGCTCTGACCTTTACTGTCACATTTTTTATTTCATAGACAGTTTACAAGGCCTCTCCACCATGCAGGTCATGTTTTAGTTTAAACAGAAATACTCTCGTAGGTGTTAGATGCTAGTTAATGATTACACTGAAATCATTCTAATTAGGCTCTGTTGTTACATGCTGCCCTTTGGGGGCTGCTGCTGTTGTCACATAAACTATTTTGTAGAAAAATAATTGGCCTGAGATCTTCTTTAGCCTATTTTTTTCCTTTTTACATTATTGATCTATTTTGCTCTTGATCATCTGAAATGCTGTGCAAAACTTTTAACAGTGGCTCCTCCCCATCACCCCATGCTTCAAAAAATGGTGGAGCGGCAGGAAGACTAAAGAGCAGCATGGTATTTCTGAAATTTATTAACTGTGATCTGCAGAGTGAAATGTGCTTCGTGTTATTGTGTTCGTTTCCTAGCACACTGTCCTGCCATTTCCCTAAGAACTTGGTTCATGGTGCAGCCAGGGGAGGTTGGCGGACAGGGGAGACACTGCTATGCTTCATGCACTGGTGGGATGACTGGGATTAAGGAAAGCAGGAGGGAATTTGAGTCTACTGAAGAACTGACAAACAGGACAGAGAAGAGTACAGCAAGTAGAGAGTGAAGAAATGCAAATGGGGTAGAGAAGGTTTCATTTCAACCTTTTACATTTGGCAAGGGACATTGATGTCATATGTTGGAGTGCTAGAATGGAATCTCAATCATTTCTTCTCTCTCAAACATGTCTTCTTTTGAAAGATATCATGCAAATGCTATTCATTTCTGTGTAGCTTACATTTTTGAAGTGTGGTTTTGGGGGGCAGGAGGTGAGGGGGCAGAATCCCAGAGCCTAGATTGCTGAAACTCAAATCAGCATATTACAAGAGTGACTCTCAACTGTTGTTTCTTCCCTCATTTCTGAAATGGTCATTTGTTTTGTTGTTTGTATTTTTTGGCGACAGACAGGGTTATAAGCAAAATGTTGCTAGCTCAGGCTGTTGAAATACAGTATTTCATCTACTGGCAATGCTATCTACTGCAAAGTTATCAGGACAAATCCTGCAGTATTTGTACAACAATAAACCCATAGCCATTGTATTCATGGGAACTGATGTTCAGTTTGCACTCTAGATGTAGGGTGGAATTGGCCATCACCTGCAAGTATCATCCTGGCTACAACTACTACCAACCTACAGCCATGGCAATCTATTGCTAATACCTTTATCACTGGCTAAATGAAGCATCAATAATTCAATTCCCATTTATAAAAACGGGAAATTATTCATGCCTCCAGCCCTCACCATCAATAACAGAAGTAAACCTAACTATCTCATTATCCAATTGCAATGTGTGCAAACAGAACTGCCCGTTGTTGACAATAAATATTTGATAAGTGAGGAAACAGGAAGGATAAACCAAGGATGTATGGAGCGGCTGCTTTATAGTTACCACAAAAGTTGACCCAGATGGCAGTGGTTTACCCTGTTTATACCTCAACTTATTTTCTTTTCATCTCAACATGAAACTGATCCCAGCTGGGCTGGATGTCAACCATAGATGTAAACCATCTGTTCTCTTCCTGTCTTTGTTTATGGTATTAAGTCAAGCTAAATACCCAAGTTCCTATCAATATCTGTAATTCCCATGTTGTTGTTTTAGTTTTTTTTAAATTAGCTACAAAATTATAACTGTGGGGATCAATTAACAATCTACAAATAATAAAATCTTTACTTGCTAAGGGCGCTTGAGCTTGCTGTGATTTTTACCCATGTTCAGGAAAAGCTGTTGCAAATCTCAGCATAGAGTCAGCTTTATGTTTACTCGTGAAATTTGATCAATCTATTCCTACACTGTAGAGTTTTGCTGAATGTACCATATTTTATGTATCAAGTATAAGACTTATCAAGAAATTAGGAGTCAGCATTTGAAAGCAGCAACCAATACTGGAGTCAGGTGCCCAGGATCCAAGAGTCAGGTCCTCTCATACTTGAAACTTTTTAAGTTCATGCATTTCCACTTGAACGTTCACCCCCACTTCACTCAGAAGACAGCAGTGTGTAGCAGCACATCAACATTTACTATTAAACTAAAATTACCTGGATGCTGATTCAGGTTATACTCTGGTAAGACATGCAACCAGTTTAATTCTGCATCTAGAAGTGCAAAAGGCAAGCCACCATTGCTTCACCTCACAGGTGTCAAGAGTGCCTTGCAAAAGGGAGAGGACAAGAAAAAGGTGTCACTGATAAATGGGTTAAGAAAACAAAAGAAGGGAATTTCTAGCATTCATTCTGCAGGCAATAGCATGATGCTGTTTCCAAAGGAACAGTGCAAGGTCAGTGCCGCGCTGCACCATATGAAGCCTAGATAACTCTTACAGAAGAGGTCAGCCTGACCCAGGCAACTGTATTCTGCCCTGTGAAAATAGCTGGGAGCTTTTGTAATAACAGAGCCTAGGTGTGTATGTGTACTGTCCACCAAACACATGCTCTGGATGGTGTTATTGCGCTGATAAAATTGTTTACTGAAAGAGCAAACCAAACATTTTTAAACATTTAAACATAATTCATGTATGAAATATTCATCTGCCTAAAAAAATTCCATTATAAAATAGTAAATAAAATAAAAACAAATAATTGAATGCAAATAAAACAGCAAATGGTAAAGGCAAAATAAAAACCACACAGGCTCCAAGTTGTCTCTGCAGAATTACACATCAGTGGGGCGAAAAATGGAAAAAATACACAGACTAGCACACCTATAGCACTACACCCAGCAGCACAAAAAGCAAAGCAGCCCACAAGCACTAATACTTCTCGACCACTTCATTACCACACAGCCTGACCAAGCAGTAAATGTAGCTCTTGTAGGAGTCAGTGTTAGGTCAAAGCACTTTCTGGGGGAAATCAGCAAGTCCTGGGGTTATTTTGCTCAATACTAGTTGACACAAATATTTTGCTTGCACAAGACTGCTGCCAGCATGTCCCAGTCTGTTCCAGTATAGTTATTCACTTTGATAATCATAGTCTGATACAGAAGAGCTAGCTGCATTTTCAGTTCCTTTCCCTTTCCTCTTACCCACAGCTGGGTAGGGGTAGCTTCTTTCAGGTTCATGTTAAAAATTTAGCGGTGAGAGTAAAAGTGTATGGGGTCTGACCAGACCTCTCATGAGAAGTAATGAATCAGGCACGGTGGGAATGAGAACAAGGGGTAAAGAGGAGACATTAGATGGGGACCAGAAGATAATCTATTTTATGACAAGAATAAATGGAATATTCCTATTTCTGTCATGTTTATATTAACTTAGTTGGCTGCGCATATTTTTATGAGCAATAGCAATATAGACTGGACTCCTTAATGAAAATTAGTAGAGAATTGCATAAACTCTCATTAAAAGATGAGCAAACCATCTTTTCAAGCACATGCAGTATCTAGCATTAGATATTTAGTACAAATGTGGACACTGCTGATTCTTTTGTAAATAAAGATACTGAGTATGTAGGGGACAGAAACTAGACTGAAGTGGGGTGGAGGCATCACTCATTAGAGAAAGTGAAAAACACTAGGAAGAAAAAAAAATACACCAAGAACATGAAAGAAACTTGAGAAAGTCAAAAAACATGAGAAAGAAAATTATGCAAGATCAAGCACAAGTAATCTACTACAATACACTGTTGATACCTTAACATCGCGAAAACAGTGGTACCTTTTTCACTTCACAACAAAGCACAGTGCTGCACATCAAACCTTTATAGATGCAGCATTACTGGAAGGAGTCAGACTTTTTCAGACATGGTGGGTTGACCTTGGCTGGCAGTCAGGTGTCCACCAAAGCCACTCTGTCACTGTCCTCCTCAGATGGACACAGGAGAGAAAATATAAGGCTCATTGGTCAAGCCAAGGACAATGACCAATTTGTGTCACAGGCAAAACAGACTCAACTAGGGAAAATTTCATCTAGTCTATTACCAAGCAAAACAAGAGTTCGGTAATGAGAAATAAAACCAAATTTTAAAACATATTCTTTCCACTCCTCCCTTCTTCCTGGGTTTAATTTAAATCCCAATTTCACTACCTCTTCCTGCAGGATGGGTAGCAGAGGATGGGGTCAGTTCATCACAGGTTGTCTCTGCTGATCCTTCCTCCTCGAGGTAAGGACTCCTCACACTCTCCACCCACTCCAGCATGAGGTCCCTCCCACAGGAGACAATCCTCCACCAACTTCTCCAACATGAGTTCTTCCCACAGGCTGCAGTTCCTCACAAAGTGCTCCAGAGTGGGTCCCTTCCACAGGGTCACAATTACTGTCATCAAACCTCTTTCAGTGTGGGCTCCTTTCTCCATGGGTCCACAGCTCTCTGGAGCTTGCTTCAGTACAGGCTTCCCAACAGGGTCACAGCCTCCTTTAGGTGCACCCACCTGCTCCACTGTGGGGATCCTCTACAGGCTGCAGGTGGATATCTGCTCTACTGTGGACCTCCATGGGCTGCAGCGGGCCTCCTGCCCCACCGCAGGCTGTAGGGGGACTTCTGCTCCAGCGCCTAAAGCACCTCCTCCCTCTCCTTCTCCATCTGCCTTTGTGCCTGCAGGGCTCTTTCTCTCACTTGTTCTCACCCCTCTCTCCACCGGAAACTGCTCCTGGTGTTGCTCTTGGTGTTGCACAAGGGGGATTTTCCCCTTTCCTAAATACATTGTCCCAAGGGCACTACCACTGTCATTGACGGGCTTGGCCTTGGACAGCAGCAGGTCTGTCTTGGAGCCAGATGGCTTTCATTCTGTCAGACACAGGGGAAGCTTCTAGCAACTTCTCACAGAAGCCATCCCTGTAGCCTCACTGCTACCAAAACCTTGCCATGCAAGCCCCTCAGATTAACAGCATAAAGTGTTAGACATATTGACTGTGTATCAAATGACAACCCTGCTGTTATTGAATCTGTTGGGAGTGGAAGGCTATCTGCTCAAAATTAACATTTTGAGATATTCAGTCTTATTCAGAAAAATGTATTTTTACGCCTTTAATAAGATTGTTCTCTATTACATTATTTTTCATGTTCATTTCAGAGCAATAAACACAGATTATGCTAACTTGATAACTGACCCCCTCAAGAAATACATCATGCAACTTTTAACTTTCTTTAAAATTAAAATCTTGAAACAAATTTAAATCCCCAAATAAAATTTTAAAAATCAGTATTTTTTATTCTCTCTTTCTCCCCCCCCTCTTCTTTCTGTTTTGTCATTTATTCTCAGTCTTTGCCAAATGTAGATTATTGCTAATCTCTTTGGTTAGCACCGATTTCCTTCTGCTCGAATTGCTCCTACCCACCAGCTCCATGTACATCTCTCCCTCTTCCCACTCTTGACAAAGACAAGCACTGACTTAGACAGCCTTGGCAAGCTGCTAATGCCATGGATTAGTGTGTTCTGCCTTGAGTGAAATCCGGTCCTCTGCCCTTTGGGGATAGCAGTGCCATCAGGTTTAATTTCATTTTCTGATATTTTAGCAGTCATGTCGGGACTCCTGCAGACAACTGAGAATGAAACGCCTTTTTGACAACAGTCTTCAGCACATCCCAGGAAAGGACATGTATATGATTTTATATGAGAGTGAGGAAGTCTGAAGCTATCAAACACCTAGACGATATGACTAAATCAAACCTCAAAGTGACGGATCTCAAATATAACTGGGTATGAGCTTGATACACTTCACAGTGTTTCCTTTTATTATTTTCCATTTTGTCTGTATTCTGTGGGACAATTTAATTCAGTGCATTTGTCCAGAAGTGAAATTCGTATTCTTTTATCTTTCTAAAATGCAAATGTATAGAAAAGCTAAAGGAAATTAATTATATCACCTCAAGAACAACAACAGTCAAAAAAAAAGCCCCAGGAAAAATAAATTCTTACAATTTAGGGGCCTATGCCCATGTCAGTTAGTTTTATACATCCAGCTTCACATCTCAAATATTTGATGTAGTATAAACAAAAGAACTGTCTGTGTTTCATTTCAAAACTGGTCAGATTAATGTTCGTTCTTTTCCTCCTTCCACCAGAAAATGAGTTGCACTTCAGGCTGTGCGCAGACTGGGAAAGCAGGGAGATGATGTAAAAAGGGTCTGAGTTGCTGAAGCAAATAAAAGTTACAGTACAAATACCGTTTTCCCAAGTGGGTGAACAGTTTCTATTTTATCCTCTGTCTGATAAGGATTCAAGGTTTTCTGAATAAATAATATGACAAAATAACAGTGCCAATATTTGGAGTAACCACTGAGAAGTCTTCCTTTGCAAATGGATTGAGATTCTCAGATATTTTTGTTTCAGAAAAACTCTACACCTTTTTCCCTGAAATGAACATTCACACAGTGAGTTTAACCCCGTAAGTCCATGAATTTCCCCCCTAGTCACAGCACACTATCAAAATTGACCAATAAAAAGCAAATGTAAGATCATTACATGTAATGAGTGCCTTCCACACTCGCTACCCACTAACACCTGATGAAAACATGTAAAGCAGACTGTGACACAAAATTACACAAAAGTGTCAGTACAAAGCATCTTCTGCCCTTGACTTTAACAGATTGATTTAATAGGCTTCCAAATGCACTGAAGTCAGAGGAGAAGCACGATACAACCCTTGTAAACTATGGATTAGACTCTGTATAAATAAAGGTAAGGGTCTCAAGTCTGCAAAATAGATGTACACCAAGGCCTAAAGGTAAAGACTGCACAACTGCCCTTTTTGGATTTTCATGGGTGGGAGAAATAATCAAGGAGACATAACAAAAAACAGACATATCAATACAATCATACATGAATGAACCTAACAGGACACTTCTGTGGGCAACTCTCTGGGTGGAAGAACATCTTAGGCCCTTTAACAGCCACCTACTGCTAAAATGACAGATGTAGAAGCCAAAGGTTCAGCTGGAAAAATAGATTTCTGTACTGTGAATTGTAAACTCTCCTAGGAATGCCAATACTAGGAATTAATAAAAACCAACAAAGAAAAAATATGTAAATGGAAAAAGAGCTAAGCCAAGTTCTTCTCTTCTTGCATTTCAAATGTTCCATTGACTACTACAGTGGTTTGGTGGTGTGACAACTGAAGCCAAGATGCATGTGAATTAGGATATCCCCATTAGCAGTTGATTGCCTGCACCCACGAAATACACAGCCCTGGTTCCCTGTTAAAATTTCCATTTCTTGGAGTGAAGTCATGGGCTGCACAGGTTGGACTGAGAGAGGTCCTGGGTTTGGAGGGTCAAATTTGCTGTGATATGTATTTCCCTGCTGACAGTGATGGGGGGGTGGGCTCTGATGAGGTGTTGGAGTGTCCCCTGGCACAAAAATTTGATGCCCAATTAGGTTTAGAAATAGTGACAAAGAGTTGATGCCCAATTAGGTTTAGATAAAGCTCTTCTCTGTAAACCTCAATTACCTGTGATGCCTTATGACATTCAGCGTTTACAAATTATAATTACACAATAGTGTCTGACATTTAACGTCTATGGATAATTTAAAAGACTTCTACTTCAAAAGGGCTGCTCATGAGCAACAGTAATCACTTCAATTAGCTTGGCACCATTACAATGTAACAAGACCATTTGACTGCCTATTAGAACCAGCCAAGCTCTTCAAGTGTGTTAATTTAGCAGTCATTGCTAATTTCTGGGCTTTGCTGCATTTGCATAGGAAAACATAGCCCTGTTAGCCAGAAAAGGAGTTTCATTCCTGCAGCAACTTCCTATTCTTAGTGAGGTTTTTATGGTATTGTTGTTTTCAGCCAGAAACACATTTCAAACAGTGAACTATTGAGAGAAAGAGGTTTTTGTTTCAAGGGAGTTTTTCAGAATCTAGGTCCAAATTATTAATATAGCTTTCAAACCTCTTTTTTTTTTAAGCTGCTCATGACAAAACAGATCCCTAGGATTAAAAAACAATTAAATATTTTATTATTTTTTTAAATTCTCCTTCCCTACCATTTCTCCTTTATGCAGTGTTCAAGAATTTGTACGGGGGGAGGCTATTAGATATCTTCGTGTTTTCCCTAGAGCTCATTCAGTCCTCTGTAAAAATTACTGGCAAGCGAAGGTCCTTGCTGTTTATTATGGGAATTAGGAATAGGTAGTGTATTACATCACCACAGATGCTTCTTTCTTCTCAGCCACTTGATATATTGTACGATATTCTGCAGAAGCTGGAAACCTCTGTAAAGTGAAAGACTTCTCCAGGGACCTGACATATCAGTTTAGCAATTCCTTCTAAACTAATCAGGGGATCAAAGTGGAAAGGAAAGTCATGTTTATTTGTGCCTCTATCTGAGAACAGGTAGTCTAGGACGACTACTGGCAGCCTATACAACCTAAAGATTGAAATCTTACAAAGCAATAGTTCTCACCAAAAAAAAAACCAACCAACCAAAACCCACACATACAAAAAACCAAAACACATACACCAAAAAAACCACCACAAAAACCCACCAAAAACCAAAACAAAAAAAAATTACAGTAAGATCAGGACTAGCCCTCATGAACAGTCTCAGCACAGATTACAGATGCTGCAATGCACATGAATATAAAATGCACAACCCATTCATTACTTGAAAGACTCCAGCAGCGGGTGGCCAATGCATGCAACCCTACCATTAATTCACAAGCGTGTCTTGTCTGTGGATTAAGGGAAACTTCATAATGTCATCACTGTCTTCAGTTACAGTGATGCTAGGTTTTATTAAATGCTACTGGGGCATCATTTCTGTAAGATATTATAAATACAGTCTTTATTTAGAATGCTTAGTGTTTCTACAAAACAGGTGGGGAATAAAAAGAAGTACAATTAACCCAATCCCTACAGGAAGGAAGTTTCTGACAAAAGGACAACCAAAGAAGCATCCCAGCTCGTCTAAGTCTAGTGGGGTTTTACCCTGATGACAACAGTAGTACAGAACACATATACACCACCTAAATATAGCTGAAATCTGCACTTCTGGAAAGTACCAGGGAATACAGCAGGAAACACCAGTGAAATACTGTGGACACAAATCTCATAGAGACTAGATTAGGACTTTGGCTACTAGACAGAGAAAAATTATTGTACTTTGTTTTCGGCATTGCTAATGTTGCATCTGCAAAATCATGCTCAAATTTGGTACAATTTTCTTTGTATGTTTTTATATCAGTAACTGGATTTTTTAAAAAAAAATCTCGCAGATAAATACTGAAATTATCTAAATCTTTCAGGTATGTAACCATGGTCTGGAATGCTTACAAAAACTTAATCTATCTCATAAGGCATGTTGAACTTCCAGCTGCATGATAATGCCTACTATGACAAACTTTTCTTTATCTTTCTAACAGGAGCAATGAAGATTGCTGAACATGTGTATGAAAGTCATTCAGTTTCCATGGGCTTCTGTGATGAAAGGTTAGCTCTAACTACTTTCCTGCATCAGTAGGCATTCCTTATAGTCAGATGGGAATCGCACTGCTAATGAGCTAAATGCTTGATGATTTGTAGATTGAAGGACCAAAAGGCACATTATACAGCTTCTTTTGAAAACTGAGGCAAGGTCACAATCCTGACTGTTACAAATGACTTGGTCTGAAACAGGATTTTAGCCAAATTGAATAATTTATTAAACGAATAGAGGCAAGCAAACGGTGCTGGGGTGCACGGTCAGCACTGGGTGCACCCGGAGTCTCCGCCCCACCAAGACGCACACTGAACATTTCCAGTCCCTGGCTGATATACCTTCCAGGGATAACACAGTCCACCAGCTTAAACCGACAGACTGGAGTGCTGGCAGGCGACCCCCACAAGACATAACCACCATATACATCTTAAACTGACATGCTGGAGTGCCGGTCAGGTAACCCCCACAAGACATCCCGTAGCTTTTGTCTTGCTAATGGCCGGGCAGTTGGTTCTGTAGACTCAGGCGCCTTCCTCTTCTTCCTTCTTAAGGACCTTCTTTTCAGAGACAAGTTTTTTCTCCAGAGGTATCACAATGTGCTACATTGTGGTCCTGTAGACGAAGATTTGCACATCCTTTATATCATTCAGTACATGCAAAATCTCCAACTGCCCCTCCCAGGTCCGTGGCCATACAAGGGTCTGTCACTAGGCACCCCCAACATTATTCCATATTAACAGGAACCAGAGGGACATATATCACACTGACAATGTGTTAATAGCAATAAGCAATTTCCTCCATATGATAGCGTTCCTTAAAATTGCCTTGGCGTGGCCAGATGAAGTCAAAGAGGATTTGGTGGAAGGAAGTTTTATATAACATTTTTCCTTCGCACTGATTTACTTGTTCAACAGCTGTAAAACTGATTCACGTGTGTTGACAGTTTTCAAGAAGCTAGTACTAATTTCAAGCTAATAGTCAAAGATACCACACAAGTTTAACAAAGTTTCCAAGTGCATTACAGGTATAGGGTACATGAAAATCATGCAGGTAAAGGAAGATTTGGTTTATGCACACCTCACCATTTTGGTGCATGTAGTTTTGCAGCAGCGTTTTTTCTTTTCCTAAAAATGGTAGTTACGAGCAACTCTCAGGGCCAACTTTAAAACATGGTATTAGCATAAGCTTAATGTAACATCACACTGTATTAACCCAGAAATTTGTTTCATATGCAGCAAGTTCTCTGGTATCTCAGAGCTGGAGAAATGCTTTCTCTTTGATATTCTACTTTCAGCATCAAAAGTAAGACAGGCAAGCAGAGAAAAAGGGAATGTGACCAGATCTCTGCCTGTGCTCCAATGATCCCTGCTCTGACTGCCCAATAAATCCATAAATACACACAGAAAGGCAGAGCTGCTGTAAATTGCAAAAGATGCCACCCTTGATCATGTCCAGGGCGAATAGTGAGAATAGAAACTGAGTGGATGTTTTCTTCCAGTTATCCATTATAACAACAAATGTGGCCTACACAAATTACAAGGCCTACTCTGACAAATATTGCAAGCACTGAGAGAATTACAGACCAAATTTTCTCCCTCCCCTTCCTTCTTTTACTCTTTTGTAATACAACTCTAAGACAGAAAATATAGAAAAATAATGAAAATAATATAATCAGCTTTATTTTATTTTTCATAGCAACAATCAAAGCAATACCTTTTTCTTTCTTTAATTCATGAAGAAGAATGGGAGAAATTGATTATACACACAATTGGGAAACAAGACTGGTGCATGTCTAAGGAGGAAAGAAAACACCAGCATAGAACTGATTCATCAGCAAAACTTTTATGAGGAAAGGGCATCTGACATATCTATCCAATATCGGAAATCTTCCTTAATTTACTCATTGTAACAATTCTCACAAACTTGCATCTTTCACAAGAGACAAGGCTCATCAAGATGGCGTTTTACAAATTCCTCTACTGCTCTTCAGGCGTGTATTTCCACTTATTTCTTACAATAAACTGGCCAGTCTACGATTGCTCTTTTCAGCACAATTTTCGTAGAGTCATACGCTCATTTCAAGGTCATGCTCATTGCACTCCCCTGAGGTAATTTGTTTTGTGTGGAAGAGGGCTCTGCTTTTCCTGTGGTCCTCGTGTTCACACCACCAGAATCTCATCTCATCCACGTAACAGCTTTCTCTTTCTGCAGTAATTTCCAGCATGACTTCTCAAAGCTCTCTGTGGACTCTATGAACTTACATCACCTCACCCCTTCCTGGCCTTCAGAAGTGGACTACAATGACAGCCAGGACGAGTGTCCTGCCTGATGCTGCACAATATAGCCTGAAAGAGAATTAAAAAAATGAGCTCAGACCACAAAAAAATCTTATCCTTTGTTGAAAAGAATAGAATGGAAGAGGTTTTGATGAATCTCTGTACGCAATGAACTTTTTATTTCCAGCTCGCTCCATGGGTGAAGGTGGTTCACTGGGTATTACGTTCAAAGGTTTTGTGTGTCTGTAAAAAGGATGCCAAAAGACCAGAGGGATGGGAAGCAAAAGGAGCTACAAAGCAGAATCACTAAGCACAGCCAATGTAGCAATAGGTAACGTAACCCTGAGAAAAAGCTGGCAAAGAGTGGGCTTTGGGGTTGAACAATGGCAAGGAAGGTGACAAAGCTGTAAGCAAAGAAGGTGGCTCCTGCTGTGCAGCTCATAATGTACTGAGGGAAACAGAACTTTTATGTTCATTTCAAATAAGCAGGATTGCAACAAAAGCACCTGACTCTGCCTTAAGTTCCTCCTATTAGTGTTTTTCCCAAGGGCTAAGATTTAGCTGTCCAGAAGGAAACCATATTCCACTGTAAATCATCATATTACTAAGTGTTAAGGGATAAGCCAAACTCTTCTTTCATATTTCATGGGAATGAAGAATGATATGGCTGGGGGGGAACTAATATCTTGGCTCAAATTAATCACCTTTTTTCTTATTAGTCTCTCCAGACAGCCATTACTTTCTCTTGTGTCTCCTCACTCCTGTCACTCCGGGACATATTCCTTTGAAGGGTGTCCAACTTTGGCACCTGAGAGTCTCTTCCCTCCTCCTCAGGACTTTTCATGACTTTGCCTCCTCAGGAAACCTTTCAGTTTCTTTCTCTATTTCTGTGATTCTGTAAGACTGAGGGGGGACCAAATCAATGTTTATGAATATCTTAAGTATGGGGTGCAGAGGGAATTGGCCTGCCCCTTTTCTTTGGTCTGTGGAGACAGGACAAGGGGCAATGGCTGCAAGTTGGAGCACAGGAAGTTCCGCACTAACATGTGGAGGAACTTTTTCACAGGGAGGGTGACAGAGCCCTGGGACAGGCTGCCCAGGGAGGTGGTGGAGTCTCCTTCTCTGGAGATATTCAAGACTCATCTGGACGCCTATTTGTGCAGTATGAGCTAGGGAGCTGCTTTGGCAGGGGGGTTGGACCCGATGATCTCTTGAGGTCCCTTCCAACCCCTACAATTCTGTGATTCTGATTCTGTGATTCTGTGATCTGGACTGTATTCCTCACCAAGCCACCATATCCTTCAACACATCTCAGACAAGAACATGGTGATATTCCACACTCCAGAAAAAGCAGGGGATGATCATATATTATTTTTCCCAGCTCAGGGAAGGACACAGGACATGATCCTAATTTTATTTTCTTCTATTCTTCCCCTAGAGTAAGGATGGTGCCATTTTCTTCTGCAGCTGGGCTGTGAAGGGAGGCTGTGATCTAAGCCAGTGCCCCAGACTCTGACTGTCCCCAAGCTCTGCCCTTTCACGCAGCATAAGCTGATTTTACATTCATTTCTCCTGCACAGCTGCCAGACACCAAAATGTTCAAGGGGTCCTGAACTGCAGTAGAAATATTTCTGCAAAAGACACAGCTGTATTTCTTATGCTGAGCAGCCTTAGCCATCCCCAGTGTGGAGACTGAGAGTATTATGCAGTTGGCTCTGGCTGATTGATTGCTGTAGGGTCACGTCAAACAGCTGGATGGTCTTTACATCCATAAAACCAGCACCAGGCACACTGGCAGTGAACAGTCCCTCTAAACCCAATTTTCTATGGCTCTGCAGATTCCTCCTGCACATGGTTAAGAGTAGCCTGGTGACAAATCACGTGGAAGATTTCACCATCATCCTCAGCCCAAGCCACATGACTAGAAAATTAACTAAGTGCTAAACAAAACCTCTCAACCCAATAACAGGCAGTGTTAATTTACTGGCTCCCACTCTGTTAAAGCCTTCTCAGCAGCAGACTGGAGAGAAAAGCTGTCGTGTTCTTGCCTGCAGGGATGTTTTGATCAGCTGAAACTTTATCTACACTGACAAGACAGCAGTGAGCAAGTGTCAGAGCATTTTTATTCAGATCTCCACCACACCTTAGGAGTGCTCCCTAAGTCTCTGGGGGCAACAAAAGGATAAAAAACAACCCAGAAAATAAAACACTCTACTCTTGACTTCTCACCCAACTTTGGCAATGACTAAACATCCAGCAGGTGGGATATACTATCAGATTAGTATAAAATATATGACCTACTCCCCTTCTCAGAAAGAAAGACCTGAACCAAAAGCTCTGTGGACATCTTGAGAAGGGGCAGGTCATGCTTGTTTGCAAGAGCCAGACTACAGCCTATGCTCCAAAATAAGAAACAGTTGATCAATTAATAAAATATATATGAAGGGAATCAATTTAATGTAATCACCGTAAGTTGTAAAATTACTTCTTCAGTTCATCTTGGATGAAATATTCAATGTTCTCCCAGACCTCTCCTATTCTTTAAGCTGAGGAGAAACAGAGCATCTTTGTCAGTAGAGACAGCTGCCCAGGGGGCTGAGGCAGACCTACCATCTGTCCACAGCTGATCAGCTCATCCCCAATCCAGGTGATTATGTCCTCAAACAGTGGGGGAAATGAAAAATAAATGCAATGACTTCACACCAAGCAAACCCAAACCATATCTGAGGAGAAAAAGACAGACAGTAGAGAGACAGGTACAAAACTGAGGTTTACAGTCAGCCAGCAAGAAATCTGTAAGGCTGAACCCCCTACCATAAATGCAAGTAATCTCTGTGACAGCCCTTGTTGAAAGGATTGGAAATCTGAGGGAAACTGACTAAATACAATCGTATTAATTTAACCAAAAAAGAAAGCACCACCAGAGAAAATCAGTACTTCATTATGTTCCCATTCTTCCCAGCACACCTTATTGAGGAGAAAAGCAGCACACGATGAGCTCATTTTTGCTTTACAGACTTCATACAAGACACAGTCAAATTCACAGACCAATCACTTATAAAAGGATCCAAAAATGTGCATTATTTAAGCATCAACACAAGATGCCCCTCTAGTCCAGTACCTGTGCGCCACAGAGAGTATGTTTTTAAGTTACTCAAGGATGGCACACAGCTGGGGTACTTCAAGCAATTTCAAATCCCTTAATAAAAGGGTATCCCAAAATTATAAGTTTTAAACACCATAAATATGTTATCTATTTAAATATTCTGTTTCCTAAAGGCATATAAAGTAGTTATGAACATACTGCACTGTATGACCTACCATAAGATTATTCTGAAATTTCAAAAAGTCTCACCCAAGGAGAAGTTTAACATTTTTACTGTAATAATAAACTGTTCCTCATTGTAAACATCTAATATATAATCACAGCTGGGATCCATTCCAGCTGTCATGCTAGGAGATTGACATTTCATGGGTTAATGCACATGCTTCTTATCATATGACAATGGCAAGGAATCATAAAATTCTAATTTTGACCTAACAGCCCACAAATATTTTTAGTAGCATACTAAAAGAGTCATACTTAAAATGATACTATTTGTAAAGTTGCTTTTAGGCTAGCCATTTCTGAGGCAAGTGTCTGTCTAAGGCTCCCTTCTGTCTCCTTTCTGCCAGCAAGAACCAGTTTTCCTGGCCCATGTTCTTCATCCATAAAAATCTGTGGTCGTGTTTTGGCTCTAGCTGTTAGCAAAAATGAGGTTAGCGCTTTAACCCTCAGTGATGTTCATCTATATCATAGAGCTGGTGGTCCTGGCTAAGTAATACACAAATATCAGGGGTTTAATGCTCAACAAATTAGATGACAATTGAGATTCAGCATTGGTAAGTGTAAAAATGGAGACCTACAGTAAAACCCCTTCCTATATAAATATACATGCACAGATTGATGAATTCCAAGTTGAGTCTGAAAAGGAAAGCCCTTGGACTCATTCTGGACAGCTTCCTTACAATCAATTTAGGAGTCAGAATCAAAGCTCCTGGAAACCAGGTCGGTGGCAAGCTCCCTGCATCCAAGACAATGACAAGAATTTAGCATACTGCTTTCAGGAAGCAAACATGACATCATAGCCCAATCACAATGCTCCCAAAAGAAGGCAGAGCCCTGATCCAAGAGAGGCCTGTTTTCCCAGTTGGGTCAGAATACACAGCCCAAATACCAACCTGCCCTGCTCCGGACTCCTAGCAGCACTAGCATAGTGCATGTCTTATGCTTTACTTGTCCAAGATAGGGACTGTGAAGTTCTCAGGTTAGTTATTCTTCTGAAGTATGCATTATCATTAGCTGTTACAATTCTGGGTTTTCTTGTTAGCTGTAAGTGCTCAACCCTTTTTGTGACTCATACTAACTTTGGTTTCAGTATCATCTTTACAGCAAAGAGTTCTGGTTTTAATTAACACAGTCTGAAAAGGTATTTTCTTCCCTTTGTTCTTAGCCCATGCTAGAATTCAGCTGTAATGAGTCAATTCTCAATCTGCATTTTCTAAAACACTGGGTTTTGTCTCCATTTCTGAATATATAATTCTAGAATCAGCCACGGCCTTACAGATCTCAAATCCAATTCATCCAAATTCAGTCACTGTAATTAAAAGGAATTTCTGTGTCTTTTGATTTTACCACTCAGGCATTGCTACAATAAAAGCCAGTGAACTTAAGACAGTGATTTTTTTTACTGTGGATTTTGTTCCCACTTTTTCCTTCTCACAACCTTACCCAGGCCAAAAATTAAGACTGAAATGAAAGTGATTGTTTTTCTTGAGTCAAGTCAATCAACTGCAGAACAGTTTATGAGTAAAGAGGTACTATTTGGCTATGAAGACAAGACATTATTTATCTCATTAGAGGGCGTTCTGGGTTAGTTTATGCAAGGCATCACAGAACAGGAGAAGCCAGTACAGCTGCAGGCAAGGATTGGAGTTTTTCCTAATTTATATCCCAAGCAACAGCCAGAGCTCTGCCTGCATCTACACATATATCTCCAACAGACTTCCTGCTCCCATCAGGCACAAGCCTGTTAGGCTGGTAGCAGCTTTACTACTTTCTTGGCAGCAGTCCTAGCTTTCCTGCTGTATTCCTTGATTATGTGTACTTTGGGCAAGAGAGTAGGATGAAATAAAAACATGGGGACTTTTCATACTCCTTTATGTTTTATCCCACCATTTTCACATGCTAATTCTGGTCTCTAAATCAAACATTATGGAGTCTTGCCATTTTGTTTAATCACACCTGGACATTCATAGCCAAGGAGTCCTTGACCAGGCAGTTCTAGAGGCTCTTATGTCTTTCAGTGAAGAGAAATTTCACTTGCCAGATGACTAATTTTATTATTATTAATAATAATTACTATTATTGTTGTTGTTGGCATTATGTACCTTTTACGGGCAGAGAGTCTGCCTTACTCTGCCTCATCCAGAGCTGACAATCCAACACTGCGTGTGTGTAGATATGCGTATATGTATGTAGTGTGCACACATAGACAAGTAAACCGAGTACATAGCCCTGGAACCTTTAAAGACAGCTAACTGCCAGCAGCACCAACTTCCTCTCAAAAGGGAAAAGAAAAATACAGGTGCAGAGTAATTTGTGTGAGTAAAGAAGAGCATGGTAAGAAAACTCAGAGGAAGACCATCCTGGGAGCCACAACAGAAGGGCACCTGGACCCACCAATGCCTCCCAAATACCCCACCAAACACATGCTGCTGCCTCAAACCATCTTCCCAGGTGAGAGGCACGAAGTGGCTTCTCAAGCACCGCAGCAAGCAATATTACCGGCTCCGTTACACAGACAGAAAATTAACATGTGTGCTCCCCAACCAGCTCTGGGCGAATAAACCTGCCGCCTGTCAGCTCGCATCCTCACAGGCAGGAGGTAGCAGCTGGGGCAGCCGCCAGTACACGCTGTCTGACAGCACCCTCTCCAGAGGCCTGATATTATTACAGCCCTCACCTCTCTCTCCACGCATTGAATTAACTTGTTCTGACTGTGTGACAGCTCTGACGACTGCCTGCGTGGATGCAAGAAGCCGGGGTCACATGCTGCCACATGCATGGGCTGTCACCAACAGTGCCACTAAAACCAGACAAAACCTTGTCAAGGGAGATAAACTCCTCCAGAGGCAGAGGTAAGCGACTCAACTCATGGCATTGCTTGTGAGGGTTTTGTTCAGTTCAAGGACAGTATCCACTGACAGGAGAGCTGGATGCAGACAGAAAGGCGTGCACACGTGCTCGGACACGCGCGCTCATGCACACGCTCGGAGTGAGAAATGCAAAGGCAGACAGGAGCAAAGGCAGGAAAGCTGGCAGAGGCTCAGCTCACTGTCAGCACCCTCATGATAAAAGGGGCAAAGAAAATAAAGTACCAATTTTCCCCACAAACCTGTATGAGAAGGAAAAGAAGAAAAAAAAAAAAAAGAAACAAAGACAGAGGAAAACATATCTTCCTACTTTGAGATTATGTTCTGTATGTGACCAGAAATGAAACTAGTGTGCAGGGCAAAGGGTGTCCAAAGGAAAGCATCCTTTCTGAACTAGGCAGTTGGCACTTGCCGCAGTCCATGGTCCACCTGGCACAGACAGTCAAACCTAGCGGCAAAACTGCTTATTATTTATTTTTTTCTTTCTTGATCTCCATTCATGAACCTACATCCTAAACATGAAACCCACAGGTCATTGTGCTGTGACAACACTTTCAAAGAGAGTTCCTATGGAGTAAGCCCTGTCTTGGCTCTGAGCTGTGCTCCACAGGGGAGAGAGTGGTTTGGCTAAAAAATAAATTTGTTGTCTCCTTTTGATTTGAATTACAGAAAGTTTCCAGTCTACTCACTGTCTACTCTAAAACTAAAATACCAAAGAAATTAGTTTACTCTCTGTCTTACTTGCCACTGAAGCACTATGTGACAGAGAGATACAGCTTTTTTTCCTGCACGAATGAAAACATTCAGCTTACCAAGCATGTTTGATCAGGATATATTGAAAGCACTTACTGGAAATTATGTACACTTTGGAAGGTATATTTAATCCAGATATGGTCTGGCTGCTTCATATTCTTGCCATGACTCAAAGAAGCTTTCCTACAAGCTAAACACCATGTAAATGGAAGTTACAGCTGCTATACATTACCATCATCATAGAACCAGCTGGAGTATGCTGGTTTGGCCCACTGACTTGGTTGACATAGGGAAAAGGGAAGATAGGCTTCAGACAGATAGCAAGTGATTGTACAAAAAAGACATTTTTATGAGCTCTGCAAACAAAACTTACCCACGCAAAGGGTTCTAGCTCCATCCAGAGAAAATGAAATGTTATTTTATATCTTTAATGCATCAGTAATAAAAATGAGTTTAAATGGATAAGAATGAGCATGTGTTAAAAAAAATCATCCTTAAATGCATCTAATCTGTAAGTGTCAGGGAAAACTGATTAGTGATTAGTGATTACTCAGAGAAAATTGATAATAAGAGGGGATTTCTGTATCTCTGATCCTAAGCCAGCAGTGACCAAATATTATCTTTTTTCTATATAGCTCCTGTATGGAAACAATTAGTGTTCTTAATTAAAAGAAAAAAAAAACAAGTCAAATAAACAAAACAATAGGAAAATTGGCTGCAGTTGGCACATGTTCTAGCATTTCTAGGAAAGGATTCAAAGTCTCAACAAGTTCCTGACCCCAACGTGACCCTAAGAGCAGTGCTAGTGGGATGGAATGGGCCTGTTTTGCTTTTGCTTTTGCCATACTCTGTTCTGAAAAGCTCAGAAATAAGAGGGCTTCCAAAGCTTTACCTTCCACGAAATACCAAAATATCAGTGAACAAATAATAAGCCTATTTCTGCTTATTTTAACGACCACATTTGGCAACTGAAACCTTGTATTTTAGTTAAACCAGTTGGTGCTTTTTAAAAGCTTAAACTGAAAGCAAGTAAACTGACATGATGCTAATGTGACACCCATCTAATAGAAAGGTTGTAAGGATGAGCTACAGGCCTGTTAGCCTGACCTCGGTGCCAGGGAAGATTATGGAGGAAATACATGACAAACAGAGGATCAGGCCCAGCCAGCGTGGGTTCATGAAGGACAAGTCCTGCCTGACCAACCTCATCTCTTTCTATGACCAGGTTGTTGACATAGTCTACCTCAGCTTCAGCAAAGTCTTTGACACAGTCTCCCACAGTATTCTCCTGGAGAAGCTGTTAGTCTATGACTTGGACAGGTACACTCTTCGCTGGGTTAAAAACTGGCTAGATGGCCAGGCCCAGAGAGTGGTGGTGAATGGAATTAAAACCAACAGGCAACTGATCACAGGTGGTGTTTCCCAGGGGTCAGTACTGGGGCCCATTTCTTTAATATCCTTACTGATGATTTGGATGAGGGAATTGAGTGCACTCTCAGTAAGTCTGCAGATGACACCAAGTTGGGGGGCAGTGTTGATCTGCTGGAGCCATCCAGAGGAACCTGGACAGGTTGAATTGATGGGCAGAGGCCAATAGGATGAAATTCAACATGGCAAAGTGTCAGGCCCTGCACTTTGGTCATAACAACCCCAGGCAACAACACAGGCTTGGGGACAGGGTGGTTCAAACGTTGTACAGTGGAAAAGGATCTGGAGGTGTTGTTTGACACTTGCCTGGACATGAGGCAGAAGTGTGCCCAGGTGGCAAAGAAAGCCAATGTCATCCTGGCCTGCATCAGGGATAGCGTAGTCAGCAGGACCAGGGAGGTGATCACCCCCCTGCACACAGCTCTGGTGAGGCCGCACCTTGAATACTGTGTTCAGTTTTGGGCCCCTTACTACAAGAAAGACATCGAGGACTGTAGCATGTCCAGAGAACAGCAACAAAGCTGGTGAAGGGTCTGGAACACAAGTCTTACGAGGAGCAGCTGAAGGAACTGGAACTGTTGAGCCTGGAGAAGAGAAGGCTGAGAGGAGACCTTATTGCTCTCCCCAGCTACTTGAAAGTAAGTCGTGGTGAGGTGGGGGTCAGCCTCTTCTCACAGATTAGTAATGATAGGACAAGAGGAAATGCACCAGGGGAGGTTCAGGTTAGAAATTAAGAGAAATTTCTTCTCAGAAAGAGTGGTTAGGCATTGGAACAGGTTGCCCAGGGAGGTGGGGGAGTCACAGTCCCTCAGGGTGTTCAAGGAAAGATTGGATGAAGTACCTAGGGACATGGTTTATCTAGTAATACAGTTGTAGGGGGACAATTGGAGTAGGTGACTTTGGAATGATTCTGTGATTCTGTGAACATTAGCATCCTTTTCCACAAAATCATTTGGAGTAAAGTATTTTCAGGATAGTATTAAAGATAGTAGTGCAGGCACTTCTAACAGCAACAGGTACAAACAAAAAATGCAAAGCCAAACATCTGAAAGACTTGAAGGGTTGTTTTGGGGATTTTTTTCTCTGTTGGAGCTCTATACAGGTGTAGTCTTCCAGAAAAAAGCTCAAGAGAGCAATCTTCCATTGCATAACAAGATGCAACCTTAGGTTAGTGGCCTGTCTTAACTTATAATGAAAGAAAAGAAAATGAGAATTTAACTACCACATACGTCAATTCATTCTATTCATTCACAGGAAACCTTTCATTTTCAGAGGAAAATCTGATGTGCATTGAGTCAGGAGCTCCTGAAGTGGAGGACCCTGTTAGAATTATTTTATTTTTTTACTTCTTACTAGGTATTTTGTTCTATAAGCTTAATGAATTGTCACTCACATTCTTGAGTCATCTCTCACTCATCATCCCTATCAAACAGAAAAGGTATTCTTTTCCATTGACCCCCTCAATTTTGATAATATTCAACCTTCTTCTAGGGTATAATAATCCTTTTTATTTGAGGGAAAAAATAATCAATCTTACATCTATTCCTTAGGAACATGTAATGAAAACCCTATAAAGCACTGGGATGTACGTATATCTGACTGAGAACAGAATGTGACCAAATCCGACTCACCAACTTTTTCTGTCAGCGTACCAATTACAAGTAATTGGGATATTCCTGATCCTTATTTAGCACTGAGGTGGTACAGAGTGCTTGGTCTGTTGGAGAGCTTGTTTCGTTCAGGCCAGCATGTTCTCTGAGCCTTGTACCTTTTCCATCTCTGTGAACCAGCTGTGGAAAATTGTTCCTTTTTATCCTGCAGTTTCAAAAGTAACTTTGCTTTCTAACTCTCCAAGACAACAGCCTCCCTGTCACTGAACAGCGATCAATCTTCAAGCTATCATGATTTTTAACTGCCCGCAATCAATAAAAGATTTAATTATTTTACAGTCTTAATGCATAATGCCAATAGTATGATAGAGCTCCTTGATCAACAAGTGCCTCTTGCCTACCATGGCTTGCATGTGGAATTATACCTCTTGCATTTTTGTGTTTTCAGCTCTGGACACTACTGTTGATGGAAGCAATTGAAGATTGCAGTAGTGACAGCACAGTGCAACACACTGTGAGCTCAAAGCAGTTGTGAGCGGTTACATTGTTGTGAGCAGCTGATAACAACAGTTCAGTGCATTTGAAAACTTTGGCTTCTCTTTCCTTACTATACAGAAGTTGGAACAGAAATATATTGCAAAAGGAGACAGACATTTTAAAAAAGGGAGTTGGGATGCTAGTGAGAATGCCACTACTACCCAGTGTCTCCATTGTCTGCCGGGGGCTGCTCGATCTCTCCTAAGAACATGACTGCTCCGTTCAGCCTGAGGAATCCAAACCCCAATACTCATTTTCATTTCCATGTCCTGCCTGTGGCTGGGATGGATGGATGGATGGATGGATGGATGGATGGATGGATGGATGGATGGATGGATGGACGGACGGACGGACGGACGGACGGACGGATGGATGGATGGATGGATGGATGGATGGATGGATGGATGGATGGATGGATGGATGGAGTGAGTTAGTTTTCTTCAGAGTAGCCCGTACAGTGCTGTGGTTTGGATTTGTGCCCAAAACAGTCCTGATAACACACCCATGTTCTGGCTATCGTTGAAGGGTGCTTGCACAGTGCCAAGGCTTCCTCTGTTTCTTACTGCCCCCCAGGGCCCCCAAAGTGAGTAGGCTGCAAGTAGAAAGGCAAGAGGCTGGAGGAGACACAGCCCAGACAGCTGACCCCAACAGGACAAATGTGCCATATGACATCACGCTCAGCAGTGAAAGCTCAAGGACAGGGGGAGGAAGTGGCACATTCAGGGTTATGGTGTCTACCTTCCCAAGCAGCCATCATGCAAGATGGACAGCTGCCTGCCCATGGGAAGTACTGACTGAATTTCTCACTCTGCTTTGCCTGTTGTGCTGCTTTTGCTTTCCCTGTTTAAGTGTGTCTTCTTGCATTAGTCCTCTTGCCTTCCACACCCCACAGGAGAGGGTGTGATGGAGCCGCTGGGAGGGTGCTTGCCTGCTGGACAGAGTCAACCCACCACACACACACTTTTTCTTTTCAGTGCAAAACCCTAATAACTCTAGAAATCAGGTAGAAGATATCAAAGGTAATCATTATGGTTCCAATATATTGTTTTACATCTCTTTTAACATCCCTCTTTATGTAGTGGAACTGTGAACACATATCTTTTGCTCACCGTCAAAAAATATTTCTTGCAGACTGCTTAATTGGACCCTTTTTTTCTTAACTATTTTTTTAAATTCAAATACTGCAGTATGGTGGATTAGTTGCTGATGAAAGTCATTAATAAGGCAAATTAAGTTCTTGGCATTGGACAGAGAAAAGGGAAAGGCTGGGAAAAGCTTCATACATTTCATCTTTCTATCCATGTCTTGGAACAGCTCATAAAAGGAAGTGTCATGGTTAAGTATTTCATTTATCCCAATTTCTAGCATAAGGGAAGGCATTCCAGACACTCTCTAGGAGGAACTTACCAAAAGTACTTCTGCTGTGTTTCTATGTCCTCAAACTCCACAGCCTTAGTGTTAGTCCTGTGAACATGTTTTGTAACATGGTTTCCACATCAAACCATGTCCATCCTGGAAATAAATTTGACATAAAATTGCTTTCTTTATTATTGTCAGATTCACCTCATCCAGGTAGCAATATTTAACAACAAACTGTTAGGAGTATGCAAATGGCAGCATCTCGAGTTGACCAGCAAGGGTGGGCTGCTCCATGTCAGTTGCTCAGCATTGACATCTCTCCGTAACAGTTTCAGAGACAATGGAACAGTACTTGTAGAATGAAGTTCTTCTTCTTGCTGTTATGGACAGCTGCCTAAGGATTTAGCTAGAAAAAGTCCTAAAGTTGCTAAAAGGGGGCAAACAAGATTAATAGTTGCTTTACCTGCTCAGTTGTTAGCATCTTTCCACATAGCAAACCTCTGGGTTACTTTACCCTATTAACTTTTTAGTCCTTTAAATCTTCTGACCTGAGAGGGTGCTTCCCAGGTGCCCTATTAAAAGAACATCACAAGACTTCTGCTGCTCTGGTTTCACCAGGTGTTTCATCTAATTTGGGGGAGGGCAATCTCACCTAGGGTTTATTCTGTTATCTCACAGAGCCTTAACCTGAAAACCCCTGACAGCGTGCCCACAGCTGATGGATCTTGATGATCATGCCTTTTCAGCATATTTACAGTACGGACATTTTGTATGGTAATATGTAACAACTGCATTGTAATCTGTATTAACCTCATCAATGTGACTGTAGCTCACATTGAAGTAATTGCACTTGGTAACATGTGGTTTTATGATCATACACTGTAAAACAATTAAAAAACATATAAAAATAATACTTTTGACATTTTTACTCATAAAGATGCCTAAATATCTACGTTTCATTGGATTATGTTACAAGCTTAAATATTTCAGGGTTCTCAGCAGGACACCTGAATACAAAAATTGTTGTAATTTAATTATGTGTCTTAATGAGATTATCTAGACTTTCATCAGCCTGGAGCTTTATGGTGAACTTCTGAATGTCAAAACTACTTTTGCATAGCTGAATCTTGTTCAGAATCTGGCCTTGATGAAATTCATTTCAGTAAATTAGGCTGAGATAAGCTATGCAAATTTTAGATCATTAAAAGAAGAAAGAATCTTGCAAAAGAAAGTAATTGTTACACCATTAAATAATAACATAAAAAATTTCTAGCATTAATTATGTGTGGGCGCCTGGCTAGATGGTCCAGGCAAGAATTATATCTTGCTGTTGCTTGCAAAACAGCTATGGGAAAGCTTTGCTTCTTGCTGCACATTGAGACGAAGTAAATCACTGATAAGGAGTTAAAGCAATTGTAATAAGCTCCTGGTTCTGAGAAATTCCACTGTGGTGATACAAACCTGATGGCCTTTCTCCCTCACCTTTTCTCACGCTCAGCTAATTGGGGAGCAGCTGCAAAACCTCCCTTGAAAGTATATAAGCTGCAACTGTCTGGACTAAAGCAAATTGATTGCTCTTAACCGCATTGGTGTGCGATCTCTTCCAAGCACCGTCCCGCTCTTCCACAGACCCTGACTCTAAAACATTTCCCAGGAGGCAAAGGGAAAAATGCGACAATTGGCACCCAAAACAGGGACTGGGAAGAAGGTTTCGGAGATGGTTGCAGCAGGCAGACAGCTACTGAACAGGCCATAAGTGTTGCGGCAGCTGGAAGTGAGGTCGCTACCCACCCTCTGCATCCACTATGGAGTGGCAAGCTGCAGAGAAGCTGCTCTTAAGCATACTCTCCAAGAAAGGCAAGCAGGCGACTCCAACAGGGCTTTCTGAGGAGAAACTGACTCTGAGTATTTTCTCAAAGAAAAGCGAGCATTTGTCTCCGAAAGGGCTTATGCTTATGGACTTAATTAGGTGGGCTTGACAGTCGGGACACCTTGGGGAAGTCACGCTGATATTCAGTGCAATATTCAGTGTTTTTCAATTGAAAAACAGCAATCTAAAACTTCAAGGGTGAAGCGTTTGAGTCAGTCCCTTAAATCTACCAAAAAAAAACGAGTCAACACCAACTCCAACTTCTGTTGTTCATAATACCCCCTCGAGTCCAACTCCTAGCTGCCCTGCTTCCTCTGAAACTAGTTAGTCAGATTCTGAAGGGGAGGAAGTAGAGACTGAAATATGTAGACTTACTGGACGATTGCAAAAATTAGAGATATCAGAAAGAGAAAAATTACAGGATAGTAATCGACATAGTTACTCCATCATTGGCTTCTGCCCCTCCGAACCCAGGAGTTTGTAGCCCTCCCTCCCATTGGACTGGACTTATATGCGATGCGTAATGAAATTCCTCCACAATATGCTTTCTAAGAGACTAATTGAAAATGATGAAAAGTCTCTAAGACAGCTCCTTTTGTGGAGCAAAGAAAGGAATCTTACAACAAACGTGAATACAGCATTTGATTTACCTACTTGGGAAGCTATTGGAGTTCAAATTCTTGACAAACCCTCAGTTTGGGCAAAGGAAGCTAAGTTGTTAATAACTCTCAGGAAATTAAGTAAAAGGACTTTAACTGAAATGGGAGGCGGAATGCGTTGCTGCCACTTCAGCCCTTGCAGCTTTAACGCCAGTTCTGGGTTCTACAAGATTCAAAAAGAAAAAAAAATCTACTACAGAGAATGTGTTTTTGTTTCTGGGTGCTCTTTCACCCACCCCAGTTACTATGCTAAGTAAAAATGCTGTTTTATCAAAGCAAAGTTATAAATCTGTTGGAACTGAAGGGGAGCGAGTAGTGCACGTAAATCTGCCACCACGGTCTGCACTCCCCCCACTAAGATGCCTCTGGAAGGAAAAATGTGGAAACAAACATACAACCAACTGCCTTTAATATCTATCTGTCTCTAACTTTTTACTGAGCCTAAAACACCTCATGATGCAGTCGAAAAGTTAACCAAGACCAACAACTTCGGCTTGCACTTAAAAAGCTGGAAAACATGGAAGTGGGGCAGGCAATGGCATGCACTGTTGTTAAAAGGTTTGAGCCCTGACTCGAAAACTACAGAGAGGGAGAATCACCAACTAAGGCACAGAGGAGTGTTGCCCCCACAATTTATTAAACAAATAAAAGCAAGCAAATGGTGCTGGGGTACACAGTCAGTACCAGGTGCACCGGGAGTCTCCGCCCCACCAAGACGCACACCTAACGGTTCCAGTCCCTGGCTTATATACCTTCCAGGGTGTTGTGGTTTAGACCTCAGCTGAAAAGCTAGGTCCCACAAAAGTTAGAAAAAAAGTCCCCTGCCTCTTTAAGAGGTGGGGGATGGGTGAACGGAGGGAGCCGCGAGGAAGGAAAAAAAAACCAAAGCCCCACAGGTTGGGATAAGGATAGTTTACTAAACAACAGGGAAAGGTATGAAAACAACTAGCTACAGTGCTATTATATACAGTGCAAACCTCTCACCCCACTATGTAATTTGAGGCGTGCCCGAACCGCTGCCGACTCGGAGCCCCAAACACGGCACTCCCGATTGGCGGTCCCAAACCCCCCCCTCACCGCCGCCTGCCGCTCCGATCCAAAAGAGAAAGAACCAGAACTGGCACTGTACCTGCCCAGAACGGAACTTCCCGTGCCCGGAGCAGTTTCTGATTGTTCCGGAGTCGCCCCAGAACTGGCACTGCGCCTGCCCAGACTGGAACCTCCCGTGCCTGGGTCCGGAGTCACCCCTGCAGGGGGCGGGGGGGGGGGGGGCGGACCACCTGATCATGATGCAATTGGTATGGAATACTCTCAGGGCTAACATAGCCTGTTGCTGGGCTGAACCCAGGACGCAGGGATAACACAGCCCCCCCTGTGTAAACTGACAGGCTGGAGTGCTGCCAGAGGACCCCCACAAGACATAACCATATACATCTTAAACTGACATGTTGGAGTGCTGGCCAGGTAACCCCCACAAGACATCCTCTAGCTTTTGTCTTGCTAATGGTCGGGCAGCTGGTTCTGCTGGTTCAGGGCGGTAAGGGCCATACTATTCGACAGTCACAACCCGAAGGGGTTGCAGCCCTCGGCAGACCTTCCCAGCCGCAACACTGGTTCCCTATCCAGTCTTGCCCTCCTCTATGATCTCAGGGGTTGTCCCTCTTCCAAGTACCCAAATGAATTTTTAAGTTGCCCTTTTCTAATTTGTATGCTATGTATCTCTGTTTACTATTCATACAGGAGTATTCACAATAAAATTCCCACAGCAACTTAGTTTATGCTAAAATAAAGTCACTGAAGGCTCTAACCACCCAGGAACATGGAGGTTTGGTTATGGAGGTATGTAAGCCTCCCACCAGGGCAGGGTACTGAATGGCAGCTCTCAACTAGCACTGATGCTTCTCCTGAAGCAGCTGCCCAGTCTGAATAGGAGCAATGGAAATTAACCTCTCCCCAGGACATACACAGAAAAGAAATACATAAAATATGCCCCTTAAAAACTGGTGACTCCATCAATCTGAAAAGGCTGAAGCACTTATCAACATTACTAATATTACCATTACAACAATCAACACCATTAGCACACACTTTAAACTTAAAAAGCCACCCAGAAATACAATACTGGCAACCAGCAATAACATAGTCATAAATGCAAATGCATCCACTTACACTTTTACAGTTCAGCCATTCTCAATCTCCATGAACAGTGTCACATAAAAGGGCAGAAAAGAAACAAACTATTAACTCCTGAAGTGATGATAATATCCAGGAGTAACACATGCGTGCTTTCTCTGCTGCCTGCATCCCATACAATGTACAAACCATTACCAGACAACCTGAGCTCAGCCAGACCTTCCCACTGTCCTGTGCTTACTTTGATTGGTGGAAGCAAGGCTCAATCTGAGATACAGTATTTTCCAAGACTGTAAGAACAGTTCCTGCTTCAGCTACATGTGTTTGGCCTTTCCATCACAAGATGTCCCTTTCTTCAAAATAAATGAAACACTAAACAGAGAGACATCCTGATGTTAGATTTCAGAATTTGAGAATTTTTATCTGCCTGCAGTTCTCAAATCAAAGGCACTGCTGGCAGTGAGCATAAAGTCACTTCACTCTACACAAGTTTAAACCTCAGAGTGAAATGCTCTTGTCAGGCCTGTAGGATACGACAAGCATATGCTCCAGGTTCTGACATGACTTTCCACTTCTTTACTGGACTTTTCACTCGTGACACATGTGTCCATCCTTTTTCAGCAGTTCTCACAGCTGTTAAAACAAGAAAAGGTCCTTCCCAGAGAGGAGATAAGCTTTCTTCCTTTAAAACTTTATCTCCTGGCTCCAACTAATGGATCACTAACCCCAAAGGTGGTGTTTGGGCCATCATCCCAATCTCTCCATTATTTTAATCTTTTTCCAATGGTAATCACATATTTTTGGATATTGTGATCCTCAATTACATTATTCCCCAATGGCATTCCTTGGAAATAAGGCATACCATATAGCATGTCATATGGAGACAATCCAGTTTCACTATGTGGTTTTGTTCCTATGTTTAAAAGTGCCAACGGTAAGTAAAATGTGTGCCTTGGTCAGAATCAATATACTGGATTATCCCATATCTAGGTATTAAATGTTCCAACAAAATTTTAACCACAACTTGTGCCATAGCTCGTGCTACAGGGTAAGCTTCTACCCATTGTATTAAGTGATCTACTTTTACTAATACATATTTTATTCTCCCTACTTTGGGCAATTCAGTGAAATCAACTTGTACTTTCTCAAAAGGTCTGTAAGCTGTTTAGTTTCTGCCCATGGCCGCTTGTCGAAATACTCTACTATTTACTTTTTGACACGTTAAGCAACCTCGTGTAATTTGCTTTATTATCTCGAAAATTCCAATACAACCAAATTGTTTAAGAAAATGTTCACTTAATGCCTTTGTACCTCAGTGTGTTTGTGTATGCAAACGTTTCAATATCTGTCTGGTGTATGCTTTTGGAAACATTTCTCACCACTGCTATTTCTTTTGGTTCTCTTAATGCCCTTACAAATTCTTGGTGTATTAGATTCCTCCCTTGAGTATTGATCAAACCTCTTTCTTCCCAAATTTTCCCAAAAGTGTGGCCCACCCCATATGCATATATAGAGTTCCACTTTTTTTCTTTTAATAATTCCAGGGCTCTGCATAAGGCAGGTCCTGATTCCCCATGTTCTAAATTTTTATTTATTACTGCAATTATGTTGCAATTCCTCCAGGGGTAACAATACCCTACAGGTTTTTTGATTCCTGCCCAGTCTTGTGCTGGACAATGGGCAGACGTAGGAAGAACTCTATATGCAGTTTGGTTTGATGTATTTACAAATAAATAAAAAGGTTTTTCTAGATCCGGGAGGTCCAATACAGGTGCTTGTATTAATGTAATTTTACCTTTTCACTATAATTTTCAAGCCATGGTCTACAATATCCTAAAAATCTCAATACTTGCTTAATCTCCTTTTTAGTTCATGGAGGTACTCTATCAGGATCTAACTTTTTCTTCCCCATACTTAGCCAATGTCCTAAGTATTTTAATACTCTTTCCCCCCAAAAAATGAACAATTTAATGGTGGCGTTTTGGGTCCCCTCTTCAGTTTCTCCCGATATTAATAGATCGTCTACATATTGTAATAATTTTACCTCCTTGGGTAGAGTGAAATCTCTTAGAACTTTTTCTAAAGTTTGTCCAAATAGATTTGGTGACTCTGTAAACCCCTGTGATAACACAGTCCACCTGAATTGTTGTTTTCGTCCCGTATCAGGGTCCTCCCATTACTACACTATACCAAGTGTATTTGGGAGATATATGACTCAATAAGGTATATGGAGTTGCCACCACAGGGAATTTGGTACTTGTTAAATTTGTCGCCTTGACTCTGAATGTCCAATTTTAATTTCAAAATTAAATCCCTTCCAAAAAAAAGCTATATTCTGCTTCCGGGAGCAAAAGTAAATTATTGCAGCAGATTTTCTTCTTTGTCAAAACTCCACACCCTCTCATGGCTGATGCAGCAGCCTCAGCTGCACGAGCATTGAAAATGGGCAGCTAACTTTAAAAAAAAAATTAACCTGGAAAACAGAAATCCCCGTTCGGGTTGATTAATAGCTGCTTACTTGAGAAAAAATTGCCCACTTCCAAGACTTAATACTGGAGCAACTGACTAAGGGTCATATGAAGCCTTCCACAGGTCTGTGTAACATGCAAAAATTTTAAAAGATTGTTTTTTGGTTTTTTTTTTCAAAAGGTGTCACTGGGTGTGCTCCCACTAAGCATGAAAAAAAAAATTTAAAAAATTCACCCACTATGTGCCAGGCTTATGTAGCCTGAGTGTTTGCTCCGGTACAAAAAACACATCCTGATCTAGTATTTTATCATTGTATAGTTGATATATTGATTGTTGGAAAAAACTTGGATGTTGAAAGTTTGATTCATGAGTTAACAGTGCATTTGAAAAGGAAGGGATTACAGATTACTCCACAGAAAATTCAAAAGAAGCCAGTGGGAAAATATTTGGACTGACAGATTGATAAAAGTACCGTAACACCTCAAAGGATTGAAATCAAAGCTGAGGTTAGCATCTTAAATGATGTTCAAAAGTTTCTTAGAGATATTAACTGGATTATTGTGTGGGACTATGCATCAGTATTTTATTACCTATATTCGCAGCCACACTGCGCTGACTAACCCAAGGTCTAGCAGGGAGAAATCAGAGAGTAGACAGGCTGGTAACACTGGCATGGGCTGCTCCCTCAGCACACAGCTTTGCACAAGCTTTTAAGTCACATGAATTTTCTTTCATCAATCTGCTAAGGTGCTTCAACAACAATGCCACTTATCTGTTATTGAGACTAAAGGGCTTGTACAGTTATGCCTGGATCATCAGCAATCCACCAGTGGCCTTGCCCCTGGCATGAATCCTCATGCAAAGCCATGGTAGAATGTATGACTCAAACTCTCAAGCGTTTGCTTCACAAACAAAAAGGGGGAGAGAAGGATATCTCTCCAGCTGGTTGACTGAACAAAAGTCTTTATGTTTTGAACTATTTAAGTTTGCCACAGGACAGTTTGGTACCTCCAATGGTGAAACATGCAGTAGGTTTAAAAGGAGGTTTAAAATAAGAAAAAGAGAAAACAAACAAAACAAAACAACCCCCCCCCCAAAAATAGAAAAAGGTTAATATTAGGTGTTAGTAAGAAATGAAGGTACTATATTACAGGTACTAACTTGGGGAAGGAGATCTATCTGTGTTATTACACATACGGGAACCAAGCAGATAAAGCAGTAGATCCGGAAAAAAGCAAGGCTGTGTGAACCAGGATGGGATCCTGATCACAGTAACTGGAATCAAGTGTTCCAAGTGCAGCCACAAAGGACTGTGAGTTTTGTTGCGGGACATTTTGAACCATCTAATAGTCTTTTAAACATGTATCTGTTAGTATTAAATGAAAATTAGGGAAATAGTGATTTCTGCACAGCCTAAGATCACAGACTGCAATTGGTGTCTGCACTAAAACTTAAGGCTTATGTTATCTGCACTTCTGAAACTCCTGATTGGCAAAGCAAACCAGTACAACAGCAAAGGTATTAAGGCACTTAGCTACAGATAAGGATTCTGTAAGACATTCAGCAGCTGATTTGCGCTGCAGGCTCAAAGACACGGTTGTGAAAATTTTGAAGGGTATGTGCTGCAAGAATCTGACTGACCACTCTCAGTCAATTCATGTGAGCATTCAGAAATTAACAGATCAAACACAAAAGACACAATAACAAAAAAAAAAAAAAAACCAAGAGAATTCTCTGGATTGCACAATTCGTTTCAGGAGTGGGAAATTTCAGGATGGATATTGTCAATGGTCAAATTTGGATTACTGAATTTGGCAATTATGGTACTTGTCTTACATTTACTGCCATGCTTGTTGACCTTTCTGCAAAGCGCCCTTGCAGAGACCTCTAAAAGCAGCTTTTGTGACGCAGATACTAAAAGGCAAAGAAATTTGTCGAGGAGGAAAACAGGCCTGCCAGCAACCTGGATCTCCGCAAAAAGACACCGGACCTGACAGTACCGCTGAAATTCCAAGAAAACAGTAAAATTGCACAGCCAAGAAGGATTTAGTAATCACATTTTCGAAACACAGCATCCTTGAAAGCAGGCGTACAGACTACCTCCAACCAAGAAGGAGTTCTGAGGAAGTAAATGGACATAAGTGAACGTGCCATGAACCAGCCATAATGAGATGACCAAAAAGCAGCAGGTGTGCAGATAATTTTAAGGTATTAAAAGAAAAATATCAATGTTTAGCTTTTTAGAATTCCACCATCCATTACGCTTTAAAGGACCCAGTAATGCAAAGCCCTCAAACACCACAGAGCCTGCCGCTGAGGTCAGCACCCAAAACCAGTGTCTTAAAGACCACTTAAGGCTTGCCTGCCGTGGCTGAAACTAGGCTGGCTCTTCAACAGCCAAACATGTGCCTACCACCTGTAGCACTTATGGGCTCTGGTGCAGGCTTGTGGGGAAGGACCTGGTGGCAAAGGGCTGCAGAGAGCAGGGTGGCAGCGAGCTTGGCAGAGGGGCTGCGTCGTCACGCCGGGTTTGCTCCTGCTAACTGCTAGCAGCCAGCGCATGGAGCCAGGTGCTGCTGCCTGCCACAGGGCCTGCACACCCTCACCCCAGGAGCAGACCATTCAGTGGGGGCTGCAGGGGGGGAGGGGTCCTCCCCTTTGGCTTGGAACGCCCCAGTGCTGCGCAGCCACCCCACCCCGCAGAGGCTGCCACTGTACTCAGCACCCGGAAACAGTGCCTTTGTGACACAGGCGCTGTCGCCAAGGGCACCGCAGGCAACGGCCGTACTGCGGGCACTCTGTCACCTCCTGCGCTGGTGGTGACACGCCCTTGGTTCTTGTAGCTGCCACGAGCTGTTGCTGCTGGCTGCCATGAACCTGTTCACTGTCTTCGTTCTGCTGGCCCTGTTCTGGCCTGTGCAAGGCACCTGGGAGACCTGCACGTAAGTAGCCCCAAGCTCTCAAAGGGAGCTTGGGCAACCCTTATGGGATTCACGGGAGGGTGCCAGCTTGACTCCCTCAGGCAGGCCACAGCTTCCCCAACTCCCTGTGGGAGCCTCAGGTCCTTGCCAGCACCAGGCTGCTGGCACCGTTTGTCTGTGGGGCTACAGCAGGAACAGGGGCGGACGGACGCACGGCCCCTGGGGTTCCGTGTCCCTGATGTCCACAGAGCGCCTTGTGGGGAGGGAAGACGCCTGACCTTCAGCAAGCCCTTGAGCGGGACAGTAACGAGCTTCTGCTTACAGGACCTGTGGGCTCCGGCCTATGGCTCAGCACTACGGCAAGTCGCGCGTCGTGGGTGGCACAGATGCCCTGCCCGGGGCCTGGCCCTGGATCGTCAGCATCCAGAATCCCTGGAAACCGGGCACAGGGCACGTATGCGGCGGCTCCCTCATCGACCCAGAGTGGGTCCTCACCGCAGCTCACTGCTTTGTCAACGCCTGGTAAGGAGGAGCAGGCAACGGCCATATCCCCACAACACTCCCAGCTTCCCTGTCCATGGCCCCAAGTGCCTCTCCCATCCCTTTTGCTTGTCCTGCGCCCAGTGGCTGGACACTCCCCAGCCCAGCTCAGGAGAAAGCTGGGCTCGTCCCACTGCTTCCTAGCAGCCTCCAGCTCCACGTGCCTCGGGCCCGAGGCGTGCCAGGGCGGTCGCACCCTCCGTAGCACCGCTCTCCCCTCTCCCTCGTCAAGCAGATGCCAGGCAACTGCTGGGCCGTGGCAGCACGTGGCTCTGCTGCCTCTGAGTGCTCGTCTCTCCATCTGCCTTCCAGGCACGTCACGATGTGGCACGTGGTGATCGGTACCACACACCTGACTCATCTGGGTCCTGAGGCCCAGGTGCGCGGTATCCGGAGGCTGATAATTCATGAAGACTATTACAACGTCACCCAAAAGAACGACATTGCGCTGCTGGAATTGGACCAGCCTGTCCTGTGCAGCGCCTACACCCAGCTGGCCTGCGTGCCCGATGCCACACTGAGAGTGTCCCAGCTGACCACCTGCTACTCCAGCGGTTGGGGTGCCATGATGGAGGGAGGTGAGTTCCCAAACACTACTCGCGGGCCCGACTGCAAGCTCGGCACACTGGGGAGGAGGGCTGGGCTTCCTGACAGCAGAGGCAAAATGTCAGCACGCTCAGGCTGTGGGGATGTGTGCCTATAGAGAGCAGGTGGGCCTGACCCATTACCCAAAGCGAGACAGGAGGCAAACACCGCTCCAATGCCTTCAAGAGGCCAAGCCAAGACCTAGGGAAGGGCTTCACCCACACTGGGGAGGAGAGCTGGCAACACGCTGACGCATTCTTTTCTCTACTCACAGCTTCATCAACCGATGTGCTGCAGGAGGCCAAGGTCAACCTCATCAACCTCCGCCTCTGCAACAGCAGCGGGTGGTACCGAGGGGCCGTCCACACCCACAATCTGTGTGCTGGCTATCCCCAGGGTGGCATTGACACCTGCCAGGTAGGAGCGTGCGGCAAGTCGGCCCCCAGCACCACAGGCAGCCCTGTCACAGCGGCCCAAACAGCCCCCGGCGCGTGCTTTGCCTCGCAAGTCACCCTCCCACTGCTGCTGGCACTCACTTCTCCTTCCCCGTGGGCAGCTCCCTCCTTGCCCAGTGCCCGCCCTTGCCCACCCAGAGCTCTTGGCAGCCCACAGGCCCACATCCCAGCCCTGCAAGATCCGCCTTCCACACACCCAGGGTGGCTGCGCAGAGCTGAGGGAGAGCCCAAACTTCCTCTGAGGGAAGGAGCCAGCCCTAGTGCTGACAGCGGCCAACCAACATCACCAGAATCCTCTCTCCTCCCCTGCAGGGTGACAGCGGTGGTCCTCTCGTGTGCAAAGATAACAACGCCGAATACTTCTGGCTTGTTGGAGTCACCAGCTGGGGCTGGGGCTGCGCAAGAGCAAAGCGGCCCGGGGTCTACACCTCCACCCAACACTTTTACAATTGGATCCTCCACCAGATGGGAGTGCGCTCAGCAGGAAGGGGTGCTCCAACAGCACACAGCCGTTTCACCACCACCTCAACCCCCTTACACAAGCCAGAGCCCACACCAACACAATCGGACGGCTTCACCTCCAGCCCTTCTCCACAGCAGAAAATCGTGGAATTTTTCACCTGGATGCTAGAGTTCCTGAGGGGCTTAATGGCCCAAAAGACTTGAGCAACCAGGAGGGCCGCAATCCCACCCATGCGGCACCGTACCACCACCATCTGCTGCTGCAGCAATGCCCACCCATCCTCAGTATCTCCGCCCTGCCCACCCATCCTCAGTGTCACCGCCCTGCTCTGTCCCGTCCACCCTCCTTGGGGTTCCCACAGGTGTTGTCGTTCCAGTTTGTTCTCGTAATAAAATTGCCTCTCTTCGTGGCTAACCACGCTTCAGCTCAGTCTCCTGGGCAAGGGCCAGCATTTCCACGCCCCGCACGTGCAAAATCAGGCCGCAGGCACAAAGGGCACAAAGGGGGAGAGTCACTCGAAAGGGCTGACTCCATGTCTGCTCAGAGGGGAGGCTGCTCTCAGCCACCGTGGCTTGGAGCGGCCAATCACACCGTGCCGAGAAAGAGGACAGGAAAATCCAATGTGACACGACAGGCGACGCAATCTGGGGGGATGCCTTAACGCACCAAAGCTGACGATGAGGGCCTGCCCTAAGCCTGTGCTAACCAAAGAGAGCACGGGAAATGCCTGAGCATGACAAGAGAATATGCTGACCACAGCAACCGGGCTGAGATGCTCGCAGCAGTTACAAGTGCCCTGAGGAAGAGCCAGGTCTTGCGGGCGGTCAAGGGCGGGGTCATGGGAGAGGTGGCACCGCTTCACAGGCAACCGAATGAACAGTTGGGGTCACGCTGGGGAGAGGAGTCTGGCAGCAACAGCTGTACCCTGGAAACCCCCTCGGTAACGCCACAACAGTCCGAGGAGGCATGGCTAGCAGCACCTGACCCACCAAATCTGCTCCCCAGTGCGGAAATCGGGGAGCAAAACACAACAGCGGGTATGTATGTCCCTGGGCTTGGAGGAGACAAGGAGACGGAGAAAGGGAGGAGCCAAGGAAGACCACCGGGACGCATAAGCACACAAGATGGAGAGAAGAGGGGATCAGAGAGCCAGTCACACAGAAGCACGCTGCTGGCTGCTTTGCTTGTTTGACTGAGCGCTGCACCAAATCACCACCATACATCACACGTTCTTCCTGAAGAGTGATTCCAAGCCCTTCTCTGTGTGGCGCCACTCTGCACCCGGGCTGGGGTGGGTCCAGAGGCCTGGCCGCTAGCAACGGCAGCAGGGCAGCAACACAGGGGATGGAGACCCAGCAGCCGGAAACACACACTGCCTAGGGCCAGCCAGCTACCCGTGGGAGCACCCTGTGTGTCTGCCTGCGTGTGCGGGTGCGTGCGTGAAGCTCACTAGCAGACCTGAAGCTGGACTAGCTCACCAGCAAGAGGAGATACAGACCTGCAATGTCCCAAGGGCTGTGCCACTTACTGGCTAATCACCTTGGCAGGCATCCACAGATTTTAATGGAACTTTGGGGGTTGGACCCGATGAGCTCTCGAGGTCCCTTCCAACCCCTACGATTCTGTCATTCTGTGATTAAATCCCACGCTCATGTTGAAGGGATCCATGAGCACGCCCGTGTGGCTTCACGCCCGCCAAGTACCCGAGCACCACACAGCCGCTTGCTCCCTCCGTCGCTAGTGGGATGGGGAGGAGGACGGAAAAAACACCTCATGTTGACATAAAGACCCTTTACTAGCATCGGAAAGGAAGAGGAAGAGGCATTCAGAGTAATAGTAATAATAAAGCGACAGGACGAACAATTTTCCTCACGCTCTGCAGAAGAAGTGATGCACAAACACAACGGCTCGGCCACTGTGGAGCTAAACAAAAGCCACCATGCCCAGCCTGCTTCCAAGCAGCAATCCCGCCTCCCGGACAGCTTCCCAGCTTACAGACCGAGCGTGACGTTAGATGGTATGGCATATCCCTTTGGCCAGTCTGGGTCGACTGTCCCGGATGTGTCTCCCCCCAACTTCTTACACAGCCCCAACCTGCTTGCTGTGGTGGCGTGGAGCAAGGAGCAGCAAAGGCAGAATGGCCCGTGGGGCTGAGAGCCGAAGCAGGAGCACCCTGCTCTGTTGAGAGCTTCAAACTGCATGCCCTGGGCCACGCATACCAGGCAGCACCACAGCCCTGGCCCCTGTGCGCCCAAAATATCAAGAGAACTCAAAGACAGCAAGGACGCAAAGCCTGCCAGAGGCTGTTGCTGTGGCTGACACAGCCGGCGTGGCCTGTGCTGCAGTTGCATTTCACTGTGCTTCATACAGGAAGCTTGACACGGCTTGGGCGGGCTTGGGTTATTTCACTTACGCATCCCTGCTTGCCTGCCGTGGCTGAAACCAGGCTGGCTCTTCAACAGCCAAACATGTGCCTACCACCTGTAGCACTTATGGGCTCTGGTGCAGGCTTGTGGGGAAGGACCTGGTGGCAAAGGGCTGCAGAGAGCAGGGTGGCAGCGAGCTTGGCAGAGGGGCTGCGTCGTCACGCCGGGTTTGCTCCCGCTAACTGCTAGCAGCCAGCGCATGGAGCCAGGCGCTGCTGCCTGCCACAGGGCCTGCACACCCTCACCCCGGGAGCAGACCATTCAGCGGGGGCTGCAGGGGGAGGGGGGGTCCCCCCCTTTGGCTTGGAACGCCCCAGTGCTGCGCAGCCCCCCCACCCTGCAGAGGCTGCCGCTGTGCTCAGCACCCGGAAACAGTGCCTTTGTGACACAGGCGCTGTCGCCAAGGGCACCGCAGGGAACGGCCGTACTGCGGGCACTCGGTCACCTCCTGCGCTGGTGGTGACACGCCCTTGGTTCTTGTAGCTGCCACGAGCTGTTGCTGCTGGCTGCCATGAACCTGTTCACTGTTTTCATTCTGCTGGCCCTGTTCTGGCCTGTGCAAGGCACCTGGGAGACCTGCACGTAAGTAGCCCCAAGCTCTCACAGGGAGCTTGGGCAACCCTTATGGGATTCACGGGAGGGTGCCAGCTTGACTCCCGCAGGCAGGCCACAGCCTCCACAACTCCCTGTGGGAGCCTCAGGTCCTTGCCAGCACCAGGCTGCTGGCACCGTTTGTCTGTGGGGCTACAGCAGGAACAGGGGCGGACGGACGCACGGCCCCTGGGGTTCCGTGTCCCTGATGTCCACAGAGCGCCTTGTGGGGAGGGAAGACGCCTGACCTTCAGCAAGCCCTTGAGCGGGACAGTAACGAGCTTCTGCTTACAGGACCTGTGGGCTCCGGCCTATGGCTCAGCACTACGGCAAGTCGCGCGTCGTGGGTGGCACAGATGCCCTGCCCGGGGCCTGGCCCTGGATCGTCAGCATCCAGAATCCCTGGAAACCGGGCACAGGGCACGTATGCGGCGGCTCCCTCATCGACCCAGAGTGGGTCCTCACCGCAGCTCACTGCTTTGTCAACGCCTGGTAAGGAGGAGCAGGCAACGGCCATATCCCCACAACACTCCCAGCTTCCCTGTCCATGGCCCCAAGTGCCTCTCCCATGCCTTTTGCTTGTCCTGCGCCCAGTGGCTGGACACTCCCCAGCCCAGCTCAGGAGAAAGCTGGGCTCGTCCCACTGCTTCCTAGCAGCCTCCAGCTCCACGTGCCTCGGGCCCGAGGCGTGCCAGGGCGGTCGCACCCTCCGTAGCGCCGCTCTCCCCTCTCCCTCGTCAAGCAGATGCCAGGCAACTGCTGGGCCGTGGCAGCACGTGGCTCTGCTGCCTCTGAGTGCTCGTCTCTCCATCTGCCTTCCAGGCACGTCACGATGTGGCACGTGGTGATCGGTACCACACACCTGACTCATCTGGGTCCTGAGGCCCAGGTGCGCGGTATCCGGAGGCTGATAATTCATGAAGACTATTACAACGTCACCCAAAAGAACGACATTGCGCTGCTGGAATTGGACCAGCCTGTCCTGTGCAGCGCCTACACCCAGCTGGCCTGCGTGCCCGATGCCACACTGAGAGTGTCCCAGCTGACCACCTGCTACTCCAGCGGTTGGGGTGCCATGATGGAGGGAGGTGAGTTCCCAAGCACTACTCGCGGGCCCGACTGCAAGCTCGGCACACTGGGGAGGAGGGCTGGGCTTCCTGACAGCAGAGGCAAAATGTCAGCACGCTCAGGCTGTGGGGATGTGTGCCTATAGAGAGCAGGTGGGCCTGACCCATTACCCAAAGCGAGACAGGAGGCAAACACCGCTCCAATGCCTTCAAGAGGCCAAGCCAAGACCTAGGGAAGGGCTTCACCCACACTGGGGAGGAGAGCTGGCAACACGCTGACGCATTCTTTTCTCTACTCACAGCTTCATCAACCGATGTGCTGCAGGAGGCCAAGGTCAACCTCATCAACCTCCGCCTCTGCAACAGCAGCGGGTGGTACCGAGGGGCCGTCCACACCCACAATCTGTGTGCTGGCTATCCCCAGGGTGGCATTGACACCTGCCAGGTAGGAGCGTGCGGCAAGTCGGCCCCCAGCACCACAGGCAGCCCTGTCACAGCGGCCCAAACAGCCCCCGGCGCGTGCTTTGCCTCGCAAGTCACCCTCCCACTGCTGCTGGCACTCACTTCTCCTTCCCCGTGGGCAGCTCCCTCCTTGCCCAGTGCCCGCCCTTGCCCACCCAGAGCTCTTGGCAGCCCACAGGCCCACATCCCAGCCCTGCAAGATCCGCCTTCCACACACCCAGGGTGGCTGCGCAGAGCTGAGGGAGAGCCCAAACTTCCTCTGAGGGAAGGAGCCAGCCCTAGTGCTGACAGCGGCCAACCAACATCACCAGAATCCTCTCTCCTCCCCTGCAGGGTGACAGCGGTGGTCCTCTCGTGTGCAAAGATAACAACGCCGAATACTTCTGGCTTGTTGGAGTCACCAGCTGGGGCTGGGGCTGCGCAAGAGCAAAGCGGCCCGGGGTCTACACCTCCACCCAACACTTTTACAATTGGATCCTCCACCAGATGGGAGTGCGCTCAGCAGGAAGGGGTGCTCCAACAGCACACAGCCGTTTCACCACCACCTCAACCCCCTTACACAAGCCAGAGCCCACACCAACACAATCGGACGGCTTCACCTCCAGCCCTTCTCCACAGCAGAAAATCGTGGAATTTTTCACCTGGATGCTAGAGTTCCTGAGGGGCTTAATGGCCCAAAAGACTTGAGCAACCAGGAGGGCCGCAATCCCACCCATGCGGCACCGTACCACCACCATCTGCTGCTGCAGCAATGCCCACCCATCCTCAGTATCTCCGCCCTGCCCACCCATCCTCAGTGTCACCGCCCTGCTCTGTCCCGTCCACCCTCCTTGGGGTTCCCACAGGTGTTGTCGTTCCAGTTTGTTCTCGTAATAAAATTGCCTCTCTTCGTGGCTAACCACGCTTCAGCTCAGTCTCCTGGGCAAGGGCCAGCATTTCCACGCCCCGCACGTGCAAAATCAGGCCGCAGGCACAAAGGGCACAAAGGGGGAGAGTCACTCGAAAGGGCTGACTCCATGTCTGCTCAGAGGGGAGGCTGCTCTCAGCCACCGTGGCTTGGAGCGGCCAATCACACCGTGCCGAGAAAGAGGACAGGAAAATCCAATGTGACACGACAGGCGACGCAATCTGGGGGGATGCCTTAACGCACCAAAGCTGACGATGAGGGCCTGCCCTAAGCCTGTGCTAACCAAAGAGAGCACGGGAAATGCCTGAGCATGACAAGAGAATATGCTGACCACAGCAACCGGGCTGAGATGCTCGCAGCAGTTACAAGTGCCCTGAGGAAGAGCCAGGTCTTGCGGGCGGTCAAGGGCGGGGTCATGGGAGAGGTGGCACCGCTTCACAGGCAACCGAATGAACAGTTGGGGTCACGCTGGGGAGAGGAGTCTGGCAGCAACAGCTGTACCCTGGAAACCCCCTCGGTAACGCCACGACAGTCCGAGGAGGCATGGCTAGCAGCACCTGACCCACCAAATCTGCTCCCCAGTGCGGAAATCGGGGAGCAAAACACAACAGCGGGTATGTATGTCCCTGGGCTTGGAGGAGACAAGGAGACGGAGAAAGGGAGGAGCCAAGGAAGACCACCGGGACGCATAAGCACACAAGATGGAGAGAAGAGGGGATCAGAGAGCCAGTCACACAGAAGCACGCTGCTGGCTGCTTTGCTTGTTTGACTGAGCGCTGCACCAAATCACCACCATACATCACACGTTCTTCCTGAAGAGTGATTCCAAGCCCTTCTCTGTGTGGCGCCACTCTGCACCCGGGCTGGGGTGGGTCCAGAGGCCTGGCCGCTAGCAACGGCAGCAGGGCAGCAACACAGGGGATGGAGACCCAGCAGCCGGAAACACACACTGCCTAGGGCCAGCCAGCTACCCGTGGGAGCGCCCTGTGTGTCTGCCTGCGTGTGCGTGTGCGTGCGTGAAGCTCACTAGCAGACCTGAAGCTGGACTAGCTCACCAGCAAGAGGAGATACAGACCTGCAATGTCCCAAGGGCTGTGCCACTTACTGGCTATACACCTTGGCAGGCATCCACAGATTTTAATGGAACTTTGGGGGTTGGACCCGATGAGCTCTCGAGGTCCCTTCCAACCCCTACGATTCTGTCATTCTGTGATTAAATCCCACGCTCATGTTGAAGGGATCCATGAGCACGCCCGTGTGGCTTCACGCCCGCCAAGTACCCGAGCACCACACAGCCGCTTGCTCCCTCCGTCGCTAGTGGGATGGGGAGGAGGACGGAAAAAACACCTCATGTTGACATAAAGACCCTTTACTAGCATCGGAAAGGAAGAGGAAGAGGCATTCAGAGTAATAGTAATAATAAAGCGACAGGACGAACAATTTTCCTCACGCTCTGCAGAAGAAGTGATGCACAAACACAACGGCTCGGCCACTGTGGAGCTAAACAAAAGCCACCATGCCCAGCCTGCTTCCAAGCAGCAATCCCGCCTCCCGGACAGCTTCCCAGCTTACAGACCGAGCGTGACGTTAGATGGTATGGCATATCCCTTTGGCCAGTCTGGGTCGACTGTCCCGGATGTGTCTCCCCCCAACTTCTTACACAGCCCCAACCTGCTTGCTGTGGTGGCGTGGAGCAAGGAGCAGCAAAGGCAGAATGGCCCGTGGGGCTGAGAGCCGAAGCAGGAGCACCCTGCTCTGTTGAGAGCTTCAAACTGCATGCCCTGGGCCACGCATACCAGGCAGCACCACAGCCCTGGCCCCTGTGCGCCCAAAATATCAAGAGAACTCAAAGACAGCAAGGACGCAAAGCCTGCCAGAGGCTGTTGCTGTGGCTGACACAGCCGGCGTGGCCTGTGCTGCAGTTGCATTTCACTGTGCTTCATACAGGAAGCTTGACACGGCTTGGGCGGGCTTGGGTTATTTCACTTACGCATCCCTGCTTGCCTGCCGTGGCTGAAACCAGGCTGGCTCTTCAACAGCCAAACATGTGCCTACCACCTGTAGCACTTATGGGCTCTGGTGCAGGCTTGTGGGGAAGGACCTGGTGGCAAAGGGCTGCAGAGAGCAGGGTGGCAGCGAGCTTGGCAGAGGGGCTGCGTCGTCACGCCGGGTTTGCTCCCGCTAACTGCTAGCAGCCAGCGCATGGAGCCAGGCGCTGCTGCCTGCCACAGGGCCTGCACACCCTCACCCCGGGAGCAGACCATTCAGCGGGGGCTGCAGGGGGAGGGGGGGTCCCCCCCTTTGGCTTGGAACGCCCCAGTGCTGCGCAGCCCCCCCACCCTGCAGAGGCTGCCGCTGTGCTCAGCACCCGGAAACAGTGCCTTTGTGACACAGGCGCTGTCGCCAAGGGCACCGCAGGGAACGGCCGTACTGCGGGCACTCGGTCACCTCCTGCGCTGGTGGTGACACGCCCTTGGTTCTTGTAGCTGCCACGAGCTGTTGCTGCTGGCTGCCATGAACCTGTTCACTGTTTTCATTCTGCTGGCCCTGTTCTGGCCTGTGCAAGGCACCTGGGAGACCTGCACGTAAGTAGCCCCAAGCTCTCACAGGGAGCTTGGGCAACCCTTATGGGATTCACGGGAGGGTGCCAGCTTGACTCCCGCAGGCAGGCCACAGCCTCCACAACTCCCTGTGGGAGCCTCAGGTCCTTGCCAGCACCAGGCTGCTGGCACCGTTTGTCTGTGGGGCTACAGCAGGAACAGGGGCGGACGGACGCACGGCCCCTGGGGTTCCGTGTCCCTGATGTCCACAGAGCGCCTTGTGGGGAGGGAAGACGCCTGACCTTCAGCAAGCCCTTGAGCGGGACAGTAACGAGCTTCTGCTTACAGGACCTGTGGGCTCCGGCCTATGGCTCAGCACTACGGCAAGTCGCGCGTCGTGGGTGGCACAGATGCCCTGCCCGGGGCCTGGCCCTGGATCGTCAGCATCCAGAATCCCTGGAAACCGGGCACAGGGCACGTATGCGGCGGCTCCCTCATCGACCCAGAGTGGGTCCTCACCGCAGCTCACTGCTTTGTCAACGCCTGGTAAGGAGGAGCAGGCAACGGCCATATCCCCACAACACTCCCAGCTTCCCTGTCCATGGCCCCAAGTGCCTCTCCCATGCCTTTTGCTTGTCCTGCGCCCAGTGGCTGGACACTCCCCAGCCCAGCTCAGGAGAAAGCTGGGCTCGTCCCACTGCTTCCTAGCAGCCTCCAGCTCCACGTGCCTCGGGCCCGAGGCGTGCCAGGGCGGTCGCACCCTCCGTAGCGCCGCTCTCCCCTCTCCCTCGTCAAGCAGATGCCAGGCAACTGCTGGGCCGTGGCAGCACGTGGCTCTGCTGCCTCTGAGTGCTCGTCTCTCCATCTGCCTTCCAGGCACGTCACGATGTGGCACGTGGTGATCGGTACCACACACCTGACTCATCTGGGTCCTGAGGCCCAGGTGCGCGGTATCCGGAGGCTGATAATTCATGAAGACTATTACAACGTCACCCAAAAGAACGACATTGCGCTGCTGGAATTGGACCAGCCTGTCCTGTGCAGCGCCTACACCCAGCTGGCCTGCGTGCCCGATGCCACACTGAGAGTGTCCCAGCTGACCACCTGCTACTCCAGCGGTTGGGGTGCCATGATGGAGGGAGGTGAGTTCCCAAGCACTACTCGCGGGCCCGACTGCAAGCTCGGCACACTGGGGAGGAGGGCTGGGCTTCCTGACAGCAGAGGCAAAATGTCAGCACGCTCAGGCTGCGGGGATGTGTGCCTATAGAGAGCAGGTGGGCCTGACCCATTACCCAAAGCGAGACAGGAGGCAAACACCGCTCCAATGCCTTCAAGAGGCCAAGCCAAGACCTAGGGAAGGGCTTCACCCACACTGGGGAGGAGAGCTGGCAACACGCTGACGCATTCTTTTCTCTACTCACAGCTTCATCAACCGATGTGCTGCAGGAGGCCAAGGTCAACCTCATCAACCTCCGCCTCTGCAACAGCAGCGGGTGGTACCGAGGGGCCGTCCACACCCACAATCTGTGTGCTGGCTATCCCCAGGGTGGCATTGACACCTGCCAGGTAGGAGCGTGCGGCAAGTCGGCCCCCAGCACCACAGGCAGCCCTGTCACAGCGGCCCAAACAGCCCCCGGCGCATGCTTTGCCTCGCAAGTCACCCTCCCACTGCTGCTGGCACTCACTTCTCCTTCCCCGTGGGCAGCTCCCTCCTTGCCCAGTGCCCGCCCTTGCCCACCCAGAGCTCTTGGCAGCCCACAGGCCCACATCCCAGCCCTGCAAGATCCGCCTTCTACACACCCAGGGTGGCTGCGCAGAGCTGAGGGAGAGCCCAAACTTCCTCTGAGGGAAGGAGCCAGCCCTAGTGCTGACAGCGGCCACCCAACATCACCGGAATCCTCTCTCCTCCCCTGCAGGGTGACAGCGGTGGTCCTCTCGTGTGCAAAGATAACAACGCCGAATACTTCTGGCTTGTTGGAGTCACCAGCTGGGGCTGGGGCTGCGCAAGAGCAAAGCGGCCCGGGGTCTACACCTCCACCCAACACTTTTACAATTGGATCCTCCACCAGATGGGAGTGCGCTCGGCAGGAAGGGGTGCTCCAACAGCACACAGCCGTTTCACCACCACCTCAACCCCCTTACACAAGCCAGAGCCCACACCAACACAATCGGCCGGCTTCACCTCCAGCCCTTCTCCACAGCAGAAAATCGTGGAATTCTTCACCTGGATGCTAGAGTTCCTGCGGGGCCTAATGGCCCAAAAGACTTGAGCAACCAGGAGGGCCGCGATCCCACCGATGCGGCACCGTACCACCACCATCTGCTGCTGCAGCAATGCCCACCCATCCTCAGTGTCACCGCCCTGCTCTGTCCCGTCCACCCTCCTTGGGGTTCCCACAGGTGTTGTCGTTCCAGTTTGTTCTCGTAATAAAATTGCCTCTCTTCGTGGCTAACCACGCTTCAGCTCAGTCTCCTGGGCAAGGGCCAGCATTTCCACGCCCCGCACGTGCAAAATCAGGCCGCAGGCACAAAGGGCACAAAGGGGGAGAGTCACTCGAAAGGGCTGACTCAATGTCTGCTCAGAGGGGAGGCCTTAACGCACCAAAGCTGACGATGAGGGCCTGCCCTAAGCCTGTGCTAATCAAAGGGAGCACGGGAAATGCCTGAGCATGACAAGAGAATATGCTGACCACAGCAACTGGGCTGAGATGCTCGCAGCAGTTACAAGTGCCCTGAGGAAGAGCCAGGTCTTGCGGGCGGTCAAGGGCAGGGTCATGGGAGAGGTGGCACCGCTTCAAAGGCAACCGAATGAACAGTTGGGGTCACGCTGGGGAGAGGAGTCTGGCAGCAACAGCTGTACCCTGGAAACCCCCTCGGTAATGCCACGCCAGTCCGAGGAGGCATGGCTAGCAGCACCTGACCCACCAAATCTGCTCCCCAGTGCGGAAATCGGGGAGCAAAACACAACAGCGGGTATGTATGTCCCTGGGCTTGGAGGAGACAAGGAGACGGAGAAAGGGAGGAGCCAAGGAAGACCACCGGGACGCATAAGCACACAAGATGGAGAGAAGAGGGGATCAGAGAGCCAGTCACACAAAAACACGCTGCTGGCTGCTTTGCTTGTTTGACTGAGCGCTGCACCAAATCACCACCATACATCACACGTTCTTCCTGAAGAGTGATTCCAAGCCCTTCTCTGTGTGGCGCCACTCTGCACCCGGGCTGGGGTGCGTCCAGAGGCCTGGCCGCTAGCAACGGCAGCAGGGCAGCAACACAGGGGACGGAGACCCAGCAGCCGGAAACACACACTGCCTAGGGCCAGCCAGCTACCCGTGGGAGCACCCTGTGTGTCTGCCTGCGTGTGCGGGTGCGTGCGTGAAGCTCACTAGCAGACCTGAAGCTGGACTAGCTCACCAGCAAGAGGAGATACAGACCTGCAATGTCCCAAGGGCTGTGCCACTTACTGGCTAATCACCTTGGCAGGCATCCACAGATTTTAATGGAACTTTGGGGGTTGGACCCGATGAGCTCTCGAGGTCCCTTCCAACCCCTACGATTCTGTCATTCTGTGATTAAATCCCACGCTCATGTTGAAGGGATCCATGAGCACGCCCGTGTGGCTTCACGCCCGCCAAGTACCCGAGCACCACACAGCCGCTTGCTCCCTCCGTCGCTAGTGGGATGGGGAGGAGGACGGAAAAAACACCTCATGTTGACATAAAGACCCTTTACTAGCATCGGAAAGGAAGAGGAAGAGGCATTCAGAGTAATAGTAATAATAAAGCGAAAGGACGAACAATTTTCCTCACGCTCTGCAGAAGAAGTGATGCACAAACACAACGGCTCGGCCACTGTGGAGCTAAACAAAAGCCACCATGCCCAGCCTGCTTCCAAGCAGCAATCCCGCCTCCCGGACAGCTTCCCAGCTTACAGACCGAGCGTGACGTTAGATGGTATGGCATATCCCTTTGGCCAGTCTGGGTCGACTGTCCCGGATGTGTCTCCCCCCAACTTCTTACACAGCCCCAGCCTGCTTGCTGTGGTGGCGTGGAGCAAGGAGCAGCAAAGGCAGAATGGCCCGTGGGGCTGAGAGCCTGGAAACCCCCTCGGTATTGCCACGACAGTCCGAGGAGGCATGGCTAGCAGCACCTGACCCACCAAATCTGCTCCCCATTGCGGAAATCGGGGAGCAAAAAACAACAGCGGTTATGTATGTGCCTGGGCTTGTAGGAGGTAAGGAAGATCACAGTGACACAAAACAAAAGCCACCATGCCCAACCTGCTTCCAAGCATCAATCCCGCCTCCTTGACAGTTTCCCTATTTACAGATATATCCCAAGTCTTGATGCAGGCACGGTTATTTACACCTCAGGTGAATATTTTTTATTCTGGCAAGGCTTGTTCCAGGACACTCTCTTGGAGCTTTTTTTCAGGAAAGATTGACGGAACTATTTTTTCACGTATAATAAAGAGCACTGTAGATATTAATCTGTATTTAATACAAATTGTATTAGTCTGCAGGTAATGATCTGGTACTTTTTCTCTGCTGAGGTCTCTCCTGCCCCGTTATATATCCCTGTAGACTGATCGCATGTCTGCAACTTCAGCCTCCTTGTTCTTAAAAATAATATACACTGCTTATCCAGCTAGTATCTACAGGTGACAAATGTTAAGTGCATTTTTTCATTATAATGAATTTTACATTTCTGTTCTTTTGCTTATGTATGGTTTTTTGCTTTCCTAAGAGATTGCCTCAGAAATGCACAAAAAGACAACATGAATATATGGAATATGTAATTTGTACCAACAAATGGAATTTCTAATGCTTTTAAACTCCTTCTCCACCTTTTTTCTCTTACCAGGAAAATCTATTTTGTCCGAGGGACTTATTTGTGTGATGATAACAAGACAGTAAGGGTGTTTTATTTCACTTTTTCATTACTTAGCTACTCCTTGTGCAGGTCTCAAACATTTAACGTGACAGTAGAAGTTATATTTATGGCTTTAAATTACGTATTATAAATATGCTTAATCTCCCGACATGTATGTAGGTTTTCAATATTCAATATTCAATATTCTTTTCAAATATGACACAATTCTTTTTCTGACTGAGTACTTCTCTGAAAATTCACACCACAAATAGTGCTGCTGACAATGTCTCAGGGAAACTATTACTACATCATTGCCATGGAAATCATCCTTACTTTTGGGTGGGGAAGTGGATTCCGGTGAAAGGGGGAGGGATTGCTACTCAAAATTTAATAAGTTAAGATTTCTTTTAATCCTTTCTTGCAGCTCTGATTTTAAATTTTGGTTATTTTTATATTATGAAGGTGGCCTCTTTTAACCACATTTTGCTGCCAGACACTCCCTCTAGACACTGCCTAGTTTATTACAAGAAAATTTTCTGAAAGTTTTAAGATCAGAAAAGGCCTCTCTTTAAAGTGCTGAAAATCGCTGAAAAAATATTCTCTCTGAAGTACTTCTGAATTTAGCAGGGTTTATTTACGTTACAGAGACCTTGCAAAAACCCATGTGAGGCTCTACCTTCATATTTTAAACCAAGCAGCTTTAAAAATAAAAGTTACTTGAAATTTGTGTGTTTGGTTTATATTGTGATCATCACAGAATCACAGAATCGTAGGGGTTGGAAGGGACCTCAAAAGATCATCGGGTCCAACCCCCCTGCCAACCCTGCCAAAGCAGGCTCCCTAGCTCATATTGCACAGATAGGCGTCCCGACGGATCTTGAGTATCTCCAAAGAAGGAGACTCCACAATCCCCCGGGCAGCCTGTCCCAGGGCTCTGTCACCCTCACTGTATTAAAGTTCCTCTGCATGTTGGTGCGGAACTTCCTGTGCTCCAATCTGCAGCCATTGCCCCTTGTCCTGTCTCCACTGACCACTGAAAAAGGGGCTGGCTAATTCCCCCTGTGTCCCACACTTGAAATGTTTGTAACAGTGATAAGATCCCCTCTTAACCTTCTTTTCCCAAGGCTGAACAGCCCCAGGTCTTTCAGTCTGTCCTCATAGGGGATATGCTCCACTCCTTTAATCGTCTTCGTAACCCTCCTCTGGACTCTTTCCAGGACATACCTGTCTTTTTTACACCAGGGAGCCCAGAACTGGACACAATACTCCAGGTGGGGCCTGACCAGGGCAGAGTAGAGGGGGAGGATCACCTCCTTTGACCTGATGGCAACACTCCTTTTGATGCACCCCAGGATCCCATTGGCTCTCTTAACCACCAGGGCACACTGCTGGCTCATGGCCAACCTGTCATCTACCAGGACCCCCAGGTCCTCCTCCACAGAGCTCCTCTCCCAACAGGTCATTCTCCAGCCTGTACTAATCATCTCAGACCTCTGGGAAATTAACATTATCTGTCTCATCAGTCATTAAAATTTTCAAATCCACAATAGTTTAATTAATTAAACAGTAAAAAAATTGGTTTTTTTCTTTTTCATTGAGTCCACATTGGTTTCAAGAATATTGTGATGGTTATGAATTTGGAGGAATGGTCTCTCAAGCTATAATTTTACCTTAGTCAAAATGTTTGATCTCCACTGTCTTTTGACTTAGTACAAACATTCACCTACATGTGCCATATTAATATCTGTATTTCCGTATCTTACATGTACATTTAAAGGAATGTGTATATTCATGTTTTCTTCAGAAAGTGATTTACAACCTTGGTATTAAAATATTTGGATTAACTTTTCTTTTTTTTTAACTTTTATATAGTTTCTTATCTAAATTGAAGTATTGTAGATACATTTTGATCTATGAGAGTATTTTTCTTCTATTTTTGGTACCAATGCTTTTTAAAAAATTGTAATTGTTTCTCCTTTCTATGTTACTCCTATCCAAGCTCAGTATTCTGGTTTCAAGGATGGCTACAGACTGTTCCCAAGAATGGTCTTGATCAAGGTATATTTGTTCTTATAAATTAATGTGCAATAATGAAGTTTTTACAAGACAGTCACAAGCCGACTAGGTCAGAAAAAAGTTCATCCCACAGTATTTTTTTAGATTTTGCATTTTCTCTTTTTCTTAAAACTTTGAAAGTTTTGCAGTTTATTTTCATTATAAAATAAACGGAATTTTAACACTCAATACATGTATTAAAGCTATACATATTTTTAATATAGCATTAAGTAGTGAGGTTCAATACTGGACATCTATTCCCACTGTGGCACCCACTGATGCCACAATCTAACATCAGTTGTAGAGGGTTAATGCCCTCATTGTTATCTACAAATTCTTTTATCTATCTATCATGAAAATTTCATGTTTACATGAAGTTCTCTAGTTTTCTCACACATTTTGGTTTTGTCTTGTTGAAAAAAAAAATATGGACAGCTGTTAGACTCTTCAATTATATGAAATAATAATGCATCTTCTAGTGAACTAGAAAAAATTAATAAACCATACAGAGCAATTACATCTGTATCTGAAGAGGGTGAGGGGTCTAGGCTTAGTGACTGAAAAGGAATTGGTCAAGTTTTTCCACTTGTTGAGGTGGTCCCCAGCATGGCTCCGATGCAGGTCGGTCAGATCAGTTCAGACAATCTGTTACAAGTAGGCTATCAACATAAACTGCATATAGTTTCCAGGTGCCAACTTGGCATGTCTATACTGCTCTCAGGACTATACAGACATGGGTGCACTACGCCACAGGGCCAACTCACGCAAATAGTTGCTGGCTTGTTTGACTTACTATTGTAGATAAAACAAAAAGAATACTGCTAAGCAGTTTCCTCTTGCAGTCAAGAGCACCCTCGCAGCACAACACTAGATTTACTAGGGAAGCAGTTATTCTGTGTTCTGCCCGATTTTTAAATTTATCTGGATATCCAGCAAATTTTCAGTGTGTGGCAACGCATTTTGAGAGGAATGGGTTTCATGGCCCATCCAGATTTATTGCTGACCCCCATATAATCAGGCCTGGGGAAGCTAGCAGAGAAATGTTGGTATGCAGTAACAGGAGACCAGATTCCTGTGAGAACAGGAGCTTGTAAGAAACAATTCAAGAGATAAGAAACTGCAAGAATGTTAACAACTGCCTTAAAAAGGAACAATGTGACTGTGTAGCCTCAATCAATTATTAGCACTATTGAGACACAAGTAAGGCAGGTGAACGGAGCATCTAACCAACTGCAATGTAATGTAACTTGTGCACTGATATAGAAACCTATATAAGCTGTGTGTGTGTTTCAATAAACGAGCTCAGCACTTGATCACACTGATCTGAGTTGAGTCCACAAAACTTCAACTCCATGCATCAGTGTTTTACCCTCAACAAGGCTTCCACAAAGTAAATACTGTTAACTGGATCTTGCAGATAAGGAACTAAACAACAATGCTAGCATTTTTGGTAACTGAGCAAGTTACTTGAAGAATAACAGATAATTCCATGAAAGTTGTCCCTGAGCTTCTAGACGGGCTACACATGTGCATGCTTCTGCTTTGTAGAGCTGATGTTTACAAGGAGATAACACATCTTGCACTTGGAACTTGCTTTCTGCACACTCCAGCAGCAGGAGTAAGAGAAAAGCCAATGATCTCCCCAGATCTTCAGTTTCTTAATTGCAATGTGGATTGTAGCTAAGGAACAGTGTGACCAGCAGGGCTGTTACAATCACCCTAATAAAATAGCTTAACTTCTAGGTGATTTTGGTTTTAGTTTAGAATATTATTTTGATTTTAAAGAAGTTATAGCAGCTATGAGGATATACAGCATGTTAAGGCTTTGTATTTAAAACAATCAGCATAGCTAACCAATGATTTTTATAGAATATCGATAAAGTGAAGCAATCAAAAACCAATCATTCTAAAGGTCAAGCTAAGAAGCGAGCATTTTGTGCAATGATTTTTTGCTAAAAATTGGATAAATATGTCCTGCTTTGTACCTTTGGGTGAACACACGTTTGGTGGAGCTATCCCCCGTGTTCCCCGGCGCTGGAATAAAAGAAGTGCCTGCTTATCTGTTCTGCATAGGTAATTTCTTCGCAATTACAACCACTAACAGGTCCAGGAAGGTGATCTCAACCCTGTACTCAGCCCTGGTGAGGCTGCACCTAGAGTACTGTGTGCAGTTTTGGGCACCACAGTATAGAATGGACACTGAGGTGCAGGAGAAGGTGCAGAGAAGGGCAACTAGGCTGACTCAGGATCTGAAGAACAGGTTTTATGAGGAGAGGCTGAGGGAGCTGGGGCTGTTCAGCCTGGAAAAGAAACTGAGTGGAGACCTTACCACTATCTACAGCTACCTGAAAGGAGGTTGTAGTGAGGTAGGTGTTGCCCTCTTGTCTCCCATAACAGGACAAGAGGGAATGGGAGGGTATGGGTTCAAGTTGTGCCAGTGGTGGTTCAGAATGGATAGCACTGAAACAGGCTGCCCATGGAGGTCGGGGAATCACTGTCCCTGTGGATGCTCAAAAAACAGGTAGATGTGGTGCTTCAGGAGGTGGTTTAGAGGTTACGGTGGTGTAGGGCTGATAGTTGGACTTCATAATCTTGAAGGCCTTTACCAATCATAATTCTATTCTATGAACTCAGTACTAGGAAGCAATAGCAAGTAAGCATGATGTAGCAAATCGTTTCTTCAACTGTCAGCTGTAATTGCAAAAGCAACAAACAAGTTTAATGCAGCATCAGAGAAATTACCTATTAAATTTTGATGATTTCATCTAACAGCTGTAAGGGACTACAGAACTGGACCCATTTTCTTCTGTCTCAGTATGTCTTAACAATCACCAACTGAACTGTACCCTCCTCTCTTCTCTCTGGATCTCTCTCAATCTCCCTCAATCACCATAAACAACTGCCCCATCACCATCACCTCCCAACAAAGTGAATTCTTTGAACGGAATTGATGATCTCGAAGAATGTAGCCCAAGTCCTCTGTGCATGCACCCAGGCCCATGGACAAAGTGTGAGGGGACTCACACTTTCAGGGACTCACTGGAGAAGGCAATGGGCATCTGTCCCATCGCCAGGTGGAAGATGTGGCTATGCCAAGGACTTACTGACTATGCAATGAGATCACACAGTAAAAAGGCATGACCAGCAAAGCCAAACAGGGGCAATGTTCCCCCTACCAGGCCTGGAGACATTGGACTTTCCAAGCTGGAAAAATGGGCCCAGGTGAACCTAATGAGGTTCAACACTGCCGAGTGTAGGGTCTTGCACTTGGGCCGGAAGAATCCCAGACATAGATAGACTGGGAGAAATGCTTCTTGAGAGTAGCCCTGCTGAGAAGGACCTGGGTGTCATAGTGGATGAGAAGATTAACATGAGCCAGCAGTGTGCTCTTGCAGCTCACAAGGCCAATGGTATCCTGGGCTCCATCAGAAGAGGGGTGGCCAGCAGGACAGGGAGGTGATTGTCCCTCTCTACTCTGCCCTCGTGAGGCCCCACCTGGAGTACTGTGTCCAGATCTGGGGCCCCCAATACAAGAAAGATGTAGAACTATTGGAGAGGGTTCAGAGGAGTGCCACAAAGATGATTAGAGGGCTGGAGCACCTGCCCTACAAGGAGAGGCTGAGGGACCTGGTTTAGATTGAATATTAGGGGGAAGTTTTTTATAGAAAGAGTGGTGAGGTCCTGGAACAGGCTGCCCAGAGAAGTATTGGATGCCCCATCCCTGGAAGTGTTCAAGGCCAGGTTAGACGGGGCCCTGGGCTACCTTGTGTAGATCCAGGCCTGCGGTTGGTGGCCCTGCCTGTGGCAGGGGGGTTGGAGCTCTATGATCCTTGGGGTTCCTTCCAACCCTTGCCATTCTATGACACTACAGATCCATGGTGGTAGATATTGCACTCTCTCTTTTTCTTCCTCTTTCCACTCTATTTCTTTCCCACTTCTTTTCCATGCTTCTTGTGGGCCAAATAAAGTGACCTGACTCCGTTTTGAATCTTAATTTTGTTCCCAAGAATTGCAAATACCTGGTAGCGGAAAAAACAGCTAATTGGACCTCACTTAGGCATTAAGGCACACCCCCAATCACCTAGAACATTCTGAGGTCCTTTGGAAGCCAAGAAGGTTAAACTTATGCCAAACTGGTCTATCTGGTTGTGGATCCCAACAACAGCTCTCGTGTTACTTGGAAAGTGTTTAAGCAGAATCATCGTCACGGTTTTGCCACAGCTGAGAGCGGGGCGGGGGAGGGGAGGAAGGGGGGGGGAATAGGAAGGGAAAAACCCGGAAACAAAAAAACCCTCGGGTTGGGATAAGGATAGTTTACTAGAATATAGAGATAACAATGATAACAGGACAGTATAGCAAAAAATATGTGAAACTGGTGATACACAATGCAGTTTCTCACCGAACCACACAACTCGGGCCTGTAAGGTACTGCAAATATGCCTTACCAATTGCCAACAGAACCATCCCCCACCTCTTCTCTCACCTAACCAAACCTCATTCTTAACACACTACATTACCAGGCTCAGGCTTCCAAGAACCTAATGACTATTCAACAAGCCACCCAGAAGATATACATCAGGAGAGACATCAGGAACCATTCACACATCAGCAGACCATTCCACTATCAGGAGCACACATCGGGAGCCATTCACACATCGGACATTCCGTCATCCACCCTGAAGCGTTACCACAGGCCAGGTGGAAGCTTGTAGCCAAAGGACAAAAAGGGAGTTTTCGGCCATGGAACGGTGGGGGGAAACAACATGAGGGAAGGGAAGCAACGAAGACATCGAGGGACAAACGAGGGAACGCTCTCCCCTTCCATCGGACACAGAGAAACTGAAGAATACTCTGCCGTCAGACGGAATGTAGTAGCCTTGTGGCGGTAGATATAGCCCCCCCCACACTTCCTCTCTCCACTCTCTCTCTTTCTATCTCTATCTCTCCATCTCTATCTCTCCTTTTCACCCTGTTTTCTCTTTCTTCCCCCCTTTCCCTGCACGTTTTTTCCAAATAAAACTACCTTCACCTTGACTCCGTTTCGCGTCTCAATTTTGTTCTCCGAGAATTGAATTGAAAACTTATCACGATAAAACACCTAGCAATTGGACATCACTCAGGGGTTAAGCCCAGCCACCCCCAGCCACCCAGAGCGATCTGAGGTTCGATTGGAACGCAAGGGGGTTTAACCTCTGCCAAACTAAGTCTTGTCTAGGTTGTGGGTCGTGACAGGGCCGTGCAGCCCGGAGCTGTCCTGAAAAACTGGACCGTCCCAAAAAAATGCGCCCCCAATAAACGTGCGTACTGGAGCTGCCTGCTCCTCCTCCCACCAGCCCCCCTTTATATTGAGCATGACATAATTGGCATGGAATACCCCTTTTGGCCAGTTCGGGTCACCTGTCCTGGCTGTGTCTTTTCTCACTAGTAGGGAAACATGAACAACTGAAAAAGTCCTTGATTGCTTGGCAACAACTAGAAACATCAGGGTGTTATCAGCACTGCTCCCATCCTGACTCCCAAATACGGCATTCCATCCGCTATTAGAACAGAAATTTACTCCATCCTAGCCGAAACCAGGACACTCATGCAAGCAGACATCAAGCCAGACCTGGTAGACCATGTCTGATTAAGTCCAACTGCGTCCCAGGCCAAAACCATTTTTTTCATTTGTATTCCATTGTTTTTTCCATAATTTTGTGCCAAGATTTTTATTTGGTCTGTACTAGATTTGAATTGTTTGGGTAAATAAGACAGCCTCATTTCAAAGTAAAACCTATCTCTCTAAGCATGATTCTCCAAGCAGGCCTTTCCTCCAGCTGACACATCTTGCTTTGAGAAAGAATCAAAGAACCAAAACAGATTTAGAGTAAATCTCCACTCCTTGACTGAAGAACTGCTTGACAGAAGTTAGTGTTTTTCTTACTATTTGGTGTTTGTTTTAATTAACAAATACAAGCTCTGATAAAGTGACTCAAAAGACCAAGACCAAGTATAACTGGCATCTGTTTAATGTACCTCTGACCTTTATCACCTTTTTGGAGCAGGCAGCTTCCTCAACTGTCAGTCTGATCACAGCCACTCTTTCAGATCTAAACAAAATTATATTTGCATATGAATTTTGTGTGGATTTCAGTAGTTCACATATATACTTATTCCATTGAATTTTTTTCACTTCTTAGAAAAAAGAAATATTCACATAAAAATTGGAACTGCTGTTGGAATGTCTAAATAATGCACATTTTCGAGTTAATAACAAAAGCAAGGACATGACTTTTAATAACCAAAAATTAAACTATTATTCTGTTATAAACTGTGGAAAACACTTTATATAAAATCTATCTCTGGGCCTCCACTTTGGTTTATACAACAAAAGTATGATAAAAACATCCAGCTTTTCTTCACAGATTCAAAGTGAAACTGCAAGCATACAAACCAAACTGAAAAAAATGAATTAAATCTCCAAACTGAAAAATTAATTTACTTTTTTTCCCTGAAAATAGTTGACATAAAATTAGCTTTATCATCTTCATCACTTTTTTCATTGTCACTGCTAACAAAAGAAAGTTATTCCCTTCTAAAAGGTAAAAAAAATCTTTTCATTCTTTGTGTCTTCTTTTAAGAGGGCTATTCATACAGTTTCTTTTCAATTCCAGAACATTAATAGTAGGCACAAGACAAATTTTGCAATGAACTAGTTTTATCTACAGTCCATTCAAATTACCCAGAATACTTTCGCATGGGATCTTAACCTAGAGTCAATAATGGTGTGGTGGTTTGACCCTGGCTGGAGGCCAGATGTCCACCGAAGTCGGCCTATCACTCCCCTTTTCAGTTGAACAGGGGAGAAAATATATATTGAGAGGCTCAGGAGTCAAGATAGGGACAGGGAGAGATCATCCCGCAATGACCATCACAGGCAAAACAAGACTCAGCACTGAGTAAAGCAAAAAAACCTATCTAAGTTATTACACTACACACACAGTGAAATGAGTCAGACAATCCTAAATACAACCAGGTTTAAAAACACCTCCCCTCACCCCTTCCTTCTTAGCAGATTTCACTTTAGTCATGATTTTGCTCCCTTCCTCCCCTCCACTGTGGCGGGGGGGGGGGGGGGGGGGGGGGGGGGGCAGGGAAAGGGGGAATCGGGTTTTTCAGTCAGTTCCTCACGAGCTGTTTCCTTCTTAGCTGGGGGGGGGGGGACATTCCTCACACGCTTCCCCTGCTGCACCGTGGGGTCCCACCCACAGGAGACAGTCCTTCACGAACCTGTCCAACGTGAGTCCTTTCCCACGGGGCATCAGCTCTTCACCAGCTGCCCCGGCGTGGGTCACTGCTATGGTGAGCAGTAATAAATCACAATGTCTCTCAGTTTCTCAGGCCCAGACTGCTCCAGCCTTGTCCTCTACGGTGTCACAAGCGCCCCATCCACACACACCCCACACTCCCCCCCCCCCCCCCCCCGCCCTCCCGAGCAAACCTGCTCTGGCGTGGCCTGTCTCTGTGTCTCTGCTACTCTCCATGAGCTGCTAGTGCTGGCAGAAGCCTGCTCCAACGCGGGTCAAAGCGTCTTCTGTATGTCTCCACCTGCTCCAGCGTGAGGCCTCTCCCAGGACTGCAGCCGGGGTCTCTGCTCCCCCGTCCTCTTCCATGAGTGGCGGGGGGGGGGGCTCCCACTCTACCACGGGATTCTCCACAGGCCGCAGAGGGCGCTTTCGGCCCCCCCCTCCCCCCTGCTTTCACTGACCTTGGTGTCTGCACAGTTTCTTACAACTTCTTGCTCCCTTCTCTGGTGGCAAAAAGCTGCTTGTGGTTTGATTTGGTTTTTTTCGTTCTTAAATGTGATTCCCAGAGGCGCTGTGACCATCACTGATGGGCTCGGCCTTGGTCAGCAATGACTCTGGCCTTGAGTGAGCTGCTGCTTGCCCTCTGGGGCCTGCAGAGAGGTTCTGGCTGCAGCTTGCAGCAGCCACCAGAAGCTTGCAGCTCCCCCTTCTCCACCAGAACTCGGCTAGGTAAAACCACAACGAATGGCTATGGTATGTTTGCAGATGTAAAGGTTGAATATGACACGCAATCATTGTGATATTTTACACTAAAGCATACACATCAGTTGGAGGGAGTACATTTTACATTTCTTGAAACAAAAACTTGATCATGGCAAATGAGACGTGGCTCTTCATCTGCTATGGCAACACTGTCATTACCAAAGTAAGGAGGCACTTTACTGGGTGGAAATGTCGAACATCCTAGAAACTCTACAAAAAGTAGTTGAATATTTCTGCAAAATTGCTCATTTTTTATTTCAGAATGCTTCTTTCATGGTTGGTTTTTTTTCCTTATCAAAGCATACCCAAAAACTATTAAGGATTCATCAAGCTTTTTTTCACATAGTAAAAACTGAGGTCTACTATCACATACCAGGAAAAACTGAGTCTTGTACTCAAAAGTCAAACTACGCATCCTCTTTGGTGTTACATAGTAATGAGGTGACATGAATTATCTGATTAAATGATTCTAGTTTTAATTAATTTCTTCTAAAAACCTAGAAAACAGACACTAGTATAGCCTGTATGGAGAATAAAATTAAGATTTTAGAGGTTAGAATCAATGTTAGCCTTTACCCCTGAAAATATGCACTACTTCTTTTTTTTAATCATACAGAGATGTTAGTTTTATGGCACTGATGTTAATACAGTCATAGATTGATTATAGAACAGTTTTTAACTAAGAAAACTTTTTCTAAAGCTTTTATTTTCATTGTGAAAGCTAAATTTGTCATTTTGGGAAAAGATACCTCTCATCCTAGGTGAAGTTTTTATTTTGTATTGAATAGATGCACAAAGCCTGTGACATTTCTGGTTCTGGCTTTCTAAGAAGGAAATCAATGGGGATGGATTCTTCCATTGTGTCCTGCTCTGGCGGGGGGAAGAAGGGGGTTGTGGGGCAGGGTGGTGGACTAGATGATCTCCAGAGCTCCATTCCAACCTCTGTCATTCTGTGATTTTATGATTCTTCAGCTAGGAGTTAAAATACGCACATTTTCTTCATGGGTTTAGTATGTGGGGATATTTTGCAAACTACAATGCAAACATTATAATGTCTTTCAGATTTGTCTTTTCTACTATGCACTGTGACTTAGCAATACCATGCATGACATGGGTCAGATTAAAATGATTCATAATGTGATATTTTACATATCTGAGCAAAGCTATTGAATAAACTTTTGTTAACTCAGCATGTTCAAATTGTCAAATGATTTGGGATAAGTCATTTAATCACGCTTCCTATTACCATAAAGAAAAGATGTATTGAGCCATATTTATGCAATTAACAAAGTCTGATTAGTAAATGCTATAGTGTGGTAGAAGACTTCTTTTTTCTCTAATCCACAGTAGTCTCCTCTAGCAGCAGAGTTTTAAAATTTTCTTTGGTTTAGTTAAAACGGAAGAGTCAAGAAATATTTTAATTACATTCCAGAATTTAAACCATGTGTAGTCAAAAGTATTTTGGTGTTTTGCAGAATAGTTATTTCCATAATGTGTATATCCTTATGACAATAAGATGTTAAGTTCTCATTTGTTTTTACAATTGCTTCAAAGTTTGTCTTTTATTTTTTCTTTACTAGCAAGTATGTTTACAGCTAGAAGTGTGCCAAGCTTTGGACTTCAGTACATCCACTGTCAACATTAATTTAAATTGAACAAGTGATAACTTTTCTGAATTTGTTCATATTTATAAAAATTGGCTCAGGAATAAAAGATACCATCTTTCTAGTAGGAAAGAAGCAAACATTTGAATTATCCAAACAAAGTAATATTTGCTGAAAAGATATCATGAGTGAAGTGATATTTTTCATGTGGTCTTTAATATCACGAACCTAGACCAAAAAGCTACAAAAATAAAATATCTTGTTTCTTAGATACTGTGCTTGTTACAGCTTTTCTCCATTGGTTCTAATAAAATATAAGCAAGTTATTCCTGTTTGTAGTAGTGTTTGTAAGACTATTCTATCGATTTAAGAGACATAGACTGGGTTTAACATTCTGATTTTTCTTTTATATAAACACATACAATAATATATCAATATTTACACCCAAATTAGGGTTTTTTTTGGCCTTGCTACATGTCTGCACTATACACAAATACTAAGCTCATGTCTGTGGTGGGAAAGCCTTGGCTAACAGCCAAACTCCAACTGGCTGTCTACTTCCTGCTTATCTTCAATGATATGGGGAAGAAAACAGGGAAAAAAATGAAAAAGTTTGTGACTCGAGATAGACAGTGAGTAAAGACAGGAGACAAGTTAATTACTGTTGTGGACAAAACAGACTCAAGTTTGGGAAATTAGCTTCATTTATTGTTAATTAATATTAAAGGTTAATTAGAAGTGTGGGTATAGGGAAACAAAATCCAAGAGGAGAAAAAAGGAAATAAGCATTCCACAATTGCAGAAAGCATCTTTCTTCCCTCTTTATCACCCCCAGTTCTCCTTGTCCTATCTTTTTATCACTACAAGCTACACTTGGTCCCTTCATGAGCTAACCAGCATCACATGGGGATCTAACTATTTTACACATTTCCCCACAACACTTCCACCTTGGCTACGGGGCTGGGCTGTGCCCTGCAGTTGGTGGGTTGGTTGGTTGGTTGGAGCCAGCTGTGTCAAGCATGGGGCAGCCCCATCCCCTCCTCACAGACGCCTCCCTGTAGCAGACCTTGCCAGTGGATATCATAGTGGCTCTACATTTACAAAGTAAAAGCATGATTTCAGGGAAAAAAAAAAGAGTTTTGCCATTTGTCTTGACTTTTCTCGTGTTTTAGTAGGGTTTGAATATTTTGTTTCTGTGTTTGTTCAGGGATGTGTAGTAAAAAGAAGTAAACAATATATTGCATATACACATGATTTTAAAGCTAAGATAAGAAGACATTTAGGAACAATTGTTTCCTCAAGAGCCAGTTAATAACTAAAGCTTTTCTATTTTTAATTTTTCTTCAAAAAAACCCTAACTAAATATTAAAAGAGTTTCCTTATAAACTGAGAATTACTTTACTCAAGTGAATTGTTTTGAGTTGTTGTTGATTATATATTTTAGTGTATCAAATCTTGTATACATTTGACTTCAGCCAGTATGTAAGTACAGACCTATCCCTTTTCAGAACTTCTAGTCAGTTAATTATTCTAGAATATTTTCATTTCATTATACTAGAAAATTCTTATTTCTGCATGCATTTTTAGGATTATTCTCATCTGAGAAGTAAAACAAACACTTCCTTTCTCTGCCTTCCTCACTACATTAGGCTTCATAAACTTAGACTCCCTTATATGAAATACTACTAATAATGCAAGTGTAATAAAATAGCCCAAGGAATTCTTTCATTATTCCAAATAAACTTATATCTGATAGATTTCTACAGAGAGGATAGACTCCCTACAATATGTTCGGTATTTTTAGTAAAATATAACTCAACCTGCATTGACATATGTATATGATTTTTTATCCGATAACCCTTTACAAATAAGCTATTCAGTCAAGCATAGTGAATGCACAGAACATTTACTTCTCACTCAAAAGTATCTTCACAACTTGCTCAACTGTTTACATCTGAATGTGCCCCGTAACTGTCTTTTTATATTACTTCTGTGTTCCGAAGCACTTTATCAGGTAGATGAAGCACATTTTTAAAAAGACACAATTAAAAAAAAACCCAGAAAAAATCACTTAAGAAAATTATTTGAATAAGCAATAAAACCAGATTATGGCATCAAAGTATAAGATATTGAAAATATTGTCATTTTGAGTGCATGAACAGTAATAAACACAGTATAAAAAATGCACAATGTACTTGGGTTATATTTGAGTGCTTCTTTCTTCTTTCAAAAAAGCGCTAGTTAATTCTATGTTTAAATAACGTTTTTCATTGTACTATGCTATTTTTTCTTACTTGTAGCTCTTTCAAACTTCACTGAAAACTCAAAAGGTTTAGAGATGCAGCTGATGTAACATAGCATAAGCCTACTGAAATTCATGAGCTGAATTTCTCCATCCTAATAAACTGACTTTTCAACCAAATTCACACTGGAGGAACTCCTGTCCCATTTTAGTTTCTCTGGTCTAGGCTACATGTATCAAACTTTCTAAGACAATTATACTGGTTTTCTAAAGGTTAAGAGTTCTAAATGAAAAAATAACAGGGATCATAACCATACTCAGCAAGAAAAAGATTGGAAATTTTTTTGAGGATTTTCAAATGTTAGTCAGAAGCTGAATGTACCGTTTCAGTACATTTTGCTTAAAGGAAAGACTTTGATTCCATTTTGACAATGGAATATCACTTGAAGGGGACGTTACATCAAACAATACTTTCACTGTTTCGGGAAGTTTGGTTTATCTTCCATGGAAGAAATTAAAAAGCTGCATCCATGTTTATGCTCATTTTATTTATTTTAATAGAAAATATTTTCACAAATTAGATACTCATTAAATATAAGATTTCCATTTCACAGTTCAAAACGGCTATTTTTCATTATAGTGGTCTTAGTGTCACTACTATGAATTTAAAACAGTCATAAAAGAAAATTACTTTGATTTTGAGGCGCTGCTGCCTGCCACAGGGCCTGACACCCTCACCCCAGGAGCAGACCATTCAGCAGGGGCTGCAGGGGGGGGGGGTCCTCCCCTTTGGCTTGGAACGCCCCAGTGCTGCGCAGCGCCCCCACCCCGCAGAGCCTGCCGCTGTGCTCAGCACCCGGAAACAGTGCCTTTGTGACACAGGCCCTGTCGCCAAGGGCACCGCAGGCAACGGCCGTACTGCGGGCACTCTGTCACCTCCTGCGCTGGTGGTGACACACCCTTGGTTCTTGTAGCTGCCACGAGCTGTTGCTGCTGGCTGCCATGAACCTGTTCACTGTCTTCATTCTGCTGGCCATGTGCTGGCCTGTGCAAGGCACCTGGGAGACCTGCACGTAAGTAGCCCCAAGCTCTCACAGGGAGCTTGGGCAACCCTTATGGGATTCAGGGGAGGGTGCCAACTTGTCCCCCGCAGGCAGGCCACAGCTTCCCCAACTCCCTGTGGGAGCCTCAGGTCCTTGCCAGCACCCAGGCTGCTGGCACCGTTTGTCTGTGGGGCTACAGCAGGAACAGGGGCGGACGGACGCACGGCCCCTGGGGTTCCGTGTCCCTGATGTCCACAGAGCGCCTTGTGGGGAGGGAAGACGCCTGACCTTCAGCAAGCCCTTGAGCGGGACAGTAACGAGCTTCTGCTTACAGGACCTGTGGGCTCCGGCCTATGGCTCAGCACTACGGCATGTCGCGCGTCGTGGGTGGCACAAATGCCCTGCCCGGGGCCTGGCCCTGGATCGTCAGCATCCAGAATCCCTGGAAACCGGGCACAGGGCACGTATGCGGCGGCTCCCTCATCGACCCAGAGTGGGTCCTCACCGCAGCTCACTGCTTTGTCAGCGCCTGGTAAGGAGGAGCAGGCAACAGCCATATCCCCACAACAATCCCAGCTTCCCTGTCCATGGCCCCAAGTGCCTCTCCCATCCCTTTTGCTTGTCCTGCGCCCAGTGGCTGGACACTCCCCAGCCCAGCTCAGGAGAAAGCTGGGCTCGTCCCACTGCTTCCTAGCAGCCTCCAGCTCCACGTGCCTCGGGCCCGAGGCGTGCCAGGGCAGTCGCACCCGCCGTTGTGCCGCTCTCCTCTCTCCCTCGTCAAGCAGATGCCAGGCAACTGCTGGGCCGTGGCAGCACGTGGCTCTGCTGCCTCTGAGTGCTCGTCTCTCCATCTGCCTTCCAGGCACGTCACGATGTGGCACGTGGTGATCGGTACCACACACCTGACTCATCTGGGTCCTGAGGCCCAGGTGCGCGGTATCCGGAGGCTGATAATTCACGAAGACTATTACAACGTCACCCAAAAGAACGACATTGCGCTGCTGGAATTGGACCAGCCTGTCCTGTGCAGCGCCTACACCCAGCTGGCCTGCGTGCCCGATGCCACACTGAGAGTGTCCCAGCTGACCACCTGCTACTCCAGCGGTTGGGGTGCCATGATGGAGGGAGGTGAGTTCCCAAGCACTACTCGCGGGCCCGACTGCAAGCTCGGCACACTGGGGAGGAGGGCTGGGCTTCCTGACAGCAGAGGCAAAATGTCAGCACGCTCAGGCTGCGGGGATGTGTGCCTATAGAGAGCAGGTGGGCCTGACCCATTACCCAAAGCGAGACAGGAGGCAAACACCGCTCCAATGCCTTCAAGAGGCCAAGCCAAGACCTAGGGAAGGGCTTCACCCACACTGGGGAGGAGAGCTGGCAACACGCTGACGCATTCTTTTCTCTACTCACAGCTTCATCAACCGATGTGCTGCAGGAGGCCAAGGTCAACCTCATCAACCTCCGCCTCTGCAACAGCAGCGGGTGGTACCGAGGGGCCGTCCACACCCACAATCTGTGTGCTGGCTATCCCCAGGGTGGCATTGACACCTGCCAGGTAGGAGCGTGCGGCAAGTCGGCCCCCAGCACCACAGGCAGCCCTGTCACAGCGGCCCAAACGGCCCCCGGCGCTTGCTTTGCCTCGCAAGTCACCCTCCCACTGCTGCTGGCACTCACTTCTCCTTCCCCGTGGGCAGCTCCCTCCTTGCCCAGTGCCCGCCCTTGCCCACCCAGAGCTCTTGGCAGCCCACAGGCCCGCATCACAGCCCTGCAAGATCCGCCTTCCACACACCCAGGGTGGCTGCGCAGAGCTGAGGGAGAGCCCAAACTTCCTCTGAGGGAAGGAGCCAGCCCTAGTGCTGACAGCGGCCACCCAACATCACCGGAATCCTCTCTCCTCCCCTGCAGGGTGACAGTGGTGGTCCTCTCGTGTGCAAAGATAACAACGCCGAATACTTCTGGCTTGTTGGAGTCACCAGCTGGGGCTGGGGCTGCGCAAGAGCAAAGCGGCCCGGGGTCTACACCTCCACCCAACACTTTTACAATTGGATCCTCCACCAGATGGGAGTGCGCTCGGCAGGAAGGGGTGCTCCAACAGCACACAGCCGTTTCACCACCACCTCAACCCCCTTACACAAGCCAGAGCCCACACCAACACAATCGGCCGGCTTCACCTCCAGCCCTTCTCCACAGCAGAAAATCGTGGAATTCTTCACCTGGATGCTAGAGTTCCTGCGGGGCCTAATGGCCCAAAAGACTTGAGCAACCAGGAGGGCCTCAATCCCACCCATGTGGCACCGTACCACCACCATCTGCTGCTGCAGCAGTGCCCACCCATCCTCAGTGTCACCGCCCTGCTCTGTCCCGTCCACCCTCCTTGGGGTTCCCACAGGTGCTGTCGTTCCAGTTTGTTCTCGTAATAAAATTGCCTCTCTTCGTGGCTAACCACGCTTCAGCTCAGTCTCCTGGGCAAGGGCCAGCATTTCCACGCCCCGCACGTGCAAAATCAGGCCGCAGGCACAAAGGGCACAAAGGGGGAGAGTCACTCGAAAGGGCTGACACCATGTCTGCTCAGAGGGGAGGCTGCTCTCAGCCACCGTGGCTTGGAGCGGCCAATCACACCGTGCCGAGAAAGAGGACAGGAAAATCCAATGTGACACGACAGGCGACGCAATCTGGGGGGATGCCTTAACGCACCAAAGCTGACGATGAGGGCCTGCCCTAAGCCTGTGCTAATCAAAGGGAGCACGGGAAATGCCTGAGCATGACAAGAGAATATGCTGACCACAGCAACCGGGCTGAGATGCTCGCAGCAGTTACAAGTGCCCTGAGGAAGAGCCAGGTCTTGCGGGCGGTCAAGGGCGGGGTCATGGGAGAGGTGGCACCGCTTCACAGGCAACCGAATGAACAGTTGGGGTCACGCTGGGGAGAGGAGTCTGGCAGCGACAGCTGTACCCTGGAAACCCCCTCGGTAATGCCACGCCAGTCCGAGGAGGCACGGCTAGCAGCACCTGACCCACCAAATCTGCTCCCCAGTGCGGAAATCGGGGAGCAAAACACAACAGCGGGTATGTATGTCCCTGGGCTTGGAGGAGACAAGGAGACGGAGAAAGGGAGGAGCCAAGGAAGACCACCGGGACGCATAAGCACACAAGATGGAGAGAAGAGGGGATCAGAGAGCCAGTCACACAGAAGCACGCTGCTGGCTGCTTTGCTTGTTTGACTGAGCGCTGCACCAAATCACCACCATACATCACACGTTCTTCCTGAAGAGTGATTCCAAGCCCTTCTCTGTGTGGCGCCACTCTGCACCCGGGCTGGGGTGCGTCCAGAGGCCTGGCCGCTAGCAACGGCAGCAGGGCAGCAACACAGGGGACGGAGACCCAGCAGCCGGAAACACACACTGCCTAGGGCCAGCCAGCTACCCGTGGGAGCGCCCTGTGTGTCTGCCTGCGTGTGCGTATGCGGGTGCGTGCGTGAAGCTCACTAGCAGACCTGAAGCTGGACTAGCTCACCAGCAAGAGGAGATACAGACCTGCAATGTCCCAAGGGCTGTGCCACTTACTGGCTAATCACCTTGGCAGGCATCCACAGATTTTAATGGAACTTTGGGGGTTGGACCCAATGAGCTCTCGAGGTCCCTTCCAACCCCTACGATTCTGTCATTCTGTGATTAAATCCCACGCTCATGTTGAAGGGATCCATGAGCACGCCCATGTGGCTTCACGCCCGCCAAGTACCCGAGCACCACACAGCCGCTTGCTCCCTCCGTCGCTAGTGGGATGGGGAGGAGGACGGAAAAAACACCTCATGTTGACATAAAGACCCTTTACTAGCATCGGAAAGGAAGAGGAAGAGGCATTCAGAGTAATAGTAATAATAAAGCGACAGGACGAACAATTTTCCTCACGCTCTGCAGAAGAAGTGATGCACAAACACAACGGCTCGGCCACTGTGGAGCTAAACAAAAGCCACCATGCCCAGCCTGCTTCCAAGCAGCAATCCCGCCTCCCGGACAGCTTCCCAGCTTACAGACCGAGCGTGACGTTAGATGGTATGGCATATCCCTTTGGCCAGTCTGGGTCGACTGTCCCGGATGTGTCTCCCCCCAACTTCTTACACAGCCCCAGCCTGCTTGCTGTGGTGGCGTGGAGCAAGGAGCAGCAAAGGCAGAATGGCCCGTGGGGCTGAGAGCCGAAGCAGGAGCACCCTGCTCTGTTGAGAGCTTCAAACTGCATGCCCTGGGCCACGCATACCAGGCAGCACCACAGCCCTGGCCCCTGTGCGCCCAAAATATCAAGAGAACTCAAAGACAGCAAGGACGCAAAGCCTGCCAGAGGCTGTTGCTGTGGCTGACACAGCCGGCGTGGCCTGTGCTGCAGTTGCATTTCACTGTGCTTCATACAGGAAGCTTGACACGGCTTGGGCGGGCTTGGGTTATTTCGCTTACGCATCCCTGCTTGCCTGCCGTGGCTGAAACCAGGCTGGCTCTTCAACAGCCAAACATGTGCCTACCACCTGTAGCACTTATGGGCTCTGGTGCAGGCTTGTGGGGAAGGACCTGGTGGCAAAGGGCTGCAGAGAGCAGGGTGGCAGCGAGCTTGGCAGAGGGGCTGCGTCGTCACGCCGGGTTTGCTCCCGCTAACTACTAGCAGCCAGCACATGGAGCCAGGCGCTGCTGCCTGCCACAGGGCCTGCACACCCTCACCCCGGGAGCAGACCATTCAGCGGGGGCTGCAGGGGGAGGGAGGGTCCCCCCCTTTGGCTTGGAACGCCCCAGTGCTGCGCAGCCCCCCCACCCCGCAGAGGCTGCTGCTGTGCTCAGCACGCGGAAACAGTGCCTTTGTGACACAGGCCCTGTCGCCAAGGGCACCGCAGGCAACGGCCGTACTGCGGGCACTCTGTCACCTCCTGCGCTGGTGGTGACACACCCTTGGTTCTTGTAGCTGCCACGAGCTGTTGCTGCTGGCTGCCATGAACCTGTTCACTGTCTTCATTCTGCTGGCCCTGTGTTGGCCTGTGCAAGGTACCTGGGAGACCTGCACGTAAGTAGCCCCAAGCTCTCACAGGGAGCTTGGGCAACCCTTATGGGATTCACGGGAGGGTGCCAGCTTGTCCCCCGCAAGCAGGCCACAGCTTCCCCAACTCCCTGTGGGAGCCTCAGGTCCTTGCCAGCACCCAGGCTGCTGGCACCGTTTGTCTGTGGGGCTACAGCAGGAACAGGGGCGGACGGACGCACGGCCCCTGGGGTTCCGTGTCCCTGATGTCCACAGAGCGCCTTGTGGGGAGGGAAGACGCCTGACCTTCAGCAAGCCCTTGAGCGGGACAGTAACGAGCTTCTGCTTACAGGACCTGTGGGCTCCGGCCTATGGCTCAGCACTACGGCATGTCGCGCGTCGTGGGTGGCACAGATGCCCTGCCCGGGGCCTGGCCCTGGATCGTCAGCATCCAGAATCCCTGGAAACCGGGCACAGGGCACGTATGCGGCGGCTCCCTCATCGACCCAGAGTGGGTCCTCACCGCAGCTCACTGCTTTGTCAACGCCTGGTAAGGAGGAGCAGGCAACAGCCATATCCCCACAACACTCCCAGCTTCCCTGTCCATGGCCCCAAGTGCCTCTCCCATCCCTTTTGCTTGTCCTGCGCCCAGTGGCTGGACACTCCCCAGCCCAGCTCAGGAGAAAGCTGGGCTCGTCCCACTGCTTCCTAGCAGCCTCCAGCTCCACGTGCCTCGGGCCCGAGGCGTGCCAGGGCGGTCGCACCCTCCGTAGCGCCGCTCTCCCCTCTCCCTCGTCAAGCAGATGCCAGGCAACTGCTGGGCCGTGGCAGCACGTGGCTCTGCTGCCTCTGAGTGCTCGTCTCTCCATCTGCCTTCCAGGCACGTCACGATGTGGCACGTGGTGATCGGTACCACACACCTGACTCATCTGGGTCCTGAGGCCCAGGTGCGCGGTATCCGGAGGCTGATAATTCATGAAGACTATTACAACGTCACCCAAAAGAACGACATTGCGCTGCTGGAATTGGACCAGCCTGTCCTGTGCAGCGCCTACACCCAGCTGGCCTGCGTGCCCGATGCCACACTGAGAGTGTCCCAGCTGACCACCTGCTACTCCAGCGGTTGGGGTGCCATGATGGAGGGAGGTGAGTTCCCAAGCACTACTCGCGGGCCCGACTGCAAGCTCGGCACACTGGGGAGGAGGGCTGGGCTTCCTGACAGCAGAGGCAAAATGTCAGCACGCTCAGGCTGCGGGGATGTGTGCCTATAGAGAGCAGGTGGGCCTGACCCATTACCCAAAGCGAGACAGGAGGCAAACACCGCTCCAATGCCTTCAAGAGGCCAAGCCAAGACCTAGGGAAGGGCTTCACCCACACTGGGGAGGAGAGCTGGCAACACGCATTCTTTTCTCTACTCACAGCTTCATCAACCGATGTGCTGCAGGAGGCCAAGGTCAACCTCATCAACCTCCGCCTCTGCAACAGCAGCGGGTGGTACCGAGGGGCCGTCCACACCCACAATCTGTGTGCTGGCTATCCCCAGGGTGGCATTGACACCTGCCAGGTAGGAGCGTGCGGCAAGTCGGCCCCCAGCACCACAGGCAGCCCTGTCACAGCGGCCCAAACGGCCCCCGGCGCTTGCTTTGCCTCGCAAGTCACCCTCCCACTGCTGCTGGCACTCACTTCTCCTTCCCCGTGGGCAGCTCCCTCCTTGCCCAGTGCCCGCCCTTGCCCACCCAGAGCTCTTGGCAGCCCACAGGCCCGCATCACAGCCCTGCAAGATCCGCCTTCCACACACCCAGGGTGGCTGCGCAGAGCTGAGGGAGAGCCCAAACTTCCTCTGAGGGAAGGAGCCAGCCCTAGTGCTGACAGCGGCCACCCAACATCACCGGAATCCTCTCTCCTCCCCTGCAGGGTGACAGTGGTGGTCCTCTCGTGTGCAAAGATAACAACGCCGAATACTTCTGGCTTGTTGGAGTCACCAGCTGGGGCTGGGGCTGCGCAAGAGCAAAGCGGCCCGGGGTCTACACCTCCACCCAACACTTTTACAATTGGATCCTCCACCAGATGGGAGTGCGCTCGGCAGGAAGGGGTGCTCCAACAGCACACAGCCGTTTCACCACCACCTCAACCCCCTTACACAAGCCAGAGCCCACACCAACACAATCGGCCGGCTTCACCTCCAGCCCTTCTCCACAGCAGAAAATCGTGGAATTCTTCACCTGGATGCTAGAGTTCCTGCGGGGCCTAATGGCCCAAAAGACTTGAGCAACCAGGAGGGCCTCAATCCCACCCATGTGGCACCGTACCACCACCATCTGCTGCTGCAGCAGTGCCCACCCATCCTCAGTGTCACCGCCCTGCTCTGTCCCGTCCACCCTCCTTGGGGTTCCCACAGGTGCTGTCGTTCCAGTTTGTTCTCGTAATAAAATTGCCTCTCTTCGTGGCTAACCACGCTTCAGCTCAGTCTCCTGGGCAAGGGCCAGCATTTCCACGCCCCGCACGTGCAAAATCAGGCCGCAGGCACAAAGGGCACAAAGGGGGAGAGTCACTCGAAAGGGCTGACACCATGTCTGCTCAGAGGGGAGGCTGCTCTCAGCCACCGTGGCTTGGAGCGGCCAATCACACCGTGCCGAGAAAGAGGACAGGAAAATCCAATGTGACACGACAGGCGACGCAATCTGGGGGGATGCCTTAACGCACCAAAGCTGACGATGAGGGCCTGCCCTAAGCCTGTGCTAATCAAAGGGAGCACGGGAAATGCCTGAGCATGACAAGAGAATATGCTGACCACAGCAACCGGGCTGAGATGCTCGCAGCAGTTACAAGTGCCCTGAGGAAGAGCCAGGTCTTGCGGGCGGTCAAGGGCGGGGTCATGGGAGAGGTGGCACCGCTTCACAGGCAACCGAATGAACAGTTGGGGTCACGCTGGGGAGAGGAGTCTGGCAGCGACAGCTGTACCCTGGAAACCCCCTCGGTAATGCCACGCCAGTCCGAGGAGGCACGGCTAGCAGCACCTGACCCACCAAATCTGCTCCCCAGTGCGGAAATCGGGGAGCAAAACACAACAGCGGGTATGTATGTCCCTGGGCTTGGAGGAGACAAGGAGACGGAGAAAGGGAGGAGCCAAGGAAGACCACCGGGACGCATAAGCACACAAGATGGAGAGAAGAGGGGATCAGAGAGCCAGTCACACAGAAGCACGCTGCTGGCTGCTTTGCTTGTTTGACTGAGCGCTGCACCAAATCACCACCATACATCACACGTTCTTCCTGAAGAGTGATTCCAAGCCCTTCTCTGTGTGGCGCCACTCTGCACCCGGGCTGGGGTGCGTCCAGAGGCCTGGCCGCTAGCAACGGCAGCAGGGCAGCAACACAGGGGACGGAGACCCAGCAGCCGGAAACACACACTGCCTAGGGCCAGCCAGCTACCCGTGGGAGCGCCCTGTGTGTCTGCCTGCGTGTGCGTATGCGGGTGCGTGCGTGAAGCTCACTAGCAGACCTGAAGCTGGACTAGCTCACCAGCAAGAGGAGATACAGACCTGCAATGTCCCAAGGGCTGTGCCACTTACTGGCTAATCACCTTGGCAGGCATCCACAGATTTTAATGGAACTTTGGGGGTTGGACCCAATGAGCTCTCGAGGTCCCTTCCAACCCCTACGATTCTGTCATTCTGTGATTAAATCCCACGCTCATGTTGAAGGGATCCATGAGCACGCCCATGTGGCTTCACGCCCGCCAAGTACCCGAGCACCACACAGCCGCTTGCTCCCTCCGTCGCTAGTGGGATGGGGAGGAGGACGGAAAAAACACCTCATGTTGACATAAAGACCCTTTACTAGCATCGGAAAGGAAGAGGAAGAGGCATTCAGAGTAATAGTAATAATAAAGCGACAGGACGAACAATTTTCCTCACGCTCTGCAGAAGAAGTGATGCACAAACACAACGGCTCGGCCACTGTGGAGCTAAACAAAAGCCACCATGCCCAGCCTGCTTCCAAGCAGCAATCCCGCCTCCCGGACAGCTTCCCAGCTTACAGACCGAGCGTGACGTTAGATGGTATGGCATATCCCTTTGGCCAGTCTGGGTCGACTGTCCCGGATGTGTCTCCCCCCAACTTCTTACACAGCCCCAGCCTGCTTGCTGTGGTGGCGTGGAGCAAGGAGCAGCAAAGGCAGAATGGCCCGTGGGGCTGAGAGCCGAAGCAGGAGCACCCTGCTCTGTTGAGAGCTTCAAACTGCATGCCCTGGGCCACGCATACCAGGCAGCACCACAGCCCTGGCCCCTGTGCGCCCAAAATATCAAGAGAACTCAAAGACAGCAAGGACGCAAAGCCTGCCAGAGGCTGTTGCTGTGGCTGACACAGCCGGCGTGGCCTGTGCTGCAGTTGCATTTCACTGTGCTTCATACAGGAAGCTTGACACGGCTTGGGCGGGCTTGGGTTATTTCGCTTACGCATCCCTGCTTGCCTGCCGTGGCTGAAACCAGGCTGGCTCTTCAACAGCCAAACATGTGCCTACCACCTGTAGCACTTATGGGCTCTGGTGCAGGCTTGTGGGGAAGGACCTGGTGGCAAAGGGCTGCAGAGAGCAGGGTGGCAGCGAGCTTGGCAGAGGGGCTGCGTCGTCACGCCGGGTTTGCTCCCGCTAACTACTAGCAGCCAGCACATGGAGCCAGGCGCTGCTGCCTGCCACAGGGCCTGCACACCCTCACCCCGGGAGCAGACCATTCAGCGGGGGCTGCAGGGGGAGGGAGGGTCCCCCCCTTTGGCTTGGAACGCCCCAGTGCTGCGCAGCCCCCCCACCCCGCAGAGGCTGCTGCTGTGCTCAGCACGCGGAAACAGTGCCTTTGTGACACAGGCCCTGTCGCCAAGGGCACCGCAGGCAACGGCCGTACTGCGGGCACTCTGTCACCTCCTGCGCTGGTGGTGACACACCCTTGGTTCTTGTAGCTGCCACGAGCTGTTGCTGCTGGCTGCCATGAACCTGTTCACTGTCTTCATTCTGCTGGCCCTGTGTTGGCCTGTGCAAGGTACCTGGGAGACCTGCACGTAAGTAGCCCCAAGCTCTCACAGGGAGCTTGGGCAACCCTTATGGGATTCACGGGAGGGTGCCAGCTTGTCCCCCGCAAGCAGGCCACAGCTTCCCCAACTCCCTGTGGGAGCCTCAGGTCCTTGCCAGCACCCAGGCTGCTGGCACCGTTTGTCTGTGGGGCTACAGCAGGAACAGGGGCGGACGGACGCACGGCCCCTGGGGTTCCGTGTCCCTGATGTCCACAGAGCGCCTTGTGGGGAGGGAAGACGCCTGACCTTCAGCAAGCCCTTGAGCGGGACAGTAACGAGCTTCTGCTTACAGGACCTGTGGGCTCCGGCCTATGGCTCAGCACTACGGCATGTCGCGCGTCGTGGGTGGCACAGATGCCCTGCCCGGGGCCTGGCCCTGGATCGTCAGCATCCAGAATCCCTGGAAACCGGGCACAGGGCACGTATGCGGCGGCTCCCTCATCGACCCAGAGTGGGTCCTCACCGCAGCTCACTGCTTTGTCAACGCCTGGTAAGGAGGAGCAGGCAACAGCCATATCCCCACAACACTCCCAGCTTCCCTGTCCATGGCCCCAAGTGCCTCTCCCATCCCTTTTGCTTGTCCTGCGCCCAGTGGCTGGACACTCCCCAGCCCAGCTCAGGAGAAAGCTGGGCTCGTCCCACTGCTTCCTAGCAGCCTCCAGCTCCACGTGCCTCGGGCCCGAGGCGTGCCAGGGCGGTCGCACCCTCCGTAGCGCCGCTCTCCCCTCTCCCTCGTCAAGCAGATGCCAGGCAACTGCTGGGCCGTGGCAGCACGTGGCTCTGCTGCCTCTGAGTGCTCGTCTCTCCATCTGCCTTCCAGGCACGTCACGATGTGGCACGTGGTGATCGGTACCACACACCTGACTCATCTGGGTCCTGAGGCCCAGGTGCGCGGTATCCGGAGGCTGATAATTCATGAAGACTATTACAACGTCACCCAAAAGAACGACATTGCGCTGCTGGAATTGGACCAGCCTGTCCTGTGCAGCGCCTACACCCAGCTGGCCTGCGTGCCCGATGCCACACTGAGAGTGTCCCAGCTGACCACCTGCTACTCCAGCGGTTGGGGTGCCATGATGGAGGGAGGTGAGTTCCCAAGCACTACTCGCGGGCCCGACTGCAAGCTCGGCACACTGGGGAGGAGGGCTGGGCTTCCTGACAGCAGAGGCAAAATGTCAGCACGCTCAGGCTGCGGGGATGTGTGCCTATAGAGAGCAGGTGGGCCTGACCCATTACCCAAAGCGAGACAGGAGGCAAACACCGCTCCAATGCCTTCAAGAGGCCAAGCCAAGACCTAGGGAAGGGCTTCACCCACACTGGGGAGGAGAGCTGGCAACACGCATTCTTTTCTCTACTCACAGCTTCATCAACCGATGTGCTGCAGGAGGCCAAGGTCAACCTCATCAACCTCCGCCTCTGCAACAGCAGCGGGTGGTACCGAGGGGCCGTCCACACCCACAATCTGTGTGCTGGCTATCCCCAGGGTGGCATTGACACCTGCCAGGTAGGAGCGTGCGGCAAGTCGGCCCCCAGCACCACAGGCAGCCCTGTCACAGCGGCCCAAACGGCCCCCGGCGCTTGCTTTGCCTCGCAAGTCACCCTCCCACTGCTGCTGGCACTCACTTCTCCTTCCCCGTGGGCAGCTCCCTCCTTGCCCAGTGCCCGCCCTTGCCCACCCAGAGCTCTTGGCAGCCCACAGGCCCGCATCACAGCCCTGCAAGATCCGCCTTCCACACACCCAGGGTGGCTGCGCAGAGCTGAGGGAGAGCCCAAACTTCCTCTGAGGGAAGGAGCCAGCCCTAGTGCTGACAGCGGCCACCCAACATCACCGGAATCCTCTCTCCTCCCCTGCAGGGTGACAGTGGTGGTCCTCTCGTGTGCAAAGATAACAACGCCGAATACTTCTGGCTTGTTGGAGTCACCAGCTGGGGCTGGGGCTGCGCAAGAGCAAAGCGGCCCGGGGTCTACACCTCCACCCAACACTTTTACAATTGGATCCTCCACCAGATGGGAGTGCGCTCGGCAGGAAGGGGTGCTCCAACAGCACACAGCCGTTTCACCACCACCTCAACCCCCTTACACAAGCCAGAGCCCACACCAACACAATCGGCCGGCTTCACCTCCAGCCCTTCTCCACAGCAGAAAATCGTGGAATTCTTCACCTGGATGCTAGAGTTCCTGCGGGGCCTAATGGCCCAAAAGACTTGAGCAACCAGGAGGGCCTCAATCCCACCCATGTGGCACCGTACCACCACCATCTGCTGCTGCAGCAGTGCCCACCCATCCTCAGTGTCACCGCCCTGCTCTGTCCCGTCCACCCTCCTTGGGGTTCCCACAGGTGCTGTCGTTCCAGTTTGTTCTCGTAATAAAATTGCCTCTCTTCGTGGCTAACCACGCTTCAGCTCAGTCTCCTGGGCAAGGGCCAGCATTTCCACGCCCCGCACGTGCAAAATCAGGCCGCAGGCACAAAGGGCACAAAGGGGGAGAGTCACTCGAAAGGGCTGACACCATGTCTGCTCAGAGGGGAGGCTGCTCTCAGCCACCGTGGCTTGGAGCGGCCAATCACACCGTGCCGAGAAAGAGGACAGGAAAATCCAATGTGACACGACAGGCGACGCAATCTGGGGGGATGCCTTAACGCACCAAAGCTGACGATGAGGGCCTGCCCTAAGCCTGTGCTAATCAAAGGGAGCACGGGAAATGCCTGAGCATGACAAGAGAATATGCTGACCACAGCAACCGGGCTGAGATGCTCGCAGCAGTTACAAGTGCCCTGAGGAAGAGCCAGGTCTTGCGGGCGGTCAAGGGCGGGGTCATGGGAGAGGTGGCACCGCTTCACAGGCAACCGAATGAACAGTTGGGGTCACGCTGGGGAGAGGAGTCTGGCAGCGACAGCTGTACCCTGGAAACCCCCTCGGTAATGCCACGCCAGTCCGAGGAGGCACGGCTAGCAGCACCTGACCCACCAAATCTGCTCCCCAGTGCGGAAATCGGGGAGCAAAACACAACAGCGGGTATGTATGTCCCTGGGCTTGGAGGAGACAAGGAGACGGAGAAAGGGAGGAGCCAAGGAAGACCACCGGGACGCATAAGCACACAAGATGGAGAGAAGAGGGGATCAGAGAGCCAGTCACACAGAAGCACGCTGCTGGCTGCTTTGCTTGTTTGACTGAGCGCTGCACCAAATCACCACCATACATCACACGTTCTTCCTGAAGAGTGATTCCAAGCCCTTCTCTGTGTGGCGCCACTCTGCACCCGGGCTGGGGTGCGTCCAGAGGCCTGGCCGCTAGCAACGGCAGCAGGGCAGCAACACAGGGGACGGAGACCCAGCAGCCGGAAACACACACTGCCTAGGGCCAGCCAGCTACCCGTGGGAGCGCCCTGTGTGTCTGCCTGCGTGTGCGTGTGCGGGTGCGTGCGTGAAGCTCACTAGCAGACCTGAAGCTGGACTAGCTCACCAGCAAGAGGAGATACAGACCTGCAATGTCCCAAGGGCTGTGCCACTTACTGGCTAATCACCTTGGCAGGCATCCACAGATTTTAATGGAACTTTGGGGGTTGGACCCGATGAGCTCTCGAGGTCCCTTCCAACCCCTACGATTCTGTCATTCTGTGATTAAATCCCACGCTCATGTTGAAGGGATCCATGAGCACGCCCATGTGGCTTCACGCCCGCCAAGTACCCGAGCACCACACAGCCGCTTGCTCCCTCCGTCGCTAGTGGGATGGGGAGGAGGACGGAAAAAACACCTCATGTTGACATAAAGACCCTTTACTAGCATCGGAAAGGAAGAGGAAGAGGCATTCAGAGTAATAGTAATAATAAAGCGACAGGACGAACAATTTTCCTCACGCTCTGCAGAAGAAGTGATGCACAAACACAACGGCTCGGCCACTGTGGAGCTAAACAAAAGCCACCATGCCCAGCCTGCTTCCAAGCAGCAATCCCGCCTCCCGGACAGCTTCCCAGCTTACAGACCGAGCGTGACGTTAGATGGTATGGCATATCCCTTTGGCCAGTCTGGGTCGACTGTCCCGGATGTGTCTCCCCCCAACTTCTTACACAGCCCCAGCCTGCTTGCTGTGGTGGCGTGGAGCAAGGAGCAGCAAAGGCAGAATGGCCCGTGGGGCTGAGAGCCGAAGCAGGAGCACCCTGCTCTGTTGAAAGCTTCAAACTGCATGCCCTGGGCCACGCATACCAGGCAGCACCACAGCCCTGGCCCCTGTGCGCCCAAAATATCAAGAGAACTCAAAGACAGCAAGGACGCAAAGCCTGCCAGAGGCTGTTGCTGTGGCTGACACAGCCGGCGTGGCCTGTGCTGCAGTTGCATTTCACTGTGCTTCATACAGGAAGCTTGACACGGCTTGGGCGGGCTTGGGTTATTTCGCTTACGCATCCCTGCTTGCCTGCCGTGGCTGAAACCAGGCTGGCTCTTCAACAGCCAAACATGTGCCTACCACCTGTAGCACTTATGGGCTCTGGTGCAGGCTTGTGGGGAAGGACCTGGTGGCAAAGGGCTGCAGAGAGCAGGGTGGCAGCGAGCTTGGCAGAGGGGCTGCGTCGTCACGCCGGGTTTGCTCCCGCTAACTACTAGCAGCCAGCACATGGAGCCAGGCGCTGCTGCCTGCCACAGGGCCTGCACACCCTCACCCCGGGAGCAGACCATTCAGCGGGGGCTGCAGGGGGAGGGAGGGTCCCCCCCTTTGGCTTGGAACGCCCCAGTGCTGCGCAGCCCCCCCACCCCGCAGAGGCTGCTGCTGTGCTCAGCACCCGGAAACAGTGCCTTTGTGACACAGGCCCTGTCGCCAAGGGCACCGCAGGCAACGGCCGTACTGCGGGCACTCTGTCACCTCCTGCGCTGGTGGTGACACACCCTTGGTTCTTGTAGCTGCCACGAGCTGTTGCTGCTGGCTGCCATGAACCTGTTCACTGTCTTCATTCTGCTGGCCCTGTGTTGGCCTGTGCAAGGCACCTGGGAGACCTGCACGTAAGTAGCCCCAAGCTCTCACAGGGAGCTTGGGCAACCCTTATGGGATTCATGGGAGGGTGCCAGCTTGTCCCCCGCAAGCAGGCCACAGCTTCCCCAACTCCCTGTGGGAGCCTCAGGTCCTTGCCAGCACCCAGGCTGCTGGCACCGTTTGTCTGTGGGGCTACAGCAGGAACAGGGGCGGACGGACGCACGGCCCCTGGGGTTCCGTGTCCCTGATGTCCACAGAGCGCCTTGTGGGGAGGGAAGACGCCTGACCTTCAGCAAGCCCTTGAGCGGGACAGTAACGAGCTTCTGCTTACAGGACCTGTGGGCTCCGGCCTATGGCTCAGCACTACGGCATGTCGCGCGTCGTGGGTGGCACAGATGCCCTGCCCGGGGCCTGGCCCTGGATCGTCAGCATCCAGAATCCCTGGAAACCGGGCACAGGGCACGTATGCGGCGGCTCCCTCATCGACCCAGAGTGGGTCCTCACCGCAGCTCACTGCTTTGTCAACGCCTGGTAAGGAGGAGCAGGCAACGGCCATATCCCCACAACACTCCCAGCTTCCCTGTCCATGGCCCCAAGTGCCTCTCCCATCCCTTTTGCTTGTCCTGCGCCCAGTGGCTGGACACTCCCCAGCCCAGCTCAGGAGAAAGCTGGGCTTGTCCCACTGCTTCCTAGCAGCCTCCAGCTCCACGTGCCTCGGGCCCGAGGCGTGCCAGGGCGGTCGCACCCTCCGTAGCGCCGCTCTCCCCTCTCCCTCGTCAAGCAGATGCCAGGCAACTGCTGGGCTGTGGCAGCACGTGGCTCTGCTGCCTCTGAGTGCTCGTCTCTCCATCTGCCTTCCAGGCACGTCACGATGTGGCACGTGGTGATCGGTACCACACACCTGACTCATCTGGGTCCTGAGGCCCAGGTGCGCGGTATCCGGAGGCTGATAATTCATGAAGACTATTACAACGTCACCCAAAAGAACGACATTGCGCTGCTGGAATTGGACCAGCCTGTCCTGTGCAGCGCCTACACCCAGCTGGCCTGCGTGCCCGATGCCACACTGAGAGTGTCCCAGCTGACCACCTGCTACTCCAGCGGTTGGGGTGCCATGATGGAGGGAGGTGAGTTCCCAAGCACTACTCGCGGGCCCGACTGCAAGCTCGGCACACTGGGGAGGAGGGCTGGGCTTCCTGACAGCAGAGGCAAAATGTCAGCACGCTAAGGCTGCGGGGATGTGTGCCTATAGAGAGCAGGTGGGCCTGACCCATTACCCAAAGCGAGACAGGAGGCAAACACCGCTCCAATGCCTTCAAGAGGCCAAGCCAAGACCTAGGGAAGGGCTTCACCCACACTGGGGAGGAGAGCTGGCAACACGCTGACGCATTCTTTTCTCTACTCACAGCTTCATCAACCGATGTGCTGCAGGAGGCCAAGGTCAACCTCATCAACCTCCGCCTCTGCAACAGCAGCGGGTGGTACCGAGGGGCCGTCCACACCCACAATCTGTGTGCTGGCTATCCCCAGGGTGGCATTGACACCTGCCAGGTAGGAGCGTGCGGCAAGTCGGCCCCCAGCACCACAGGCAGCCCTGTCACAGCGGCCCAAACAGCCCCCGGCGCTTGCTTTGCCTCGCAAGTCGCCCTCCCACTGCTGCTGGCACTCACTTCTCCTTCCCCGTGGGCAGCTCCCTCCTTGCCCAGTGCCCGCCCTTGCCCACCCAGAGCTCTTGGCAGCCCACAGGCCCACATCCCAGCCCTGCAAGATCCGCCTTCCACACACCCAGGGTGGCTGCGCAGAGCTGAGGGAGAGCCCAAACTTCCTCTGAGGGAAGGAGCCAGCCCTAGTGCTGACAGCGGCCACCCAACATCACCGGAATCCTCTCTCCTCCCCTGCAGGGTGACAGCGGTGGTCCTCTCGTGTGCAAAGATAACAACGCCGAATACTTCTGGCTTGTTGGAGTCACCAGCTGGGGCTGGGGCTGCGCAAGAGCAAAGCGGCCCGGGGTCTACACCTCCACCCAACACTTTTACAATTGGATCCTCCACCAGATGGGAGTGCGCTCGGCAGGAAGGGGTGCTCCAACAGCACACAGCCGTTTTACCACCACCTCAACCCCCTTACACAAGCCAGAGCCCACACCAACACAATCGGCCGGCTTCACCTCCAGCCCTTCTCCACAGCAGAAAATCGTGGAATTCTTCACCTGGATGCTAGAGTTCCTGCGGGGCCTAATGGCCCAAAAGACTTGAGCAACCAGGAGGGCCTCAATCCCACCCATGTGGCACCGTACCACCACCATCTGCTGCTGCAGCAGTGCCCACCCATCCTCAGTGTCACCGCCCTGCTCTGTCCCGTCCACCCTCCTTGGGGTTCCCACAGGTGCTGTCGTTCCAGTTTGTTCTCGTAATAAAATTGCCTCTCTTCGTGGCTAACCACGCTTCAGCTCAGTCTCCTGGGCAAGGGCCAGCATTTCCACGCCCCGCACGTGCAAAATCAGGCCGCAGGCACAAAGGGCACAAAGGGGGAGAGTCACTCGAAAGGGCTGACTCCATGTCTGCTCAGAGGGGAGGCTGCTCTCAGCCACCGTGGCTTGGAGCGGCCAATCACACCGTGCCGAGAAAGAGGACAGGAAAATCCAATGTGACACGACAGGCGACGCAATCTGGGGGGATGCCTTAACGCACCAAAGCTGACGATGAGGGCCTGCCCTAAGCCTGTGCTAATCAAAGGGAGCACGGGAAATGCCTGAGCATGACAAGAGAATATGCTGACCACAGCAACCGGGCTGAGATGCTCGCAGCAGTTACAAGTGCCCTGAGGAAGAGCCAGGTCTTGCGGGCGGTCAAGGGCGGGGTCATGGGAGAGGTGGCACCGCTTCACAGGCAACCGAATGAACAGTTGGGGTCACGCTGGGGAGAGGAGTCTGGCAGCGACAGCTGTACCCTGGAAACCCCCTCGGTAATGCCACGCCAGTCCGAGGAGGCACGGCTAGCAGCACCTGACCCACCAAATCTGCTCCCCAGTGCGGAAATCGGGGAGCAAAACACAACAGCGGGTATGTATGTCCCTGGGCTTGGAGGAGACAAGGAGACGGAGAAAGGGAGGAGCCAAGGAAGACCACCGGGACGCATAAGCACACAAGATGGAGAGAAGAGGGGATCAGAGAGCCAGTCACACAGAAGCACGCTGCTGGCTGCTTTGCTTGTTTGACTGAGCGCTGCACCAAATCACCACCATACATCACACGTTCTTCCTGAAGAGTGATTCCAAGCCCTTCTCTGTGTGGCGCCACTCTGCACCCGGGCTGGGGTGCGTCCAGAGGCCTGGCCGCTAGCAACGGCAGCAGGGCAGCAACACAGGGGACGGAGACCCAGCAGCCGGAAACACACACTGCCTAGGGCCAGCCAGCTACCCGTGGGAGCGCCCTGTGTGTCTGCCTGCGTGTGCGTGTGCGGGTGCGTGCGTGAAGCTCACTAGCAGACCTGAAGCTGGACTAGCTCACCAGCAAGAGGAGATACAGACCTGCAATGTCCCAAGGGCTGTGCCACTTACTGGCTAATCACCTTGGCAGGCATCCACAGATTTTAATGGAACTTTGGGGGTTGGACCCGATGAGCTCTCGAGGTCCCTTCCAACCCCTACGATTCTGTCATTCTGTGATTAAATCCCACGCTCATGTTGAAGGGATCCATGAGCACGCCCGTGTGGCTTCACGCCCGCCAAGTACCCGAGCACCACACAGCCGCTTGCTCCCTCCGTCGCTAGTGGGATGGGGAGGAGGACGGAAAAAACACCTCATGTTGACATAAAGACCCTTTACTAGCATCGGAAAGGAAGAGGAAGAGGCATTCAGAGTAATAGTAATAATAAAGCGACAGGACGAACAATTTTCCTCACGCTCTGCAGAAGAAGTGATGCACAAACACAACGGCTCGGCCACTGTGGAGCTAAACAAAAGCCACCATGCCCAGCCTGCTTCCAAGCAGCAATCCCGCCTCCCGGACAGCTTCCCAGCTTACAGACCGAGCGTGACGTTAGATGGTATGGCATATCCCTTTGGCCAGTCTGGGTCGACTGTCCCGGATGTGTCTCCCCCCAACTTCTTACACAGCCCCAGCCTGCTTGCTGTGGTGGCGTGGAGCAAGGAGCAGCAAAGGCAGAATGGCCCGTGGGGCTGAGAGCCGAAGCAGGAGCACCCTGCTCTGTTGAGAGCTTCAAACTGCATGCCCTGGGCCACGCATACCAGGCAGCACCACAGCCCTGGCCCCTGTGCGCCCAAAATATCAAGAGAACTCAAAGACAGCAAGGACGCAAAGCCTGCCAGAGGCTGTTGCTGTGGCTGACACAGCCGGCGTGGCCTGTGCTGCAGTTGCATTTCACTGTGCTTCATACAGGAAGCTTGACACGGCTTGGGCGGGCTTGGGTTATTTCGCTTACGCATCCCTGCTTGCCTGCCGTGGCTGAAACCAGGCTGGCTCTTCAACAGCCAAACATGTGCCTACCACCTGTAGCACTTATGGGCTCTGGTGCAGGCTTGTGGGGAAGGACCTGGTGGCAAAGGGCTGCAGAGAGCAGGGTGGCAGCGAGCTTGGCAGAGGGGCTGCGTCCCTGGGCTTGGAGGAGGCAAGGAGACGGAGAGGGGAGGAGTCAAGGAAGACCACTGGGACGCATAAGCACACAAGATGGAGAGAAGAGGGGATCAGAGAGCCAGTCACGCAGAAGCAGGTGACAAATGTTAAGTGCATTTTTCCATTTTAATGAATTTTAGGTTTCTCTTCCTTTGTTTACGTATGTTATTGTTATTTTTCTAAGAGATAGCCTCAGAAAAGCTCAAAAAGACATGAAAGTATAGAATACGTAAATTGTACTAACAAATGGTAATTGTAAAGCTTTTAAACTCTTTCTCCTCCTTTTTTCTCTTACCCAGAATATCTATTTTGTTCTAGGGACTTTTTTTGTGTGTTGATTTCAAGACATTAAGGGTGATTTATTTCACTTTTTCATTTCTTAGCTACTCCTTGTGCAGGTCTCAAACATTTATCATGACAGTAGAAGTTATATTTATGGGGTTAAATTATGTATTATTAATATGCTGTTTCCCGACATCTATGTGGTTTTCAATATTCTTTTCTAGATCTTTTAATACTATATGTATAAATATGTGTCATATTTTTCCCTTTTCCTCGTGGTAAATGTTTTAGAATTAGGGTCTCTGGAAGAGTAGGATGGCGCTTTGAAGAGATCGCACACCGATGTGGTTAAAAGCAATCAATTAGCTTTATTCAAGATGCTTGCAGCTTATATACTTCTCAAGGGAGGTCCAAGGCTCCCCAATTAGGCTGAGCGTGAGAAAAGGTGGGGGGAGAAAAGGCCATCAGGTTTGTATCACCACAGCGGAATTTCCCAGTGCCAGGAGCTTATTACAATTGCTTTAACTGCTTATCAGTGATTTACTTTGTCTCAATGTTCAGCAAGAAGCAAAGCTTTCCCATGGCTGTTTTGCAAGCAACAGCGAGATGTAACTCTTGCCTGGACTAGCTAGCCAGGCACCCACAGTTCCCTCTTTTTCTTTCTGTGCAAGCAGAACAGCCAACAGGTTTTGTTAATCAGGTTTTTAACCAATTGAACCAAACAAAGCACTATTATGAGCATAGGCAATATTATCAGTAGGATGTCAAGTCCAGCCTTAATAACATCTCTGAACTAGCCTGCAATTCCCCAGGTGTTAAACCAGCCAGCCAGCCAACTATCCTCATATTTTAACTTCATCATTTGTTGTTTCAACATTGCTATGCTTTTGTGGATTGATTCTGAGTGGTCTGATAAGTTCATACAACACAAACCTTCAAAATCTTTACAGCCATGACCATGTGCCAAAAGTAAGAAATCAATAGCAGCTCTGTTTTGCAAAGTAGCATGTCTTATGCTATCTACATCAGTAAGCAGGTAGCTAAGAGCAAGAGATGTAGCACTGGTTTGTTTACTCAGCCAACATCCCAAATTTGTTAATTTTTTCAGAGCAGCTACAGCAGTCACCCCTGGGGCTAGTGCTGATTTGACAGAGCCCCATTTTTGTGGACTCAACTCAGCTCAATGTGATCAAGTTCTGAGCTCCTTCATTGAAACACCCAGAGCTTATATAGGTTTCTATATCAGTACACAGTTACATTACATTTCCATTGGTTAGATGCTCTGTTCAGCTGCCTTACATGTGTCTCACTATTGCTAATAATTGGTTAAATCTACACAGTCAATTTGTTCCTTTTTAAGTCAGTTATTAACATTCTCGCAGTTTGTTATATTGTTCTCAGACTTCTACTCGTCTCCTACTGCATTCCAATTGTACCTTAACATACCTTTGCTCAACCCCAGGAGTTGAGCCATGTGGCAATAAATCTGGGTGGGCCAAAAAACTCCATTCCTCTCAAAATGCATTACTACAATTATGTAAATTTACTCTTGAAATAAACAGTTACAGAAAAAGACCACAATGTCCACATGAACTTACTGTTTGGACGCATCCTAGCTATTTGAGGCTCAGTGACTATCAGTACAGTCTTAGTATAATAAAATAAATGGTTAAACAATTCCTGTTTGTCTTTTATGTTTGCGAAATCACATTTTTTCCTATCAAAAACAAGAAAGAGCAAAAGCAAACCATAATGTACACACACACACACACACACACACACACACACACACTTCCTATTCAAAGCAGATACATGCCAGTATTATCTTCCTATCCATACAGGGTATTCAATTTTCTGCCAATTTTGAGGTACTCCCTAACCAATACCATTACACCTCTTACATACTGGAGACTTCTGCCCTTTTTCACAGATTTCCAGAACCTTACACTGCTTACATTATTTTGAAGCTATGTATCACAGAAAGCTGCAAAGTCCACTCTCCTCCTGTGTTTATACTCTTATCTGTATGCAATTCATAAAATATTTACATGTGCCTCCTCTCTTTTTGTTTTGGAAAGCAAAATAAAGCTATACTATAATTTCCCTTCTCAAAGGCATGTGTGTGCATGAACACATGTGTGGGATGGTGTAACTAATTTACCGTGGGCCACCTTGGTAGTTGTGACCCTCTCACTACATCTTGATTATGCCTGACTCTAAATGCTGCTTCCATCACCTTCCCCCTGCTTCTCTTTCCTCCTTCTCTCTCTCTCTCTTTTGCCTTTTACAGATTATAACCATTTCCTGTTGCATACTGGCTGACTCTCTCAAGTCCCAAGTGCAAATCAATAAGTTATAGTGATTCATAAAAATAAGACTGTCATCATTATTGTTCAATTATTGCTGGGTCTGTGGAAAGATTCTTCAAGAGCTGGAGGTTTCTTCACTAATATTTATAATCCGCACTGAACAGTGCTAATGAATGAGTGGGTGTACATTAGGCTGAAATACAGTGGTATTTGATTTATACTAAGTCCAGGTCTGATTGTTAATGTTAAATCCATTAAAGTGTCTCTTAGATCTGCCTTAATGTACTTCCCTGCATACAATAGCATTTAAACATTCCCATTTAAACATTTACTTAGCCTTTCATTATTGGTTGAATATTTGTCTTTATTACATCATCCTATGATAAACTGGACTTTGCATATTTTGAAAAATAGCACTTTATTAAATCTTCACTTGTCAGAAGCATGTTTTGTAAAAAATAACCATCTAATGCTAAAAATATAAGAAGAAATGCAAAATATTCAACCTTTGTTCATAAAAGCAAGATGCTCAAGGAACAAATCAACATTTAATCTTGGGGAAAAGAAATTTAGTTTTCATTTGGAAGAATAAAAGATACTATATTTACCTAAGCTGTCACCTCCTGAGTGTCTCGGAGGGGGGACTTCTTCTCTATAAAGCAAAATTTCTTTCCCATGAAAAAAAAATTAGACAAAAGTATAAATAGGAAAAAAAAAAAAAAGAGTAGGGAGAACATGCAGGAAATCATCAACTTCCAGCTCAGGTCAGGCATTTCACAGCAATTCCTCAGAGGCCATCGAGTATTAAATACATAGGCTGACTATAGCTTTTCTTCTCATCTACAAGAGTTTTCCATTCACAGCTAAGCCCGGGACTGCCAAGTCAGCCTGGAGTGTATTTCTGATGTTGCATCCATGCAATAACCCTTTTTTTCTTACCTGAATACTTCTACAGTTGACTCGAATCAGTTAGTCTGTCACTATCATTTTCATCCCCTTTTGCTGTAGGTTTGATTTTATCTTAAGAGGAGTGATAGATACTTTTATAGAGTGCAGCTCATTTACAAGGAAAAAGTTATCCTTTTCTGGTGCAGGAGACATTAAATAACATCAGTTTTTTCCTCACATTACCATAGTACTTCTATCCAAATATTTAACTTCCAAAATTTCTCTCAAGTCAGTAGCCCCATCTTTGTTCACTCTTCTGAAGCACCCTTTGGCTCTGATATTCCAGCCCTCTCCACTCACCCCTGCATTTTCTTGCCTAAATTGATATCCAACAGACCTTCTCCATCCAAATACCAAATACCAAACACCACATGCCATCTACCAAACACCACATAGCAAATACCAAATAAATATCACATACCAAATAGTTTTGTGCAGCCTTTTGTTCGTGTCGGAATACGTCCTTAGCTGACTGCCACACACATTAAATGAAAATCAACAGCTGATTTTATCAGTACCAGTAATGCCACTGCTGTGCAGCATAAGTTAGTTAGATTCAGAGTTGTGCCTTTCCAGCAATGCAAAAATCACTGGAAGCACACTTTAACAGCTCCCTGAGGGTTTCTTCTCACTAAGGGTATACAAAACACACAGGGTGCATAGAACTGTATAGTGATAAGGTGTTAATCTCTGACAATAAAGATCAGCCTAGGAGTCCCAAGCACTTGACCAACCCTCACCAAATATCAAAGGATAGTTCCCAGCGCCTTGGAAAGAACAACTCTCACAGCTGCCCACAAAGGAGCACGCCAGCAAGAGTGCTTCCTAGATGGTTTTAGTCTCTTGAGCAGTTGTTGCATCATCCCTCACTCAGAGCTCTGCCTAGAAATACGGTATAGATTCAAAAGTAAAAGTTGTTGTGAATTAGTCCAATGTATTTGGAGGAGAATTCCAAAAGTTCCAACGATAAATACCTCCTTTTTAATGTATATAACAATATAAATAGTCGCTGAGATTATCACTGTTTGTATCAGGTTTTCAAATTTTTCCTTGTTTTGTATCCTTACATTCTGATCTCTTTGGAATCTAAGAACTAAACTCATTTTTTCAAAAGTAATTCTGCCAGCACAGAGAGCCCAGATTTCTTTGCCTGCGTCACTCTGAACTTAAACAACTTGGAAATATGTCCGTTTGGTCTGGGAAAAACCTCTGGATATATCTGAGCCCAGTTAACAGGGAGTTTCCTTTAAATCAGCACCTTAAAATGAAATTATTTTGTCTTTCTTGCTACATAGAGATTTTTCATCTTTTTAGTATGTTTCTTCCCTTAGGCCAGACAAAATATGTCCTTCTTCAAACAGGGCATCTGCTTTCCCCAGCCAGAACAGGCTTTGCTGGCTCCCACAACTTGCAGGCAAAAAGAATTTGTGAGGGATACAGTCTCACTACTCCAAGTAGAAGACGTACTTGCAGATGAGTGTTGGTTCTTGATAGGACCGCGGATCCTGCGGCAATCTGTCTCCCAGATAAGATTCCAAATTGTGCAAAATGTTGCAGTCTCTGCTTAGTGGCAATTTAGCAACTAGACAGTATTGATAAGAAATCCATGTAGATCCCTGAAGATCAGTTCTGGTCACACAAAGGGTATGTGTTAGAGTCTGAAAATGTCAGAAAATCCCATTAAAACATGACACTCTCTTAAATAACAACCCTGAGACATGCTGGCCTTTTTTTTTTGTAATCGCTTCTTTGATAGAGGTTACAGAAGTATTTATTACATAAGCTAAATAATAATAGGTGGGTAGGAGAACGTGCATAAAAATCTGCATCTGCAAACATGTTGTGGTATTTTCTTTTTGGTTTTGTTTTAATTTTTATCTTGACATTTCCTGGTTTTGAGACAATGCACGATGAATAAAATGTTGAAAAGTTAAAAAAATATTAATCTCTTACTGGACAGATAATAATTGATTTTTTTTTTTTTTTGGTTGGCTGGTTTGGCAGGGGTTGTGTTTTTGCTGGGGAGGGGGGGTTGTTGTTGGGTGTTTTTTATTATTATACATTCTGAGCTCATTCCAGTTAGGATGATGGGGAGAAAGGATATGTCCATGTTACATGAAAACCACAGTGGATGCTGACATCCTTAAAGACAGCTGTAGCAGAGGAGCTGAAAGAGAATAGACTTTTGGAAACAAAACGATCTTCTACCTGCTTGGTCTGATGGCTGAGTTTTCACATGTTGCTTTTCAGGAGTTAGCATAGAAATTTGATGCCAAAGGTGCCAGGGAATTTTGATGTTTCTGAGCTATATTTGTCCCCTGATGACACTGCCCCAAAAGCCAGATTGACTCGAAGACTAATTAAGCAGTCATTAAGTTACACAGCCACCTCAGCCCACCCACATTCCCCAGATCATCTGTCAGTGGGTGTATGTTTAGGGAATCCTCTCCTAAGGGAGAGTTTCCACCATCACATCCTAATTCCCAACATAAGATTATTGCTTTCCCCAGTAAAGAGTTATCTGTATATATTCTCTTTCAGACAAAGCAGTAGCCAGTTCCTTGTATAAGAAAAATCAGGTATGTCTTGTTACAGGATTGGTGATAGCACTTCCTAAACAAATTATACCTTTATGAATTTAATTTCTTCTTATTACTAACAATAATTCAGATCTGTTTTCAGTAATGTGAATGGAGAAAAGCCAAAGCACAGACGACAAGATATAAAATCTGAGCCAAAGCACGACATAAACCTCAACTATTTTCTCACCCTTATAGAAGTTCCCTCCAAGGGAATGCCAAGGTTCATTAATAAGGCAGTGGAGGAAACTTGCTATGACAAGTTACTTTGCCCACAATTAACTTGCACAGGGAGCAGTGTTTGGCTTTGGCTCTGCTAATTCACAGTTATCAATCTGCTGCTCCCACCTAGTGTGCTCCTAGGAGGTCCTTTAGTGTCACAGGCATAAACACGCTGGTGTTTCTGTATCTGAGAGGTATTTAGAAAAGAGAAGCAGCTTTCTGTTAGGTATGCACTCTCTAGCTGAACAGGTACTTTCCCTCTTACGACTTGATCCGGTTTCCAGTGAACACAACATTCTTCCCATTTATCTCAGTGGTAGGCGGATCAGAAATAAAATTATCTTTCTGTGGCGAAGAAAACACTCAGGGCTAGTGAGTAATAGGGACACCTCCTACTTCTGTGTGCAGTAGAACTTCCACCACAGCAAATCACCACCATTCATGATCCCTCATGGTAAAGCCCTGCTCAGCAGTAAGTTTTGTTGCTTGGTGCAACTTGCACCTTAAGGGTCTGGACTGGTCAGAACAGTATTAAAACAGCATAGGTAAGAAACAATAGGCTAAGGAGTTCTCCCACTAAAAGATCAATGATACTTTCTGGAAGCCCAGATTTCAGTGATAATTATGCTCATTTTAGTTGAATAACTATTTATAATTCATCATTTTGTTAGCAAGAGGGAACGGTAAATTTGCACAAAAGTTGCACTTCTCAGCCTGGGCAGGAAAAAAAAAAGGTGATTCATTTATTAAAGAGCAAAATCAAACTTGGAGGAAAATCCAGACTTAGAGAAATAAACGGACTGTGACAGGAAGCAGCATTTCTGTCATGGTTCAGCTCCAGAGAGCAGCTAAGCACCACACGGCCACTTGCTCACTCTTCTCATTCCCAGTGGAACTAGGAAGACAATCAGAAGAAAAATGTAAAACTCATGAAAGGAAGAGAATAACAACAATGCTAATAAAAGAATATACAGAGCAGGTGATGCAAAATGCAGTTTCCTCACCACCCAGAACCTGATATTCAGCCTATCCACAAGCAGTGATCCCTCTTGCCTCGGCAGCTCCCTTATACTGTTGAACTAATTTAATCCATGACTTTGGGATCCACCTGTAATATCAATCTTTCAGGGCAGGAAAGATGGTGTATGCTGCTGGGTTGCTATACGCTGTGTCCGAAGCTCATGTCTGGTTTCTCTGCCACAGCCCATGCCTCCAGTCTCACAGCCTACGGGACACAAAGGGCCGTCTCGAAGAAATTGAAAATACCATTCTGGTTCCATCATTGCTGAACTTCGCTCAGTTTCATCAAAGCTCATTCTTCATTAATGTGGGTGATTCTTACAGTAATACTGCTGATTCAGAATACAGCAATTGTAGCAATCAGGACATACAATGGCAGGGTTAATTGGCAATTAACTTCATACAATTTAATTTATTGGCTATTCTCACCCAAAATCAAATCCCCTTGAGGTATATATCAGACTTCCCCATTCTTCCACATCACGTGCCAAATGCACACCAGTTCTTCAGAAAAAGCAGTCCCGTGGATGTGTTTGTCTTTGTCTGAAGCAAGGTGTCCTGGTTTCAGCCAGGGGCTTCAGCCAGGAAGGGGCTAACCTGCTGGGCTCGGGACAAGTAACTCAAATTGACCAATAGGATCATTCCATGCCAGTTACATCATGCCGAGTATAAGAAGCAGGGGGTGTTGCAGTGCTGGCGCGCGAACAGCAGGGACCGGGCGGCAGTGTGCTCTCGGCTCGGGGCTTTGTTTACTCGCGGCGCGAGCTCGGGACCTTTGTGTTGCGGCTGGGGTTTGCGCGGGCTGCGGCGCGGTGTCCGTTACGGGGAGTGCGCGATCTGAACTGCTCATCTCGGCAAAAGGTTGTATTGTTCATTGTTATCTGTTCTTCCCCTGTTATTTCCAGTAAAAATACCCTTATCCCAACCTGCGGGCTGTTTTTGGTATTCTCCCCCCCCCCCCCCGCTCCGGGGGAAATCTGAACGCGTGGTCCCCGGCTCCGGCGGAACCACAACATATTTTGGCGCCCAACGTGGGGCAATAAAGGTTGGGATAACGGTAGATCTGACTCTGACCCGGTTGCAATTACGGTAAAAGTTGTAAGGATGCTGTTTAAGATGCTGTGGGTATTATTTACAAAGGTGTGGTCCTGGCTGTGGAAAAAAAACCTCAGCAGGCTGTTTGCAGTCCTGGCAGGATGTTGTATCATCTCGGGGCTGCAGCTTCCCTGCTTGTTCCCATACTTTGCTCTAGTGTGCTTTATGACAATGTTTTATGATGCAGTTATATTAGTGACTATGAGTTTAATCTGGAAAGTGTATGAGGTTTTGCGGTCCTGTCTAGTCCCTGGGCTGAGAGGGGCTGGTGGTGGTGGCCATTTTGGTGAGAGCACAGAGGGAGAGAACTACACTGGTTTTTTCCTTTCTGGGCTAAACATAACAGCTCTTATGAGAGTTTTTGAAAACTTTCACCATCACCTTGACATGGAAACTATGGCCACAGTGCTAGAAGTTCTTCTGCACTTGATCCTGCTTTCATCATATATTAAGAGCAGGTTTATGAATACTGCTCAAGAGGTTTCCCAAAGGCAGGATAACCACGAGGGGCAGGACAACCACGAGGGGCAGAACATAGGCCATTACCTAAGTACGGCTCAAACACTGCTTGATATCAGACAGCGCTGTCTGCATTGTCCGTACTGTCAGGGGGGAGGGGAAGAAAACAGATTGTCAGATACTGCAGCAACCCCTGTAATTGGCACTGCAGCTGCGGCAACCCCTGTAATTGGCACTGCAGCTGCGGCAACCCCTGTAATTGGCACTGCAGCTGCGGCAACCCCTGTAATTGGCACTGCAGCTGCGGCAACCCCCGTAATTGGCACTGCAGCTGCGGCAACCCCTGTAATTGGCACTGCAGCTGCGGCAACCCCCGTAATTGGCACTGCAGCTACTGCAACCCCTGTAACTGGCACTGCAGTTACTGCAATCCCCACAGCAGACACCACTGATGATCAAAAGAAACAATCCCCACCAGTGTCTGTCGCCCCGGTTCAAAAGAGAAAATACACAAAAAAATCAGTTCGTACAACAGCTGATGATGATGATCAACCGGGCCCATCAGGGGGATATCAAGATGAGGCAGAACCAGAGGTTGTCACCCGATCCCTGTCCCTGAGTGAGCTTCGTGAGGTTAGAAAGGATTTTAGCCGCCAACCTAGTGAGCCCATTGTCACCTGGTTGCTTCGGTGCTGGGATCATGGGGCTAATAGCTTGGAGTTAGATGGCAGGGAGGCCAAGCAGTTGGGATCCCTTGCCAGAGAAGGAGGCATTGATAAAGCCATTGGAAAAAGGTCAGGAATCCTCAGCCTCTGGAAACGGTTACTGTTAAGTGTGAAGGAAAGGTACCCGATAAAAGAATACATTACATGCCGTATGCCCAAGTGCGACAATATGGAAAGAGTTGTCCAGTACCTTAGAGAATTAGCTGTACGGGAGATAATTAGTTATGACTTGAACAATTCACAACTCCCTGCCGATCCTGATGAAGTCCCGTGCACCCCAGGCATGTGGCGAAAGGTTGTACAAAGTGTACCATCAGGGCACGTCAATTCACTGGCAGCAATAGACTGGAGTGATACGGATCTACCAACTGTAGCTGATGTGTCTTATAGGCTCCGCAAATACCAAGACAATATTTCCCTCTCTGTCATCGCAGCGGTAGAGAAACTGGTCCAGCGCCTTGACAACAATGTGTACAGCTCCCGACCCTTGCAGAGCAGTGTGGCAGCTTTTGGAAGAAGGCGTCCATCATCCCGAGAGGGAGAAAACCGAGGGTACTCACCACGAGGTAAACTGTGGTTTTACCTGGTTGACCAAGGGGAGGACATGAGGAAGTGGGATATGCAGCCCACTTCAGCCCTTCGAGCACGAGTGAACGAGCTGCAAGGTAAAACAATCGCATGTCGAGATTTCACCAGGAAGAACGCTGCACCAGTTACCACCGAACAGAACCCTCGGCCAAGCAGAAGGCCTATCTACACTCCTGATATGTCTGATCCTCTTGAGGGAACCTCCAAGTCCTTCATGCACTCAATGAACGGCAAGTATGATCTGCAGCAATAGAGGGGCCCTGCCTCCAGCCAGGTGGAGGAGAGGGATAACAGAGTTTACTGGACGGTGTGGATTCGATGGCCTGGCACGTCAGACCCACAAGAGTACAAGGCTCTAGTGGATACTGGTGCCCAGTGTACTTTAATGCCGTCAAATTATAAAGGCACAGAACCTGTTTGCATTTCTGGAGTCACAGGGGGGTCCCAACAATTGACTGTATTAGAGGCTGAGGTAAGCCTGACTGGAAAGGACTGGGAGAAACACCCCATTGTGACTGGCCCAGAAGCTCCATGCATTCTAGGTATAGACTATCTCCGTAGAGGGTATTTCAAAGACCCAAAAGGGTACCGGTGGGCTTTTGGAATAGCTGCTGTGGAGACAGACGAAATTGAACAGTTGTGTAACTTGCCCGGACTCTCAGAGGATCCTTCTGTTGTGGGGTTGTTGAAAGTTGAAGAACAGCAAGTGCCAATTGCTACAACAACAGTACACAGACGACAGTACCGAACCAACCGAGATTCTCTGATCCCCATCCACAACCTGATTCGTCAACTGGAGAGTCAAGGAGTGATAAGCCGGACTCGCTCACCCTTTAATAGTCCCATATGGCCAGTGCGGAAGTCCAATGGAGAGTGGAGGCTGACAGTAGATTATCGTGGCCTAAATGAAGTCACTCCAGGTATGAGTGCTGCTGTGCCGGACATGCTGGAACTCCAATATGAATTGGAATCGAAAGCAGCTAAGTGGTATGCCACGATTGACATTGCCAATGCCTTCTTCTCAATCCCACTGGCGCCAGAGTGCAGGCCACAATTTGCTTTCACCTGGAGAGGTACACAATATACGTGGAATCGTCTGCCCCAGGGGTGGAAACACAGTCCCACCATCTGCCATGGACTAGTCCAGACCACTTTGGAAAAGGGTGAAGCACCAGAGCATTTACAGTACATTGACGACATCATTGTATGGGGCGACACAGCAGAAGAAGTGTTTAAGAAAGGAGAAAAGATAATTCAAATCCTCTTAAAGGCTGGCCTTGCCATAAAACAAAGTAAAGTCAAGGGTCCTGCACAAGAGATCCAGTTTTTAGGAATAAAATGGCAGGATGGACGTCGTCAGATCCCCATGGACATTATCAATAAAATAGCAGCCATGTCTCCACCAAACAATAAAAAGGAAACACAGGCTTTCTTGGGCGTTATAGGTTTTTGGCGAATGCATGTGCCAAACTACAGTTTTATTGTGAGCCCACTCTACCATGTGACTCGAAAGAAGAATGACTTCCAATGGGGCCCGGAGCAGCAGCAAGCCTTTGAGCAGATTAAACGTGAGATAGTCCACGCAGTAGCCCTTGGACCTGTCCGGACAGGGACAGATATTAAAAACGTGCTCTACACTGCAGCGGGGGAGAATGGCCCTACTTGGAGTCTCTGGCAGAAAGCACAAGGGGAGACTCGGGGTCGACCGCTGGGTTTTTGGAGTCGGGGCTACAAAGGATCAGAGGCCAATTACACTCCATCAGAAAAAGAAATATTGGCCGCCTATGAAGGAGTTCGAGCTGCTTCAGAGGTGATTGGAACTGAAGCCCAGCTCCTCCTGGCACCCCGACTGCCAGTGCTGGGCTGGATGTTCAAAGGGAAGGTCCCTTCTACACATCATGCCACTGATGCTACATGGAGCAAGTGGGTTGCATTAATTACACAGCGAGCTCGAATAGGAAATCCCAATCGCCCCGGAATTGTGGAAGTAATCACAGACTGGCCAGAAGGCAAGGATTTTGGAATGTCACCAGAGGATGAGGAGGTAACACGTGCTGAAGAAGCCCCACCTTACAACACACTGCCAGAAAATGAGAAGCAATATGCTCTCTTCACCGATGGTTCCTGTCGCCTTGTGGGAAAGAATCGCATGTGGAAAGCTGCTGTATGGAGTCCAACAAGACGAGTAGCAGAAGCTACTGAAGGAAAAGGTGAATCAAGCCAGTTCGCTGAGGTTAAGGCTATTCAGTTAGCCCTGGACATTGCTGAAAGAGAGAAGTGGCCAATGCTCTATCTCTACACTGATTCATGGATGGTGGCCAATGCCCTGTGGGGGTGGCTGCAGCAATGGAAGAAGAACAACTGGCAGCGGAGAGGCAAACCCATATGGGCTGCTGATCTATGGCAAGACATTGCTGCTCGGGTAGAGAAGCTTGTCGTAAAGGTACGTCATGTTGATGCCCATGTACCTAAGAGTCGGGCCACAGAAGAACATCAAAACAACCATCAGGTGGATAAGGCCGCCAGGATTGGAGCAGCTCAGGTAGATCTAGACTGGCAACGTAAGGGTGAGCTATTCATAGCTCGATGGGCTCATGATACTTCAGGTCATCAGGGGAGAGATGCGACATATAGATGGGCACGCGATCGAGGGGTGGATTTGACCATGGATGCTATTGCACAAGTCATCCATGAATGTGAGACATGTGCTGTAATTAAACAAGCCAAGCGGTTAAAGCCCCTTTGGTATGGAGGGCGGTGGATGAAATATAAATATGGGGAGGCCTGGCAGATTGATTACATCACTCTCCCACAAACCCGCCAGGGAGAGCATTATGTACTTACAATGGTGGAGGCAACAACTGGCTGGCTAGAGACATACCCTGTGCCCCATGCTACTGCCCGGAATACAATCCTGGGCCTTGAAAGGCAAATCCTGTGGCGACATGGTACCCCTGAAAGAATTGAATCTGACAATGGGACTCACTTCCGGAACACCCTAATAGACACCTGGGCCAAAGAGCATGGCATTGAGTGGGTGTACCATATTCCGTACCATGCACCAGCTTCTGGGAAAATTGAGCGATATAATGGACTTTTAAAAGCTACATTGAAAGCAATGGGGGGTGGAACATTCAAGCATTGGGACACACACCTAGCCGAAGCCACCTGGTTAGTCAACTCCAGAGGATCTACCAATCGGGATGGCCCTGTCCAAACAAAGTTTCCACATACTGTAGAAGGAAATAGAGTCCCAGTAGTGCATCTGAAGAGCATACTGGGAAAGACAGTTTGGGTCATCCCTGCTTCGGGCAAAGGCAAACCCATATCTGGAGTTGTTTTTGCACAAGGACCTGGTTGTACCTGGTGGGTAATGCAGAGAGATGGAGAAGTGCGATGTGTACCTCAACGGGATTTGATTTTGGGGGAGAATAACCAATATAATTACTAATTAGAAATTGTAGTATAATGACTGTAAAATAACTTGTTGTTGTATATTCATTACTGCCATAATTATAATTGTTATATGTTGTATAAAAGATTTTGTTGGTTTTGGTTATGACGTAAATGGCATGGAATGAGGGGTGGATGATGTCCTGGTTTCAGCCAGGGGCTTCAGCCAGGAAGGGGCTAACCTGCTGGGCTCGGGACAAGTAACTCAAATTGACCAATAGGATCATTCCATGCCAGTTACATCATGCCGAGTATAAGAAGCAGGGGGTGTTGCAGTGCTGGCGCGCGAACAGCAGGGACCGGGCGGCAGTGTGCTCTCGGCTCGGGGCTTTGTTTACTCGCGGCGCGAGCTCGGGACCTTTGTGTTGCGGCTGGGGTTTGCGCGGGCTGCGGCGCGGTGTCCGTTACGGGGAGTGCGCGATCTGAACTGCTCATCTCGGCAAAAGGTTGTATTGTTCATTGTTATCTGTTCTTCCCCTGTTATTTCCAGTAAAAATACCCTTATCCCAACCTGCGGGCTGTTTTTGGTATTCTCCCCCCCCCCCCCCCCGCTCCGGGGGAAATCTGAACGCGTGGTCCCCGGCTCCGGCGGAACCACAACACAAGGCTAACCCAGACTATCTACCCCAATATTCTTTATGTCTATGGGGACTTTACTTCCTTCTACAGTGCATGGAAGTTTTGATTGGGCAGGGTCAGCTTGATTTGTAGAACCTTCAAGTGTTTTTTAACCATGTGGCCTTTGCTAAATGTGTATCCCAATGTTTTCAGGTCCCACCACTCATTGCTCCCAGTGTAGTCTTTAGCAGCCCATTGTATCACTCAATTTCCCCAGAAATTTGTGCATGATAAGGAATGTGACACACCCACTTCATACCTTGGTCTTTGGTCCAGGTGTCTATGAGGATGTCTCAGAAATGAGTCATGTCATATGACTCTATTTTTTCTGTGGTGCCATGTCACCACAGACTTGTTTTTCAAGACCCAGAAGAGTGTTCTGGGAAGTGACCTGGGCATGGGATATGTTTCCAGCCATCCAGTTGTGGCTTCTGCTGTTGTAAGAACGTAGTGCTTGCCATGTCAAGTTTGTTGGAGTGTGATAAAACAAATCTACCAGCCCCCCTCATATTTTTATTTCAGATTTCATTCTCTATACCACAGAGGCTTTATCTGCTTCAATTTCTTGATTGCAGTGAGTGTCTCACATTCATAGATGACCTGTGAGATAGTGTTCATGGTCAAGTCCACCCCTCAATCAAAAAACATCTATATGTTGCATCTCTTCCTTGGTGGCCTGAGGTGTCATGGGCCCAACAAGCTACAAATAATTCGCTCTTATGTTGCAAGCCTAGATCTACCTGAGCCACTGCAATCCTAGCAGCGTGATTCACCTGGTGCTTGTTCTGATGTTCCTCAGAGACCACACTTTTGGTACATGGGCATCTATGTGACATACTTTTACAACCAGTTTCTCTAGCCTGGCAGCAATGCCTTGCCACAGTGAGGCAACCCAGATAGGATTGCCTCTGCACTGCCAGTTGTTCTGCTTCCATTGCTGCAACCACACACCCAGGGTGGCCACCATCCATGGGTCAGTATAGAGGTAGAGCATAGGTAAATTTTCTCATTCAGCAATGTCTAGAGTCAGCTGGATGGCTTTCACCTCTGCACACTGGCTGATTCACCTCAGTGATTTCTGTGACTCATTGTGTAGGACTCCATACAGCAGCCTTCTACCTCCAATGCCTTCCTAAAATGTGACAGGACCAATCAGTGAACAGGGCATATGGCTTCTCAATTTCTGGCAGTTTATGATACACTCTGCCTCTTCAGCACAGATCACCGCCTCCTCTGGGGATATTTAAAAATCTTTCCCTTCTGGCCAGTCCATGATCACTTCCAGAATTTCTGGGCAAATGGGGTTCCTATTTAAGCTCAATGTGCAATCAGTGTGACCCACTTGCTCCATGTGGTATCAGTGGCATGGTGCATGAAAGGGGCTTTCCCTTTGAACATCCCGCCCAGCACCAGCAGCTGGGGTGCCAGGAGGAGCTGGGCTTCAGTTCCAATCACTTATGAACTGGATCATACCCATTCATATGCTGCCAGTACTTCCTTTTCCATTGGAGTGTGACAGGCCTCTGTATCCCTGAATCCAAAACGCCGTGGGCTGACCTTGAGTTTCCCTTGGTGCTTTCTGACAGAGACTCCAGGTAGGGCCTGGTTACAGTGTAGAGCACATTTTTAACATCTGGTCCTGTCTGGACTGGCCCAAGTGCTACTGCATCAACCAGTTCATGTATAATCTGTTCAAAGGCTTGTTGCTGCTCAGGGCCCCATTTGAAATTATTCTTCTTCTGGGTCTGATGTGCCAGGTCATTGGATCCACACAGTCCAATAAACTCAGTTGTCCCTTTCCTCTACCTGTCTGGAGGCAGGGCACCTCTAATCTTGCCCATCTTATTGGCTCCTCACTTCTTGTAAAAAAGGACTTAGAGGTCCCTTTAAGAGTATCATAAGTATAATCAATCCTTCCACTCTGTCTAGTGAACTGCCAGCTTGAAGCTGGAGTGGCATTTTCCTGGAAGAATAAATACCCTTTTGTAACTGTTTTACCTTGTAACTCATGTACTCATGACTGTAGGTTTGCGGTACTTTTTCGATCCCACTTTCTCATGTCCTCACTGTGGTCACACAAGTAAATACACAGGGTGTCTCATGATGTGTACTCTCTATATCCTCTCTCTTGAGCAGAGGAATGTTTACTCCTAACAGCTGTGATCCACACTGGTATCTATGGGTAGGGAGCAGGATATACCCTCTTCAAGTTGGTGGACCTTCCAGGACAATTTCTCCACAGCCACAAGAGGGGAGTATGACAGATTTTCTTCATATTTACAGAGCCAGCCATTCATTTCATCCAACATTGGTGTGTCTTTACCTTTCCAGTCCATTATTGCCAGTGAGTTGGCGTATGAAAACAGTGCACCGCATACAAACTGCTACATGGGTAGGTGCATTGGATTTTATTGGGATCTGTGGGTGACCGTGCATTGTCTGTGTCATAATAAAACATCTCCTATGTGATGTGGAAAAAAACCCATCTCTCCATGTGAAAAAACAAAGTGCCATTGTGACCAGAGACTATTTAATATAATAAATAATGAATTTGCTTTCACACACTCTGGTCAGATTTTTTGTTATCATCTCATCCCTTCATGCCCACGTTGGGCCCTAAGAAAAACTGCCATGATTCTTCTTCAGAAGAAGGTAGCAAAACTCATGGGTTGGGATAAGGATAGTTTACTGGGACAGCAAAGGGTGAGGAAAATAACAACAACAATACTTATAAAAGAATATACAAAACAGATGATACTTGATGCAATTTTCTCACCACCCAGAACCTGATGCCCTGCTTGTCCTGAGCAGCGATTCCTCCTACCCCACCAGCTTCCCCTTTCATATACTAAGCATGACGTCATATAGTATTAGATATCCTTTGGCTAGTGTGGATCAGCTATCATTCTTGTGACAATTAACCCAGTTGAAAGCGAGGACAATTTATCATGTTTAAAAAGAAGCACATCCTCTGGAATAATGATATCCTAGTGATGTATTTCTATTCTGCAGCACGCTTTAAGGACACAGAAGGAGCTTTCAAAAATATATCCTTTCTCACCAATGCCACAATGTTTAGAAACAAAGCCCTAACAGAAGGAACGGCTGGCAGAGAATAACTGTTTAATGGGGAATGCCATTCTTCAGAGACTTCTCAGGAAAGAAAATCGGAACTTGACCCAATGCTTCCTATCACGCATTTGCCAGTAAAGCAAAGAGTTCCTTAAAGGATGGTTTTATTATCACAGAATCACAGAATCATAGTTGGGTTGGAAGGGACCTTGAGAGATCGCCAGGTCCAACCCCCCTGCCAAAGCAGGTTCCTTAGGATAGATTGCACAGGGAGGCATCCAGATGGGTTTTGAATATCTCCAGAGAAGGAGACTCCACAGCCCCCCTGGGAAGCCTGTCCCAGGGCTCTGTCACCCTCACAGTGAAAAAGTTCTTCCACATATTGGTGCAGAACTTCCTGTGCTCCAACTTGCAGCCACTGCTGAACTCAGTCCCACAAATCCAATGGCTTTCAAGAAAAACTCAATCCTAAACATGCCAAGGGACAAACTTCACTGTGTAGCCTGTGAAGTCAGTGGGACCAATAAAAGTACACAGATACACATCATGTCTCACCCTAGTGCCTTACACAGTATTTACTTTGCAACATATGCCTTGAGTTTTATGGGCATTAGCCGTGTAACTTTATAAGAAAACATGTAGTTCGGCACCAAAAGTAATTTCTGGTTATACACGTAGTCATTTTGCTTTCAGTGTTTTATCAGTATCATGCAACTGTCCTTATCCGCTGCTTTAGTAATTTAATATATTGTCCGTTAGATTGGGAAAATATTCATTAGAAGTGTCTACAAGTATTATATCCAAATGTGAAAAATAGATCTGAATTTACATTCCCTCTGTATTGGTTTCTTGCATGCCATCTAACAAATAGACCTAGCTCTATTTTCCATTATATCTTATCTTGGTGTAACTCAGCTAATTTAATTAGTTAATGTAATATCTTTTAGTATGTGTGTAGAGTTAAACATTAATTTTTCCTCAGAGACACAGAATGAGGTTGGGCAAGAGATCGGACTCTCTGAAACAGTAAGCTCCCAGGGATATATAGGACACCACCTGCAAAAACATACAGATTTCTAGTTCCTGCTAAGTCCTAAATCCTGACAGCTTGAGTTAAAGTTGGCCAAACACTGTAATGGGTTGGAGCCACCTCAGCAAGGGCATGCAAACTTTCACTACTGTGAACTAAGACGTCTTAGCCCACTGCCTGTAAAACCTGTCCTACTAACTGCTTTTAAATATGCCTGATTAAATAAACTTTGTACACATGTGAATTTGCATATATGCACAGGCTTCTGCATGTGAGTATAAATACAGTGTGTGTGTGTACAGATATATATACACACACGCAAAGAAGTGTCTAAATATGGATTGATGTCCCTGACTTCTCCTTTCCATAACCCTATCCTATGATATACAGTATGCATGTGAGACACAGGACTGACATGAACAGATGAAAGTAAGGTCTAATTTTAAAAAAGTTTCATCTGTGATTAATATTGCATCCAAAATGATAAAACTTTGAATGGTTCATCTATCTAGCAGTGTTATAGGCAGGACTATTCACAGAGCAGCATATTTTAAGAAAATAATGCAGTGAACTTGCAGGGACCTGACTCTAAACTTGCAAAGAAAACCCTGCTCCAAGAACCGTATCATCCTCTCAGCCATATCACCATTTTTCACAATATGGCATGAGATATTGCAGGTGCTTTGACTACATCCTGCATTAACAAAAAAATAACAAAAAAAACCCAAAACAAAACCAAAATGAAATAAAACAAACCCACACAAAAAAAACCCCAACCCAACCAACAACCCAAGAAAACAGTTGTCATTAACTTACGGTTAACCACGAATTTGAAGCAAAATGTTGAAACCATAAGGTGCTTCTGGATGTCTGTAGTATATGACAGTAGTAGTTTGACAGGCAACCCCTACAACTGTCAGGAAGGCCCCCAAAGCAACGAAGCAGAAAATAAAAGTGCTCCCAAACACATTTAAAATGATTCATCTCACTGTTTCACTTTGAAACGAAGAACAAAAATGGAAGCATTCCTATTCCCTATTGAAAGTAATCACAGTTTTATATCCCCCAGTATTTACATAGAGAGAGCTGTTTATTTAGAATCCTTGGTGATAAGGACACGGCAAGCTCATAACTTATTATATATTCTCTTTTCATTTTGTCTTTTTTGGGGCGAGAATTATGTATATTTTATGATAACCCAAAATGACTTATACATAAAAAATACAGACTTTAAAGATAAAAAGGATTAGTAGCAGGTAATGCATTTTCCATGAGTGGCTATAGGGCTCTCAGTTCCAGAATGTACAGGCTGCATACAAATGAATTGATAAAAGTCTGAGGCTGCGGATGGGTAGAAAGGCTCATGCTTTGCTGGAGATGATTCTTAAAGTTACAATAAATCAGACAGACAGTGTCGGCCTTTGAGGATAAACCTGTGATGGCTTGTTGTGCCTCTTTGAATCGCCTCAGAGGCCCAGGGACTAAAAAGTGCCTAGATGTCACATTAAATCTACCGGGAGGATGGAGCACTTCAAAGAGGAACGCAATCAGATCTGATGGAAAATACATTTTCTGAAAGCTACTGACAAAAAAGTAATCTTTGATGTGGATGTTGAATAACAATTGATATTGTCTTTCCTGACATTTTTCATTATTGCTGTCTTATACAGCCTACTTCATGTATTAAAGCAATATTAACTGTTTGACAGGGACAAATCCTCAAACTATCACATAAGCAATTGTTTCTGAATTGTCTTAGCCCGCTGCCTGTAAAACCTGTCCCAATAACTGCTTTTAAATATGATGGTATACTCTTTCCTTGACTAGCTAGACAGTGTCTGAGCCTTGGCATAATACAATAGAGTCTAGGGGATATTAAAAGTGGTTAGGTGGTTATGAGGTGTCATTTGATTATAAGCAAGGCACAGCAGTGTTTTCTGAAGGTGACTTTTAATGAGAGAGGTCTATAAAAACTTACTCCTTATTATTCTCAATCTACAATACACATTTATAGAAAGTATATCTACACAGCAATTTTGAATCTTCTGCAGTTTGTGCAGCTTAAAACAAGAAAAAAATGAAACATACAGGAGATCTTTGTTATTTATGCAAAGAAATAAAGCAATCTGTAGCTGTATAAAATGCTATAAAATATACTGTAGATAAATCCCCTAGTTGTTACTGGAGAGAAATTCAAGCAGATCTAGAAGCTACATGTCATTTCAAAGGACTGGATCCCTCCTGAGGTTTGATGTCTTAACCCTCTACTGTAACAATGTGCTGCTTTACCAAAGATCTTTATATATCCAGAACCCCTGATTACTAGATGACCTCAAGCTACTGAGTGGGTAGATGGAAAGGTAGCTCTAGGTCTAATCATTCTGGTATACAGGGGTTAACTGCACCAGCACCAGGGAAAGGCACATGTACTGAGACCCCGAGCCTGGGAGTAAATTGCAATTGAGAGATAATCTACTGCTCTCAGGCTCTCACAAGTTACTGGCATTTCTGTTGTGCTATAAAACAGTGAAGCTGTAGCTATCCTGTTTACTTCCAATTTCCTTGACAGCCTTCAGTTTCTCACACTCCTGGAAGAAGGTTTAACCAGCGTTTTCTCCCTTATCAGGACTACCACTACCAGAGCCACCACCAGGAGCTTTCCACAATCACTCACTTTTTTCAGATGATTGCTCCCTTTTATGGAAGAGTCCCTCAGCAAGGTTTCCTGTAGAGTCCCTCCCAAGAGACAATGTTTAATGGTGTACAGTTAACCTGTTGTATAGCATGAACCGAGAACAATTCACTTAAAAGGCTCCATAGAGTAATTGAGAGTAAGCAGCATCGCTGTCTGGCTGCACACCAGATTAGATGTTTTCATTAATAAGCACAAGAATTTGAAAGACAGCATTCAGGTACACCTCTATTGCCTTCCAGCTGGGAGGAAAAAGCCACTCTTCTGCATCACCCTTTGCTCCACCTGGGTGTCCTTTTGAAGGCAGTCATCCCAGGAGGATAAAATTGGGAGTGCCACTAGCATTTCCGCAAAACCCAGCCCATGTGTGGCTAGTGCCACGTTGTCACATTCCCTATGGACTGGGCATTCAAACATCCTCTGTTTCTGCCCAGAAGGCAGTTGCTGTCTTTCCATGAAGTGGAGACAATGAAACCTTTTTATCTTGGCTGATTTGCAATTGATAAATTGCTCTACCCCTGCTCTTGCCCCGCCCTATCCTTCCGCCCCCCCCCCCCAAAAAAAAGAGGAAAGAAAAGACATCAGCTACATTCTCAGAAGCTTCAAAGGTTATTCTTTATTTCCCACCCCTGATTGTTGCTTTCTTATTTTAGAGTTGGTTGAGGCCAAATACATACCATATATACTTCAGTCTAAAGTTCACACTGGCCCCTTCAGGACTCCAGCTCCTTGACACTTCAACCTCAGTTCCACCAGGAGGGATTTATTTTCTTTCATGCTCTCCATTGCTCTATCCCTAGTGGGATCTCATCCACTCCCAGGTTTCCTAACACCTTCCTTCTGAGTTATTGAAATGAAGCTGCTTGGCCAGCTGAAACTTCTTTGAAGTCTGGGAATATTTCACATGTCAAGTCATGAGATTTCCTCTCTTTATTTTAGACTGTTGCCTGTGCTTGTAAAAATCTATGAACTACTATTAAAACCCCATACACAGTGAACTGATGGTACTGATTTTGCAACCCCACTGTTAAGTGGAGGAAGGGAAAACCACAGAAATTACCATAATGCATCCTCTGTGGAAATACTAGAAGTATTACTGTTGCTGGGGGATGGGGAAATAAAGATCCATTAGTTGGCAAAAGATGCGTAAAAAGCTTTTACTTTTGTTTTTATGCCACTGAGGTCAAACTAACAATCCTATCTCAGCTCAGGCCACTGATTCTGGCTAGTACCACATCAGAAACATTGCAGCCCTGTGATGCAAAGTAGTCAACCCTTATGAACCCACACCAGTACTTCACATTTGTCCAAAGTTTTCTGATGGGTAAATACTGTGCATGCAGGCATTGTGACAGGCCCGTCCTTGCCTGTCTTCCTATAGCCAGCAAGCATTTCATCCTGTGGGCTGCAGCTTGGGCTGAAGTGCTAGCACATGCCCTCACCTGACTTGTGCTGCTGCTGGCTCTGGTGGGGGTCTGGCAGCGCACAGATCTTACGTGAAACACGGGTCAGCTTCCCCCCTGCTTTGGGGATGAATTACATAAAGCACAGAGATAAAGCGTGCGACTGAAAAGTCCAGCAAATCAAAGTCCAGCAATCAGCAAGTCAGTGCGTAAAAGAAATGGGGTCTTGCATTAATGAGAACAAAGCTGAAGTTTGGCAGCAACTTCAGCTGAATGGTCATTGCTTGGTACACAGGGGGAAGGAGAAAGAGGGGAAGGGGCCAAGCCATGACTCTTCCCATGGTTTTCACAAGTGCAGGCCTGCTGCAGAAGCCACCAAGTTGCTCCTACTGGTTAGCCAAGGTCCAGCACAGCATTAGCAAGTGAGGGCCATCACATTTTTCAGACTTTGAATCACTGCTACCAGAAATAAGGAGCCCAATTTTAGCACTTAATTTTGCTCAAGCCCCTTTGCAGCCTCTGTGCACATGCACACCTCTGCACATCGAGCTGGGCTTAGAGATTCACAGCTTTCCTGAGCAGAGCTGTGAAAGGATGCAAATTGCTCCGTAATTACTCAGATGCCTTACAGAGGCCTATGCTACTCAATGTCCAATTTATAACCAATCAGCCTCGTACAACAAGCAGCTCCATGTACAATAACAGCTGATTCTGGCTGGCTCTCAGCTCTTAGAAGTTACATCCCCACAGGATATAACAAGACAGTTTTATAAAGCTGTGTGGGTAAAAAGAATCATCAAGGTCACCATTTTCAAAAGCACCTAGAGCTGAAATGAAAGGCTAAGCAGATGGTGTGTGGCACAGAGTCAAACCTTTCGTAACTGTGGTCCTTTTTTCCAGGCTTCTCTGCATGTGTTACTTGTCTACATAAACTCAGCTCTGATTTCAATATTTTGCCTTAAGACCATTAAGCTGCGATGTTTTCAGCAACCGTCTTATGAGCATATAATTCTACCTTTAAACAGGTAAGTGCTTATAGGTATGTAGAATCTGTATGGCAGCACGTACTAGCACTCAGAATTCTGCATTTCCCATTTCTTCTTGAAATACACTGATTTGCAAAGTAGAGCTACTGCAGGAACACAGAATATCATCTTCATGCTGGTTAGCCCAGGACACTGTGGATCAGTATCCTTAAGCTTTTTTTTCTTTTTCATCACTAATTTACACCTTGATGTTGTTTTGGCTTTGCAGATTTTATTCATACTGTAAATATAAGTACATGTGCAATTAGCAGTTAATTAATCACATAAATCTCCTACATAAATGTAGTCGGTTGACTCTGTCCGGCAGACAAACAACTTGCCAGCGGCTCCATCATGCCCTCTCCTGCGGGGTCGGGAAGGCAAGAGGACTCATGCAAGAAGACACACTTAAACAGGGAAAGCAAAAGCAGCACAACAGGCAAAGCAGAGTGAGAAATTCAGTCAGTACTTCCCATGGGCAGGCAGCTGTCCATCTTGCATGATGGCTGCTTGGGAAGGTAGACACCATAACCCTGAATGTGCCACTTCCTCCTCCTATCCTTGAGCTTTCACTGCTGAGCATGTCATATGGCACAGGGTATCCCTTTGTCCTGTTGGGGTCAACTATCTGGGCTGTGTCTCCTCCAGCCTCTTGCCTTTCTACCTGCAGCCTATTCACTTTGAGGGGCCTGGGGGGCAGTAAGAAACAGAGAAAGCCTTGGCACTGTGCAAGCACCCTTCAACGATAGCCAGAACATGGGTGTGTTATCAGGACTGTTTTGGGCACAAATCCAAACCACAGCACTGTACGGGCTACTCTGAAGAAAACTAACTTCATCCATCCATCCATCCATCCATCCATCCATCCATCCATCCATCCATCCATCCATCCATCCATCCATCCATCCATCCATCCATCCATCCCAGCCACGGCCAGTACAATGGCATGGAAACAAAAATGAATTCTGGGAATTGCATTCCTCAGGCTGAACGGAGCAGTCATGTTCTTAGGAGAGACCCAGCAGCCCCCTGGGTAGTAGTGGCATTCTAACTGGCGTTCAGAAATGGCATGTTCCTTTATACCTAGAGACTAATGCAAGCATTTCTCCATTGCTGACCCATTTCAAAGGTTTCTCCCCCCAGCCAATTTTCTTGAGGTTGCTGCCTTCCCCACAGGGCCTTTCTCCCAAGTGATATCTCATCAGGGAATGATGACCTGCCTCACATCTGCCTGAGAGGTCTCCAATGGAACTCCACTTTGAGGCCTCCAGTGCCAGTCTGAGTGAACTACAGAAGATGCTACCGAGCTGTACAAAAAGCTGTTTCTTTTCTCTTCCTGGGACAGCAAGACTTGTGACCCAACAACATTCTGACATCTGTCAGCTGGGGGAATGTAAGACCCAGCTTTAGGGGTTTTTTTTTATTTCAGATACATGCAAATGGATCTTCTGCCCTGTAATTAATTTGCTGCTAATTACACAATTACTCTCATTTATAGTATCATTTAAAAATGAATTGATGTTAGCCCAGACTAATTTGCAAAATAAATTAAGCAAATTGTTACTTGATTTTAAATCAAGTAAATCAACCCCTCCATTCAGCTTGCCTGCGTGATGCCACAGCTGTCTTTGATGCTGCTGGATGTGGCCAGTATTCATGCGGCTAGTTCAATTGCCAGGACCCTCACCCTAATGCAGCAAGGGAAAGATTAGGGGCTGTCACTGTCTCTGGTTGTGCGGTATTTTGCTTTTCCTGGACTCCTGTTTAAGCTGCCCACTTTGGTCTTGCTCATTATGAAGATTTATACCATCATCTAGTGGAACTCCCCTTAAACCACAACCCATTAACTCTCCTAGTCTGCACTTTGCTTGCAGTCTGAGATGGAGAGAGTAGGCAATGAGGTTCTTGAATTCAGGTTACTAAATATAGGAGGATTTTTGACATCTCCCAGAGCAGGAAAATTTGCCATAACCACTGTAATTAAAATCTTGCTCAATATTTGCCTAATGTCACATTAAATCCATGTAATGCTGCTGCTTGTCTCCCCCATCCCACCCATCTCTCAGTGTTATTTTTCAGGATCTGGAGAAACAGCTGCAGCAGCAGCCACAGCTAAGTTGTATTACATGGAGAGGGGGAAAAAAACACACCATACTTAGAGAAGCACATTATAAACCAAGAGAATAAACAGGCATCCTATGCTCTCCACCTAGGATGATAAACCATGCCTGAATAAAAGAAGTATTTCATCCTAATTTCTCATCACAGTGGAATAGACAGCATTTCCTCTTGTCTTGTTACAATCACTCTTGTCTAGTAATACATGTATGCTTTTATCAGGCATAGAAATAAGTTACAGTTCTCACAGTTAATTCTCTCCACTCTGCCGAACAGCATCAAAGATCTTTCCTTGCTTAATCCAGGAGTCCCTCCAGACATCTTCCAAATGAATTTGTTCTTCTTAATCCAGAAAAAGCTGGGGAATCACCTGTAGTCCCACACTCCATCAGGGCTTCCAGAGGAGCTTCACAAAACTCTCTGAATCAGCAGAAGGGGCACACACACACAGAGTACTTCTATGCCATGGAGCTGATTAAGAAACTAAATCAGAGGCAGCATGGCTTTAGATGAGCACATCAGTCAGAAGGAGTACTTCCTATTCAGGGCTCACTCCTCACGTACTGACTCCTGGCTCTGTATCGGCTTCTGAAGCCATTGATAGAATGCAATCAGACACCTCCTGCCAAACCCATACAACTGGGGAACAAGCCATGCACCGTCCCATCCCACCCCCTCCCCCCATTACCCTCCTCTACCGCAGGTGTGCTCATTAAGCACGCCCAATGAGGTGCACACAGCCTGCTTCCACACCACTGCTTGTTTCCCATTTATACGCAGCTGTTGGACACACAGGGTACCTGCGATGACTACCCCAACACGGGTGGCCCACGAGGTCGGCGTACCCCTCGTACCCGGGATCTCTACCAGGTGTCCTCTTCCTGCTTCCATTTTGTGATGGTGCCTAGTGTGCAGCTTACATCAGCGTTGACACCACTACTTCAGAGCTGGAAAGGCACCTTCTACTTCACTGACACGTGCAGGTTTTTTACCACAAGATGTTTTTTCCTCCTTTCTACCACCACGGCAGTAACCAGCCCGTGCTGCGAGGAGCCCTTCTGGGGAAAAGTGCTGACCGTGCATCCGCACTGTGGATTAGTTTGCTTTTACTCTGATTTAACACTAACATAATTTTCTGTAACCAAATGGCTGATGCCTCCCTCCCCCCAAGGGCATGATTATACCCCTTCAAGCCCCAGCACACGAATTTCAGAACAGTCAAAAGACAATGTAAAGGAGAATAGTAATCCAGTATAACAGCACTTGTTTTTTAATAAAGTGTGCTACAGAGCTACGGTGCAGCTGTTTCATCTAATCTGAAGCATCTGCAGTTCATATTAATAGTTAATTTAGCCTGCTTTTAAATCACAGCAACCTGAACAACAACAAAAAGGCGTGACCTGTCTCTCCTGGAGGAGCCGAGTCACGTTCCTCCTCAACTTCTCCATGTGACAGAGCACTGCTACAATTAAAGCACAATAATTTGCTTGCTATTTAAGTCAGGCATTAGTTCTAGTAATGGGGTGCTTGGTGGCGAGATGGATTTCCTTGTTAGGAGCTAAGCACAGGATTAGCTGAATTCTCCATGGAGAAATCTTGATTTGTTCAAGGTCTTTCATGTTTTCTACAGAGAAGGGATTATGTCTACTTAAAGAGGGGGCTTGCTTAAAAAGCTACAAAGTATAAGAAAAGGATTTAGGGCAGTTGGGCCTGTGGTTAAGTAGCTGAGGGGTAGAGGGAGTTTTAGAGCAGAGGATTATTTAAAGCCATAAAGTTCAAAAAATAATTGGTTTAGCACTACTGGGTCAATGCAGAGTAACATGCTGGAAAGGCAGTTAAGCATAAGCTAATATTCATTTTACTTTGTCTAATTATTGCAAGGATTCAGAGTAGAGGGTGAATGAAGAAATGTTCTAGCTCTTTCCTTTGGGGTCCAACCATACAGCACATTTCTGTGCTCCTTTGCTTTTCTATATATATCTGTTGTGACATATATTACCAGCCCGGTGCAAGAATCGCAGAGGGCTCTTTTTAAAGCTCTGACATTGTTTGCTTAATGAGGCCATGAAGTAGACCATTAAAAGCCTTTCAAAAGAGTTGTAGAAATCTCAGTCCTCCTGCTGCATCCTATCTCGCAGGCAGCTACGCTCCTTCTCCCCCTCCTTTCAAGGCACTGGCAATATTATGAATCCAGTTTGACTCCATGCAGGTTCTCGCGATCATTACAGCCTGTGACAAACCTAAAAGGGAGGAGTCCTGCCCTCCCGCTGGTGCGAGGCAGTTGCACAGCACAGAGGGGGCCATGCTGAAAGCCTGCTGACTCAGGAGATACGCAGACCACCACCACGCCTCAGTACAGAACATCCCTTGGCTAGAGGGAAGAGGGGCAAGGCTGCGTTTCACCCTGTGCTGTGACCTTAATCACTCTGAACATTAATGGCTGACATCGGAGGCCAAGGGAATTCAAACCATTCCACCACAGCTGGAGAACCTGGTAGACTGAGCATGGGTTTCTCCAAGAGAAATAAGCCATGCCTGATGGATTAAGAGGCTATAGAGGGGAGATATTCCAGAGGTGGAACAGCAGGGTGAATCATTACGATCTGAGCACAACACACACACGAAGAACGTGTTGTGTGGGGTGGATGGTCTGAAGCAGCTGCTCAGAGCTGTTCAGGCTGGGCAGTAGCTCAGCAGCTGGGGCACAGGGAGAAGGAAGGCTTCTTCAGCCATTCACTGATGCTAGCTCAGTAGGTTGGGTGATCGCTAGCAGACAGAAACAAGCATTCGTTAGTATGGTGGGAGATAAACTCTCCAGGCAGAAATGCTCAGAGCTCATTGAGGAGGATGAAGGATGGGTAGGAGGTGGCAATGCTGCGTTCAGGATATTATAAAGCAGCAAAAAGAAGCAAAGCACTTGGATTTGTGTGTCACATGGTGAAACTGGAATGGATTTATCCTTCCCTCTCATATATTCACATACAGTGTGTTGCATTCAACCCACAGCCCAAAAATACTGTCAGACAGGGGAGGAGGGTAGTGGGTGGGGAAAGGGAGGGAGTTTACATTAGAGCACCCCAAAAATTCAAGGTCCACGGGTGAATAATGAGGCAAGATTACTGGAGGTAATTCTGCATGATAGCTTGGCTAAGTGACAACTCAGTGCATGGTGGGGAGACATAATAGGAGATGTCAAATATTTGAAAGGTATAAAAACAAAGGCAATAAAAGGAGTTATTTGGAGCAATGCATAAGGTATAATGACAGGTGTGGAAATAGAATCAAAAAGACGTGCAGACTGTCAGAAAATTTAGTGGGATAACAAATAGTCTCCATGTAAATTTAATTATTCTGGAAAAATAAAACCTGTATAGACATAAGGCTAAGAAGCATACATTAGGGAAAGACCACAGATGGGACAAAGGAGACAAATCTTTCTGTCTGATATACATGATGAGTCAAGATACGTGGGAACCTGGTCAAAGCAGGGAAGACACTCAGGCCAAGCACATAGCAGTGCTTATTGCTGCAGATTCAATTAAGCGCCCGAAATCCATTAACGTCCCCATGTTCATCTGTCCAGGTGTCTCTGCAAGGTAAGAGGACACAATTATTCCCATTCTATGGGTCTCAAGCTGACACAGAAACTGAGAGATAAGCTCGCAGTGAGCTCTGGCTTTCCCATGCTCATAGTGACAACCTTGACCTATCTCAAGCCAAGGGTTGTACTTACCAATAAAGTTAACATCTGTCAAATAACGTTTACCTTTATTCCACTCCCAGTGCAGAAACACCAACAGTCAGCTGGTGACTTTTCAGACTCTGCCATGACCAGTAGAATGTTTTCTTCACAGATTTGTCCTCGGCATGATTTCATTTCCCAAGTCCAGCAAATAAGACATTTGTCTTATGATAATCCAGGTACTATTCCTGACACTTAGCACAGGTTACCTATATCAGACTTTGGAGAAACCACTATTCCTCATTTTCTCTTGACCTACTCCACCTTGAAACTGAAATATCAACATTTGCAAACACCATACCATGAGGGAAAACTAATTTATTCATTTTTTTTGCAAAGTGCTTTGGATGAAAGGCACTATAAAATTCAAAATATTGTTTTTGTCTTGCAAGATTCATGCTACTGAATGGGTGAAAAGGTTCCTTTGAATAAAAGCTGATGATTTATCTACCTTTTAGTGGCTTCCTTTGTTCCCTGAAGCTGCATATTTAAACTTTGCTAGGCAGGAATTTATTATAGATACAGGAGAATAGAGCAGTCTTTTTAAAACTCAGCTGCTCTGCTCACACCAAAGTTCTGGGATGAAGTAAAATTGAATATACTGTCATTATAGACATTAGCTTTTTCCGTTTCAAGCTATTTATGGATTAAAAACAATACATATTTATGGAAATATATTTATGGGGAGAAAACAAAACCCCAAAACAAAGCCAAAAAAATTCCCCTTACAGTCAAAGTCATTAAGATTGAGGTAAGAGCATCTAGTCCCTGTTTATTATCTCTTCACAGATTATTCTGTATTTGATGAAACTCTTTTAAATCCTACTTTACAAGCCTCACACAGTAATTTGCCATGACTGCCTTCTAGCATCATCCATGGCATCCCTTCTGCATGAATACCCAGCAGCCATACTAGGGATGCCAGTGAATTGTCATTACTGGCACAACAAAGAAGAATTTGGCTGCGTCATAACTCCCAGTTCACAAGCCAGTCATCCGTTTTTCACATGCTGATTCCTCTTCAGAAGTGGAAGTGACTGTGTGAGAGACTGCAAACAAGAAAAAAGCGTCCGTACTGGTAATGGATTATAACTACTCTGATGGATGGGTAGTTTTGTGATAAATTGAAAAATTGTGCGGTGGTGGTGTTTATTACTAATTTTGCTTCTTCATTTTTCTTAACTTTAAATCAAAATAGGACTGGAAGGAACGGGTCGGGTCATATAGTAGATTAAAATACCTGCAGGAATGTACAGATAACCCACTCTGCACAACACAAGGCACAAAGTACTTTTGGATAACAAACTAATGCATCCTGAAACAGAACACAAATAGCCCCCCAAAAGAGAAGGCGGCGGCACAGGATGCCAAGCAAACCAAATCAGGTTTATTTTCGAGCATAGCCTTTCCTGTACCCTGGGAGGTGTCTGAATGAGGAAACGCCTGTAGCTTCCTCATCAGGTGCCTGGATGTGTTGCTGCCAGCCCGTCTCAGGAGCGGTGTGATGCCTGCCCCACAGAAACCTCACAGCCCTGCAATCCTTCTCACTGGAAAAACAGCTTGAAGGGACAGCCAGAACAAATCATGTGTAGCCATGGTGACTAAATGCAGCTGGTATCTATCGGAGAGTTCATCCCCTTTCCCCTACACATATAAGCACGCAGCCCGTGTAATACATTTGACACACCAAGGTATTCCTGTCCTTACGATTTTATCCTTCCTGGTCTAACCAGGCTTGGTTCTCTGTAGCCTTTTGTTACTTAATTAACATTTAGAGTTTCCAGAGGAGGATCTCCATCATCCCTGGTCCACGAAGAGGGACAGCAAAGGAATAGGGCATTAGGAGAGTGTTTGAAGCAGGAAGACTAAAATTTAAATCTGAGCACCATTCAGCTGAGTTAAAGAAATAGAAGCAAACAAAATTCGCTCTGCTAAAGATTTGTGTTTTCCTACACCTGTGAAGAACAGGTACCATCTAGATAATAAAAAGAAAAGGAACTTCCTTGTTTGAAAGAATGAATTGGATTGTACTGTACCATGTAGATAATGTCTGCATTTCATAGCATACCCAGTGAGACATCCATCTCAAGTCTCTGTCTCATCATTTCAAATACTTCCGTGTCCAAATTGCCTTCTTTTTTGAGTAGGCTTTTGTGCCAGATATATATATTTTAACCGGACTTGTATGGCACAGTAGAGACATCCAGTGGCTTGTTACATTATTGAAATCATGACTGTCACAGAAGATATAGTACAGAGCTATTTCCATTAGATAATGGTAATTTTAATTTGACCTCAGACGCAAATTTAAGATTTGATATTTAGCAGCACTAATTCAGGAACTTGCAGTAATTTGACTTCAGATATTTAATTTAATTTGCCGTACATCTAACTACTTTCTTATGATTTATGTGAAACACAAGCTCCATTTATACTGTGGGGTAAATCTTCCATTGCCATAAGTCAAAGTAACTTTACTGAAGACAATGGAGTTTTGTCAAGTTACTGTCAGAGGACATGGCCCTATCTATTTTTGAGAATTGGGAAGGCATGTCTATTAGGAGTTTCAGATTCCTCAGCAGAAAATTCTGTTTTGGCTTGTATTTATCATGCTATCCATTTAAGAATGCTGGGAGACAGAATATGAGTGTCAGTTCACCCATCTTGGGCATCTCATTAAGTAGCAGCAAATACATTATGGCACTTGAGGAGGGATAGAAGATTGCTGGAAGCAAGAAAAGCTCTGGCAGTTGAGAGAAATAAGGCAGCCCAGTAGAGAGAGACAGAGATTTAGCAGCTGAGTGATGGGACCAGAGCTCTGGAAACATAGAAATAAGAGAGAAATGCAATTTTGAAGGAAGGGGGAGGGGAGGAAGAGACAAGCTAGCATGACAGTGAACCTCGGATCAGAAAAAGAGAACATCAGAGAATCGGAGTCAGTTCTGACTTGCAGTCTGTAAGCTCCATTTACATTCAGTGGGGCTGTATAGAATAAAAGCAAGGGTTGCTTGGGTGGAATAAAATCCTTAAAAAGACAAAGAAAACCCTAAAGCTAGCAGGCCATAGAGAACCGGAAAGGTACGTAGCCTGTCAAAAAGGTTGCAAGGCTGTGATTTATTAAAGTGCTGCCTTTGCTACAGGCTTGATCCACAACATGTTTAACCCAGTAAGAATCTTCCCATGGACTTTGGATCAGGCTCTGAAACAGCAATGCTCGACCAGCTGATAAAGTAAGTAAGAGCACACATATCTTTTCTATTCACAAAAGCAAGGAGGACGTTTTGAAAGGCTTTGTTTCAGACAAGCTATTTACAAACAAAAAACGGGAGCTGATGAATGCATAGTGCCTCGTTAGAAGAAGGTTGAGGGGAGTTAACACTAATCAGTGTTAATTAGCAGTTGGCATGAATACCACCGAAAAATTTAAATGAAACACTGAATATATTCACTAGTCTCAGTGGTTTTTCACCCTTTTAATAGATACTCATGCCTGTAAGAGGGGAAGTGAGTACTACTTTAAACCAAAGGTCTGTCAAGCCTAGTGTCCTGTTTCTGGTGAGAATGATAAGCGTACAGTAAGTGGGGAATAACAAAAGGACAAATAGATCCTTACCTCCCTCTCTGCTGTATACTTGCTGGTCACTACGTATCCACACCTGAAATATTCTTTGAATCTGCAGGCAAAATACAGGAGGGATTAAGCAGCACAGTATAGGGAAGCATAAAGCAGTATACTCCCTAGTGCCAAGAGCTTTTTCAGTCTGACCCTTTTCCTCCAGTTAGACCTCCAGGTAGATCACTCAAGACCCTCTTACTCTGTGGATGAAGCAAAATTGCAAAGCCCTTTCATCTCATGCTTTGGAAAGCTACATATTAGGGGGAAGCTGTAAAGCATCCCTGCAATGAAAGAATTTGGCTTCAGTCTTGGCCATGATGTGGTACTGTACAATTATCTGCAAGACTTTCATTTCTGCAACACACTGAATTCCTTAATCCCAGCGCTTTTCATTCAGACTTGTTAGCATAAGCCAAGAATTTTTCCACCCCCTATCAGAGGTGCGTTCAGAGTCCCAATTTGGAGGGCAGGTAAATGGAGGGATACTTTGTTTGACTGAACAAAAGCGCTCTGCCTGCAGTAATACTTTTCAATGTCTTCAAAGCGAGATCCTAGGCTGAACTTCAATACTTGACAGAGTGCTCTGTTGACAGAGGTGACAGGGCAACAATTTCATTTTTTATTGAACTGTGTCTCAAAAATGCAGTAAGGGCACAAATGATAAACAAACATTCACAGTGAAAAATAGATCACCAGGTTTCCAGGACAATTAGCACCTAACACATTCTTCTCAAGAGACAACTGAAGTAGTACAGGTGACATTCAGCACTAGTTTTTCTTTAGTGTCTAGCAGTGCTGGTGAAAATTGCTGGCTTGACATAGGTCAAGAGTCTATAGCTTTTTTTTTTCAAACTTCTGATCAGACAAGAAACAAAACAAAAATACAGCCTTGCCCAAACTGCCTACTGTCCCCCTGCATCAGCTTGGCAAAGTGAGAGCAGTTCTAGGAATAAACAAATTAATATTTGGTCTCCATGCTTTATAATACATTTCCCGTCCTGTTGATCCCATGATCGCAAACTATTCTCTTTTCTAACAGTGTCATTATTGTGGGGAGCAGAACTGCCTTGTGTATGCAAGCTCATTTTTCACAGACATCAAATTAAATGGTGTTCAAGTAGATACCACTGAACAAATCATTTGCACCTTTGTTAAAAGTTATCAGAATCTGATAGTGCAGGTGCGCACATATGTAACTAGCTTTGTACATGGTCAGTATTTGGACCCTACATAGTTCACAGAGTTTCATCACCATGTGTAGTTGTGTAAAGACCAAAAACTCTGAATATGTCTCTTTTATGTACTTTGTTGACCAGAACAGGAAAATCAAGTTGCTTCACAGGCTAGACCTTTAGTCCATGCATGGACCTTTCTGTTCTCTTAGATTCCCATATATGCCGGTTCAAAAGAAACTCACCATTCAATAATAAAAATAGGTATCAAACGTTGAGTTAAATTTGAATATATATATTCAACTATTCTCATCTCTTGGGAACTGAAAATCTATTACTTGTTAAAAATATCAGAAGATTTAAGGCATAATTGCATTCCTGATGGGCTCTAACACATGAAACCAAAGACAGAAACAGTGACTTGACCAAGGGAACTTCTACCTCAGGCTGAGAGCACATTTTTTAGTCCCGTTTTCATCCTTTTAATGCAAAGTTAGTAGGAGATTTCTTCTAGAGCTTCTCAGGAAAAAATACTTTGGACATATTTTCTTTGTTTTGATGGCTGAGCAAAAAGACAAACTCTATCACTATTGTTATATGGCTTGGGTTAATAAAGTCTTCATTAATATTAGAGTCAATTTAAAAGTAAAATGTCATATTTCAGAGAGTAGAAAGCTTGCTGTAATCTGTGCACTTCTCATGAAAACCTCAGAAGAGAAACACAACGCTTTTAAATAGAGGTCTTTTCATTGTATACTGGCTACAGAAAACAGTAATGAAAGAAAAACAACAGCTGAATACATAAGAAATACCATTTCTTTCTCATATTCAGGCTACAGGGCAGCCCAGGGTACAGTCAAGGCAGCAGGAGATTGCAACTGGCCTCTTTTCTGAACTCGTGAGAAGCTTCTAATACCCAGGGCTTTGAACCCAATTGTTCTATCTGTCAAAAGACTGTCTTTAACCACCTCTGCTCTTTGTGACTGTCAGCCCTGTCATGTGAGATGACTCTCCAGATACTTACTTAGACCCTGTAAATTATCTGTAGCATGGTAGGTGGTATGCAAAAATTGTATTGTTTACACATTGGACCCCAAAAAGCACAAAGCAGGTTAAAGACAACCAGCATATATCTGACTGCCTTTCATCAGTTCAGATGCTCACTGTCATTAGTGGTGCAGAACCCTTAAAGGAAAGAGAAATTCTTCTTCCTTTGCAAATGAGGACCCTTAAGCAGAAGAGAGCGTAAGTGATTTCCCCAGGTCATGGGGAAACATGACAGTCTGACAAGAACTCTCTCTGTGTCTCCTTAGGTTTCAGCTCAGGGCCAGGAGGTCGTCCCCGATATCCTCCTAATAGCCACCTCTCTGGGACACCTGCAGTCTTTCTGGGTTTTGCTTCATTACTAGTGACTAGTTAAAGAAAAGGCTAAAGGATTTTTCAGCAAAGTAAATCTGCAGCATATCCAGTCCTTTTAAAAAGTCTGCTTTGAGTGGACTGGACAGCTACATTAGAAGAGCTGTGATATGATGAATAGAAAAATGCAGGGCTCAGATGAAGTCTTGATTAACTTGTCATCCTAATCGGCTCTGGAAACAGAGGAAAGAGGATATTTTATTTTTAAATTTTCATCTAGGTGACATCTAGTTCAGCAGAAGAACATTTGCATTGTTTTCCACTAAATGTGTGAGTGGGAGAATATGAATGTGAGACTTCTTGGTGTTTTCTGTGTGACAGAAAAAGACAGAATCAGAAAAGTGGTTTTTGAATCTGTATGCGGGAGATCAGGCATTTATCGCAGGAATTATGTTTTGAAATTGATTTAGAAGAACAAGCGCTGACTGGAACCTTCCCTTAAAACCAAACCTAATTTTGAGATTTGAAAGAATCCTGTCTACTTCAGAAGGATAGAGAAGAAACAAGAAGCTTCCTTGTTCCTTTCTGCTCCTGAATTGGTCTATATTAGCAATTACTTTCCATTTTACCAGCTTTCTCAGAATTTTCAGGCCCATGTTTCAGAATCAAGAATTTCATGTGGTTATGGGGCTTACCTGAATTGGCTGAAAGCTTAAAAGACAGATAACAGGTAGGGAAACTTGATACGTGCGACAGAACACTGAAGAAAGTTTTAAAAAAAAATTGTTGAATGGGAGCGAAACCTGGAGCAGTTAGTTACCAAAAAAAAAATCTTATGCCTGCCTTTTCTCTGCCTAAAAGTAACAAAGAAATTTGGGCTATGATGGCTGCTTAACTTTCCACTTACAGTACCATAAAGTAGTGTCAAGTAATAGAATTAATTTCAAACTCATGCTGCATGAGCATCAAAGCAGTAGCATTGGCAGCAGATGCAGTTACAAAATAATCACTTACCTGCCCAGTGCTGGAATGATGACAGTTTTATTGCATAGCTGCCTGCTAAACTGGTACCCTTTGTCAGCAATACTGGTTATAAAAAACTGTCCTAAACATACTTATATCAATAGTCAGTTATACCCGACTTTTCTGCCTCACTGCACAGACACATCCTTCTGCCATGGTCTGAACCCTTTCACAATCCACTTAAGCCCCTTCTGTTTCCATATACAACCACTGCCATTTGAGCCCAGTACTTTTCTAAACCCCAGTCTCCAGGGAAAAAACTAAATTTAAACCCATCCCAGGTGCAGAAATGCTATCACTTAAAGGGAACTTGCTATTTCCCTATTTCCCTGCTCACAAATGTGAAGATGTCTGTCCTCCTCTGACTGTACTCATTCCCACCAGCTAGCCACAGCTGCCAGAGAAAACCTGCCCGCTTTGTGAACAGAAAGGGAAACTGGTCTCCAGCTAGCCACTCCCTATCATTGTGTTAACAGCTATATCCCTGTTTGTCCTCCGTATCCATCTGTGTTGGGTGGCTTGGAAGGTCCTTGGTGAATGCATAGTCCTGGGTGACCAAACTTTTGTTATGCTTAAAAAAAATTGATCAGAATGTTGTCCTCAATCCATGCATAACAGATAATTATAGGAAAAGGAGGAGTATCATTATACAAAGCCACCAGTCACCTGCAAACCACAAGATGGGCCAGGAGTGGTTACCCCCTACCTGCTGCTGTTCTGTTTTGACGGGTGAGAAAGAAATGGAGGATCTTACCCACCCTCCAGCAGCCAAGGGTTGGTCTGAACAGCCTTAACTTGCTGGAGGGCTGTGAGTCCAAAGTATTTCAGAGGCCCTAAAGTCACTCCAGGGGTACAGTAAAATGGTAAGACTTAGCAAAACATAGGACCAAGCCAATTTTTTGAAGGAAAACTGTGGAATACATGGAGGAATTGCATGTTTTCCTTGAGGAAAAAAAAAAAAAGACAGAGAGGGAGATTGTGACTGTTTTAAGGGATCAGTGAATGTGGGAAAAGCAAGATAGTATGTTCTACCTATAGCAAATATCTTTAGAGCATAAGTGTGGTGGAGTGTTTAGATTTAGGGGTATTCATTGTGCCCACTGCAGTAATGGTGTATAAGCCATGGGTAAATAAAATTTACAGCACCCTAGAACCGCAGTTTTAACAACATTTTACATCGCAACTCTTTTAGTGTAGCCAAAGATCAGAGTGACTTTCTCAAGACACTGACTGTGAATCACTGAAAACTCTCAGGATGGCATCCTGATTTCCATCATTCCAAAGGATCGCTTTTGTGATTCAAAAATGAGAAAGGAAAATACTTTTTCTCTCTCTCTCTGATTCTGAGAAAGTGATCCAATTTTAATGTTCTCTTACTATTTCTGAAATCTGGATATGTCCCAAAATATGCAAAGGCAATCAGATGAAGTGCAAAAACCACAAATACACATTTGTCTTGATCTAACCATAGGAATCTGTCACTGAACAAAGGAATCAGAAAAAAGAAAATAAAAGGGGAAGAAAAAAAAAAAAAGACAGTCCACAATGTTGGAAGAAAAAAAATGTTGATGCAGACACAGAAACCAATAAAAGCAAGGAAGTTCTGAATCCAGGTCACTGCGGAGTCCTAAACACAGGCCTATTGTGTTTTGATGCAGCAGCAGCCCATATGGTCTTCCATTAGAGGGTCTCAAAGCAGTGGGCAATGTTACTGTACCATATGTGCTGACTGGAACAACTGCAATGATTTATGGTAGCACGCATAAGGACTTTTTTCCCTTCCCATTTTGTTTCTTATTCTTGTTCTGTTAGTTGAAGCCTAAGAATGGACAACCTCGTCATTACCTGTTTCTAGCATTAGTACTAAATTTGTCTCTTAAAAAAACTGAGCAAAACTGTTCTAAGGCCAACAGTGCAGGAATACGTGCTTAAAGACGAGGTCTCTAACCTGGAACTACATTTTTCCACCAAATAAAAGATCCCAGTTTCTACTTTGGCTTCACACTGCTTCTAATCAATTCCCTGCTACGAAGCAACAAAAAGGCAATGGCCAAAAATGAACCTGATGGAAATCTACCTCTCAGAAACTGAGCTTCACAATGCATGTTTGTTTCTCAATTCCCCCTTTTAAAACAAAGCAACTGAAAATAAAATCAAACAAACATTTAAAATTATATCAGTGAGTAAAAAGATCTTGCTTTCTTCAAGTGAGAAACAGTACGGTAGTGGGGGAAAAAAAGGCAGCATGTTCTCTCATTTACTCAGGAGCACAAAACAGAGCTTATCAATGACTGCTACCACAAGTCTGTGTATAAAAATCACCACACAACATCCAACAAATGTACCAATGAGTCCTACATCCTGTTTCTGTGAGCACTGTATACTTTATAGAAATATCATAAAAAGGACAAAATGGCCCCGTGAACAGAGGAACGGGTATCTTTTTTTCCTTTCCATGCTGTTGCTCCAGCTCTACTACCCCATCTTCTGTCTTCATCAAGTGTAAGAACTGCAAGATGAGGTTGCAGGTCATTATTTACAGAATAAACTAGTCAAATATTTAATTCAGCTGACAGTAGTTGAATTTCCATATTTATAAAATGTAAAGAAAAAAAAATGGCTTGGAGATTTCAACAGCACAAAGACAAGAGGTATTCAATCCCATATAACATTTTAGACAACTGCCAATGATCCATATCAATTGCTCTCCTTCAACTCTTATAATCCTCAGATTTAATTTTCCCTACATTTTTTTCTGACTCTCAGAGGAAAGCTAGGTGGTCCAGAATCAGGCTGTTGATCTAGAACACATACACACCAAACAAAAAATTCAGGTAACTCAACCAGTTGTGTGTACATACTTCAGTGTGTACAGGTGCATACTGTGTGTACACACACTGATGCGATGTACACAATGTACCGGTAGTGTTACAGATGATTTCTTTATCATCAGCACATTTTGCCATTGCCCATGCACAGAGGAAATTAAATCAGAACTAAACTGTTCAGATCTTTTAGAGAACGGGATACCTAAGGCAACAGAAATCTCTGCCTAAAAGCCAACTGCAAGAAGGAGCTGTGCTATGAACCCAATGAAAATTGCAGGAGTTTCTGTTAAAAGCAGGTGAACTGAAGCTGGACAAAGCAGAAAAGACAGCAATCAAAGAAAGAGGATAAGCCCTAAAAAAAGTGGTCACCCAGTAAAGTATGCAAGAAGAAAGTATGACTTTCTATGGCTAGAAAGTCAGCCTGCTTACCACAAGCAAAGAAGCAGACTTGTTTCATCCAGTGAAGTAACTTCATATGCCTTCCATGTAAATGTCATTCCAACTAAGTAACCCTGAACCTACCAACTACTGCTCTGTCACGATCCACAACCTAGACAAGACTTTGGTTTGGCAGAGGCTAAACCCCCTTGCGTTCCAGCCGAACCTCAGATCGCTCTGGGTGGCTGGGGGCGGCTGGGCTTAACCCCTGAGTGATGTCCAATCACTAGGTGTTTTATCGTGATAAGTTCTTAATTAAATTCTCGGAGCACAGAATTGAGACTCGAAACAGAGTCAAGGTGAAGGTTGTTTTATTTAGAAAGAAACGTGCAGGGAAAGGAGGGAAGAAAGAAAACGGGGGTGAAAAAGAGAGATAGAAAGAGAGAGAGAGCGTGGAAAAAGGGAAGAGGGGTGAGGGGAGGCTATATCTACCACCACGAGGCTACGGCATTCCGTCCGATGGCAGAGTATTCTCTGGGTCCGATGGGATGGGAGAGCGCTCCCTTCGTTGTCCCTCCATGACGAAGTATGAAGATAAAGAGAGAGGAGGATGACCGTTGCCTCTCGTTGCACCCCTTTTTATCGGGATATAGCTCCTTTGTCTCACTACAAGCTTCCACCTGGCCTGTAGGAATGCTCCAGGGTGGATGACGGAATGTCCGATGTGCAAATGGCTCTCCTGAGGTGTGAATGGCCCCCGATGTGTATTCCTGGCAGTGGAACAATGGCTCCTGATGTATGCTAAGAGTTTCTCGGAAGCCTGGGCCTTGACCGGTGGTGATGTAGTGTTACAGGAATGAAGTTTGGTAAGGTGAGAGGAGAAGAGAGGGGGGTCGGTTCTGTTGGCAATTGGTAAGGCATAATTCCGGTACCTTACATGCTCTTAGCAGAAACATTAATCAGTTGTGTTTTGAAGTTGTCTAAATCTCAACCATATGGTCTTCAAAGCACCAGATTTCAGGAAGCACAGAGCTCTGCTTTGGGGGAGTGGAGGACAGGGCCAGATGAATGCAATGAACTCAACAGAAATATCAGATCACGGCTCCATGACTCATTGAGCAAGTCCTTCATTTGGCTACCAAATAGGCAGGGTCAGTGCAGCCACAAAATACTTCTTTCATCCATTTTCATATTATGACAGAATGCCTCACAGGGAGGCCTAAACAACTTAATTTCATCAGCTCTTAAAATACAGTCAAATGTCATGCAGAAGTTGATGAACTTGGAAAAGAACAGCAGTAATCACCCTGCAAAGAAAAAAAAAGAATTTTTTAAATCCCTTTTTATTTGATCCTAATCACTCTGTGCTATCGTTGGTCAGTAAACACAGGATTGGAAGATAAATAAATGCACCCTGGCAGTTGCCTCAGCTGCCACTGTGGTGCTTTCTGACACATAATTAGAAAACAAATGGCAGATTAGCTTAATAATATTCATTAGCATCTAATGAAACTGAGAGTGTTTCCTGTTTAAAGCATGTTGGGCTGTTAGTTGAATTTAAGTAAATTCTGTATTTCCACCCTTTAGCTATGAGAAGAAGACTGGGGGATGGGGGAGAGAAAGCATACGGTTAACCCCTTCTCTCTTGGCTACATTCTGAATTGATGATTTTTTCCCCCGATTCTTTCTCCTAGTTCTCAGGGACGGAATGGTTAACAGAAAAGCAGGGCCTCCTGTCAGGCATTGTTGTTCTTCCGTGCCCCCTCCCTCCTTTTTTTTTCAAATTATCCTAAGGATTTTAATGATATTCAGAAATCATAGCTGTCTTGCTGAATCGCTGTAGGACTGACCTCCCTTGACAGTTCTTAAATTATTCAGCTATCAAGGGCCTGCTAAACATTAAATTAAGCATCCTCTCTCCCCTGTCCTAAACCATTAAGTTATGCAAATGCACAGATAATGGGGCATATGACAGCTGGAGGCATTAATCAGGCAGCTCTGTCTCTGGGCTGTTGTTATGTAGAAACCGCATCTGCCAACAGACAGAAGAGACACAATTAGATCTCACTTAATGGAATGAGAAGAAACTACCGAGCTCTCTACACTCCTGTTAGGTTGTAGACCTGGGAGGGAATAAGACACTTGGGAAATCTCACTCACTCTCTGTTTCTCTCGCTCTCCTTTTTTTTTTTTTTAGTACCTGTTCTTCCAATTGAAATGAAAAATTACCTGTAATTGTTATCATTTGCAAACAGAGCCTGTCAGAAGACCCACCCGCTGTTTACAATGGATGTTTTTCTTGTTCCCTGCTAAGGTTCTTTGGGGAATTTTCCTTCATTTGTTTTTTTAACTAATGCTCTGTCTTCAGGCAGGGGGGTGGGGGAAGAAGCAAACAAACAGATCTCCCTTTACACCATTCAAATTACTGCTTTAAAAATGAACTTGCATGCTCAATCACAGCGAAGAAGCATATTGCTGAGGCATGAGTCAGTTTGCCATTTGTACATATGTGATGATTTCTTTCCTATTACTTGATAATTATTGAAGACAAGTGTTTGCACGCAGGCTCTTCTCTCCTGTCACTTCTAGCACATTTCTCCCCTCTAATGGCTTCTCCCCCATTACAGGGAATGTAGAGGGTGTGTGGACAGAAATTGTGGGGTGTCCTAAAGAGGTTTAGAAAGCAGCCTGAATAATTTAATGTAGCTTACTTCAGGAGTGGCTTTAAGAGTCCTTGTTCAGAATTTTGGGGGCGGTGAAAAACAGAGAACAAATACTAAGCTGGGGTAAGTATGCAAACCTGAGGTGCTGCATTGAAGCAGAACCTCTTCCCTATATAGATTGATCCCACGTTGTCTGCTGAAATTTCTGGAAACCTTAATTAATTAATAAAGTATCTGATAGAATTTTCTTATCACAAAGTTTTTCTTTAAGCCATGGTAAACATTCCCCTTCTCCCTGAATACCCACTAAAACGACTTTGTTAAATCCTTTAGACAAAATCTTTAATATAGGCATTTTCCTGTGGAGAGGCTGTGCTTTTAATTCAGATGATGTGCTAACTTGTTTAATAAACACAAAGAAAATCAAACTTGTTTTTTTGGAAAGCAATGACTTTTTTTTTCCTGGGCCTTATGTTAAAACAAAAATATGTGTAAAGTACTGGAGCAGATTAGTGAGCATACATCAGCTTGTATACTGCTCCTCAAATAAGCCCAATATGTGCTACACGCAGTCAGCAGTACAAATCTTTTTCTTGCCCAGCTGCCGTGATCAGAACTCCTGCCAAAGGTTTCACAATCCAAACTGTTATCTAAACATATTGGTTGAACCTTTAAAATTGATCTCTACCTCTCCACACACCCTCCAAAAACAATTACCACTGCTTTCACCACTGAAAGTTGAAGACCTGAAGCTTAACTGTCACCTACAGGTGAGCAAAACTAGGGGAGGAGAACAAATCCCAGAGCCCAAAAATATGAGGTTTTCCTCAGCCATCTGCATTGAAAAAAAGAAAGTACTAGGACACACATCCCAGATGCTCACAGCTGCCAGATTTCCACACTTAGAGGGAGCAGAAATGATAGGAAAGACAAGCTCCTTCTACTATTTCTGTGACCGTGACTGTGAAAGGCAGCTAGAGATCTAAAACCTTAAGACCATAGATCGTAAAGCAGTAATAAAGTAATGATGTAGGTTTTCTAATTACTTAAGGTTCATTCTACTTTTCTCTGTTCATATAATCTGGGGTGTACTGGGAATTAGCCCAATGGGTATACTTCATCCCTGTCCCCACCTTTCAGTCAAAAGATAACTTTTTCCATTGGTCCAACAATCTTCACATTAGGAAAATGTAAGCTAGACATAACACCCTACATCTTCTTAATTTCATTTTATTTTCTGACAACCATGTTTCAGACACAAATTCAACAGCATAGATGTTGTGATGTGTGTGTTCCCGATGATCATATTGACACAATATCATTTCTCTTGTTTCCAAAGTGCTCCTTTAGGTTTGGAATATGAAGATCTTCAAAAAACTCAACAGCAGACATCACATGCAAGCTATATGCTGCTTTATTCATTGCTGAGTTATTGGATGCCTTCTCATTTGACTTGACAAACCTTCTACTGGCATGTTTTACTTTAAAAACAAGTGATATCTAGAAGTATTGTGGCAAACAGCAAACTATTCTATGTGTATAAATAGCATAAATTCTTGAAATTTACACCAGAGAGGATGGTACAGATGCCGATAATCAAATCCACTGTTTGTTCCATTATTGTATGTTTTGTGACATTTGACTGCTTTCTAGTGCCAATTTTGAAATTGCACTGACTTTGAAGCGGCCATCCTTTAACAGCAAATCCATTTATTTGTCAAGTTCCTCCATGCCAATGCATACTAGGGCTTTAGAACCATTCATCAGTTTTCCAGTTTTATTTTTTCAGAAAAAGCTAGAGGAGTTGACCCATCTGAGCACTTGCTCTGGGCAAGAAAAAGTATACTTGGCATTGTAATTAAATACCCCTATAAAAATACCTAATGAAGGTGTATGTAGAGAGAAATTACAACCATTCAGAAATGTGTCTTAAGCAATCTTAGCCTTCAGAACTGCTTACACCCTGATGTGATATGTAAACCACAAAGGCATAATAAGTTATTCTCCTTTTCTGGTCACTGGTTATATGTTACCTAGTATTTGGAACAATGTATGTGATAATAATTTCCTGGGTGAACTTCATGTTGAAGATAAACTGCACAAAGACACATATTTTGGATTATATTAGAAAAATATTAAGCAGGTCAAGAGATAAAATATTTCATTAGGCAAATATACATTTTTGTACACACTGGCCTGTGGTGGTTTGACCCTGGCCGGAGGCCAGATGCCCACCAAAGCCGCTCTGTCGCACCCCTTTTCAGCTAGACAGGGGAGAATATATATTGAGAGGTTTAGGAGTTGAGATAAGGAGAGATCATTCTGCAACTGGGGTTATGGGCAAAACAGACTCAACACAGAATAAAAAAAAAAATCTATCTAATTTACTACACTACACACACAGAGAAACCAGACTAGGAAGATGAGAAAAACGACCAAATCTTACAACATCTCCCTTCAGCCCTCCCTTCTTTGTGGACTCAATTTTATTCTCTCCCTTCCTCTGCCCCAGGTGGCACAGGGGAGATGGGGATGGGGGTTTCAGTCAGTTCCTCATGAGCTGTTTTCCTTCTTAGCCAGGGCAACATTTCTCACACCCTTCCCCTGCTCCAGCGTGGGGTCCCACCCACAGGAGACAGTCCTCCAAGAACTTCTCCAACAAGAGTCCTTTTTTCCAGGAGCCTTCAGCTCCTCACCAGCTGCCCCAGCGTGAGTCGCTTCTGTGAGTTGGAGTCATAAATCATAGAAAGTCTCTTGGGCCCACACTGCTCCAGCATGGTCCCCCATGGAGTCTCAAGTCTCCCCCAGAAAACCTGCTCCACTGTGGGCCTCTGTCTCCACAGGCTGCAGGTCCTGCCATGATCTTGCTTCAACACAGGTCACAGCATCTTCCGTATGTCTCCATTTGCTGTATGTGGGGCCTCTCCATGAACTGTAGGTGGGGTCTCTGCTCCCCATCTTCTTCCATGGCCTGCGGAGGGACAACCTGCTTCACCATGGGGTCCTCCACAGGCTGCAGGGGAATCTCTCTGGCACCTGGAGTGCTTCCTTCTGATCTTCTTTACTGACCTTGGTGTCTGCACTGTTTCTTACATCTTCTCACTCCCTTGTCTGGCACCAAAAAGCATCCACTTGCATTATTTTCCTCTTAGATGTGATTCCCAGAGGCACTGTGCCTGTCACTGATGGGTTCAGCCTTGGTCAGCAGTACATCCAGCCTTGAGCCTGCTGGCTCTGTCAGGCCTGGAGGAAGCAACTAGCAGCTTCATGCAGAAGCCACTCCCGCATCCCCTGCTCCTCCACCAGAACCCAGCCACGCAAAACCACAACAGGCCCCATACAGAAGCTAGAGATCATAGCATACATCTGTGTTTTAAAGAGGAAAGTGCTGATCATAATGGTAATTACCAATTTTAAACAATATAAAGTATTATAAAGGAGTAAAGGTTGTAGTAGCCGAAGAGAGGCATTCAAGTAGTCACCTTGGTGTTAATTTCTCACTGGCAGACTTGTAACCATGCCATGCTCTCAGACTGCTTTAGAAAGGAGCATGATAGTGTTATCTTTACATGCTTTCTCAGAGTAGAGTATGTGTTCAGCAAAACTTCCTTAGATGAGACTAGACAATGAACAGAGTAACACTGAAATTGTTGACTTCACCACTCTTGTTCAAGAAAGCCTTCCCTCAACAATAATTTTAAATAATTTTCTATTGATAAGCATTAGCATAATAAAATATTCTGCAAACATCTGTGAACATTTGGCATTTTCAGTATTTAATATCCAGAAGAAAGCTGTACTGCCATCTTCATACGTGCTTTACACTGCATATGTAGGCACATTTATTTTGAGATGCATTAAAAGTGTAAAATGCTTAAAATGTGCAAGTGCATATAGTTCTATACGAGGTTTCTAAATTTGAAAACAGAATTTGCAGTATGCTGTTTGCCTTGAATTTGCAAATCTTTTTTCTTATGTGCTGAGTGGTGATGTTTATCAAGCTAGGACTGAATATGTAGATTACTTGTTGAATGTAACTTCATTATAGAAAATACAATTCCTATTATGCAGTACAGATATACTATTAGTGTTTCCCTTTTACAGTGTAATGACTGGAATGTTGTTTATATTTGCCTTTCTTTCAGATACAATTTTTTGCTAATTTATTGCCAGTGGCAGAGTACAAGTTGGGGTGGTTCTCTGAGATTTAGTGCTTCCTTTCAGAAACTCAAACTTATCTCTAAATAATGTTCTCTCACAGCTTTGCCACTGATTTTCATAACATCAGGAGTGGATCCAGTGTGGTAATTTACAACAAAATTACATTGGTTTAGCTTACTATGGCAGTAAACAACTTCTTGCACTACCGTGCAGTAAGAAACAGTCACAAACATGGAACAATTAAGGTTTGCTTTGTAATTTATGTCATATATATCAGCAGAATTACTATTTTAGTCTTCCATGATAACCTTATTTCTGATTCTGTCTGGTTCTTACTTACAGGCTCCTAAGCACACTCTGATACTGCTTTCTCTGATGCTTTCTTTGATTGCTTTGAGTGATTACCTTCTTCACTGTTCAGTACAACTTTTTTCTCAAAATATAAGAACTGCCTCTATGTCTCTACTCATTTCATATGCTTTCAGGCCTGGAACATGATACTTGTCAAGCTAAGCTCATTTTCTATTGCAGAATATTTGATAAATGTCAACATTTCATACAGTTTCCTATCTCTATTAGTAATCACTGGTATATTTGTTTTTATTGTTCTGAAAGGAAATACATGGTTTTGCCAGTTTTGCTCACATCATCTGTGTGTGACTGCTATTAGACTTTAGTTCAAGCTGCCCAGATATTTTATTTTCTTTTCAGGTCTGTTTTTATCTTGGTCATACGAGAATTCAGAGGTTGAAATCCTGGTTCTTGAACACTTTTGTCTGTGTTTTGATGAAAGGTTTTCTCACTTCCACTTCTCAGTTTGCCTGAATTTACCTTGTCACAGGTCCACTCTGTCCACCCCTTTACACCTCTTGTCAAGGAGCATACCTCCAGAGCAGTAGTGAGAATCTTCCCCTCTTCACTTTCCTCTGGGACTCAGCCCTTACTTACAAACTTGTGACCACCCTGCTCCCAAACGCATTTGAAGTCCAGGCAGATCATAGAATCATAGAATCATAGAATTGTAGGGGTTGGAAGGGACCTCAAGAGATCATCGGGTCCAACCCCCCTGCCAAAGTAGCTCCCTAGCTCATACTGCACAGATAGGTGTCCAGACGGGTCTTGAATATCTCCAGAGAAGGAGACTCCACCACCTCCCTGGGCAGCCTGTCCCAGGGCTCTGTCACCCTCACTGTGAAAAAGTTCTTCCGCATGTTGGTGCGGAACTCCCTGTGCTCCAATTTGCAGCCATTGCCCCTTGTCTTGTCCCCACAGATCCACAGTTTATTGTCCAACACAAGACAATATTGGGCAGTCCTCTTATTGGAAAGGAGGAACAAAATCATACCTTGTGCCCATGCTTTGACACAGGCAAATATCACCCTTAGGACTCAAGAGTCCTTCTTGGACACTCACCAGCAAAATATCAACAGCTGCATCCTTCTCAAACCTGCATCATGCTGTTTCTGACCCTTCTGCTCTCCCCAGCCATCAGCCAACAGAAATTAATGCCAATCCACTGGTCTTCCGCATATTGGCAATCCTTCATCAACCATTCAGATCAAGCCAATTAGACTGAGAAAAGCCAGCTACTTTTTTTCTACCTCTAATCAGGCCCTGTAATTAGGCTGCACCATAACAAATTTCCATAGTGCCAACAAGTTAAGTTGTTCTGCTTCTTCAGAGTGTCACTGCTTTGTCTCCTGTACCATTCCTCATGCTGAGCTGCAGTCAGAATTTGTGCCCTGAACATCCAAAGCTGCAGGGGATTTTTAAAACAGTCTGTTGGTATACACGTGTATGCAAGGACAACCTACAGAAGTGTCATTTTCTAGGATGTGATCTGTGTGTCTTTTTGCAGTTGGCATGTGAACTTACTCAGAATCATTTTCAGGGTCTACAGGTTTTCTATGAAACTTTTACAAATTTGTTAAACCATCCAGTGGTCGTTCTCTTTCTATTTTCACCTGTCTGATTGATTTTTATAACTCCCCAAGCAACAGCAGATTTCCAGTAAAAGCAAACTGGGTCACATCATTTATTTCACTCACTTCCTCAAGATGACTTACTGTTTTCCTTCTTCAGATTGTTTTATTTCTTATCATATTAGAGGTTAGGATTTCCCCCCCCACCACTTTTTTTCAGCCTGCGTTCTGTGATCACAGAAATCTATATAAGTACATATCCATGTATCATACATAGAGAGAGATATAAGATATTAATATAACAAGATACATAATGTATATGAGATATGTCTTATTTATATTTTGGTAAGATATGTTGTATATATGCTTATGTATATGACATACATTTTATATCTTGACACTCAAGATAATTATGGATATCAGTACTTTTTGCGTGAAGAGAAGTTGAACTCTAAGCCTTCAGGCCTCCCAAAGTCCCGAGGCATACTGAAAATGATAATATAATAACCCGTGGCTTGGTTTGCCATATTACTTAATTAATCCAGCTGCTCAAGAATTACATTCTTCTTTCTCTGGATATTAAACCAACTTGTCAATCGTAATTGCAGAGCTCCTTTTTCCCTTTCTGTCTCGCTCAGACCAGTTCTACCTAGCCTTTTCCTTGCATTCTACCTCTTTATGTAAGTCATTTTTAGTCTGAAGGAAATGTGTGGTTGAAATAAAAAAATGGCTAGCAAGTTTATGAAATAATAATTGCAATTTTTAAGGAAACTTCATATTCCAAAATATTTTAATTATAAATATTGTAAAAGTTATATCTGCAGAAATGTTATAAAAGCCTTGCACTTACTCAGTAGTGTAAATTATCCATACAACACATCAGAAATAAATAACTTCAAGTTTTAAATAAAATATCGCTCTGTTGTGATGAAGGTGTATCAGTCTCTTAAAATGTGCTCATGGTGTAACTCTGCCATGTGCACAGGAAAATGACTACTTATGAGGAATGTCAGGTACCACTGAGTACTCACAAAATTGCTTCTTTCTCTGTGCACAAGCGCTTTTAAAAATGTAGGTGCATAGCTTTCTTGCTTTCATTTAATATTGCCTTCCCTCTTCTATTGACATTGAGCGGGAAAATATATGCAGAAGGTGATACAAAGAAAACATGAGCAATGTAGTAATGGAAAGAGATAAATGAGTAACGTTTCTCCCTCAGCATTTAAACCACAGGGGAAGAACTGTCTGACTCTGATATTCCCACTCTTCTGAGAAACGTGACCTTTCTGTCATCATTTGTGCTGGTTTGCCCACCAAATATACCAGAATCGAGGGCTGTGAGCAGCAACCTTCCAGTCCACATTTCAGCCTTTACCATAACTGGGAGTGAGGTCAGGCCCAAATGAAGAAGCAGACCTAGAGGCACACAGTTTTGCCAGCTAGAGACCATAAATGGGCCTCAGCTTTTCCTGCAGCTCACCCAGAACAGTTCCCCATTTTCATTCCTTGTTGAAAGATGCAGTCATCACATGTCTTTTAAGTCTGTCTGCCTGAAGTTTTACACCAGTAAATTTTCGTTCATTTGCCATGGAGCTGAAACCTAAAATCGACTGAATCAATGCTAAGGCATGTGATCTTCTCTTCTTCTTTATCTCTCTGCGCATTTGTTTTTTCTTATTTTCTGGAGCGTATTTAGTGTTGCAGACTGTGTGTGGAGTATTACATTTTTTAAATAATGCAATATTGCTGACAGGGTTTGCATGATGGAATCATTGATATTGATGTGACAGCCTTGATGTCTCTCTGCTTATTATTATGAAGTATGTCTGCTGTGATGCAGAAAGCAGTAGTCTTGATCCCCTCTTCACTCTACATGATTAGTTGTGCTGCCCTAAAACAAAATCCTAATTCACTCTGAATAGTGACAGTGATCTTGACAACCATTAACACTCATCCTCAGCGTGAAATCCATTCACAGACTTCTCCTTTCATTCCCATTTTTATGAGGCAATAATCCAGTCCAGGTGGATACTTCCATCATGTCCTTGACTCATCCATCACCCCACAAACTGCAGGCAGCCAGGGTGCCCCCACAGGGCAGAGTGAGCACACCAGGCACCAGGGTGCATCCATAGGGGTGAGAAACTGTTACAGACACTCAGGCATCACTAAAAGGAGAGGGCACCATAAACTCAAGTGCTGTCATGAGTTTTCTTAACATTTCTCAGGTGCTGTGTCTCAGCTACTGCCCAGAGCAGTCACATCTAGTGTTAGAAATGTCCTTCAGTCTCAGGCCAGACCCTCTGGGACTGGCACAGTTGTCTTTCAGGGGCGGTTCTGATCCCAAACCCTGTGGAAAAGCCCTCCTGCCCAGGAAAGAGCATGAGAAGGCAGCGGATGCAAACCAGGAGAGGAGTGACAGGCGCTGGACTAATAGCCCAGAGTAAAGGGTCCTGCATCCTCTTATCCATCTTCTGAGCACTGGTCTTCATTTAATATTTTCCCTTCTGCCATCTCAGCTTTTTAATACTATTCATTTCCTTGGGTGTGGAAATAGGATGAAATTCTTAAGAGACTTATGCAGCTGGAATCCCCGTGACTGTCTTGACAACTGCTTAAAGAACAAACAGAAACAGTCTGAGGCCATCCTTGCCAGCTTCCAAAGATGATGAACTATGCCATACGCACCGTTCTTGTCCAAGAAGTTATAATAAATCAGACTAGTAGCCTCATGTCTGAAGAAGACTGTCTCTCAGCCCGAGAGGACAAATATAATTTCGATGCCAAGTTTTTAAGCTATGTTTCAAAGTTACTGCCAATGAATAAGCTGATGCATTCCATTCCCAGACTCCCCTTTCAAAAAATTAATTACAAATGCATGTACTTAACTGAGTTTCAGAACAAATTAAAATGAGTTTGCAACCAGAATTTTCTTTTTCCATCTGAAAGAAGGATCACCTTCCACTCCGCAGACCTGTAATGCATATTGTACGCACGGAACACAACCTGACAATGAACCTCAATGCATTTCTCTGCCATGCTCTGAGAAGCTCATGCTCCTGAAACAAATTTAGCCTGGTTTACCAAAACCTTTATTTTCTGCTTCAGGGATATGGAATTAGTGGCCACAGAAACACAGAGCTCAGAGGGAAGGCCACATCATCATAGGTAGAAGAACTGCAGGGAAGAGCCTGCCAACAGCCACTAGCTGTGCCTACATTTGCATTTTCTTAAAATTTCCCACTGGTGCAATGGTCTTCTTGTAGCTCTGCCCGCTTGCCCATGACTGGGGTTTTAGTGCTGTCCAGAACTCCCCAGATGGCTAAAAACCCAGCGGCTTGTGCTGTGCCCACCACTATTACGAAGACCTACTGCAGAGCTGCCGTAGCAGTCACATACTTTTAGAAAAGGAACAGCAGAGAGGAGAGCACAGGCTTCCTGCGAACTCCTTCTAGTACTTGTTTTAGAACTCTGGCTATGCACTGTTTCAGAAGCAACAGTTAGTGAACAGCACAGCAAACACACCTGGCTTGTGCCTATCCTTTTGCAGATGGAACAGTTCTTACTTAAGGAAGAATTCCTGATGCTGTTAGAATACACTGATTTTCTCTATACTAAAAGAAATTACTTCCAGGTTGTTTTGCCAGTCTGGAAGTCACACAGATCCTGTAGTCCAAACACACACATTCATTAAACATCTGGGTTGCATGTTCTTTTTAATAGCATGTAAGTTAGCCATGTTTCAAGAGGTTTTATATGTCCAACATTGTGTGCCTTTATTTTATTTCTGAATATTTATTGTTACTATGAATTACACGTGTAAGCAAGACAGCTCTTTGATGCAGTTTGGAAGTGTTGCTTACCTAGTTACAATTCTTTCCTGGTCTCAGCTGAGATAGAATTATTTTTACTTACTAGCAGCTGGCACGGTGCTGTGTTTTTGTGTGAGAATCATGTTGGTAGCACACTGATGTTTTCAGTTGTTGCTGGGTAGTTTCAGTGTCTACACTAAGTCAGGGACTTTTCAGATTCTCACACCCTGCGATAGTGGCAGCAGTGGTGGTTGTTTTGCTGTTGTCATCATCATTGTTGTCGTTGCTACGATTATTAATATTATTATTATTATTACTATTACTGATACCTTCCTGTGTTATCATATTAAACTGCCTTCATCTCAACGCATGAGTTTCTGTTTTTTCCATTCCCCTCCCCATCCCCTTGATGGGCTGGAGAGGAGTGAGCGAGCAGCTATGTAGTGCTCAGAGGCTGGATGGGGCAATGCTGCAACAAGTGCATAACAGCACAAAGAAGGCTGGACGTGGGAGGAGGATATGAAACCATCAGTTCTGGATTGATACATAGAGTGCAGAGTAAATTGACCGATTTACTCAACTTATCTTACCACGAACTTAATTGCACTTCGAAGTATTGATTTCTAATAGCATTAATTACTTTTGCACATTTTTGGGCTCTGAAAGTGTCAGGTTTAATTGGTATTCTGATTTTTAAATGCTTTAAGCAGTGTTATAATGACAAGGTGGCCGTGTGGCTGGCCATATGGCTAACTACTCCTACTGCTCCTAAGTTACCACTTTGATGCCTTATCATATCCAGCTCTTTTCCCCCATCTTTAAGTCAGATGATAGCAAGCTTTTTTTTTTTTTAAGATTGCTTTATTTTCTTTGCAATGTTGTTGCAATTCAAAGCCCACCCTCTGGCTCTTTGGTGGCCGGTGTAGACAGCCTCAGTTCACCTATCAGCCTCAGCAAACAGACCCCAAGTGTACAAGGAAAACCAATTCTGGAAAGGCTTCTTCAGAGAGATGGCTGACTCACGTTGGCAAGGCCAAGCAAGCACACTGCTGTACTTCTGCTGTGGAGGAAGGGGGCCTCCCAGCTATCAATCAGCCAGCAGGTTTTCTCAGCTCTGCTTTCACTGCAAACTACAAAAGACTGTAAAGATGGTGCAGCCATACTTTGATAATATTTTATGCCAAGAAATTTTGGAAGAAAATGGTTTTAAAGTCACTCTCTATCATGTCTGTTTGCTAAGAGTTCTCAAACGCGAGAAAGCACTGCAAGACACTCTAAGTGCCTACCAAATGGTGTCACATTTTAAAAACAAGAGAATTAAAAATAAGTCTACCTTACTCTGAACATCAGAGGCACAATCTGCAGCATGAGACAACATAACTTTTGTACAGTTGAACGGAATTTTTCTGTAGGCAAAAATGCCTTAATGTCAGCTACAGGCACAGGCAGCGAGGGAAGGCTGTCAATGATACGACTTCAGTCAGCTACAGGCCTAGGCAGCAAGAGAAGACTGTCCATGATACAACTTCTGTGAGCTACAGGCCCAGGCAGCGAGGGAAGACTGTCCATGATACGACTTCCAGAAACAGGCTAAGAGATTATTGCACTAGCGGCAACTAGTAAAGGAAAAAGTAGAGGGTAGAACTCTCTTTGAGCAGTGTTAGGTGGGAATTTAGAAAGTGATGTGGCATGTGGTAAAAATATTCTTTTTAATCATATGTAATGGAGCCGTGTTCACTCTATGCATTTCTTTGCCAAAACTTGGTTTTTAAACAGATCTAACGGGAGAAGAAGTCTGCCGCTAAATCTGCCGTATTAACCAAGTCTTTGTCTCCCTCCTGTGTTCACAGGCTAAAGTTAACATGAATTTGAGAATGAAGATCTCTTTCAAATACCTACAGCATATGCATAGCAACATGAATATTTTTCAGATAAAGTAAATACTTCCTAGATAAAGGGCACTTCATATCTGATAAAAGCCAGTCAGAAAAAAAATTGCAAACTAGACTGGATAAAATCAATTAAATCTCTTTGTGATTCATGATTGATTTTTTTTTTCCCCCTGCTAAAATACTGCATCTAACATTTCTTGGTAACTTGCAATCTACTGTTTTGAAAAAACTTATCCAAGACCTCTAAACCCTTCTTTTAACTGACAGACTGCTGAATTTACATGATCTCATCAAGCAATGACTTTCAAAAGCACTAACCTTAGAAGGGGGAGAAATGATTAATGCACAGATGAAACATACCATTAAATCTTAAACTAATCAATTATTAAATTCTGTGATTTCTTAGTAAAGTTGCCTGTTTTTATTTCCAAAGGGAATATATGGAGCTAAGGTAGATATATCATGCATTTTTGATGCACATACACATCTATGCTGCAACTCATTAAGTACTGTGAGACTCCTTTAAAAGAGAGATATGAGTACATGGGAAAGACCCTCAAACACATCACAGAAAACCTAGCCTTTCATTTTTCATTTATTTTCCCTTTTCTCATATTTTTAATGGTCAAGACAACTGTTGCTGTGAAACACCTAACACATGCTATATTTTTAAGTTTTCTAGTGCTTAATGTGTTTCTTTTTTATGGGTATCTGTAGCACAGAGCCTTTCTCTTTCTCTGTAAGGAAGCAAATTTCCTGTTTAAATCATGTCACATTCCTGAGAAAGCGCAGCGTCTGACACAAAAACATTTGAACTTCCAGGAGAGGAGAACAATGTCGCCAAGGTACCCTGTTGTATGAACACTTAGAAATTAGTAGAAGAATATTCCCAATATTTCCAAGAAAAAATACAACGCAAAGACACTACTACTACTTAGCCCCTTCCACCAGCAGTGGCTAGTAATCTTCCATTTCTCCTTGCTGCTAGCTACCTATACCTTTCCAAAAGGAAAATGAAGACTTTAAGGCAAATCCTTTTCTCATATATGCTTTAGACACATAGACCTCAAAGCTGGGCCTGGTAGATTGCACAAACTGTGGCAGATAATTCAATCCAAGAAGTATTTAAAGTATAAAATTTACCTTTTTAAATGAAAATAATGTCTTTTGTAGCCCTTTTGTAGAGCTTGGTTATATTTGCTATGATTTCTTTTCCCATTTCCTGCCTACCCAAAAGGTCACAAGAATCTTCCAGCTAATTCTTGCTTTAGTTTGGTAAAATAAGTAGAAATTGAACGAGATCTTCAGGCAAAGGATCTTTAAAATTATCCATCAGTCTGCAAATGATTTAATATTACATAGCCAATAGTTACCTAAAACAATTTTCACACACCTACTATTATTGTGAGCGACTTGGAGGATGTTAAATCATTATAAACCTTTTAAGGATCGTACACTAAAATGCTACCTGATGCCTATGCTTTTGACCCAATGGAGGAGTAAGAATTTTTCTTTTTCCTCTCGGTTGCGCTAACAGAAAACATCAGCAGTTATTAAGCCCTTCAATGCTTTCAGTTACAGGAGTTCTCTCTCGTTCAGCAGTCTGTGATCTGATTTTCCATAAACCTCCACCTCCATTGATTTCAGCAGGATGGTGCACAGCTCTCTGAAGCTGTAACCCATCACCCTATTTAAAGGAGAAATGAAATAGTGTTGTTAGTTTTATAGCTTTGAAAATCCCTCCAACAAAGGGGTAAAGAGAACATTGAAGTATTTCTCATAATAACCTCTTCTTACCTAGCTAAGGAGAAAGGCAGTATGGGGAAGCTAGAATGAGCTAGCTTCACACAGCTGCTTCAGTGGTTACCCCCTGCACCATACCTGCATTTGAGTATTTTCTGTCTTCCTAACTGTGCTTTTCTCTTTCTCCATCATCTTCTTTTTGGGCAGTAAATGCAACCACAGTGAGATGCAAGTAGTATTTGTAACTCATCCAGAAGGTCAGGTCAGGTCACGAGAAGACAGATGCTGATGGAGTGGTTGGTCAGTGGGATGAGGATGAGCTCCCATACTTCTGTCATATGCCCTTTCTGATGCAATGTGGTAGAATGGTCTTGGGCCAAAATGTACAGTCAAGTCAAATTCTTTTCGACCTTCGCTGAGGGTTTTGCTGAAGTGCTGAAATACTTAGCCCACAACTCAACAGTTTCCAGTAGGAACATTGCTTTAAATGAGTTTTGAAACAGCAGTAATATTGGTGCTTTTTTTTTTTTGGCATTAGATGCTACATGAATTTAGCTGCAGTTAGACAAGCCAAGCTTTCAATTACTGCAGACATCATAGTGGAAAGAGGACCAGCATGTGGGCAGTAATTTTCAGTGTTTGTTTTACTCCTGTATCCTTTGATAGCCAGCTGGTGATGGATGGAAAGCAGTGGAATGATGCAGCCTCCCTCTTCTGAAAGCTGTTTTGTACAGCAATCCAGATACTAATAAAACCCTGTGAAATACCACATTTTTACGAACTGCTAAAGTGATATGACTGTTATATGCTGATAATGATAAATTGAAGGAGTAATTGGCAATAATTTATTACCCCTTTCCTTGAAAGAAAATTACTCATACAGCTAAATGCTACCAGTATATTATGAAAATGAAGTCATTCTCTTCCCAGGCCATTCTTCTTGCAGCTAGAAGCCATGTCTGCTATTTTTGCATCTTTCACTGCTGTCCAATTCTGAACTTTCTGTGAAAAGTACTGCTCATCTCCTTTTTTGTTTTGGTTTGGGGTTGGGGGGGGCTGGTGGTGTTTGTGGCACACAGGACAAAGATTTTAAAATTTAATTCTTCTAACGGAAATAATTCCTCCAAAATATTTTTGCAACCCAAGGAAACCTTTACCTATACAGCACATAATAATACAGTATAATTTCCTGAACAGGTCAATGATCCAAGACAGTAATGCAACAAACATCTTACCAAGGAAAAAAAATGCATATTTCTGCATTAGTTAAAGAGGTAGATAGTTATCTGAATAACTAAAAAGTCATCCTTAGTTATAAGAAGCAAGATTAGCACACATGAACACATCTTTAGCTGTTATCTCTGAAAACACAGCTAAGGTTACCTGCTTGGGATGAGAAGGAAATTCATTAGATCATGAGTCATCCATTGGAACCACTCACCCCAACAAAATTTGGCTTCTGTCATGTTTGTGACTGCAGAGGTGTAATGCATAGACAAACAACACAGACTATCTTTCAAAGAGTGAAAGGAAAGGGATGGCCACATGCCTATTGACAGTGGCATGAACTCCTGAGCATTCCTTTTTATAGGAAATGTTTAATTGCTCTTTATTGAGCAGAACCTTTCCTTCTGCTTGTAAAAGAAATTATTGCTTTCCCCCTCTGGTTCAGTCAGAGGAAGTTAATAGTCCCAGTTTCCTCTGGCAGCAGAGACAGTTAATGACTGGGAGACTATCATAAACAGGGTTTATTGCCCAAATTACAATCCAGTTCCTAACCAGCCTTCCCTGTTCAGATTGCCCTCTTGGCATTTTGGTGGTTTTCTGACTTATTTTCTGGTTCACAAAGACAGTTCTCTGATATTTAAAAATTTAATGTGCTGCTGTGGTTTTTTTTTTTTTATAGTATTCACAGGATATTGCTGCAAATTCTGAAGTCCACTCTAGGAGGTGTATTTATTAACTTCATCACACCGGTCAAAGTGCTCCGCAGCAAAGGTGATTATTTGGTGTGCAGCAAAACCTACATTCACACATTGTCATAGATGGTCAGTAGTAACAAAACTCAGCCAAGATCACAGGCTTGAAGAATGACAGTCTCATCATGAATTCCTAATGCTGTTTTTGCCTTCATATTCAAAAAGTCTCAAAAATTTTGCATCATTTAAAAAGTCCAGGATAGCCAGAAAAGTGTCTCAAATTCATTGGAAGTGGGAGAAAAGAGTGATTCTTTTTAAATGTACCGCCTGATTCCTAAGCCTCTGAGCATCCAAATACTTCTAGCACTGTCGGGCCACTTTTCTGATGCTGCTGCACTCTGTAATTCAGACTGGTGCACTTTGAAATTTGGGGCTACTGTATCAGCCTGAGTATTGCAATTCCAGAAACAGATTCTATATCTGCATTAAGATTTTTACATTAAATGTTGATATTTTTATGCTCTAAATACAAATAGCTAGGAATATATTGTGTCTTTTAATTGCTTCTTGAGCATAATGAAGCTTCTAAAAGGCATTTGGATGTTGAAGGAAGAAATTTAAATATTTGGGGTCAAGATAACCTTTTGTTTAGTTATGGCTAAGGATTCATACATGAGCGTGCCTGTTTTTGTCAGAGGTGTTGCAATTGGCACAATAAAAACATCACAAAACTAGAAGATGATTAATTGGAATGTTTAACTAATATTTATAGATTTCTTCAATGTCATCAGGTACAGTATGCTGCAGGAGTGAATTAGAAATCAACAATAGCAAATGAGAGAGCACCGTACAACCGGGGGATGAAGGATGAGTCTCCCAATGGTTGAGATGTTAAAAATAAACATAGTATTTCTAAAAGGCATAGACTGCTTTGAAGTGCAGAATTTTAAGTCCAGTTTCAGCCTTGCTTTATTCTTTCCCTACTGCATCAGAATTCTCTTTGGCTCAGAAACTCGTTTCGTAAAGGCTGAGACACAGAATAGTACTGCAAAAATAAAGACTGCAGCTTATGACAAATTCCTTATCATTTTTACTTCACGTTCTTACTGTGACATACGACAGGTGATTTCCAAAGTCAGGTACCACACGCTTTAGGGACCGCAGTACACATACAGATTCTCCAGAAGAGCTGCCCCACTCCCCAATTTCTACCTGGGAATTGGAAGCTCTTTCACAACACCAGCAACAGCTGCACCCCAAACACCCTACAACAGTTACATCAATCTGTAAGAGAAAAAAAGCTCTTTAAATTAGCCCTGCTGAGCAGCACCACTTTCAAGGGAGCTCTCCTTCTAATAAAAGCCATCAGACGTGAAATTGGTGGCTCTGTGTCTTCAGCAATCAAGTGCCATCATTTCACGTTGACAGCAGACAAAGGAATTAGTAGCCTCTTTAAAGAAAATCAAACAGACATCCCCTGAGTAGCACGTGAAAGTAAAATCGAGGGCTGGGTGGTTGTCTGCAGTGGTAGCTTATTTCAGCAGTTCCAGCAGTGGGAAAGAAAAAAGGGACTCTGGGCCCAAACCAGGCCCTTATAAACAGCAACAGAACAACTGCTTCAGCATTCCTACTCCTGTACTGCTAAATCCTGAGTGTCTTCTCCAAGTGACAAGTAGGTGATAGGATGACCCGGAAAACACAGCCTAAGGCAGAAAGTGGCATGGTACAGAGTGGGGACATGAGGAGCACCACTGAGGACTAAACTGCAACCCAATTTTTCAGATCCCACTGTCCAAGTGTAACGCTCCTTCAGCCCCACCTTATGCCTCACCTACTCCCAAAACAATATACTGGCACTCCGTGTGTACCTGCAAGGTAGGCATCTGATAATTCTCTCATGGTGCAAGCCTGCAAAAGAGAGGGGTAATGTGCAGTTGGGAGGCTTGCTTCTGCTTAAGGGGAAACATCCCCTTGAGCAGCCCAGTGCCTCACCACCTGCTCTGGCACCTGAGATCCCTACTTCCTCTGGGCTGGGACCCCACAGACTGGTATTACGATAAACTCAATGTCCATAACTCCACTCACAGTTTTCAGAAAGGCGGACTGTGTGCCAAAAGCCCTTCTCTGTACAGTTATTTTACACATAGTCATTAACAGGACTTATTTTTTAAGTGAAACAAGTTTGAAACAGATTAATTTGATCCTTCAGCCTCGTAGATACTATGTGTTGGATGAGATAACTGATTTTGAGTTCCAAGAGGCAGATAAATTGAATTTATATCCTCTTATTCCCAAACCAAAAAGAGGTGCACAGTTTAAAAAATATTACAAAGTATGCTTTAATGGGCTATTAACGGAGGCATAGCATCACTGTGTGGCCAACAGCCTTTACTTTCTACCACTAAACACTGCATTAATGACCAATTAAAGAATCCACTTAACTAGCTCATTTGCTGATAGAGCTAGGCTTTTAAACCATATTTTAGAAAACTAAGTTGTTATCTTGAAGCATATTATAGTGTGCAGCAGAAAGACCTGTGCCAGAAGTAATAACAAGCCAGTAAAGTCTGCAGACGTTCACTCAGTTACACCTATCCACCACCAGAAAAAACACATCTGGAGAATTAAACACTCCCCTTAAAGCAAAGGACAGAAGCAGTGCAGCTGCGGGTAATAGGGACAGCACAGCGCAGGCTGCTGGGGGGAATTATCTTGTATAAGGAAGGAACTGAATTAACCTACAGCGACCGAAGCAGAAGTCCCCACCTTTTTCAAGGCCTGGCTTCACTGAAAAAATTGTGGGTGTCACTTGCATTGATGGCTGTATGCTTGGCCTCAGGAGTTTGGGAGATTCCAGGGTGTATTGTCAATTATCGCCCAAGTGGAAGGGCGCAAGGTGGACATCACAGTTTAGGTGTAGGACATGGAGACTCTTCCACCGCTCCACAAATCAACAGCAGCTCCTGCCATGCAGGGCCATCAGCTGGCAAGCTGAGCTATCTGCTCTTTGGCCAGTGTACCCCTAGTTGTCACAGGTTAAGAAAGAAAGAGGAAAGCCAAAGGAAAAAAAAAAACCCCAAACATGCATACTTCAGCCCCTTTTAAAAGCAAAAGAATAATCAGGTTATTTGGTCCTCTCCTCTTGCTAAAGTCTACTAAGGCTGCAAGGCTGCAGAGCAGGCAGTGGGACGCACCCTGCCTAGAATCACAGAATGTTAGAAGTTGGAAGAGACCTTGAGAGATCATCCAGTCCAACCCCCCTTGCCTGAGCCAGATCACGTAGAGTAAAGCCTGTATTGTGCTCACAGTGACTTCATGAGTGATGGGAGATGCCTGCCAGTTTAATTCAGCTTTGCAAAAAAAGGATATTTAAATTTTCATCCTTTAACATAGAGCCTTTCCATCTCAACCTGCTCATCAGTGTTCATTGTGAGCACCCAGCCCACCAGTTAACAAGGGAATCTGATGACATCGGTGCCCAAAGCCTGACTTCTCATCCACCTCCTCTGAAAATGGGGAGTTTTGGTACTACTGAGGCTGTAACCATTTCTGTTGTAATCACCAGCCTTGTAGGGCAGTGGGAATGACTTCAGAGTAGCTTAAAATACGTGTTTCCCTTTGAATGGTTTTGTTATTTAGCAGTGGATAGATACACAGAAAGTAGAACAGTCCCACCCATGGGACATTCTCTCTACAAGGCTCACATTCTGCATGGGTTAACAACAGCAGACATCCACAATTGCACTCAGCAGTTTGCCCGCGCTCCCCACAGCAAAGGGGATTTCTATGGCCATTGAACACCATTGCAGACAGGGTACAACATCCACTATGAGATGCACCATGCTCTCCCCCACAGGGCCTGAACAACTGTGTTTTGTAACATGCCCAACTTTGGCCAACTGGACAGCAATGATTGAAAAGACATTTCTTATTCTTGTGTTCCCCTAATCTCTGTTACTCTTCCAAGCCCTGTTTTAAACTTCCCTTGCCCAGAATACTGTCTTTGTGAATCCAAAGTACCTCTGTCTTCAATATCTCTTATTTAACAGTATTTTGTTAATAAGTTGATAAAGCAGTGCACTGCATTTTGTTATAAGCAGCCCAAATTGAATTTATAGCATGTATCATAACTGTCCCTCAACTAATAGAAATAACTTTTCCTTCTCCTCTACATGAGCATGAGGTGACCAGCCAAGTTCTGAGTTGTTTTCCCTTCGTTAATCCTTCCATATCCCACTCAATAGACGAAACAGTGTCATCAGCAGCATTCAAAGCAGCCGTGTAGTTTCTGGGAGCATTGTCATCTCTGTGATGAATAGAGTAATCTGCAATGTACTGTAAGTGACAGCACATCACCTTCTATCAGCCTCAATAGATCAGACAACCTGGCTGACTGAAGGTTTGAATGGTGAAAGAGTTTCAACAAGTGCGATGACCTAGAATATGCCTGGGGTGGTACATAACGAGGGCCACTGCCAGTGAGGTCTCTGGATTAACTATTTTAAGTTTACATTTTGTTGCTGTAACAAACAGACATCAATTCTCCTTAATAGTAGTGTGAAACAGAAGTAGCCCAAATCATCTAATGAGCAGCAGTAATGGAATGAGAGCCATAAAATAAATCCTCCTTTAACCTACATTTTAACAGTAGCTATATTCTTTTCAGGCAATAATCACTACTTTCTAGATCTGAGATTTCAATACTATTGCAAGATTTCAACTAGGGACCAGAATTTTTGAGACTTCATTTTAGACTACAGAATACCCCTTACAGATTAAAAAAAATTAAGTCATAAGGTAAGCATCACTTTAAGAATAAACTCAAAGCAGCCCCCACACTCAAGAGTCTGGGACATTGCATTCTATAAGCTCCCTTAGACCACAGGTTCTTTTCAGATGGGGTGCATGATGTATATAATCTGTAAAACAGCCTAAAGATACTCTGAACATAGTCAGTCAGACATGTAACAGCCTATTCACCGCTCTTTAAATCCATAAATGAAATCAATTTTTCTTTCACGGTTTCATGCTGCAGTATCAAGAACTCATGATTTCTGAGAGATGTACTGCTAACTTGTCAGGGACAGGAAACTGCCCCATTTGTAAGCCAGAACACAAGCTGAGGCAGGAGGCTTAGACCTTGTAAGTCATATCAGAGCTGTGGACATCTCTGATGCTGTGCCGATTCACATAAAATACCGCTCATCTGGCTCATCCCTTGTGTGCAGCTTACACCAAGTCGCTGTGTTGCATTCATGGACCTCAGCTCTACCTGGAGCTGAATCACATTAATCTACTAATAGTCTAATGAATAGATTTCTTCCTGACTTGAACTCCAATTGGACCCATGAAGTGAAAGCTTGTTAAGCCTTCTAAGATGCTAATGCCTTTGCTGACCTTTTCTGATCTTTGCTTGGAACTGAATTTTCTATATTTATTCCCACCTGAGCATTGATAACTTGCTTTTACACTGAACAGGGCCCTGTCCTGGTGTCTTCTGCACACACAGGTGCAGAGTGCCAGTAAGCCCTACGAGACACTGCACAGAGTGAGGAGAAGCGCAATACTGTGAACAGCTGATCCCCTTCTGCTCTTGTGGACCTTTCCCATCAATATCTCCTGGGACACAGAGAACTTCCCACCCTTTCACGCTTTCTAAAGGGCTAACCTGTTTGTCTTAATCTGAAATAAAAGGCACCTGACTGAAACACAAGGTTATTCTTTGTGTGAAAAGACATAATAAGGAGCTTTTCACATTCTCTCGGGGTTAACACACCAACAGTGCCATGTGCACTCCAGATTGTTTATCTCTCCTTGGAGCATCTTCCTCTCAATATAGTTTTATTATTCTGCACTTCCTGTCTACTTCTGACTCAACCTTATTCCAGAACTAAACCTCTTCAAAAGACATTTTTGTGCAAAATGTCCTCCCTTTCACAAAGACAGGGAGAGTCACATGCAGGGTGTGCTGCTTCATGCTGTGGCCCCAGACATCCAGTCCTTTAAGCAAATTCCTCAGTGCCTTTCATTCTGCATGAGCATTCTCCATAAAACAAGCTCCACATTTTCTATAATCAGGAATGAGAATATTAAATTAAACAACTTGTCTAACCAAGTGCAATTTTTATGAAAGTGAGAACTGGAAGCAAAAATACTGGGCCCAAGTCTTCTGATGCTGTTCAGTTTTCTTCAGTAAGGGTTCAGCAATGTTCAGCAGCATTTTGGCTCAATATTTGCAGGTGCTATTTCAATATTGTTCAGCCAAGGCTATTCTCATCTGTGAACTGCACCTGTTCCTCATTTATGCCCTTCTCAGCATGGACTGAGAATCACACTAATCTTCCAACATTGTGCAATGTTCAGAACTGATTCGCAGGTGGTACAACCCTACAACAGCCGAGCTACAAATTAAAAACCTGCTTCATCACAGAGTCACAGACTGGTGTAGGTTGGAAGGGACCTCAAAGATCATGCAGTTCCAACCCCACTGCCATGGGCAGGGACACTCTCCACCAGACCAGGTTGCCCAAAGCCCCATCCAACCTGGCCTTGAACACTGCCAGGGAGGGGGTAGCCACAGCTTCTCTGGCAACCTGCACCAGGGCCTCACTGCCCTCAGAGGGAAGAATATTTTCTGTATGTCAAATCTAAACCTAGCCTTTTCAGTTTAAAACAGGTACTCTTTGCCCTGTCACTGCAGATCCCAACAAAAAATGTCCGTCTTTCCTGTAAGCCCCTTCAGGTACTGGAAGGCTGTAATACAGTCTGCCTGAAACCCTCTCTTCTCCAAGCTGAACAAGCCCAACTCTCTCAGTCTGTCTTCATAGTAGAGGTGCTCCAGCCCTATGATCATCTTCATGGACCTTGCTCTAATAGCTCAATTTTTTTTTTAATACTAGGTACCCCAGAGGTGTACACGGTATTCCAGGTTGGGGAATACCCCTCTTCTGATGGAGCCCAGGATACCAGCGGCCTTGCGAGCTGCAAGAGCAAACTGCTGGCTTATGTTAAGTTACTCATCCACTTTCCATATCAGACAAGTCAGTCAAATTTCATTGCCTATGTAAAATCAATGAAATCAACAGAATCAGAACATCACTTAAGACTTCGTGAAAACAAGGGTACCCAATGTTCACCTGTACACAGTATCTTTTAAAACTTGAAGGATCTGTGGTTTATTTTTGGGATGCATTCCATCACACATGCAGGAAATAGCGGGGCTTTTTGATTTAGGTGTGGACCAAAGCGTCCACCAACAAGTAGCAAGAGACTGAATGAACCAGAACTTGGCAAAGAGCTAGTGTCAGAATCCCAGACACATGGTTGCTCTCTCTGTGCCAAATGCGAAAGGGATATAAGTAGTATTCTGGCTTCCTGAACACAAACAAATTTGTTCATTTAGCATGAAAAGGCCAGAGGTGTGCTGGTGGACTATTTTACACAGTGGATTGTTTTTCAGATACTGAAGTGTACACTCAACCATCAGTTAAATAAATACCCAGCTGTCAAACAATTTCCAAACAATTTCAAGTGAGAGATGGCATTCAGAACACAATGTGACTGCTTATAAGAGAGATGCAAAGAAGTAACTGAATGGAGAATTTGGTCCATTGGCAGTTATCATTACAATACTATCACATAAACTACACGTTGTGGGGTGGGTATGCAGCGTGGCTCTGCATTCAAAGCAAGAGTGCAGTTCCACGCCCAGGTCTAAACAACATATATAGGTGTGTTCTGCTTCCCAATCTAGCCACATTTTTGCTACATCCCTTATGGTGACATTAATAGTCACGGAGCCACAAAGTAAGCAATAGCACTCCTGGATGAAGGTGGCAGGGAAGCAAGGCAGAGGGGTACTTCTTAAAGTGCCCTCTTAAAAGTACACAAATAGGTAAGATGTCTAATCCAAAATAACAACTTTATTACCCTCTTAATTTTTTTTTTCTGTTTCTACTCCTCTCCTTTAGTTTTACACAACCTAAGTCCAAAGCCTTGCAGTACAACCACCTATGCACAAGCTGTCATGCCACATTTACCTTGCACATGCTTCACCACTAACTTGGTCCAGTGTTTCCCAGAGAAGTGGCAGAGAACACAGCTCTGCTGTCAACGTCTATCACCTGTTCTCTTCCCACAACATAGGACCCCTCACTCCAGAGCAATGTCCTGTCTTGTCTTAAACTACTTCACATTGCCAGCCAGATTTAGGGAATTGAAGACAAGCTTCCACGCCACACCATGGAGGAAAAGTTACAGCTGAGGTGGTTGACCAAAATATCTCCACAGCAGAAGCCTCTAATTTCAGTCCTGAATACTCAGACATCAGGTGAAGCACAATGACAGCTGAGACAAGCATTAACACCTGCCTAGCGCTAAGCCAGAGGACCTGTACTTACAATAAAAATATGTCCAAAAGCAGCATGATTCGGGCTGCCCTGGTAAGGGAAAAAAAAAGCCACACCCCAGTGTGGCACCACACTGGTAGGGCAGTGCCAGCCCAAAATGAAGTTTTCCAGCCTTGCTAATGTTTTAGTTCTGGTTTCCCTAGCTACAAAAGCTAGCACCGGAGGTTGAAAGTATCACACAGTTTGTTTCAAGTCCAAAAACTACTGCTCACACTATGGAAGAACATTTATTCCATTATGCAGCAAGAAGTGTTTGGTTTATTAGCAAATACATCTCTCAAATATCTTCCTTTTACATCACAGAACTAAAACAAAGACCCATACTTTGATAATGAGCAAATCTATTCTAGGCAGTTTAATGGTAATATCTCTTATAATACTTCAGCACATTCAGCCTTTCTCACATGATTTCTTGTTAACTTTTCTGAAATTAACCCATTTACCAAAATACTCAATTTTGGCTTTTTGTGTAGAGCTGTAATTAGAAGTTTGTGGGATTCAAGAAACTGCTCAGATACTGGTTTAGTAATACATTTATTTCTAGCTAAAAAAGCAAATACACGTTCATGAGCTACCAGCTCTTCTATATATCATCTTGTATCTCTTTGATCACATTCCTCCAACCATTCAGTAATCCATTGGTAATTATAACTTCTTAGCTTCTTTAGCCTAAAAGGGACCAATTTATCACAGACTGTCATGAATCCTGGTTTTAAATTATCAGGAGTCCAATTACCAACAGGAATGGGGATACCTCTTTCCAATTAAAGTGACTGATTTCATGTAAAACCTTGTAACGTTTTACTTTTTAATTAGGTACGTCCTTATTGAATACAACGAGGTTCACCCTCATTTTATTTTCTACCCAAAGAATGAAATACAGCAAACATTAATCATATACAAATATAGTGCCAGACCTAATAATGTTTCAGCCTACTTTGACAACTTTGAATCCATCAGTGAAGTGTGTTCTATATTGCTGGTTTATTCCAAACATTTACTTGAAAGTCAAGAGTAGGCTTAAACTTTTCACATCTATATATCCCCAGGTACATCTAAAACATTAAACCAGTTACAAGAGGGGAAAAAAACCAACAGAAAAATAATGGAAATACAGAATACCATCGACACAGGCAGGACTTCCCACACTGTTGTCCAGTTGAAGCATTTATCTTGACTAGAATTAGTGCTTAAATAAGGATGAGGCAATCCAGACGTAATCCTCATTAGTTCTTTTGTGCTGGGCTTAGAGATGGTACCACAATTACCATGAAAACACCCTAAAGTTGACAACTGACAGGGGTCCCCTGGGACAGGGTACCTTGCAGATCTACACTTCACAGAATCACTAGGTTGGAAAAGACCTTTGAGATCATCAAGTTGAACCTCTACTAAAACATATCCCTGAGCACCTCAAATACCCATCTTTTAAATATATACAGGGTCAGTGACTTAACTGCCTCCCTGGGCAGCCTGCTCCACATCCCAAAAATTCTTCTAGTGAAGAATCTTTTCCCGATGTCTAATCTGAACCTGCCCTGGCACAGCTTGAGGCCATTCCCCCTCACTTGTCACTTGGGTGAAGAGTTCAACACCCACCTCTCTACAACCTCCCTTCAGGTAGTTGTAGGTAGTGATAAGGTCTCCCCACAGCCTACTCTTCTCCAGGCTAAACATCCCCAGCTCCCTCATCCGCTCCTCATAAGGTTTGCTCTCCAGCCCCTTCACCAGCCTGGTTGTCCTTCTCTGGACACACTCCAGGACCTCAAAGTCCTTCTTATGGTGAGGAGCCCAGAACTGGACACAGTACTCGAGGTGCAGCCTCACCAATGCTGAGTACAGGGGCACAATCACTTCCATGGACCCGCTGGCCATGCTGCTTCTGATACAAGCCAAGATGCCATTGGCCGCCTTGGCCACCGGGGCACACTGCTGGCTCATACTCAGCCTGCAGTCAACCAACTCCAGCTCCTTCTCAGCCTAACAGCTCTCATGACAGTCTTTCCCAAGCCTGTATGGCTGCACAGGTTGTTAAGCCCCAAGTGCAGGACTCAGCACTTGGCCTTGTTGAACCTCAAACTTGCTCTCTCTTGAGCTAGAGCACTCCTCCCTGTGCAGAGCGAGAAGAGAGGGAGGGCACAACCGCCTCATCAACTTTCTCAGCTTAGGCCAGGCTGGGGAAAGACAGCAGCCAGGGATTTTTATGCTACAAACTAAAGAATGCTAGGAACCACTTTTGTGAAATCAAACACAAAAGATAGGAGATGTAATAGAGACAACTCACTAGGAGAGGAATTAAAGACACTCTTCACTGGGAAGACCTCCTCTTACATTTCCCTCTCTATATGCACATGCTCAGATGAGACCAGTCTTTTACTTTTTTTCAACATTTTTAAATGTCTCATGAGCAGTCATATCACATCAAGAAAAGCCCTACTTCCAAACACTGCATTTATTGACCCAGCTTGAAAGTGTTGACATAAGGGAAAAAGACCAGAACTCTCAGGACCTCTTTGCTGAAATTCCTCCTACTAATTTGATGAGGGGAAGTTGGATTTCTCTGTCCACCACAGCTCCATAACCTGATGACATCTTTCAGGAGTGCAAATTTGAAAGGTAGAGCTGTTGCATGGATGACTGAAATGCATCTCAAGTAACTAATTAATTCAGCACATACTCGTCTTCCCAGCCTTCCTGCATACTCCTCACATACTAAGTCCATCACTGCCAGCAATGTCTTCATCACTGAAGAATAGTCTTCACTCTGCATTTCGCTTTTACACCATTTCTGCCTTTCTGGGTAATTGGCAAGATGCACAATGCAGAAGCAGCAAAGAGGTTCCCTGTTGGGTTCTCAAGTCAGCTGCATACAGCAGTGCAAGGTTTGCCATCACACATAAAAGCGTGCCACCTAAGAGGAAGGGAAGGCTATTATAAATTAGGCTTGCTCACTTTTAGTAAGAGATACAAGGCCCAGCTACTGTTGAAAACAAGTGCTCAAAACTCAGAGGAAGTAGATCTTTAAAAAGTTGGGGTTTTTTTAAACTTTAGAATGTTAAAAAAAAGGCTTAATATGGAACCTGAATTAGATCTTGATGAATGGCAGGGCAAAAAGGGTTCTCAAAGCCTTCTCATAGCAATACTCCTGCTAGCTGTAGGAAAGACTATTTCCAGAAAGTAATATAAAAACATAAATGAGGGAAGCTTGCTTTTTAGGGAAAAGAATGATACTCACATCTAAATATCTAACACACATTATGCATGACTTCTCACCCTTCTCAAAGTGACAAACGAACAGATTCAGACACACTAGAACTTCATGGCATGCTGTCATTAAGTTTTATTTTCTTCACCCGATTTATTAACTTTGAGTTACACTAAATTAACAAAAATCTCATAAAACTATGTCATAAAATTCAGTCATAAAATTATGACTTTTTCAGATAGGAATGTAACTTAACCTGTGCACAAGTCCACTGACTTGCTGTGTGGTTCCACCAGCAAAGGGATAGTCAGTCATCATTACTAAATTGTTAACACTGTACTGATGTTACATTAAAAAAAAAAAAAAAAATCAAAAAACAAATCCCCATTCTGTAACAAAGAGTTTACAGTCTGAAACCAGCTGCAGTAATGCTAAGCACAATGATGCTAGCAGAGAGCTTCTATGCAAGTTAAAAACAGGAGACGAGAGTCAGTATATGGCCACTAACAGTAAATTCACAAGCTGTGAAGGAAGAGTAACTGAAGGGTACTGTATTACAGAAGATCTGAAGATCTCTGCATAGTCACAGTTCCTTCTTCAACCCAGAGTATCAAAGTCTGGAATAAGCCAGAAGGATCAAAAGCAAGAAATTTGGACCAAAAATGTGATGTAGTGTCAGGAAAAGACAAAGAAGTCAAGGCTTATTTATTGCAGCTGGGCAAGGCTCCACATACAAAAGGCTACAGAATTGAAGCAATGAAAAGGCAGGGAAAAATACAACAGCAAGTAGACAGAGAGGACATTTGAGAAGCACCAGACAAAAACGTCTGCTGCACTTTGGGGTAAGAAGTCAGTGCAGAGAAAGTCAGACCCACAAGTGGAATACAGCAATCCAGTTTGGCATAAGGTTACAGATTAAAAACAAGTTTTTGACAGGAGCAAATACATATACTCCAAAATAAGAATATGGAATTAATAACCTAGAGAAGCTTAATATATAAAATGCACAGGTAAATAAACATCTTATAATGTGATTTAATTACAGACTCATGCATCTTAGCTTCAAACCAATAAATGATAGCATGAAAAAGGCTCAGTCCTACAGACTTTAACCACAATGGATATTGCTACACAGAACGGTTGTGATAGTATTTAAAGCATGGGAGTAGAAGTCCAAAAGCCAGGCCCCAAAGTTAGGAACACAGATATTAACTACTCAATACTGCTGGTGACATACTGTTGGAATAATCTGATAGAACAGCTAGATATCCTTGGAGAACACTTAGCATTAGTTCTAGCTTCACTGTGCAGCCAGAGTGCATGTAAAGCGCTACAGAAAGTTTCACAAATTTTGCTTCCTGAAGTTTAATAAGAACAAGGCATTCTCAAAGAAGTTACCTGTGACTAGAAGTAAGAAAGAGACTCAGATCCATAGCATCTGACAATGCTCTACTCACGTTCTAACTACACATTAAGAATACTGTTCCACAAACTTTGGAGCCAATCTTGATTACTGTGGGGATCCTCACACCTTCAGTGAAGCTAAGGCTGCCAAGTCATTGCAATTAGGCCTTGTTAACTAAAATAGCAAGAGGAAACTACAAGAAGATATAAGTTGTGCACTACAGCTGTGCAGTAACTGTCAAACCCTTTAGCTTTTATTTCATAGGTGTGCAGCATGGCTCTAACCCATGGGTATTTATGACTGATGCATCTGCATGAAGCTTCTCATGAATGTTGCAAGCTTCTGAACATCTTCTACAGTCACCGCATTATATAGAGAGGCACGGATTCCTCCCACAGACCTGAATTGAAAAGAGAAGGGGAGAAAAAAATATGAAGGTTTTTTTGATATTCTATAAATGTCATTAATAGCATTCCCAGACCTTTAAATGTAGCCCTATTCACATTTTCTGTGAATAAGAAGCAACAGTTAATTCTTCAAGGCATGTATGTGATCTAGAGAAGCTCGGCATTTATGAGTTAGTTACAGCTCCAACACGACAGCCCTGTGATATCAAAACGCTATCTTTTTTAATCCCATAAACACCACTGAACACTGGAAGGAACTCTTGCAACCAAGACATTGTATAAAGCCAAGAAAGTCTTTATATAGTGACAGAAGATGACTGGAGGTGAGATTCTGTGGCCTTTGCACAGAGACCGGTTTATCACACTGGAAAGCAGAATTAAAGAGAAAGCTCTCCTTACCACACCTAGGCAGTAGGTAAATCACCAGCAGTCTGTAGACTGCCATTCCCAAGTGGTGTCAAACCAAGGAACAGCTTGTGAAAAAGTGAGTGGAAAAGGCTGCTGAGTCCACACATGCTGCCTGCTGCTGTATCACTGTAATCAACAGTTTACAGGGGAATGCCACAAAGATGATCAGGGGGCTTGCTGGAGCACCTCTCCAGTGAAGATAGGCTGCTGGAGTTGGGTTTGTTCAGCCTGGAGAAGAGAAGGCTCCAGGGTGACGTAGTTGTGGCCTTACTTATAGGGGTCCTACAGGGAAGTGGGAGAGGGACTGTTCCCCAGGGAGTGCAGTGACAGGACAAGGGGCAATGGCTTCAAGCTGAAAGAGGGTAGGTTTAGGTTAGATGTTAGGAAGAGCTATGAGGGTAGTGAGGCTCTGGAACAGGTTGCCCGGAGAGATTGTGAAAGCCCCCTCCCTGGCGGCTTTTAAGGCCAGTTTGGATGGGGCTTTGGGCAACCTGGCCTAGTGGAGATGTCCCTGCCCATGGCAGAGGTGTTGGAACTAGGTGATCTTCGAGGTCTCTTTCAACCCAAAGCATTTTATGATTCTGCACAGGGAACGGATTCCCCTAACTGACACCCACCTATGCCCTTTCAGAGATATCATGTTAAGTTCCACAGCTTTCTCAAGAAATTTCTTTTCCAGTGCTTCATCACCCTTGATACTGCCAATACGGAAAGGGACATTCATTCTGCTTCGGTTCTTCTTCTCCACTGGACATCTAGAAGAGTTGCAGAATGTAATGATTATCCCATTTTTTGCTAAGTTTACTTGCTCAGCTACATACAGTTTCAGAAAACAAACATTTGCATCTGTTTAGTACCAAAGTCATCCCTCCATAACTGAAAAACATCATCACTTTCTGCGAAATAAAGCAGCCTTCCTTTTTCAACCAAGCATAATAATTGAAAAACATTAATGAAATGCTTACAGACATATTCAAAATTGTCCCAGAGGAGCGCACAGGAGACTTGTAAAGAGACACCATTTAAAAAAACGTAATACAAAACACCACCCCACCCACAACAGTCTCAGTTACCTTCCCTAGATTAAGAGAGATTAGTTGACAATGAATTTTTAAGTCTCAAGCAGTTTTTTCTGTTTATCATCAAAGTATTGGAACACTAATTCAGCGAGTCACAAGTGCTACAAGAACTGAGCTTGACTCCAATAAACAGAGCTAAAGTAAGTATAAGAAGGTATAATAAGGAGATTCCCATGGACATCAAACTTCTATTAGTGGTTTCAGACCACCTTCTATACTAACACTACTCATCGTAGTATTGTAAGTAGAAGAGACATCTCTAGGACAAATCTTGCATTGTATACATGGCCACAACATATGAAGTGCATCACAGCTCTTTAATGTCTTGAAATTGTTTTAATCTAAAGTGGAACATTCAAGGTACATTTAAAGCAAAATTTCCTCGAATTAATTTTTGAAGAATGGGAAGGGGAGAGGTTTAGGTATTTTTATTTAGTATTTCTACTTACAAAGGAGATAAGAAGCCTCCAGATCTATTCTTTCCTAAGGCTGTGATGTAGATTCTTGCAGGGATTCATTAGAAATAGGTTCTCATAACTTGCATGTAAATTTCACACCTATTATTATTCTAGTTGACAAAGAACTGGTATCATTCTTTTGCAGTTCCTCCCTTGTTCCTTTGTACAGATGTCTCCATTATGAAGAGACAGATTGATCCTAATATCTGCCTATGCAAATTTTCTGCTTCAGATGGAAGCAGGAAAACACTCTGCAAAGACATATGCTTGTGAGCATTCCCATATTTGAATAATTGTGGCTATGCTGTAGGATTTTGGGGTTTTTTTAGAGTATCCAGTTGCTGTTAGGCAAGGCGATGTAAATCAGTTACCACAGACTTTGGAAAGCAAACTGCAAATGACACACGGGACCTTGTGGAAGAAAGCCTCTGCTCGGTAAACGGCTTGTCACGCTGCTTACCCAGCGAGGCATGCCACAGATTAGGTGGCACATTACAGCTGGGAAGGCAGCTTCAGATAAGGCTACTGATAATCAGAGATACAATAAAATTAAAAATCAAATAAACCAACCCACACCACACCTCATTATTTAGCTGTGTTGCTTAGTAAGATGCGCAGCTCAGCTAGCGAAGCTTGCTGTGCCTTCCCAGCTGACTGTTTACTGTCCCATCTGCATCATGTTCCCCACTCACGGCCTTGCCCACCAGCTTGCCAGAAACAGATGTCTATTTGTCACAAAATGTTTTCTCAAGGCTTCATTTGCTTACTGAGGTTTATGAAAAACCCTCAGGATTTCATTAGAGTAAGATCACAATCCTGATCATGACAATGCTAAAGGCAAAGCTGTTCTCATTAACTAAGTAGATAAGCAGAATGTGTTAAATATGATGATGAAACTATATCCCCACCAATTAAGGTTGCAGACAGCTTTAATTTAAAATCCAAATTTAATTTGCCCTATTCCAACTTTGACTTGAAAGTTAATTAGGTCCCAAAACTGCTGATTTTATACTGAAGATGAAGGAAAATATTTTGCAGTTTCATAGTCAATTACTAGTCTTTGAGCTTGGCAAGCATTGGATTTTTTCTGAATTACAGCATCAGCTGTTAACTATACGTATTTTGGGTCCTATGAGCTCAAAGACACCTTACAACAGTATAAAAAAATCGGGGGGGGACGGGGGAAGGTAAATCTGCTTTGTAAGACTATCAAAAATAACTAAAGAAAATAAACTGTACAAAAAGCATATTACATTTTATATAAAGCACATTACATTTTGACTGCATCTAGGTCTGACCCTTCTGCTTCAGCAAGTGTCTCAGGACTTACGGCTATCAGCTAAAAGAAAATGCTCTGCTTAACATAGAAAAAGCAGAGCCTTTGACTACTAAAAGAGATGGTAGAAAAAGTGTGATGTAGAAATAGTCCCTACAACTTCTTCTAAGCCACTTCCTCTGGGTTTGGACAATTTCCCCCAAGAGATTCAATACGCATACAACCTGGTCTTTGTGTACTCTTCTCCTAGGCTCCTGCATTTTATTAAGTTTAGAAGATACATTAATAATACACTTCACAACTGATCCTATACAGGTTAACTTGAACTAGTTCCCTACTGGAATAAGACTCCTCCTTGGATGGTTATCAAGCAAACGCATTGCACAGAAATTCCTGCAGGACTCTGCAAGATTTCTATACACTGAAAAGGTAACTTCAAAAATACACTGCAACCAGACTCTTTAAAAGCTATGAATATGCTTGTCTCTGCATCAGATATTGAAACCAAGGGGGAAAAAAACATAACAACTTACACATAGAATCCATTAGATTTGTCTATAATATCATAAATCATTCGTGATTTGATTAAGCTAAGTTTATCCATAGCTGCAGCTCCGCCATTATTCTTTATCCATTCCAGCACCAATCCCATGATATAAATACTGCAACAAGAAAGAACATTTTTCAGTCAGATGATTAAAAAAAAGCCAGGATGAAGTAACAGTCCTGTTTAGTAGTTCACAAAATGTTTCTGTGACACAATGCTACTGTTTGGTGTTTAGGGTGCTTAAGATTAACGCTGAACTTGGACTGTTTTACAAATTATAACAATTCTAAGCAGACAGTGAGTTTTTTTGGACATAGATGAAATATTCTGAAATTCAAACCCTACACAAATCTGTTGGAACAAACTTAATCCTTTGCACCACAGCAGGACAAGTCCTGCAGGTTTTCTGTAGCCCTGAAGGGCTCCCAAGTAGCACCCAACCCGGTGCAGCTGTGCTAGCAAAGACACGGGGTGGGGGGGAACTCAAATGTATGTGCTTTAATACAGTTCGAAATCTAATCCCATTTTCTTAAGTGTTAAAAAATCTCTTCCCCAGTCTCCCTCATGAACAGTGAAGTTTGGCAAAACAAAAAATGATGTATTACACGTAACTATTCATTGCCATTCAAGTTCTAAGTAGAGATCTGGAAGCCTACTGGCATCATGTGGCTTGTGACCAAGTATTTCAATTCTAGTTACTAAGTGCAACCTAAAAAAATCCCCTGGGCCTTTTGCCTTTGTGCTTTTGCTACAAAACTCAGCTTGTTCAAGTTCAGGCATTTCCCACGACTACAACACTTTACATAATAAACCGTTCACAAGTTTTTAATGGCTTGTTTCCAACAAGTTTGCTTTTATTAATCCCTTCATTACAGATTCCAAGGGAGTGCTCAGAACGCTACCCGACAAGTTTCCTCAGCGCAGGTCTGGCAGGAGGCTGTTTTAAACAGCACTACTTTTAATTTCTCAGGGGATGCGAGCGACAAATCCTTGAGCACCACAGAATAACTGAGCTTACAGACTGCCTTTTACACAAAGCACATTATGGCTTTGAGAGCACAGTCGTGCCACATTTACGACAGCGTAGAGGATTCAAGTATAGCCTAGGCCCTTGCCAAATATACAGGGCCGCACGCATCTCTTGCCCTCACTTCCCTAGGCAAGAGATCTTGGAGGAAGTTTAGAGAAGTCAGCCTTACGAGTCATCCACAAGACCCAGCCAGCTGAAATAATTTATCCTTCTTCCATGTCAGTCAAAATAATATTTCTGGAGCAATTTTAAATGCTAAATAAACCCTTGGAGCCTGGAAATGAGATTTTTATAGCAAGTTCATTGTTAATTTCAGCAAAGCAGATTACGGTCAAAGAGTCAAGCTCTGTAGTGCCAAGAGGTGAAAACCATTAGCATCACCTTAATTTAATTTAACATCCTGCTGAAGTAGCTTTTGCAAATTCAGTTAATATTTCCTGCCTGTTTGCCAGCAAGCCACTAAAGAGTGCAAGGAAAAGAGCAGAGAAAGAGAACTAAGAAGCTTTGCCAGTTCCTTACAAAAAAAACTGGAACAGGCAAGCCAGACAGATGTGCACCCTGCCAGCATTTCAGTCTGTGCTACACCCTGGATCCAATGTGGGTCTGTAGCATGAACTGAAGTCTGGCAAGACAGAGATTGTGAGGAGAACAGCTGTTAGTTCAACTTTGTTTTCAGGCTCCTTAATATCCCACCACCCTGTTAATGTTACTGACAGATACCAAGTTACAGCTAAAGCAGCACTTTCTTTTTAGAAATCCTTTGCACTGGCTAAAATAAAGCTGCAGAATTTAATTTGGTTTTGCTCTTCAAACCAGAGGAGCAAGGCTGTGTTCAAGGGCTGAGATTAAGTAGAACTTTGCTTTTTTTTTCAAATGGAAATAGCTCTGTACTTGGAAAAACATGAATGGCTGGATTTAAAAGCTGGCATGTACAAGTACACAGTGTCCAAAACAGTATGTGTGAGTTGGCAGTCAGGAGAATAATCAATCACGAAATAGAGGCTTTATCAATCACTGGGAAGATTCACATACTGCCCATGTTACAAAGGCCTGTTCAGAGAGAAAATTTCACAGTATTTCCAGATTTTTGTCAATTCTGGTCACCAGGTTTTCTTTAAAATAATCATTTTAGTGAATATTGGTGTAACAGTACTCCAAATAAAGAATGAGTAGATACTACTGGCTTGACACCTCAGTATTCCAGTAGTAAAGCATCATTTGACTGGCTATTAGAAGTCAGGAGATACAATTTGAGAAGATCAAGTCTTAGTCTGTTCTGCTTCTTGAATACATGAAATCACCAGGTACATGCAGACTTTATTATCCTGATTACTAGCAACGATTATGAAGTTAGACCAGTTTTATTTTTGGATGCCAAGCCAACCACTGGGAACAAAAAAAAAAGAGAAGTGAAGCTGTACTAGAGAATACAGCAAAGAAATTACTAAAATTCCTATAATTTTTTCTTTTTTTTTTTTTTTTTTTACAGGGATACGGATATGGAGGTTGAAATGCTGCAGACAGCCCCAGGAAGAAACTGAATAAAAACTGTACTGGGTGTTCAAGAAATCACTTAAGTCTTACAAGTTCCACACTTGCAACAAGTATCACCACTGAACTGATTAGAGCTGCGCTCGTGTAAATCCTGAAACTTCTACAATGGAATTATGACAAACTTACTTCAAAAAATACTATGACTAAGTGCCACACAGCAACACCTAAACCTCCTAAAGTCACATGGCTGGACGCTTCCTGTATCTTCTCAGGAATCGAGAGAAACACTCCAACATGCCAGTGACTTGAAGGGAAATGCTCAACTTCTGAAACTTTTCTCGGTAAGAGCAGCAGATGGCAGTGCAGTAGCTTTTTGAGTGGAGAGATATAGCAGGGTAAACTACCTGTAGCAGGGAGGAGTGTTATACAGAGAGCCATTCGTTGCTTGCATTTTGTAATCCAGTACTACAGGGCATTCCTTCAACGCAAATCCCAGCAAGTCCTCACGCACTATTACAACAGTGACTCCAGCACAGCCAACGTTCTTCTGAGCACCAGCAAAGATCACCCCAAACTTTAAAAGAGAGAAGGACTCACAGTTAACTGACTCATACACCAGTATCATTATACAAGTCAACTGGGCAGCTTGGAAAACATATTGAAAACGAACAAGTTGTAGGTCAAGTCAGGAGAAGTTCTGATTGCAAAGTGCACACACAGCTATAGTTGTTATCCCATCTATGTCTATTACCACAACCATTATCTTCATTTAAGTGAGGTATTTCAGAACAGGCATCATACATTCCCCCTGTTCATGAACACACTAACAACTTCCCCTTCTGCAGGTCAAACACACTACATCACTAGTCAGTTACACTTCACAAACATAAGCAAGAACTATGCTCCACCTCTCTACTGTATATGAAACACAGTAATTGAGGCACAGGAAGCTTTAGCACCTTAAAAGGGGACACATTCTTTTTTTTGTGTAAGCAGCAGAATCAAAAACTCTGATTCACAGTACCTAGCTGTAGGCATACACACTACCCACATACAAGATACTATGCAAATTCAGCAGATATTTTTCAGTGACAGCACTGGTAAAGACCACACAGTGGACAAATAAGCTTGGACAGCTATTAACACGAATGCTTTCAACGTAGTTTAATGCACTTTTGTTGAAAAAGGTCAGATAGAAGTGTCAAACTTCAAATTTCAAAAGTTGTATCTGCCATCAGATCCCCAATTAACAAAATACGGTTTTCTTAATTTCACTGCTCAGCACCTCTGGCCATCCAGAGACTTCTGAGTGTCTAATTACATGCACTGAAGCTTGAAAAAGCTTTGTGCAGCCACCATGTCCAAAGCTATACCTTAGAAACATCCACAGGTCTGGATAGGAAGTTTGAAGACATATCACAAACCAAGACCGCTCCTTTGACATCAGGTACAAAGTCAAACTCCACACCATGAACAGTCTCATTAGCGCAGTAATAGACATAAGATGCATCTGGATTAAGATTCCAAGTGCTTGGATCAGGAATGTCTGAGACAGACAAAAAAGAAAGCCAAAGGTCACTAGAGACAAGTAATTTTCCAGGCATGTAATTTTACTTAAGCACAAGACATAAGTACAGACCCAGAATGATTCTGCAGTATAAAGTATTAGTTATCTTGTTACCAGGAAGATGTAAATTATCTGCAAAAGAAATCCACTAGTACATTCCCAAAATTGTGTGGTGAGCCCTCATTAAGCTTGCAAACGCTACTCTGGTTTTCAGCCCTTACTCCTCAATGGATTTTCATCAGGCTTGCAATCCCAGAGCACAAACTACTACCGTCCAAAACGGCATTTCAGAGGAATTTAGACAGTGGGTCCACAAATCCTCCTTTGCAATCACTGAAGCATCCAAATCCTTACTGACAGAGTTCTCTAAGACCATTTCTGTGCATCCCCAGAAGCATTCCAGTCTTGCCCAGGCTGAACACCAGGTTACCTCCCTCCCTCCCTCCCGTTCCAGCTTTGCAACTGATTTACAAAACTGAGATTTCCTGTGTCCACAAGCAAGGCGCAGGCATGCCCTGACAGCTCAGAACAGGTTTGGTGTAGAACAAACCGCTGCTTTTCCTTTCTTCTCTCCACCAACACACGGGCAGTAACAAAGTGCTCCTGTTGCCTCCACCATTGTTTACTGCCTCTGCCCTTATCTACAGCTCCCAAATGGCAAACACACTCCCGTAAACTGGGAAGTTGCAGGTTCAATTCCTTCCTGTGCCTCAGAGGCTATAGTCTTACCTTCCAGGTTAGCGCCCTAATCACCAGTTAATATACTAACTCACAGGGAGGGGGGGAGGATATACTTTGTCTTTCCTGTCGCCACTCTTCCCAGTTCAAATGTTGCGATTTGGACCAGAGAAAAGTGAGCATGACTAGCAGCAGTAGAAACTAGAACTCAGGTGTCCCTGCTCCAAGAATTACCTACACCTCTCTAGTGAGAAATTGTATGCTTAACATGTTCTTGAAACAGACTGCCTCAAAAATTCCCAATGCCTCAGTTACAGTTAACCTTTTTTTCTTCCTTCTACACTGCAGTCATTCAGATTATGTCTAGGAACAAGCTTCAAGAGGAGGAGTTGAAAATGGCCCTTCTATTCCAGAGCCAACTGCCTGTTATGACACACAGGTGGAGGAGATAAGTATTTGGGAACCCCGGAGAGAAGGTAACAGAATGCAGCTCTCCCATCTCCTGGATCAATGAGGTTAAGATCACAGATATGCTTCTAAATTTTAGAACAAACTCATTAGTGACTGCACCTGGAATACCTTGGAATATCCCTGCAAATAGCTTAAGAACTAGTTGAATAGTAAAACAAAATTTAAAAAAAAATTAGACAGCCCACACCATTTCCCTACTAATACACATTTGCTTCTTGCCACTTATTTTGTGGAATCTCCTCAGCCTAGTTTCACAGTTCTTTGCTGGTGGAGACTGTTAAACCACCTAACACATCTTCCAGTGATGAACATGGAAAGATGTGGCAGTCAGCCTTTTGATTCAGAGTTGCTGGGTACTCAACTCTATAACCAGTTAACATTTAATAACCAAATAAGTGAGTTGGACCAATTTTTTTAGCGATTCAAAAAGCTAAATATTCACATGGATGGATGTAATCATCAACTTACTTGTATAGGCTCCTAGTTTTGGATGAACAATATTCACTTTGGCATACTTCTCTGCCTCCTTCGCTGCTTTTGCTGACCAAGCTCCAGTAACCACATAATCTGCATGTCTCCCCTCCTTCAGCCCGATGAGGTTAAGTGGGACTGCACTGAACTGACCAGATCCACCTCCTTGGAGGAAAATAACTTTGTAGTTCTCTGGTATATTTCTGCATGCAAAAAAATAACCATTTGTATTATTCCCAGCAGACACAGGATGTATTATGCGTTTAACAGCAACTGAGGAAGAATACTGCCATTTTAGAAGACTCTTTGCAAAGAGATTAGATGAAATCCCATTAATTTACCTCAGCACTGGTCTCTGAGAAACCATTTAAGTATTAAGAAAACAGTTTTGCTGCAAAGAAGCTCTCCCTGTCCGCCTTGGACAGCATCAAACAAATGCACTCCTGAGTAGCTCTCCTGTCATAGTACACAGAAATTTGAGAGATATTCCAGCAGAATTTATGGTAACTTGTTATTTTTGCCTATTTTTGCCTAGCTTCATGGCTTTATCTGTCAGGCCAAGGACTTCACACCAAAGCGCTCACAGCAGAGTTCAGCTTTGAGACCCTTCAATTCGAAAGGGCAACTGCACAGTAAGCCGCATGTGCAAAGCAAGTGCCATAAGGAGTCGTTCACACAAAAGTTACTCCTTCACATTATTCATTAAAACCAGCCTGTCAATAACTCTGCCTGTTGACTAAGAGCCAAGCTTTTACATTAAATTACTGTAATTAACTGCTATGAGAACATTAATTCTAATATACAATGTATTTATTTAAAACTTTTGAAACTGCCACACCAGGTGGGAGAAAGGCTCCTGCTCCCTGATTCTAAAACACATCCATAGGGCTTATGTTAGTAAGGTCAGGTTGGTACTGATGTACAGATCATCTGTATCACCAGAGGACTGATTTCTATTGTTTCCACTTGTTCCTTGAAGAAAGTTGATACCCTTCCTGAACTCTAAGGAAGCAACAAAAGTTAAAATTTCAGAAGAAAGTCAACTAGTCAGTGTATAGTAGACACATAAAAAACACCTTAACCTAATAAAGCTCTTTGTCACAATCAAACAAATCAGCACCAGGCAAAGAGAAGGTCAACGTTCTCTCCAAGATAATTACTCTAACACAGTGTCCAAAGGAAAAATCCAAACAACACAGCGGGTGCTTTCAAGGAAATATCTCCCCATTAGTCGTTACTGGTGCAATTAGTACAAACAAAATTAAAAGGGAGCAATTGACTTACAGCAATTCACGTATGAGATTTTCAGCTGTGTTCAAAATTTTTGTGAAATCTGATGTCCGGTGGCTCATTTCTTCAGTGGAAAGGAAAGAAGAAATAGCATGAAACAAAATGGTAATACACAAATGCAATCTAAAAATTGTGTTAAGTTTTGGAACTGCTATAAGACAGACCCAAAATGCCCAAAGGCTCCTATTTCCAGCTCCAACTCTTTTTTGCTGAGCCTTCACAAAAACACACCCACAGAACTTGCACCTCTAGTTATGTCTAGATCTAAGTAAATCCAGTCCATTCACATTGGGCATCCCCATGACCTTACCAGCCCTATGAGCATTGCTGTTGATAAAATATAGTTTACACCCTAAAAAGGTGTATGCTTTCCTCTAAGATTTTTTTCTGCTACTAATACTGTAGCAAGTGTAGAGTAAGGTACAGGCATTTGTTTTGGGTTTTGTTTGATTTTGGGTTGTTTTTTTTTTTAAAAAGGCTTCTTCATGCAGGACTCCTAACTAAACATTAAGGACACTTAATAATAATTCCTTTTATTAAATCCATACTTTTTCTTTCATCTGTTAAAGCATACAATTTAAACACAAATCCCAATTCTGCAGAACCTGCTGCACAACCTACTTTTTTAGCAACTAGTTTCACAGGACCAGTAAAACTTTGACCATCGTCTTGCCAAAGGTTTTCGTGCAACTGGGGCTGAAAAGCCAGTCAGCTACCCATATGGCACAGGAGACACTTCCTCCTTATGACAGGAAAGTACTGCTTTACCAATGGGAAGGATGCTATACAACAAATACATCCAAAGCCTCTTGCCATATACTATGCACATGTGCGTAAACATGTATGCATCTAGACACCCTATGTAGCTTTTTCTATATTGCCTATGCATTTATGCATACATACATACCCCTGCCCAAAAATCCAGAAGTACTACTGATTTGCATCTGATTAGTTGTTTAAGGGCTTGGGGTTTTTTTTGTCTCTAGTCATTTGTTTTGGATCACTGAACATCTGGATAAGTATCATTTTACAGTCTCCTGACGAACAGCAGAAGTATGAAAAAGTATTCTCTGGATGTACATATATATATGTAACCAGAATAAAGCATTAAGGCAAGAAAAGGTGCTGAAATACCAAGACCAAAAATTCTTATTAAAGGATTTGGTCAAACATTTACATTCTCAAAGACTCAGAATGTTTAAACTCTTACCTAGAACACTTATGCCGAGTCCTTTGTAGTTCACCAGTTCTTTCTGTGCTTCTAATAGTACCTAACAAAAAAAAAAAATCCACAAATAAATGAGGGAATTTTCCACTGCCCAGCATCACTGATGCAATATGCATATGCCAAGTGCTCCACACTGCAGTAAGCTGACAATTGCCAAGCAAGATTAACAGAGGTATGATCACCAATACAATTCCCTTGTACGTAGCAGCTGAAGGCTTTTCATAAAATAGCACAACTAAAACATGGCTTCCTCATCTAGCATATGATTTAAGTTGTTATTTCAACAGCTACATCTCCAGATTTCTAGGAGGTGGATGGCACTCCCAACCTTTTACAGGACACAACGTGTACTGTAATCGAGCATCTTAAATCCTCACCCCTCCGCCCCATGTTTTCACTTGACTTGTGTAAATAAGACAACCAAGGGACTGAGGAAAACAAAGAAAATAATCAGCTTGGGGAACCAGATACCTCAAACTGACCCAGCAGGACAAGGCCTGGTTTCACAGAAAGAAGTCCTGTACTTTCTGAAAACAAGCCTTCTCGATGTTATTGAACATTAGGAAAGAAACAAAGCAAGGTTTTGAGACAGCCAGAAAGCATGGGCCAGAAAACCCTAGCCAGGCAATCTGCAGCTTGGGAATGTCTTTCTGTTTTTCTTTCTTGTCCTACAGCTCTTGAATACCAAAGCAGAACTTTATTCTAATAATTTAATCAGCAGCATAAGTTCTTGTGTGAGACCCAGAACATTCCCAGTTCCTCCTAAAGGAAACAGGAGGGGAGTGGGACCCAGTAGAAAAGCCACCAAACCAAGTGCTGTATTCACGTGACCCAGAATCTGCCGAAGAAACACATGCTCTGCCTGGCTGCAGGACAAGGAGTCAACCTTGCTGACCAGGTACCTGCACGGCCAGCCAGCTGTAGCCAAGAGGCTAGCAGGAACAGCTGTGATGCTCTGGATGTTAGATCATGAAGCTTTAACCACCGTGTTTCCACACGCAAGCTTCTCCATGCCAGGAGAGGGGGGGACATCAGAGGGAACACACAGAATATTAGAGTTTGTTAAACTGCTTGATAAAATCCAACTCTGACTGAGACATTCTGTATCACAGTCTGCGCCTGCATTTGTGATGCGCCTTAGAACAGCCGGGAATAACTCTGTCCATCTTCATGCTTCGGTGAGTCTGAGCACTCCATGCCTGGCATCAGCCCACGACCAACACCAAAGAACCAAGGAGATGCAGTAGCCCATCGAAGAGCACTGCATTTGCAAGAAGGGAGGACAGGTGAATAACAGGGAGCTCAGCCGTGCTCCCCTCAAAGCCTTAAACTCGGTTCTCAGTACTCCCGGCTGGAGCTGGGTGCTGCAGCGGCTCTAGAAAGGATCGAGCCAAGGGTTTGAGACCAGCAGCACAAACATTTCCACAAGAACAGAACAGGGGGGGGGGAGGCAAATTTGTGTACCCAAAGAGCATTGTTAAAGAAGAACACAGAAAACGGCGAGGGAAACCAGAAAGGAACCCAGGAAAAGAACGACGTCCACAACACAAAACTCTTAACTTGGAAGTCAGACATACAGCTTGGCAGAATCCACCCCCTCTCCATACACAACCGGCTAATCTATGGCTGCTGATGCAACTCTCCGGAGGGTTGAGTCTGCACGATGCTCATTATCATGTTTTTAGGCAGAGGCTTCCCCGGGAGCTGGTACGTGATTGATCAGCTGACAAAAGCCGTACTCGTCCCGGGTACCCCCATGCACCTGGGGGCTCACGTTGCACCCCAAAACTGGCGCAGCCCTCGATGAGCGACCAGATGACCAGGCGAACTCCGGGAGAGCAATCCCGAAGCACTGGGGTGCACGGCCCAAAAGAGCAAGCCCAAAACAACAACAACAACCCACAAGAAGTTAACAACCGAACTCTGCGGGGCATTTCCCCGCAGAAGCGGCGAGGTTCCGCTGCCCTGCGGGCAACGCTGCTCAGCGCCGCTCCCTCGGGCTCCCCCACCCCGCCTCCGGCCTCCGCAGCCAGTACCCGCGGAGGTCCCGGACCCGCCGCTGCCCCACCGCGCCGCCAGCGCGCAGGCAAAGCCCCCGCCGCCGCCAGCACGGCTTCCCCCCGCAGCAACGGGGCGACGAAGATCCCCTGCCCGCCCCCTCCCTCCCGAACGCTCCAGCCCGCGCCGGGAAGGGTCCCCGGCCCCCTACTCACGGAGCGCGGCAGCTTGGCCGGCCCAGCCCCGAAGTTCGCCACCTGCCGCCCGCACTCCATGACGCCGCTACCACTGTCACCACCGTCGGCCCCAGAACCGCCGGCCGCCCCGCCGATATAAACCCGCCGCCGGCGGCCCGCCGATTGGCTGCTGTCACACACACCCAGGGGGCGGCGCTGCAGCCACCGCGCCCCCCCACTCACTCCTCCCCCGCCAGCGCCCCGGCCGCCTATTGGCAGCGAGGCCACGGCGAGGCAGAGTGATCGGGCTGGCGGCGGCGCGGGGCGGAACCGCGAACTTAGGCGGCGGGTGGGGGTCCGCCGGGAGCGCGCCCGGGGCAGCGGGAATGCGGGGCCCGAGGGGGACTGGATCGAGGGGGAGGGGAAGGGAAGGGAAGGGAAGGGAAGGGAAGGGAAGGGAAGGGAAGGGAAGGGAAGGGAAGGGAAGGGAAGGGAAGGGAAGGGAAGGGAAGGGAAGGGAAGGGAAGGGAAGGGAAGGGAAGGGAAGGGAAGGGAAGGGAAGGGAAGGGAAGGGAAGGGAAGGGAAGGGAAGGGAAGGGAAGGGAAGGGAAGGGAAGGGAAGGGAAGGGAAGGGAAGGGAAGGGAAGGGAAGGGAAGGGAAGGGAAGGGAAGGGAAGGGAAGGGAAGGGAAGGGAAGGGAAGGGCTGCTGCAGAGCTGGGACACTTGCCCGAATACAGTAATCTGTATGAAGGCATGAGAAACTAAAACTAGCCATCCCCGGCTGCCCTGAATTTCAGGCGATGGTGCACCTTGGAAGATTCCTTACCTCCTCTAAGGCAAGGAATCTGCGGCTGTGCAGTTTCCCCAAAGAGCCCGTTCTCAGGGGAATTGCTATTTGGATTTTGTTGAAAGGGAATAAAGCCAGGATAGCTGTGAAAATTAATTAATTTGACAGGACAGGTAGCAGAGCTGGGACTTGCCTTTGGGTCTGCCAAATCCTAGGCTAATATCCCTGACAGCTAAACCTTTCTCTCCACAGATACCGTAGTGCAAGGTCGTGTGGAACACAGAGTTTATAGAGTTAAACTGGCATAACAGAAGGGAAGACTCTACCTAGGTCATCCAATCCTTTCCCATTGACTTAGGGAGACTCGTGTTCAGTCTTTGGAAGTGATTTTAATGGAAGTAGCAGTAAAACAACTGTGACAAAATTATGCATTAGGTATGACTGAAAACAGATGGGCTTTATGGAGTCCCATAATTGTCAAACATCTTGAGCAAGACCACAGTTCTCATAGGTAGCTGTGTAAAGCTCTTGAACACCTCTGTCTGCCTAGTGTGACCCATAACACTGGCCCTACTTTAGTCATAGAATCATAGAATGGTTTGGGTTGGAAAGGACCCCAAAGATCGTACAGTTCCAACCCCCCTGCCACAGGCAGAGCCACCAACCTCCAGCCATGATCTAGAAAAGGTTGCCCTGGGGCCCATCCAACTTGGCCTTGAACATCTTCAGGCATGGGGCATCCACCACCTCTCTGGGCAGCCTGTTGCAGCACCTCACCACTCTTCTCTGTAAAATATTCCCCCTAATATCTAATCTAAACCTTCCCTCCTTTAGCTTCAATCCATTTCTCCTTGTCCTGCCATTGTCTACCCTTTTAAAAAGTTGCTTCCCCTGCTGTTTGTATGCTCCCTTCAGGTGCTGGAAGGCTGCAATGAGTTTCCCCCCCCAGCCTTCTCTTCTCTAGGCTGAAAAAACACAGGTCCCTCAGCCTCCCTTCATAGGGGAGGTGGTCCAGCCCTCTGTTGCACTTCGTGGCCCTCCTCTGAACCCTCTCCAGCACTTCTACATCTCTCTTGTATTGGGAGCCCTAGATCTGGATACAGTACTCCAGACAAGACCTAATGAGGGCAGAGTAGAGAGGGACAGTCACCTGGAGCCCAGGATACCATTGGCTTTCCAAGCTGCAAGAGCACACTGCTGGCTCATGTTAAGTTTCTCATCCACTAAGACACCCAGGTCCTTCTCAGCAGGGCTACTCTCAAGGAGCTCTTCTCCCAGTCTGTATCTATGTCTGGGATTCCTCCGGCCCAAGTGCAAGACCTTACACTTGGCAGTGTTGAACCTCATTAGGTTCACCCGGGCCCATTTTTCCAGCCTGTCAAGATCCCTCTGGATGGCTTCCTTTCTTTCTGTTGTGTCAATCACACCACTCAGCTTGGTGTCATCTGCAAACTTGCTGAGGGTGCACTCAATTCCATCATTGATGTCATTGATAAGGATGTTAAAGAGAACCAGTCCCAAGACAGACCCCTGGGGAACCCTGCTTGTCACCAACCTCCACCTGGACATAGTCCCGCGCATGTCTACCAAGATCATCACCATTATTCATCTGCTTCCCAAATCTGGGATTTTGGGTTTTTTTTAAGAAATTGATCTGTTGATGTCCATTATTTTCTGAATAATGAGATTTATATGAAAGGTCAACTTCTATTACAAATTATTTTGCTGAAGAAATACCAAGGCCTTGAATTTGTTCCTTTTCTGATCAAGCCTGGCCATGCCTAGAACAATAAAAGATTACAGATTACAGCCTGATCTGGTATTTAGCTAATAGATTTTCATCTTACACAAGCTATTTTGCTTATAAGATTATAAACAGAGGCAGAGGGTTTAGGGCAAAGATAACTTCCATTTCGATAATGGTTATACCTGAAGCAAAACCCACCATCAGAGTCACTTTCAGACACCAGAACCCTCCCTGGTGCTAAAGGGACAATAGGAAACTTCACAGGCATCACACGCTGGATTCATTCTCTCCAAAACACCAAGGTATTTTTAAAGTATGTCTCAGGCCACAATGCCCAAAACAACTACTTTACTCCTAATTATTAAAATTAGTTCTAATTAAATAGAAGCCTCTACTGCAGTACTCGGTAACAACATAGATGCAACTACAATATAACTATTTTTACTAGATTCTTAAAGAGAAACAGGCTTAAACAAGGGGTGGGGGGTGGGGGGGTACTCCTCGTGTGAGCTTTTCCCCATGCAGACTACCTACATCTGCCCAGAGAGGCAGCTTTGAACTCCAACCTGTAAGGGAGAAGGTCACTTGAGTAGGAAGGGGTCATGGAAGCCATCAAGAAATGGTTCAGGTTGGTGGTTCAAGCCAGGAAGCCTGGCCACTGCTACAGGAAGTGCACAGGCATCCAAGCAGGATCAGTCTTGAATCCGAACCATGTGGCACAAACCACAAGGTAAACTGCAATTTTGGAATTAAAAGCATAATTTAAACCTCTGGCATGAAGAGCTAGAAGACAAAAATAGGAAGTAGGTAAGCTGATGCTGATATTGGCTCAGAGCACAGGCAGTAAATACCAGGTAATTGTAGTTTTTCAGTTCCAGAAAGTGCCATCCTGACCAAAAGGGTCAAAAATAGCAGCTCCCCTGAGATCAGAGGACAACTGTGTTGGAAGCCTGGCCACCCAGAGCTTTAGAAAATTCATTTCACATTGTGCATTGATGGGAAGTAAATAAAATTGATAAGGATGTGTAAATCAGAAATGTTCCTCAAGATAGAATAGTCCATTTTTTGCTACACGCAAGGGAGCATTGTGCTTTCACAGTCGGAGAGAATGTAGAGGAATAGTGAAGGTCGCATCAGAGTTTTGTTTCTATTGAACTGAGACTTCTCCTATTTTAACACTTCTCTGCAGCAATTATGATCTAGCATTTTTATTACAACACTATCAGTAAACTGATGATATTCATAGTCGCCCAATGTAAAAGGTAAGGTTTCAAAACGATGGCTTCTGGGAACACTTCTGCCTTCCAGCATTTGGAAGAGAACCTGACCCTTCTTCAAGGGCCACACATCCCTGCCCATGAATGCAAATTTGTGTAATTAACACAAAACCAGTGTCCTGTATTTTACTATGAGGCACAACTGGAAAAGCAAACCAAAACAGAATCAGGTGAAGTGTGAGATTTAAATAAAGTTCTAGAGCTTTCAGTGAACCTTCACCGGGTTCATCGTGACTTCGTGTTATGAAAAAACCTTCATCGACTACAGCTGGAAAAGGATCAGCTCATTCAAGGAGAGCAAGTGCACACAAGTTCTCTGGTACAATGACAAACTGACGTCATTATTAAAAGACAAATAATCCTGACTGCATAGCAACCTGGCAGCCGATCCAGGAGACAGCTGGGATGTCTGGTCCAGCAAACTAGACAGACTATCAAATTTTGGTGGGACTTAAGAACAAGATGCTGATAGTTCAGAAGAGGGTTTGGGGTTATTTTGTTTTTTCAGAGATCTGGCTCCAAATATTGAAGTTATGAGGTGAGAAAAGTGAATCTTGGGAAGTCCAGAGGAAGATAGAGAAAAAAACTGCTTGCGGTTTATAAGTAAACAGTAATGTGCTCTCTAGCAAATACCTGTCATATTGATTCCAGACTCTTATGTCAAACAAGAACACAGACAAATATGTAAAACATTAACTAGTAGCAAGAGGTTGAAACAGTTTATACCCAAACTGAGGGTAAAACAGTTACATAATTATTTAAAATGTGTGCATATATACAGAAAAAAATTTTTTTGACCTGTTCTTAGAATAGTTTATTCTTAAATATATTTTTTATACAAAATAATTTTACTTACATGCACAATTTTTGGTTTTTTGTAAATTCATTTTTAAATTTTTACTGAACACTACTTGTGAAACCACAGAATCACAGAACTGTAGGGGTTGGAAGGGACCTCCAGAGATCATTGGGTCCAACCCCCCTGCCAAAGCAGCTCCCTAGCTCATACTGCACAGATAGGTGTCCAGATGAGTCTTGAATATCTCCAGAGACGGAGACTCCACCACCTCCCTGGGCAGCCTGTCCCAGGGCTCTGTCACCCTCCCTGTGAAAAAGTTCCTCCACATGTTGGTGTGGAACTTCCTGTGCTCCAATTTGCAGCCATTGCCCCTTGTCCTGTCTCCATAAACCACTGAAAAGGGGCTGGCTATTTCCCCCTGCATCCCATGCTTAAGATAATTATAAACACCAATTAGGTCCCCCCCTCAGTCTTCTTTTCTCAAGGCTGAACAGCCCCAGCTCTCTCAGCCTTTCCTCGTAGGGTAGATGCTCCAGGCCCTTAATCATCTTTGTAGCCCACCTCTGGACTCTCTCCAGGAGATCCCTGTCTTTTTTATACCAGGGAGCCCAGAACTGGACACAATACTCCAGGTGGGGCCTGACCAGAGCAGAGTAGAGGGGGAGGATCACCTCCTTTGACCTGCTGGCCACACTCCTCCTAATGCACCCCAGGATCCCATTGGCCCTCTTAGCCATCAGGGCACACTGCTGGCTCATGGCCAACCTGTCGTCAACCAGGACCCCCAGGTCCTTCTCCACAGAACTCTTCTCCAGCAGGTCATTCCCCAGCCTGTACTGATATAGATGGTTATTCCTCCCCAGGTGCAAGACTTTACACTTGCTTTTGTTGAACCTCATCTGGTTTCTCCCTGCCCAGCTCTCCAGCCTGTCCCGGTCTCGCTGGATGGCGGCGCAGTGTTCCTGCGTGTCAGCCACCCCTCCCAGCTTTGTATCATCGGGTACTTGCTGAGGGTGGATGCTATTCCCTCATCAAGGTCGTCAGTGAAGATATTAAACAGGACTGGACCCAACACTGAGCCCTGGGGAACACCGCTAGTCACAGGCCTCCAGTCAGACTCTGCTCCACTGATCACAACCCTCTGAGCTCGGTCCAACAGCCAGTTCTCAACCCACCTCACTGTCCACTCATCTATCCCATGCTCTCTCAGCTTTGCTATCAGGATGTCATGGGAGACAGTATCGAAAGCCTTGCTGAGGTCAAGGTAGATGACATCCACTGCTCTCCCTCCATCCACCCAGCTGGTGATGAGATCATAGGCGGCTATAAGATTGGTCAAGCACGATCTCCCCTTGGTGAATCCATGCTGACTACTCATGACCTTCTTTTCCAGTTGCTTGGTGATGGCATCCAGAACAAGCTGTTCCATAGCTTTTCCAGGGACAGAAGTGAGGCTGACTAGCCTATAGTTTCTAGGATCCTCCTTCTTTCCCTTTTTAAAGACTGGAGGGACATTGGCTATCCTCCAGTCTTCAGGCACTTCTCCTGTTCGCCGAGACCTGTTGAAGATGATAGAGAGTGGCTCCGCCATCACTTCCACCAGCTCCCTCAGCACATGTGGGTGAATTCCATCTGGGCCCATGGATTTGTGTGCATTAATCCCTTTGAGCTGCTCCTGGATCACCCCCACCTCAACCAGAGGGAAGGTCTTCATTTCCCAAACATTACTACTTTCATCCAGTGTCTGTGGGTCCCGTGGGGCCTTTGGAGTGAAGACCAAAGCGAAGAAGGCATTCAGTATCTCCACCTTCTCAGCATTCCCCATTACCAGGACACCAGCCTTGTTCAGCAAGGGACCCACATGATCCCTGGCCATCCTCTTACTATTCACATATCTAAAAACCCCCTTTTTATTGCCCTTTATGTCCCTTGCCAACTTCACTTCCAAGTGGGCATTAGCCTTCCTAGTTGCGTCCCTACAGGCCCTGACAACTTTCCTGTATTCTTCCCAGGTGCTCAGACCCTTTTTCCACAGTTCATAGACCTTCTGCTTCCCTTTGAGTTTATTCATTAACTCCCTGCTCATCCATGCAGATCTTTTACCTCTCTTTCCTGATTTCTTACTCAGGGATGCATCGTTCCTGTGCTTGGAAGAAGCACTGTTTGAATGCTAGCCAGCTCTCACAGGCTCCCATTCCTTCAAGCAGTGTAGCCCACGGGCTAGCCCCTATTAGATTTCGGAGGAGATCAAAGTTAGCTCTTCCAAAATTCAGGGTAGCTATCCTACTTTTTGGCTTGCCTCTTCCACTCAGGATCTTGAACTTGACCATTTCATGGTCACTTTGTCCTAAGCTGCCCCCAACCTTTACTTCCCTAACGAGCCTGTCCTTGTTAGTAAAAAAAAAGTCCAGTACCTGCCCTCCACTCATAGGTTCCTGCACCATCTGTAGCAGGAAATTGTCTTCAATATACTGCAGAAATTGTCTGGACTGCATACAACTGGCCATATTGCTTGCCCAGCAAATATCTGGGTAACTGAAGTTCCCCATAAGGACCAGCGCCTGGGATCTCGAGGCTACTTCCAACTGCTTATAATCAACCCGCTCCTCTTGATCAGGGGGCCTGTAGTACACACCCACGACAATGTCACACATACTAACCTGCCCCTTAATTCTTACCCACAAGCACTCAATGGAGGGTTCATCCTTCCCCAGGTGGAGCTCAATACATTCTAGGTGCTCTCTAACATAAAGAGCAACTCCTCCACCTTGTCTCCGTAGCCTTTCCCACTGGAAAAAAATACACCCACCTCAGTCATATAATGGTGGTGAATTTTGGTCAGTTTTGGTTTAAATTATGCTTTTTGACATAATTCATACTTAAAAGCAAATACTAGTAGTATTTAACACAAAGGTATTTATGCCACCTGTTTATAGGCACATAAAATGTTTACTTTTAGGGACAAGTGACAGGTTCTTGATTCCTGACCTCACAAATCCAAACACACTTGAACCTGTAACTTCACCCACCACTTCACAGTGATTAGCTTCAGAGCTTTAGTTTGTAGAAGGGAACCTGTAGCATTTTTCACACTGGAGCAGCTGGCTGCGTCTAATTGTTCAATCAAACCAAAACCAGGAGCAAAGAATCGTTGACTTAGGCAACAGACCTCGGATGCTTGAGAGACCCCCTAAAAAAATCACATAGATTAATGTATTACCTGCTATTATTCTGAAGTGACGAAGTCTGTATAAATAACGTACATTCGTTGAGCAATTACTTGTGCAATATTGCAATAGCCAAGGTAATCTTGTGCTATTTGCTCAGCAGAAAATTTCCATTTGAGGATTCAAGAGTTTCTTGATAGTTGTCAAGCAGTTGGAGTCAGGAGTTTCTACAGAACTGTGTTCCAGCACTTTGTCATCTGTCGTGAGAAAGCAAGTTACACTTTGTTTCCACACACACACACCTCTCCACCCCCCTCAGTTAAGCCCAAATCATCTTGCCTAATTCCTGTATGTGAAAAATACCCTCTGTTGCTCCATCGCCCTGTCCCCTTCACTCTGCCAATGGAGTATGTGTTGCCAAGAAAAAAACTGAGTACACATCAAACAGGTTAAAATATTATCATTCAAAATCTCAGTGAACACTGTTAGTAGTGAAATAAAGGCAATTTTTTTAGAGAAAGAATTTATTTTTTAAAACAGCAGCTTTTTATGACCACTGCACAATACAAGATTTCAGCCTCTCAAAGATAAGCATTTTATGTCAGATTCTACCACCAAGTCTGCTAGAGTTCACTACTGCAGTTTGAGAAGTACCCTCTGGACCAGGACTGTCACGAGCATGTGGGAGTGAAGAAAGCTGTACAGTTCTGTCACAGAAATGAAACTGACCAGTTTCCTCAAAAGCGAAATTCACTCTCACCACTGAACATAGTGTTAATCCCTGAACTAACACCACTTCAGGTTGCTACAATTCTTTCAAACACAGAATTTTATGTTGCTTAGAAATCCTTTTCCTAAAACCTGCTTAAAAGTTTAGCACCTTCCTTATCTCTATGAACCCTTCCCAGAAGTTTCATATATGTATATACAAAAGAGCAGTTGGCCAAGGAAAAGTACTCTACTAGGGCCTTGGCGGCCTTCTCATGGCACTCGGGCAAGTGCGCAGTATGCAGACACGGCTTTATTTTTCAGGGCCACAGTGAATGATGCATATCACCATTATTCCTGGTAAAAAACATACTGCTTTTTTGTGCCACGTGAAGCAAATCAAAATTGCCATTAGCCTGTGACATGGTTCAGCAGCAGCCATCAGCGGCCTGCACAAAAGGACAGGATCAAGCACCCAGAGGGGAGAGCAAACCCCAGGAGTTTTAAAATCATGGTACTCTTTTAGTTTTATATTCTCTCACATTTCTCAAGGTCCTCAGAGAAACCAGAGTTCGACCAGACATCCTTTAGACAGCCTTCCAACCTGTACCATTCTATGAGCTGCAGTCACAGCAGCGAAGAAGAATGGCTGTATTTAAGTACTATTAGAGATGTTTCTGGGCTTATTTTTGAACCTGTAACTTCCAAGACCTTTAGGAATGTCACACCCACTGCCTGTTAGACATTAATTGATGTTTGCCCTAAAGCTATTTTTTCTACTTCCATTGCAATACACTGGAAATAAACACTGGAAAAATATTTTGTACTCAGTTTAGTTTTATTAGCTCAAAACAGTCAACACCCTGTAACAACACCTGTGACATGCAATAACAGCCACAGACCAGGAATCCTCTGCATGTTACACAAACTGACAGGTACCGTTCTATCAGTGTGTCACATGCTTCCCAAAAAATCTAGTGACAGTTGATGCGAACATGAAACAGGAACACTAAACAGCATGCAATGTTTTAAAAGTTTACAAAGTCTAGATTAGTTTACCAAAAATTCACAAACTATACTGAGGCATCCAAAATTTGGTTTTAATCTTGCAAACCTAAAGCACTGTCCAAACATTGTAGAACCATTTCAAATGCTGGTAACACTTTGGATACTTTCTTGAATTTCGGAACCAGATCCTACAGTATCAGTTCCAGAGCGGTTTATGGTATGCGGCCTGCTTTGGTCTCCTCTTGCTCCATCATTTGCAGCTGCTGTTTCATTTGCTCTAGGGATGTACTTCTTTGAGGAGCAACTTTTGCTTTTATCACCAGAAGCACGGCTGGATATTCTGCTACCATATATTCTGCTACCATTACTTTTGATATGTGCACTGGAATCAGAAAATGAATGAGGATTGGTAACCAATTGCCCTTCTGAGTGATGTCCTCTTCTTTGTTCATTTTGTTTAACTCTCCTTTCAGAGAACACTGGAGTGCTGCTTCGAGGCCTATCCTCCTTGTTCTGGTTAATTGTTTGAGCTTCGTTTTCAATCTGTGAGGCTGGCTGGTGGTGTGGCCCTGCACTCTGAAGGTCTTGCACTTCTCTAAGAGCAGAGAAGGCATTATTCGCAACCATCTGGGATTGAAATGTGCCAGGAAGCGAAACTTGGATGTCCCCAGCTCTGTTCTGAAATAAGAGATTCCAGTGATGATACTGGTGCAACTATAGGAAAAAAATCCAGTATTGCAACTGCCATATACTAAAACCTGCATAGCAGAATAGTCTTCACATAATATATAAAAGAATCAGAGATAACAATGATCATATATTACTTTTCAAAGCAAGCAAGATTCAGAAGATTGCTAAGGTGATAATGACAGAGTAGGAAATACTACAGCTTGAATTTTATACTACAGTATGTGAGGTCATATCAATATACATAAATAAATGTGTCAGTTCAGCTATACTGAAGCTGCCAAAGCCTAATCATGCCTATCATTCTGAAATACCTGATGTTTGCTCACAGTTCACCACAACATGGTCCCAACAGTCTACCCCACAATACCTAGATACCACAGGAACCCAAACTAACCAGTACTAGGAGATAAATGTGAGTGTGGTGTGTTAGCTGAAGCTTTTTGCAATCATCCTTTGCAATGTACACTTAAAAAAACCCACTTCACATTCAGGCTTCTAAATGCAGCGGAATTAGAAAAACAATGATTCAAACAAACTACATGAATAAGTTAATGTCACAGTGCAGAAGGGTCCATCAGCTGAAAACACTGTGGCAAGGCAACCTATGTCAGAGAAACTATACTGAGAATGACTTTGTTTCTCAAAATAATTCAGGCAGATTCAACTGCAGAACTGAAATTGTTTTCCACACCATTAAAAACACCCAACACTTTCCGCTATCATGTTTTACAAGCGTGTTTTCATGGTGTTCTTGAGGAATCCGGATCGCTTAATAGGGAAGACACTAGGTACAAGAAAGATACTGTAATGCAGAATGAATCTTAGCATGACAGTTGTATCCAACTCGGACAGGGCTGTTGGCTGTTAGTATTTAAATTTTTAATTGCTTTAAAATCTAAAGCCTGATTTTTATTTTATCAAAGGAACTTTAGTACATCACTCGAAATACCCAGAAGGCTTTCTATTTATTGACTTCAGAGCAGAAACTATCAACTCATGTTGTTAATAATGCAGGCTTGAGTTGTTGGAAATTCATGGCATGGCCCACATCCAGTCTAACAGGACCAGGCACACACATGGCAATAACTTTAAAAATTCCCAGTTTTCAACAGGCATGCTGTACTACCCTCTATTATCAAACTAAGTTTTCCAAAACCACTATAGATAATTATGCAATATTTCTAAAATACCTAGTCATGATATTTTCCATTTGTAATGGATCCATACCACTACTGGAACTTTGTATTTCTGAGTAAGAAACAAGGTAATTGCCACCAACATTTTTTTACAACATTACAAAATACTATAGTTTCTGTTCCAAATGGTAATCACTTAAAAAGCTTACATTAATCATTGAATTACTACGATCCATATAAATACAGCTACAGCAAAAGACTGCAATAATAACTTCACGGGTCATTTGGTGATCATTATGTTCAGCCAGAGGGGGATAATAGCTGAAAAGTACATTAAATAGCATCAAGTACATTGCCACTAGCATTCCCTCTATAGACCTACTTTGCTATTCTGGGTATGTTCTTGTCTTTCTTCTTCAAAAGACTTCTCCTTGAGCATTTTAGCAGGCTTACTGAGAGTAGCATTCATTTGTGGATGTCCCAAAAGACCAAAATCTGACTGGTCTATCCCAGCTAATGCAGCAAGTTGTCCAAGTCTGTAAAATAAAGTTTAATAGAAAAAGACACTAAAGATTCTTACCCTGAGAAAGTCTAAACATTCAAAATCAGTGTAAGAAACAGTCTATTTGAAGCTTTGAAGGTTGTTTTTCCATTATTTTCTGAGAAACATAAAAACAGCCTAATAAAGATGAAAGCAAGTGGCTAAACCTATTTTCCTATCTTTGCACAAATTAATCTGCGGGTTCAAAACTGCCAGTCTTCACTCAGTGCTGTGACACCAAGAATGCAGTTTTCCAGATCTCAGAGCAGGGTGCTAGCAAGCAGATTCCCTCTCAGGCAGAGCAAACATCAGAATTACCATTTAAGTAGAAGATTGCTCCACATCTCCCAAACTACCATAATCTCTAGCCACCAAATCCAATTACAGGTTTCACAAATCCAGTCATGTTGTTTCACCTGCTGACTTACAACTTGGCCAAACCTAGCACTTGGGTGTTTTAAGTCTAGGTAAGAGGTAAGTAGTTGCAGCTACCAACTGACAGCACCATGTTAAACAGAAGCTGCCATTCAGAAGCTCCCCATTGTCATGAATAGAGATAAGACCCAACTGAAACATTAATTTTTATGGAGAGAACATTTTTTTTCCCTTCCTTCTAAGCTTTAAATTCACTCTTAAAGTAATGGCACAAAAGTAGAAAACAGCATCAGGGTGAACTTTACACGAAGTTACATTATTACGATTTGGAGGCCCACACAGCACAAATAAGGTCTTCTGTGGCCTTCTCTGAGCATGCAGGGTAAAGTACATTGTATCTTCATATGAGCCCATCATTCTCCTGGAACAACTGCTATGTCAGGGTCCGTAAGCTTTACAGAATAGGTTTGAGACCTTAACGTTGAAATTCTTTGTCAGATGGAAAGGATGAAACATCCTTTGCAGACACAGCAGTAGAGCCGTAAGACAAATATTAATCAATACTCTCTGAAATATTTCAAGTACTAATATGTAAGCCAGAATTCAAGTACTAAGGCCTGATTCATTCATCTAGCTTTCCAAACATCAATTAGTAAACAGGGGCCCCAGGCAACAGGGCACCTTCTAAGGCCAGTTCAACTAAAAGTTGAGCCTTTTGTATTATAGGAATGATAAGAGCCAAAGGTGATTCAGTTAAAACTTGCAAACATGCTTTAACAGAGGCTTGCTTCTCATTTGGAAAGGGCTGTCTGAGAGCCATTTCAGCACTAGATATATGAATTCAGGGGGACAGTGCCTGGATACTGTTTCTCCCACTGTGAAAGGACTAGAACATAGGTACATACAGGATATTTTTCCTCCTTTGCTCCTTGCGAGTACAGTCCTAGAGATCTGGGGGAGAAGGCAGCATACCTCATTGAGAGGATAATTCTGGAAAGATCTCTGCAGAAACAGTAAGACTTAAGACAACCTACCCAGCATCTTTAAGGAGATCTAAAAAAGCATGAAACTTTTGGAAAGAGTTCTCAATGCTGCCTAAAACACTTTCATCTTCCAAAATCGTGTTGGTTACTGACTGTGCCTGAAGTAACTCAGATAGGGAGATATTTTGATTTCTTAATCTTGCATTTTCCATTTCCAGCTGTGGGGGGAAAAAAAAAGAATAGGAAAAGAGTAAAACTGTGTTTAAAAAAACCCACAAGAACAACGAACCACCCAAAAGACCCCAACCCCACCTTTGCAAAACTATAGAGCAGCATTCCAAAGAGAAACACCCAAAGTAACAAACATAACTGACACAGAGCTTCCTGTACCAGAAATATTTAGGGCACTGTTACATCAAGCTCTTTGCAGATTCATTTATCCACAGCTGCAATTCTGTGCTACCATAGTGACATCGCTGCAGGCACTGAAAACTGCCAGCTCAACACTGTCCTCAGTACATACAGAATGCTGCAGACCGACTGTAAGCTAAAAAAGTAGCTTTCATGTCATGTTGTTTTGCATGTATTATACAACACATTAACATAAAAAATTTTCTTAAAAAAAGAAAAAATTGAAGACCAATGCTCTCCTTATATTCATCCCTCTGTATCAGCATCTCTCCTGCATCCCTCCCCTACAAAAAGTGCATCCCAAAATTGAAAGCTTAAAATGATCCAGTATTTCTTCTCATTGAAGATTAATCAAATCAGTGACAAGCTGAAACTTGAATGATAACTGTAGAATATACAGGATTTTGTGTTTGAAGGAAACATTAACTCAGACACTTGACTGAAGATTACATCTATGCAATCACTTGCTACCACAGGCTTTCCTTCTTTCATATTCTCTAAGAGTCAAAAAATTACAGGCCGGTGTAATGCACTGAAGCTGTTTGAACTAGCATCAAAGTGAACAATCTTAGAGATTACTGCTACTTAGTTTATCCTTTCTCCTGAGACAAGGTGCTAGGCCAAAGCAGTCTAGCATGACAGAAAGACATTTGTTGCAGTGGGTACTTAGGCTAAAAAGTATTTAAGTATTCAAACAGAAGACATCCAGCAGAGCCTACTGATGCACGGCAGATAGAGAAGGGGATGGCTGAACCAGAGGGCTACAACGGGCCTTGTGAGCACAAAGTCCTGTATGGCTATCTGCTCCCTGTAGTGTGGGGCACCACACTTGTTGCTCAAGTTCCAAAGGCTACCACCACTTTAATTCCACTGCAGACTACATCTAAGATCTAAATCTGTTCACACTATCTTACATTCAATGCTATTACAAGAAAATCTGCTTATTGATGCAGAAGGATCTTTTTAGGTCAGCAACAGTGGACAGAGGGGAAACGAGGCTCACAATTTAACTGTCACAAGTTGTTAATGTGGTTCTGTGATAATGTGAAACCACGCTTGGCAACAACTGACAGTTGTGGCCAACATGCTATGCAGAAAAACATCTGGCATTTTTATTGCCTGCAGAAACAAAACTTAAAAATCAAAGGGATGGAATAAGTCAAATTAAACAACCTTTGCAATAAACAGCTTTTCAGGGCAAGTCATGATAAAGAAGGTGGGAGACCTCAAAGAACTATCCAGCTGCTGCAAATTGCAAACAGATTTAATCACTTTCTCAAGAAAAACAAACATCAGGATGCCCCAGATCATAAGTAATACAGCAAATGAATGAAACACATTGAAAGAGTAGCTTGACCCAGAGTTCAAGGCTCTGGAACAAGACCAGGAGAACAAACACACATTACTAAATGCAGATTTCATCATCACCCTTAGGCTAGTAAATGATCCATGTGACTTTGAACTGAAACTCTGGAAGCTACCACATTAGAGGTCATTGATAATTACTCCTAATTAAGCAAGTAGATGGTTTGATTGGTGTCTCCTTTAAAAGTAAAGATGATTAATAATTAAGTATCATTACCTCCATTATCCGTTCTTCAGCCTTCACTCTGGCTCTTTGTTCTTCCTTAAATTTTTCCATGCATTCCTCCAGCTCCAACTATCACAGCACAGATAGATTATCATGACACTAATCGCAAAACATCAGGTCAACATGCTGTATTATACAAAACTTCAACAGATCCAATTAGCAACTGGCACAGAACATTCCAGGAAATAAAACTATCTTCTGAAAAAATACATGGCAAAGGTCTACAAGTGCATAACTCTAGGATGCAAGAAATTAACATGGGAAAGCAGAAATAAATGTTATTCACTTAACAGATTTGGAGTGCAGCAACAGATAACACAGGAATGAATCTCTCAGACCTACGCAATTACCATCAGGAATGTATGTTCTTTCTGTACTTCCTCTTCTTCTCCTCCAGCTTTTCAAACCTTATTTTTAACTAAATATATCTGTCTGACACTCGAACTGGTTTATAAAAAAACCCTTAGTAGCCATAGCTAGACTTTCAGAATGTATGTATTCTTCATCCAGCAGTTTATTCCTTATTATAGCACCAGGAATACAAAATTCTGAGCTGTACAAACTCTACTCTTTCCAACACTTAGTTGCTCAGAAAAATTAAGTTTTCCACAATCCCAAGCTGTTTGAATGAGTTAAGCAGCATAGTAGATTTAACAACAGCAAAACCAAAGCCAAACTTGTAATAAATATATTCTAGTTTTGCTCATGAGATACCTACACTTGTATTTTAACTTCTAAGTAATGAACCTCTCAGTTTCAGTCAGGGTTTGATAAGTAAACATTTTCTCCTATCACAGCAGAGGATTATTATCCTTAATTACAGCATCTGAAGTGGAACAACAAGCAGGAATTTTTGGTCTTGCATGCCTTTACACAGTCTTCTGGTTCCAAAGGTAAAAACTGTTAATATTATCAATCTGCACTGTTTTCCAGAGGGCATCTGCTTACAAAGCTTAATTTCTCTATTCACCTTGTCTATGGGCACATAAAAGTAACATGTAGAACACTGCTTTTTTGTACACATCTTGTCAATCTGTTCTACAGAGGAGCGGAGATCCAAAAATTACTGAAATCCCTTGTTTACTATCAAAAGCTTATACAAGAACATAGTACTGCACTTCATACAAGCAATCAGCTGAGAAGACTGATCTGCAACAGAATGGATAGTTAGAATAATCCTACAAATGCAAAGAGCTCTTCATAGGTCTTGCAGAATGAGTGGGGCTTCTGCATCTGACTCTGAGATGGAAAAGTAATATAGACAGTGACAACTACTTAAGAGTGAAAATAGCAGATCTGTCAGTACTGCTTAGTGAAGCCCACTCCTAAGATCCCTAGACTAGCATCAATGAAGCTAGCTCTGGAACTAAAAAGCCAGTCGTAGCTTTATTATCCGAACACACAAGAACGACTCTCAGAGGTGAGAAGGTATAGGAAAACCACATTTCAAAGACAGTATTTGGGCAGAGATTTAACAACAGCACGTAACTGTCACAACAAAATCACTCCCAGACGTGGAGTGAGGGGCTTGTGTGTGGAATCTCTAAGGAGAACCCTCAACCACCATCCCAATCTTACTGCAACCTAACTCAGAATGCATGGAAATTACAGAAACCAGAAGCACAGCATAGAAAGTATTGACCATCATGTTCTACAGTCTCAACCTGACATGTAAGGTGGAATCCTGTAACCTAACTTTGAAGATCAGATACAGGTATCACTGACTTGAGGATTTCTTACAGTTCCAGTTCTGGCGTGTGCATGCATATGTGTATATGTATTTTAAATAGGTTTCTAGGGTGTAGGGTTTTTTTGGCAAGCAACTCTACTTTAGAAGTCTTACTTCTATAGAGTTTGTTGTGGGCAGATTTCAGACGATTCTAAAGGCAACAGGGCAGACCTTTCGCTTCAAATTGCCGGTTTGTATTTTCAAAAGGCAAAGGCTTAGAAAACAGTTAAATTATCAAGATTTTTTCTTCTTAAGGAGAGGTCTTGTAGTTTTGCTCAATCTTCATTTATCACACTGTAGATATACACACTATTTGATGGTTATGGGCCAACTTCACAAGAATTTTTACACACACAACAGCTACCTCACCTCAAAAGTGGCATCAGAAGCCTACATTAAAAGATGCTTTGCACCTGTGCAAATGTGTCACCATTAAGCTACAAGTATATATATGTATACATGTATACATATACTTATTTGCTTTTGAGAAATTGACTAACTCAATCTACTAGTCTTCATGCAAGAAAAAAATATTAAAATATGTCAGACAGAGCTAAGTGAACATCCAAGTTACAAGACTGCTGCTTAAACAGTGCTATCAGATATGCAACCATAGTCTAAAAGAGTATTTTGATTTTCATATTCAGAGTATTAGGAAAAGCTGGACCTTTACAAGCACAGGAAATTTAGAAACAATTTTGGGGTAGATTACTAAAATCTGTAGTTTACCTCCCAGGAAGCTCAAATTAATCAGAAATTATACTTTCTTTAAATCACTCTATACTACAGCTAACACCACCAATGGAGGTAGATGTTGACAACCTTTCCCCACAGCACAAAATACTGCTGGCTGCAGTCCTGGAAGTAATATTCCCTCCCTCTCTGAACACCAAGAATAAATACATCAAGTGTTTTCTGAAAGCACCATGCTTGCTGCATAGATGGTTTTGGTTCAATATGCGTGTGACATGGAATTATCTGATTCCAGACACAATGCTCTTGATCAGTGTTGAAGCAATTGCACAGCACAATGTCAACACATTGCACACAAACAGTAATATGATATGAAATCACCTACAAAGAAGAAAGTACCAGCCAACATGTGAAAACCTTGCAAATCTTCTTGAAAAAAAGTTGCAGGAAAAAAAGCATAAAAGCATAAGACTAAAAAAAGTATACACAGGCTGAAGAAAAAGAAAAAAAGAAGGTAGTTATTTACACAGAATTTGTATAGTCCCTTTGCCTTCCACAGTAACCTGAAGCCACCCTGACTCTCCCATTACATAGACACCTGCAACAAGTTAAGTTTTAACTTTGCTTACATAAAGACAGCTATACGGTCTCAATATTTATACACATGAACAGTTCATTCACCCAGTGTGGTGCTCCATGACAACCACCATAACAACCAGGCTGACTGCAGGGCTTGTTTTTAACCAAGGCAGTGCAGATTCCCCAAACAAAACTCAAATGCTAACACTTCAGAAACAACCCAGTTATTTAGCCTGGTGTTACTTTAGAATAGTGCTAGATTACTTCAGCAGCATTACTGAGCCACTGAAACACACCCTTTGTTTTCCCTTCCTTTTGTAAGAACACTGCCTGTCATGAAATTCGCAGCCACAGCCTTGCTACTGCTCATTTTTTAAAACTCTCAAAGACATAGAGGGAATAACAAAAAGTGGATGGAAAACGTTTGTTACCAAGCTCAGTTATAAAGTGTAGTGTTAACACACTTATTTTCACACAACAATCATTACAGTATTTTAGCTTTTAGCAATAACATTAAATTACATTTATAAAGGAAAAATTAGGGAAGATTTACTACAGGCAATAACACTGATCAAAAGATTTGTGAAACATGATTCAAGGCCGGAACAGAGGAACTATACATTTGGCAGCTGTGTGCATCAAGTGAAGTTCTTCCTTATTAAGGCCCTGATTTGACAGTATGCTCACAGCATACACAACTTCATTATAACTATTCAGAGATTGGAAATCCAGTGCATATTTGACACGCATCTTTTGAAGAGGAAGCCTGTGTGACATAATGCAGTATAATTGAAAATTATTCTGAAGCCCTCTCTGTAACTGGTTATTAGCTTAACTATAATTTTCTGATAAAATGTGGTTTAATTGATATAATTTGCTTTATTGAAGTTTAAGGCACAGAACATGCTTCCCACCTGTAACTGTTGATACTTTGTTACACTGATCTCATGTATTGATTTTGCCAAATCAGGGTGGTGGATAACATCATCTAAATCTTCTGTGTCTTCGGTTTCAGATGTAGAAGCGCTTTCTACTGTCACTTTCACAGGAACACCTGTCTAATTACATCAGAAAAGAAAAACACCCACACACAGCATTACACTGTGCAATAAAAAAATCAAAGATTAAATAGCACCAAAAGCTTAATTTAAATACAGCATTTTCCCAGAGACCCTTACAATGCATATACATTGTCTAGCCATGCAAATTTGAAATAAATGTGCATAGAGGTAAAAAGTTGTAATGTGTGCATGTGTGTGGTGTACATGGCAAGGATTCAGGAGCAGGGGCTGGCCCATGTTGAGCAGCTGGTCCCAGCTGTCCTTCACCTGGAGACACTGCAGGGCATAGCTGTGCTCCTCAGATACTCAGAACAGAGGGAATTCCAGGCTCAGAGGAGGAGGTGGTGCTCAACGGTCCAGCTCAGGGACGGGTCCATGCCAGAGCAGAGGGACAAGCCTAAGGAGCTGCAGCCTGTGGACAGACAGCCCATGCAGTTTTCCCTGAAGGACTGGAGCCCACAGGAAGCTGACACCTCAGCATGGGCTAAGTGTGCTGGCTGCAGTGACCACCAGACCCCTCTGTAAGCAATGTAATTTACTAGTACACACTAACACACTTCAGCTTTTCTCCAGTGGGTGGGGTGGGAGATGGAAATGAGATGTAAAGGAGAAGAAAGAAGGGAAATTTTTTTTCCCCCATCCTAGTGTGCTCATCACAACAGTTCACAGATGGGTTCAAACATAAGTATATCATCCAAAAGCAAGATGAGGAAAGAGAGGAAGGGGTTGAGGCAGAACCTTTCAGAGAAAAATGCGGTTCTCCTCACTGCTTCTGGAGTGGTTGTGCTATAGTCAAACCCAGCTTGTTCATAAGGCTGAGAAACCAACAGGCAGCAATACAGAAAAGGGAGTAAGTATCAAAGACATTTCAACCAAATGCAGTCATAAACTATTATTTTGCACTTCTGTGAGAAACTTTAAATGCATGTTCCAGCCTTAACTATTAGACAGTAAGGTTCTGTTGAGAACACTTCTGTATTTTTTTCCAGTATTCATCTACTAAATAAATTGCTGTATCAGAGAGAGAGTACCTGAATCTTCACTGGTAATTCTTCAGTACTATCCACCAGTCCCCCTCTAAAGTTAGGGGAAAAAAAACCAAAACAAACTTTTGAGAAAAGTTTATAACATCATCATTGCTACTCCCATTTCCAAACTCAGGATTCTAGGACAGGTGAAGCAGTGAGTAAAAACAGCATCAGACATCGTGCTGTATCACTCTAACACTCATTACAGCTTCATTTACTATTAACACTCCTACGTAATCATGAATTAGAGCAATATGAATGGACATTAACTTTAGTATCATCAATAGGCCTCTTGCCTAGCTAATTCTTATAAACCAAGATCAACAGCAAATTTGGTGTTTAGCATTTTGAAAAACAAGTTTAATAAAAACAGTTATGATAAAGCATTAAGTATTTTTTTGGTTTAGTATTTATATAGCCTCTATTTTCAAAGACCAAGGTCTAGGAAATATATTTTTTAAAAAAAACAAACCAAACTTGTTTGAAAGGGAAGCATGATAAAAGTATTCCAGCTTCCATGTGTTAAAATTCCTTTTTATTTAAAAAAAACCACAACCTTTACTTTACAGGGCACAGATGATCACAATAATTAGGCTGGCATTGAGAAAGATGCAGCAGAAAGAAGAGGAAGGAAAAATACCAAGGCACCTCAAACTGGATGCCAAATCAACTATACTATAAGCTTAGAAAACAACTCCATCTTCAGCAAAAAGAGAACAAACATGCAAGGTGGGGGCTTTCATTCTGTAGGGGTTTTTTACTATACCTGGATATTCCTATGCCCATCAAATTATACCCTTTTTGTGCATTTTAAAAACTTAATGGAATAGAATTCATGTAACATGCTCAAAATTCATATAAACAGAAAAAATTATGGATGCAATATCAAGTTCCATGCCTAACTTTCAAATATGCATTTTAAAAAACTAACACTACTCTCTACTACAGTTATCACACAGGTTTTATACTTTAGTATTTTCCCTTGTGCTGTGAAAACCTAACCTGCATCTCTTTGCACGTTCTGCAGTTCGCCAGGGAAGGAAGCCTTTTGTGCCTGGTGGCAGTGGTTTTGGTGAGTAGCTATCTTTCACAGAGGCGTATTTTTTCCCAGGACTTAGGGACATTTTAGATGTTAATCCTGTATTGAACAGCAGTAACAGAAGAAAATATAATTCGTTAGAGCCAGTTATTTATATATAAATTCACAGCTTATGGTTCATAAGTACAATCTTCTATGTAAATAAAAGGGACTGTAGGAAACCTACCTTTCAGTCTAATTTTGCTAAAGTGTGCAAAAACTTCTGTTTTGCTTCTCAAAAAGAGGTGTGGACAGCTTACCTGCTTGCAGAACTTTACTATAATGGTAGTTTGATCTAAGTAAGATACACTGCTATTCAAGGAAGAAAGCAAACCTTTGTAGCTAAAGAGGTTTGTCTACGTAACTAATTTCGGATCCCTACCTCTGCTGTCTCAAGCCGGGAGCTCAGGCAGTCCGCATGGACAATAAACTACCTGTGCACTTCAAACTGCCCTCTAGTGTCTTTAGTGTGAAGAACAGGAGAAACGCTTGAAGCTCAAGCTAGCACACAAGCCAGCCGCTAGCCGCTTCTACGGAACACGGGAATATCCTCGTTTAGGAGGAGTGGTAATGAAAAGGCACGCCCACTAATCCAGGCTGCTGGTGTTCTTGTTTAAATCATGCGATACCACTCGAAGTAGATTCAGAGTAAGTATGCAGTGTGGAAAATCTTTCTGCCACAGGGTCTGTGTGAGTCAGAAACCAACAAGCCCAGGAAACTGTTCACTTTGTGTTCCACAAACTACTGAGCACTCAGGTTACTGTCTCTCTGAGATCAGTAAAACAACTAATTTTGTCATGGTGTAAAGCTGCAATTACTAATGGTATCCCAAATTTTAGTTTGTTCTCAACAAGTAAACAGTATAGAAAGTAGTTTTCATCTCCTGATTCCCTTCCTCTCTTTAGAAGAAAAACAAGGGGAAAAAACCCTACAAAACCAAAACCCACAACTACAGTGAGGGATTTTCTGCTTCCATCACCCTGATCACCTCAGTTTATTTGCACAAAGGCTTCAACTTGATTTATGCTTACCTCTCTGCTTCCAGGTAACTACAGCAAAGATGAAAGACAGCCAAAGGTGTTACGGTGAGATTTTTAGTAACTTACAAAGAAATATTTAGTGTATCACAGCTATTGGTACTTAATTATAAATATTCAAGATACCTGTGTTATTTTACACATACTATTTATAAAAGTTTGACATTAAGTTAAATAAATCTTAGAACATTTTGTATATCAGTAAAAAATGCACGTTTATTTATTCTGGCAGAGGAGAGTCTACTACAGAAAAGCTACATCAGAAGAACTCAGCAACTTACTACTGCCAAGCTTCCTAGAAGTGAAAGCTTGTGAAAAGGACACACTCAGAATAAATATGTGCAATACTGCCAGGTATTTATGTCATCATATCCTACCATTTTTCCAGCTGCATATCTAGCGCCACTGAAAACAAGAGCAAGTTTCCTTCAGAAACTACTGTTGATAGAAGGCACATTACTAAATTAAGAATAAATGGAATTTTCTTAAAGACAAGTATTCTACAAACTTTGATACATTCTACAAAACATTGTACAAAACATTTAGATGCATTTTTATAAATAAAGCTCTTGAACATTAAAAGATTACTTTGCAGACAAAAGTTTACTATAGTCAGAGAAAAAAAAAGACAGTGTTACCAATACGAATAGTAGCTTTTCCTTTCCGACCACTTCCTAGGACAATAGTTCTTTTCTTTGGTCTGGTTTTCAAAGTATCCTTGGAAGATGGAGATGCCAGCCACTTATACTGGAAACATTTGGGTTTGTTTTTTTTTTAAAAGAAAGAAATTGTTTTAATAACTGTTATTTAAAGAGGTGGTTATTTAAGATTAGAGTGATTTTTGTCAGCTATATGGAGAGAACTGCTAGTTACAGAAAACTTAAACTGTAAAATTAAGGAAAACCAAAAAACTCATAAATCCCCAATTCAAACACTGATTCAATTCAAGGCTGTGTTCTGCATTATCAGAAAGTGTTCCCTGAACACCACTAAAATATCCTGTCCAATACTTCCCTTTCTCCTGTGGAGACACTTCTCCTTTTATAGTAAAAAAAAAAGACATCAACCCTATAAAAAGGAAACTCTGGCTTTTGCTTTACATTCTCAGAAACCTGGCTTCCTAGGAATGACTGGCTTAGGCCAAATGTTCTCCAAAGTAATAAAAGCTTCACTAACAGGATTTTGTATTACCAATAAAGTTAGTAGTTCAAAACATACAAAGTTTAATTTTCACTGTCTGCAATGAAAATTCATCCTTACACAGTAAAAGCCTCCAAGCTAAAATTAAGACAGTGATAATCAAAGGCAATTGATGTACTTCAAACAATTTTCTTACAGCAACAGCTCTATTTTTAAAGGTTCCAATTTCCCCAATAAAAGTCTTGTTGTTCCAGGTAGATATTCTTATCTGTGACTTATTTTTCACTGTACATCAAGCTATAGTTAGTTCCCAGTCTTGGGCTGAAGCAACAATCGAAGAAAATGCAGGTGATACTAACATTAAGCTTATCTCAGACAACCCTAAGCTGCGCACCTGAGTACTAGGAACAGCATGTCAAAGTTAATCCCACCTAACGCACAGGGAAGATTTAAAAAGGCATCACTGTGCTCTAACTAACCAAGTTTAGTCAAAGTTTATCACTGGTGAAGAAAAACTTTATTTATTTGTTTGTTTATTTATTTATTTATGAAGACTATGAACTCATATAATCCTTGTGTATGTTTTTCTGGATCTACAGCTGGATCTAGCTCCTGAGACAAGCAAATTGTTAATTTTAAACTGAAAGAATACACAGAGGAGAAATAAACTGTGCATTTCTAAAAGCAAGAGTATCTTAAATTGATTTTCCACACACATCAAAGAGTGGCTATACTAGATTAAACGTAAAATTCAGCTAGCCCAGTAGCCTGTCTCTTCTCTAGATGCCTACTGCTAACATACAACATCCAAGCATAAAGACAGCTAAAATATTAAGACAGTCTTGAAAAATCCCTAAGTCGTTGAGTTGAGACTACGAAAGCTGTTTGTTTTATAGACACCTTCAGTGAATTGTTTAAGTTCCTCAGCCTGGATCTACACAAACTTTCACCATCTATTACACAGTCATGTCTACAATTACAATGCACCATACTCGCTACACAGTGCTGCTAGGGTAAAAACAACTTTCCGCTGTTTCAGCTGTCCATCAAATTTAAAGGCATTGATTAGCAGTAGGTGGCTCCTGCAAAGCTGAATACCAAAGTGAAAGCAGCCACATCCTACTGAAAATCAAAGAAGCAAACAGGGTTTTTTTATGCTGAACAGGATGGATGGGCTGCTGCAATTGGTATCCAGTCATCAAGCAGTTCAGTACATTACAGGCTATTTACAGCAGCCAGGACGGCTTATCACTATGTGGCCTTTCAAAAGCCTAACAAACTTCCTTGAAAGGCAACACAGCAGCACCTTAATATTTTTGGGGCATGAGCAGAAGCACAGACTTGGCACAAACAGGGGTCATGATGAGGGTACAGAATGGAGCTCTGACACTTCTTGGATATAAACAAGTTCAATTCTTTTAGTGAGTGCCACTCATGAGAATTAATGACAGTTAGCCTCTGGCATGGTAAAAAACTGAAACTAGAGGTAGACGAAACTGAGGGCAGTACTAGGGATGTCCATCCATGCAACTCAAGTGTATGGGTGCAATACTGCATGAGTTAGGCCACTTTCTGCAACAGTAAGCGACAGATTAGTTTCATGTGGAAAAAGCACATCTTAGACCTTGTGTTCAAGAAGTCTCTACACATGGGCTACACTTAGTACAGCTGATTCTCCATTTTCTATCAAAATGCAACCCAGATCACTAGAAACTACAAGATATAAGAAAAAAAAAATAAAGTCCCTACTAGAGTAAATAATTTGAAAGATAGAGATATGCATATTTTATTAACAACAAAAAATGGACCAGCCATCCTTTGAAAACAGAACCACAGAACTGTAGGGGTTGGAAGGGACCTCCAGAGATCATTGGGTCCAACCCCCCTGCCAAAGCAGCTCCCTAGTTCATACTGCACAAATAGGCATCCAGATGGGTCTTGAATATCTCCAGAGAAGGAGACTCCACCACCTCCCTGGGCAGCCTGTCCCAGGGCTCTGTCACCCTCACTGTGAAAAAGCTTTTCTGCATGTTGGTGCAGAACTTCCTGTGTTCTAACTTGCAGCCATTGCCCCTTGTCCTGTTGCCACAAACCACTGAAAAGGAGCTGGCTAACTCCCCCTGCATCCCATGCTTAAGATAATTATAAACACCAATTAGGTCCCCCCTTAGTCTTCTTTTCTCTAGACTGAACAGTCCCAGCTTATTCAGCCTCTCCTCATAGGGGAGATGCTCCAGGCCCTTAATCATCTTTGTAGCCTCCTCTGGACTCTCTCCAGGAGATCCCTGTCCTTTTTATACCAAGGAGCCCAGAACTGGACACAATACTCCAGGTGGGGCCTGACCAGGGGCAGAGTAGAGGGGGAGGATCACCTCCTTCGACCTGCTGGCCACACTCCTCCTGACGCACCCCAGGATCCCACTGACTCTCTTAGCCACCAGGGCACACTGCTGGCTCAAAACCTCACAGGCTTGGAAACAGTTTACAGATGAAAAAAGGAGGCAATGCAGATGCTGACTGATAGTATTCTGTTTGACAGGCTTAAGCTACAAGAAACAAACACTGCTTCTTTAAATTTGTAAACTTGATACTCCATTAAAAAAATGGAAAAATCAGAAAAATAACTGATTTATTTTTGTATTATGCTAAAGTGTGTTACAAGTAGAAAGAACCAGAGTATTAGTTGGTCAAGTTTAGAATATGACTAGGACTCTCATAAATACACTCTTAAATTACTTTTACTTGTTTGGGGTTTTTTTTTTTAATTGTATGGCTGAATTTCAACTATTGATAGAATGAAGAAACAGTCCTTGCCGTTGTCTCTGCAATAGAGTTTAATGACTGTCTTCACTAATACTATTCACTTAAACAATTTACGAATCTATGTTCTCAGTTTTGACTCCTTAAAAAAAAAAACACCCTAAACAAAACCACAAAAAACCCATGAAAAGCACAGCAAAAAGAGACACAACACAACCAAACCCCATAGGGCTGACTAAATAAGGAGCACATCATAGCACTACCTCAAAGAAACTCAACTGTTTTTCTCTTAATAATATCCAGGTTTCTGTAACTGAGCTCAAAATCAACTGTAAATCCTAGATTAGAGTAGTAAATGTTTCAGGTTCAAAAGACTATCAAATCCACCACAAATTGGTTGCATTCATATTGCTGTAAAGGTGGCTTGCACCTTTTTTGATTGTCTGCCCTGCTCCCATGAAAAACAGCAAATGTCACAACAGCCTACTCACATCTTACAAAATAAAGGATGCAGACTGGTTTTATTTGTGGAAGAAGTGGAGTTATTTAGCAAGTTGATGGCCAGTCCTTTTTCATTCACATTGTTAACAAGGTATGAAGAACCACTAGCATTACCAAGAAGGTTTAAGATAGTGCACTACCTGGATGATTATAAAACAAATGCCTTGAGTTATCTCTTAGATTCCACAGAGATCTGCTTCTTTTCCTGGTTCAACCTTCCAGGCAGATGCTATTTTCATGTGATCCTTGCAACATTTTGCAAGTGTTCATTGCATTTGCCAAGGAGAAAAAGCACCACTTCACGAGCACTCTCAATTTCTCCAAAAAAGTCTTGAAGTGGGGAACTGTATTAATCCTCAAGGAATTCTACTTACAAACCTCTTAACAAATACTCCCTACAGATCCCCAGCTCTGACTTTTAAGCTTTTATAAAACTGTAAGAACAGCAAGTTCCAGAACAAGAACTGGGATTGCTGCAGCTCTGTAAAAACAAGAACAAAAGTACACTCATTTGTTTGCAGTCTCCTTTGGGAACTGAATTGGATTTCTGTGTTATAAACAAAAGACTCAATATTTAAACAGTATCTAATCATAAACGGCCCAGATACTCAGTTCATGCACATTACTGTAAACTCTCCAAGATTTATTAGATAAAAATAGCAAGAGGTACCTTACTTAAACTAAACTCAGGTTTCTTAGATGGTTAGTATCAGAAAGGATAGTCTTGAATAACTTAAAAAAATGTTAATTATGTAAATTATTGAAAAAAAATTCAAAACAAAGTTTTAATTTTATATTGACATTTCCTTCACTTTTTGATTAATAAACAAGAAAGACATATGTAGTAAAAAGCCTTCCAGCAGTCCAGCAGCAATCTTTATTTAATGTTCTATAGCAATGCACAAGTACACACACATTTCCTCTTTTCATCTCATTAAACAGATATCCTGGTTTTATTACATCTTAAATTATGTAAGAAATCATACACAATGCCCAACACTGTATCATGTTACTGCTAGTGTCTTTAGTTTTTCCCTTCATAGTGTTTCTTCTGGGTTTTTTACACTGCTTCAGAGTTAGACTTCTGTTTATAACTAGCATGGCTGTTTTAGATTCATTCTGAACAAAGTTGTTATTTAAAAAAAACATACAATGGCAGCTACAAAGAAATTCCCAAACTCACTCCAAAATGCCCAAGACATACCTCAGAATTAGCACTATTTCCATTCATAAGAACTCTTTCAATAATGTTTTTCATTGTAACGTGATCTAGAATGAATTAAGATGCCTTATTAAGAATTTCCTGTATGAGACAAGACAAGTATTTATGCAAACAAAAGGTCACTGAATAAGCAGTACATATAACCTATCCCACTCACCTCCCCATTTTAAAAATATTTAGTGAAATACTACTGAAGGTTTTTTTCCTTAAACAAAGTTTATTCCTAGAGCTACTGCCAGAAAACCAAACCAAAACAAAAAAGCCCACAAAGAAAACAAAGGTAGACGGAGATACATACCAATTAATGGGTTTTTTCTTATGTCAAGTACCACTAATGTTGTATTGGTGTGAAGAGCATCTAATAATGACCTTGCTCCTTCATTGGATATTCCACATTTCTGCAAATCAAGTGCTAAAATGTTGAAGGAGGTAAAAGAAAAAAAAATAAAAAATCAGGGGTGTATCATGTAGTCGGTATCTAATACAATTAACCACACCTGCTGAAAACTTCTATTTCATAGAACATGAAGCAAGGGAAAAGAAGATGTGGTGATAACAGCCATGCACAAAAACAAGAATATGGCTCTCAGAGAAAACTGAAATTTAAATCAATATTACAGATCAACATTTGCTCCTAACTTCTAAACAACTGCAAAGGAAGCAATATAAAGATCACAGTTAAGTCACTGGTTTTGACAATTCCTAGTAGATGCAATATTCCCAAGAACTTCAACCGCCCAAGGTAACAAAGTAGGTACAAACACACAGCTTAGGCCTAAACAGTCTAAACTAACAGTTCCTCAGTTTCACTCCTTGCACACGTCAGTAAGCTACATCATGGTTGTGAAATAGTATTATTGTGGTTTTGCCATTTACATCATGTTATGCATGCAGACAGTCACAGAATGGTTGAGGTTGGAAGGGACCTCTGGAGGCCATCTTGCCAAACCCCCCTGCTCAAGCTGGCTCACTTGAAGCCACATGCCACATACCATGTCCAGAAAGCTATTAAAGACCTCCAAGGATGAAGGCTAAAGCTGCTGTGGACAACTTGTGCCAGTGTTTGGTCACCCTCACAGGAAGAGATGTTTCCTGATATTCAAGAGGAATCTCCAGTGTTTCAGTCTGTGCTGAGTTCCCTCTTGCCCTGTCGCCAGGTGCCACTGGGAAGTGCATGGCTCCATCTTTACAGCTTCCTTTCAGACCTGCTCTGAGATGTCTCTTCTCCAGGCTAAACAGTCCCAACTCCCTCAGTCTTTCCTGAAACAAGAGTTTATGAGTCCCTTCATCACCTTTGTGGCCCTTTGCTGGACTCTCTGTTGGACTGGCAGAGAGAGGGGTTAATCCAGAAGGTTCTTGGGAGTGTGTGGGAGATAACTTCCTGGCGCAGCTGGAAGGCTGCCTTGGACACAGTGATCACGAGATGATAGAGCTCTCAATTCTGGGAAAAGGAAGGAGGGTTAGCAGAACTGCCACCCTGGACTTCAGGAGGGTGGACTCTGGCCTGTTGAGGAGCCTGGTGGATAGAGTCCCCTGGGAGGAAGTATTGGAGGGTAAAGGAGCTCAGGAAGGCTGGACCTTCCTCAAGAATTAGGTCCCAAAGGTGCAGGAGCAAGCCATCCCAAGGTGCTGAAAGCCAAGCTGTTGGGGAATACAACCTGCCTGGCTGAGCAGAGAGCTTTGGCTCTCTGTAACTCAGGAACAAAAGGGGAGTATACAACTGCTGGAAGAAGGGGCAGGCGACCCAGGAAGACTGTAGGGCTGAGGTAAGGTTATGCAGGGAGAAAACAAGGAGGGACAAAGCCCAAATACAGCTCAATCTGGCCACTGTTGTAAAAAATAACAGGAAGAATTCCTATAAATATGTTAATATCAAAAGGAGGGCCAGGGAGGATCTCCCATCTTAACTGGATGCAAGGGGAACCATTGTGATGGAGGATGAAAAAAGGGCTGAGGTATTTAAAGCCTCTTTTGCCTCAGACTTTAGTAGTACAACCAATTGGTCTCCTGATTCCCAGGTCTCTGAGTGGAAAGATGGGGACAGGAAGTGGAACGAAGCACCCATAGTCCCAGGGCAATTTGTTAGTGCCCAGCTGCTTAGGTCCACACAAGTCAATGGGTCCAGATGGGATTCACCAGAGGGTACTGGGACAGCTGGCAGAAGTGCTTGCCAAGCCCCTTTCCCTTATTCACCAGCACTCATGGCTGACAGGGGTGGTTCCGATGGACTGGAAGCTGGTGCACGTGACACCCATCTACAAGAAGAGCTGGAAGGAGAAACTGGGGAACTATAGACCAGTTGGCCTGGCCTTGGTGCTGGGGAAGGTGATGGAACAAATCATCTTGAGTACCATCACACAGCACATGCAGGACACTCAGGTGATCAGGCCCAGTCAGCATGGGTTTATGAAAGGCAGGTCATGCTTGACCAACCTGATCTCCTTCTATGACAAGGTGACCTGCTCAGGGGATGAGGGGAAGGCTGTGGGTGTTGTCTACCTGGACTTCAGTAAAGCCTTTGACACTGTTCCCCACAGCAACCTCCTGGAGAAACTAGCTGCTCATGGACTAGATGGGTATGGTCTTTGCTGGGTTAAACACTGGCTGGATGGCTGAGCCCAAAGAGTTGTGGCCAACAGAGTTAAATCCAGCTGGTGGCAGATCACAATTGGTGCCCCCCAGGGCTTGGTGCTGGGGTCATCCCTGTTTAACATCTTCATTAACAATCTGGAGGAGGGGACTGAGTGCGCCTCAGTAATTTTACAGATGACACCAACTTGTGTGGGAGTGTCAATCTGCTGGAAGGCAGGAAGGCTCTGCAGAGGGACCTGGACAGGCTGGAGCAATGGGCAGAGGCCAGCTTTATGGGGTTGCACAAGGCCAAGCGCTGGGTCCTGCATTTTGGTCACAATAACCCCAGGCAATGTTACAGGCTTGGGGCAGAGTGGCTGGAGAGCTGCCTGGGTTGACAGGCGGCTGAACATGAGCTGCAGTGTGCCCACGTGACCAAGAAGGCAATGGCATCTTGGTCTGTATCAGGAATAGTGTGACCAGCAGGAGTAGGGAAGTGATAGTTTTCATTGTACTCAGGTTTGGTGAGGCCACACCTCGAGTACTGTGTCCAGTTTTGGGCCCCTCACTTGAAGGAGGACACTGAGATGCTGGAGCACATCGAAGAGGGCAACAAAGCTTGTGAAGGGTTTGGAGCACAAGTCCTGTGAGGAGCAGCTGAAGGAGCTGGGACTTTTTAGTCTTGAGAAAAGGAGGCTGAAGGGAGACCTTATGGCTCTCTACAACTACCTGCAAGATGGTTGCAGAGATGTCGGGGTTGGTCTCTTCTCTTGGGTGATAAGTGACAGGACGAGAGGAAATGGTTTCAAATTGCACCAAGGGAGATTTAGGTTAGGTATCAGGAAGAATTTCTTTACTGAAAGGGTTGTCAAGCATTGGAACAGGCTGCCCAGGGAAGTGGTAGAGTCACTATCTCCAGAGGTATTTAAAAGGCATATAAATGAAGTGCTTAAGGACATGCTCTAGAGGTGGACTAGCCAGAGATAGGCTGTGGTTGGACCTTAAGGGTCCCTTCCAACCAAGGTGATTCTATGATTCTCTCCAGTAGCTCCATCTCTCTCCTGTATAGGGGAGCCCAGGTCCAGCCTCGCCACTGCTCAGTAGAAGGGAAGGATCACCTCCCTTAGCCTGCTGGCAAGTCTCTGCCCCACGCAGCCCAGGATACTATCGGTCACTTTTGCCACAAAGGCGCTTGGCTGGCTCATGCTCAGCTTGCTGTCCTGCAGGAACCCTTCTGCAAAGCTGCTTTCCATCCATACAGCTCCCCGTGTGTTCTGGTGCATGGACTGATTCCTGCCTTCAGTCCAGCTTTCTGGACTGTTGAGGTCTCTCTGTAAAGCAGAACACCCCTGCCTCACCACTGACCTGTGGTTCCCTAGGTCCTTCTTTCCAGCCTTCCCTTCAGTCCTCAGTCATCCCTCCTTATCACCATGATCCTTCAAAGATTATGGAGAGTGGCTTCACAACATCAGCTGGCTCCTTCACCACTACCGGATGCAACCCATCAGGATCTATGGACTTACGTATGTCCAGTTTGCCTAAGTATTCTCTAATCTGATCAATTTAAACAGTAAGTATTTGATTCCAGACACAGAATCCTATGGCTTGCACCACTAACAGAATCATTTTGTACAGATAAACTGTAGAACAAATTACTTCTCCAAAAGTACAACACAATCGTTATTCAGGCATTGACATATCTTTTGGAGGAAAAAAATAAATTAAAAATTAGTCTTTCCTAGCTAAATAAGTGAGCTACTCTTATGGCTGCCTTTGCTATAACTGACAATTTTAAGTTTTCTGCCTGACACTACAACAACTTCAGAGTCAACATTCCACAGTACCTTTTAACCAAAGATCTTCTCCTAGACAGTCGGCAAAGGCACTTGCTCCTCTATCTCCAACAAGCATGTTGCAGTTGAAAGTAATCCGCCTCAAGCCACTCATACAATCAAGGTCAGGTCTCCTGTAGCGTAGGCTTTCAGCCCAAGCTTCACTGTGTCTTCTCATTGCCTGGTGCTTTGCAAACACAGAAGCCGTTACCAAGCACAAAGGCAAAGGCATTATTGATGACAAAAAGATCACAAATTATCTTTGTAACTGATGTTTAATGGTTTGAGTGCTGATACAAGAACCACGGTTACACCATTTCTGAGCTCAAGAAATACAACCAATTTTTAAACATGGCAGTTAAGTCACGTTTGTTCTGATTATCTAATTTGCAATGCAAAATATTAAATATGGTTACAAAACATCTCATTACCTTCTTTTGGAAGGCATTTTCAATGCATTTCAGATAAGAAACACACATTAGGAAATTATGTGCTTTCACACAAACCAATGTTAATATTAATTAGAATACTGTACTAGTCACAAGCTTACATTAGTTAATTTGCAGCTCCTAAACTGTAAACTGAATTATTCTTACCCAATGCTTAAGAACACTTAAGACATTTTTCAAAATTTGTGATAATCAAAGGCCTATCCAAAACAGGGGTCAGACTACAGCCCTAATCTTCGTTTGAAGAAAATGCATCAGTCTGAACTTTCACTTGTTTAATTGATGTTTACTAAGAAATACCATATGTAAATCCCAAATCAGTAAACTAAGCTACTTTTGGCATGCGAAGTCAAATTCCAGGCAGTACTTAAATATGCTGCCTATGAAGTGCTTTAATGGATTTAGAGCTTTAAAGTAAAAGAACAAAAACCACTAATGTATTTAGGTTCTTTCAACATTCAGTTCCATGAAAGGTGATTAAATTACCTTTAACACACTTGCTATATATTCTGCCCCTCGCCATGTGAGGCTACATCCCGTGAAGTTTACATGTCTGATAGTAGCTGAATTCTTCACGCTCTGACAGATTGCTGAAAAAAACAAAAGCATGCATGTTATCTATGTACACCATAGCCAGATAATCTGAACACACTTATACAGAAGCTGAACCAGCTTCATTAGGCAAAAACCTTGACAAAGAACTCATGCTGAAACACAAACTTTTTATAAATGCACTTGAAGTGCTCTAAGACTATATGAACAAGCTAGAACATACCTGTTTACTTATGCAAAAATGAACAAATCAAGAAAGAGTAAAGCACAAGTATTGTTGTTCTAAATAAATGCATAAAAATCATTATACAGTATGGCTATTTGCTATCATCAAGTGAAGGAATTCAAGTCTTCAAATTTTAAGTTACGTAGAATAAACTGAAGATTGTTATTTTAATCAAAACAGACAAATTTAAAACAGGAATGAAAATACTGAAATACCTATTTAAAGGACTAATAAAAAGAGATAAGTGTATTTACATGCTTTTGGTTCTGAACTTACTCTCCAATCCTTTATCTCCAATTGGACAGTGGGCTAGAGAGACACTCTCCAGAGATGAAGCTGTGGCCAAGCCCTTCAGAATAAAAACAATGTTTGTTAACTGGCTTGAAAAGCAAAAGTAAAGACCAAGTCACCGAAACTGCTCTGAACTCTTTCTGCTCCCTACAAGAATCTCTCATGGCTTCAGAGGAAGGTCAAAACAAGCGAACATTAAACCTCAGTTTAAGCTGGTTCACTTCTTTAGCCCAGGAGGAGTTGCAGCACATGGGCACAAGCAACACCTTTCTTTCCCAGAACTCACTCACAAATGACCTGGAAAAGGCCCCAGTAACACATCTTGAAGACCTGTTTTATCTTCTTGGTGTCCCACAACTTCCCTTCTGCTACGTCCACGCTCAGTAGTTTCAGTCACAAGCATTACCTATATGCCCTAAACACACGGCAGAAATGTTACTAGGAGCTTCCTAACAAGCTTTGATGAGCCAGGGCAAGAGAAGGTTATGAGATTTTAACAGGTTCAGCAAGACTAAGTGATGCTAAATGCTTCAGCAGAATGACTCATACAATGGGTAACACAAAGATATCTTAGAATAGGAACATCCTCATTTGTGACAAATACTGAAACAATGTAGTTGCTGCTTCTCTACATTCTAAGCATTTTCCATTTATTTACATATATATATATACACACTAACACATTCTCACCTTTGTTAAAAGTATTAGATCTCTCTCCCTCAGAAGCAAACCCTGCAGTTCTAAATTTTTTAGTACATCTGATATACTGAGACAGCTTTTGAGAGCTTTGCACAGTTGGCCAGTCAAGTCTTTTGATCGAATTGCTGGAATTCTCCTTCTAAAGTAAGTTTTATATCTTTCAACACCTAGTAAATAACAAAAATTACACATCAGCAAAATCCAGTTCCTATTGACTTAAATCATAATCACAACTTGCTATTTTGCTGCTTTTCTTAAATAAGTAATACCTTAGGCATTACAATTCCTCCCCCCATGTATTCAATCACTCAAAAGTTCTATGCAACTAATTCTAACATGATACATCGATATATTTATCTTTTATAGTCATCACTACAAACCTGATTCTCCAAGACCCTGTTGATGAAAACTTCTTATTTCAATAGAAGCCAAAGTCTTATTATGCCTGATAGCATTCAGAAGTGGTACCCAATCAGCAGCTTTGATGCGATCTACAATTACATCAAGAGCTCCCTGAGTCTGGTTAGCCTTCACTGCTTTCAGTGGCACAGAGCCTTGAAGTGCACAAAGATGTTCATAATGTGAGTAGAAATCCAGCAAGCATTGTCTTCTTATTTTGACTGACTCGATCATTTCTTTTACGTGACAAGTATCTCTGTAAAATGAGGAGGGGGAGATAAAAAAAGGTGTCATTGACTTTATAACACATGCTCAATTCAACATGCATACCCAAACCATGAATATGTTCGTGCAGATACGTATAGGACTTACAGGTTTTTGATGTCAGCTCAAACACTGATCTTGTGATGCTCACTACTTGCGAAAGCAGAGCTGTGGTGGCTCAGCCCCAAACACCGGCTGGCCAGAAACTTATCCTCCGCCCCATGCCACCACCCAGAACACCATCCTAGGTCTTGAGAAGCAAGTCCTCGGGCAACATGGCACTCCAGAAAGAATCAAGTCAGACAATGGAATTCATTTCTGCAATAATCTCATAGACACCAGGGCCAAAAAACACGGCATCAAATGGGTATATCATACGCCCTACTGCCACAGTTTTGCATGGCTGAGTCCTCGTGAGAAAGGGGGGCCGCAGGGGTGGCTTCTGCAAGAAGCAGCCAGAAGCTCTCTGCAGGCCTGACAGAGCCAACACCAGCCGACTGAAGGCCATACCTGTCACTGACCAAGACCGAAACCATCAGCCATGGTCACAGCGCCTCTGGAAACCACATTTATGAGAAAAAACAACTGCATGCAGCTGTTCTTTGCCCCCAGAGAAGGGAGGGAGAATTAACTGCAGACATCAAGGTCAGGGAAAAAGGTGGGGTGAGGGAGGAGGGGGGCAAGGGGAGGGGATGAGGTGCTCCCGGAGCCAGAGAGATTTCCCTGCAGCCCATGGATGATGACAAGGAGCAGAGATCCCATCTACGGACTGTGGAGAGACCAACCCATGCCAGAGTAGGTTTGCTGGGGGGCTTGTGACTCTGTGGTGGACATGGCTGGATCAGTCTGGGCCTGAAGGTCAGCACCCCATGGAAGAGAGCCGTGCTGAGGCAATGGGTGAGATGACGCCCCAACAGAAAGGACTCAAGAGACGTTCGTGGAGGACTCTGTCCCATGGGTGGGACCCCACGGTTGCAGCAGGGGAAAGGTGTGAGGAATGCCACCCCCCCAGCTAACGAGGAAAACAGCTAAAGAGGAACTGACCGAAACCCCATTCCCCCAGACCCTGCCCCTCCCCACGCTACAATAGTGGGGAAGAAGGGAGTAAAATCCTGACTAAAGTGAAGCCTGCTAAGAAAGGAGGGGTGGGGGGAGGGGCTTTAAGGTCTGGCTGCGCTTCTCATTACACAACTCTGGTGTCACTGGCTGTGCAGTGCAGGGTCATAAATTAGAGTTTTCTTCCCTTTATTCTGTGCTGAGCCTGTTTTGCCCACGATGCTGATTGTGGGATGATCTCCCCCTGACCTTATCTCACTCCTGATTCTCTCAGTGTATACTTTCTCCCCTGTCCAGCTGAAAAGAGAAGTGATAGCACGACTTTGGTGGGCATCTGGCCTCCAGACTGGGTCAAACCACCACACCTACCATGCACCAGCCTCGGGGAAAACTGAGAGGTACAATGGAGAGAATAAAAAAACCCAACCAAAACCAACCTGCATGTTTATTCACCCTCACAAATAGGTATACCTAAACCATAAAAGACCTGATGTTCAAGCACTATCTGCTGTAAAGTTCTTGTCTTCCACTTAAAATGTAATTTTGTAGGGTCAGCACATGCAGACTAATGGAAGCTTTGGACACTCCTTCACCAACATCAAGGGCTACCAATGACTGCTCCATAGAGTACTAGTTGTGAGCTGCTCTGCTACTTAGTCAAAAGTCTAAATTCTCAAAGTGCAGAGTAAAACACATGTATTCGTAAATATTTTTGTCTCTGCTTGCTTAAAACACTTATCCCTACAAGTTTAGAAAAGCACTTTTCAGGCAAAAGTTTTTGTTACACAGTAATACCCATGTATCATAACAGTACTAACACCCACGTAGAATCTCTAAATGCTGCTGCAGCACAGCTATTAACAATAAGTAATTCCACAGTCTCAGAATATTTGTCAGTATATTTAAAGGACCCTTTTATTTATTTATAATAGCATTAAGTATCCCACACATTATACCAAACATTGTTCACTTTGCAAAAATATTTTCATATTGTTATAGAGAACTTCAGCCCATCTTCTGAAACACTGCATGTTAACATGGGATGAAAATGACTAGATATGTACAAGCATGTGAAGGCAGCTATTTGTAAGAACATAATTTAAAATAACAGTAATAGTATTGGTATTTGGATGACTGAAACTGTAATAATAATAGGAATATAAACTCTAATCATAGTGCCTCTACACTCTTTTATTTTAGCTCTGATTTACTAGTGTTACTGACCACACAGTGGCCACAGAAACAGCAAGTAAATCATAATCCAGCACTTTGGCTTCAGAAAGTGACCACCAGTTGTTGCCAGCAGGGACAGGGAGGTGATTGTCCCTCTCTACTCTGCCCTCGTGAGGCCCCACCTGGAGTACTGTGTCCAGATCTGGGGCCCCCAATACAAGAAGGATGTAGAACTGTTAGAGAGAGTTCAGAGGAGCCACAAGGATGATTAGAGGGCTGGAGCACCTGCCCTACAAGGAGAGGCTGAGGGAGCTGGGCTTGTTCAGCCTGGAGAAGAGAAGGCTGCGGGGGGGACCTCATTGCAGCCTTCCAGTACCTGAAGGGAGCATACAAACAGGAGGGGAATCAACTTTTTAAAAAGGGCAGATAATGGCAGGACAAGGGGGAATGGTTTAAAGCTGAAGGAGGGAAGATTTAGATTGAATATTAGGGGGAAGTTTTTTACGGAAAGAGTGGTGAGGTCCTGGAATAGGCTGCCCAGAGAGGTGGTGGATGCCCCATCCCTGGAAGTGTTCCAGGCCAGGTTGGACGGGGCCCTGGGCAACCTTGTGTAGATCCAGGCCTGAGGTTGGTGTCCCTGCCTGTGGCAGGGGGGTTGGAGCTTTATGATCCTTGGGGTCCCTTCCAACCCTTGCCATTCTATGATTCTATGAAAGCACCAATGACTTCAGGTGATGCACCAGCACACATTCGCCAGCCTTTTACCTGCAGAGCTTAAGCAAAATTCTTTTGTGCTGGCTTTCATTGCAACACCTGAATAGCACACCTATAACTGAAGAGAGGAGCTCCTGGCCCTAGCACTGAAGTTTAAGCCACCTGCAAACAGAAGGAAAAAGGCCAAACTAATCAGACCTGTAACAGCATCCTCTAGAGAGAGAGCTATGTACACTAGACCTTTTCTGCTGGGATTCTGATGCAACCCTAAGTTATCCTGACTGGCTGTGGGACCCTACACAGGGGCCAGCCGTTTACTGTCTTTCAATACAGACGCAAGAAGGCAGCACATCACAGCACCTGGTGACAAAGTTAAAAAAAACCCTCAAGTGCCTAGTAAAAGGGAGAAATCCAGTTTCACGACAAAGGGCTTTTAGGAAGCTGTAAGTTTATAGCGATCCAGAAAACATCTGAGAAAACTTCCGGGGGGGGGTGGGTGGAGGGAAGAAGACCCCATACCACAGAAACAATGGCCATGCCCTACCTCCGGAACTGCAAGGCACACACAGGAAGCTAACCAGGGGCTCGCTCTCTGCTTAGACGCTTTATTAAGCGGGGCCTGCGGGGGCTGAACGCTTCCTACTTGCCCTGCTGGACCGCCGTATTGAGGCGCGTAACGCAGCGCCCACCTAACGAACCCAAGTGAACAACGCGGGCCACAGCCGGGGCGCGGTGTATGCTGTATGCTGTATGCTTCGCCCGCTCGCTGCCAGCACGGCGCGGAGAACTGCTCCGGTGCCCCGCTTCCCCAAGGAGCACACCGTTAAGCCAGCACGACTGGGACCCCGCTGCTCGCCAGCAGCCACGGGGATACGACAGAAGCGCCGCGGGGGGCAGGCGAGGGGGAGCGGCCCGCCCGTACGGCCCTACCTCCCCGGTTGGGGCCTCAGCCAGCCCCTGCCGACTCCCAGCCGGGCCGCCAGTCACACCACCCCCACCCCCCCTCCGCCCCAGCTTCTCCGCCGCACGGACGCGACCGCGCGGGAACTGCCCGCCTTCTCCCTCACGCCCCGGCCCCGCCCGCGAGTCGCCGCCGGTAGCGCCGCACCTCCACCCGAGCCCGCCGCCGGCCGTTACACGGGAGCCGCCCGCCTCCGCGCCGCGCTCCGCCGGTCACGCGCGCGCCACGGTTTCCCTGGGATCCCAACCGCCGCCCGCCGGCCTGCCGCCACGTGGCCGCCTCCCCGATTGGCTGCGGCACTCCACCCTCCTGCGTTCAGACATTCAAAATGGCCGCGCCCAGCAGCCCAGCTGGGCGGTACCGCCCCGTTCCCGCCCCACCAGCCGCGCTTCGGGGGTGGGGGCGGCCTCTCCCCGCGTTACCTCGGCGCGCGGCCCCGCCCCGCTCTGCGGCGGAGCGCGCTTCGTGCGCCGGGCGGGCGGGCGGTCACTTCTGGTGGCTGGCGCGGTGGCAGCCGTTCGTAACGGGTGGGTCTGCGCGACCTCGGGGCTTCTACGCCCCGTTCCTGCTGAGTCCCGGCGGCAGGAGCGGGCACGCCGGGCCTCCTTCCCTTCTCCTGCTGTGCGGGCTGGCGGCCGAGCGCAGCCCCGGAGGCCGCCAGCCCCGGCCACGCACCTTGGGGGTGGGTGACCGGCCTGGCCGCCGCCCGGGGCCGGAATCGGCAGGGCGCGGTGGTGGTTGTGCTGCTGCTGTCGGCGGGGAGGGTTTCGTGGGGTATACTCTCCCTCTTCCCGACGTGAGCGCGGAGCTAGACAGGAGAGATCTGAAACCAGCTGAGGTTTTGGGCAGAGGTCCTACAGCTACACAGAGAGTACGGCTTCTGCCCCTCGCCAAAAGTAAAGGCTTGGCTGCAGCGCCAGAGGAGAGCGAGAGTGCCGCGGCTCGGCCTTGGGCGCCTTGTTCATCGCGCTGCGGTGCTTCAGTCAGCACAGCCGGCGTGAGGAGTGCGTGTGGCGAGCTGCGCGGGCACCGCGCTGCGCGGGCACCGCAGCCTTCTGGCAGTTCGGCCGGGCGCTGCAGCCCGAGGGGAAGCACGCTTCTGTTTCAGGGATGCGTTGGGAATAGACATGGCTTCAGAAAGTCGCAGTGCTCAGCCGAGAGCATGTGCCGCTTCAGGGAACGTGGCTCAAATGCGGCCCATGCCCTGCGCCGAGAACCCGCCGTTCCCTCGTGGGTAGGGCTGACAACCACCCGAGAGAACCGTTACTGTAAACTGGTGACTAAGAACGGTTATTTACTGAACGTGCATAAACTTGTACGTGTCCCTCTTCCAGGTCCAGAAAAGGCAGCCTGTCCACCTAAGCCTAGACCAGTAATTATTGCCTTTTGGCAGGACAGATGACGCATCGTGACCCTGAGCCCCTTCCTGTCACTGCATGCCATCTTTCAAACCTTAACCTTTCCTCCTCAGAGTTCACTGAGGACTTAATTGCCGCCCTAACTGTCATGAGCTGGTTAGTGGTGCCCTAGTTGTTAGATAAGTAGATAGAGTCAATTTATTTCCAGTTCAGTAACTCATAAAGGTAAAATTGAATTAACTAGCTAAGATCTTAACAGCAGCCTGTGCTTGACTAGCAAACGTACGTACAGTATCCACCGATGTGAACAATGCCCAGTTTGATAGATGACCTCTTGTAGGAAACTGGAGAGTCCTAGTTCAATTAGCAACTCATAATTGCCATGACATTACATTCCCAAAGGAAATCCCATTAATTTAATAATTCTGGCATCAGTGTCTATATATAAAACTGGATTCTGATTTAGTTCTTCATCTTTAAGATGCTGGTATCTTTTTACTTTTTCTGCTGCTGCATCCACCAAAGATGTTATTTTTACTCTCCTGTCTTACTGTGATGTCTACAAGAAGGGCCTGCCCCCCTTTAATAAGCTATTTAAAAAGTTATGCCTCTAGCCTGCTTGTAGGCAGCAGGATTTAAACTCTAAAGCTAAGGAAACTCCAGAGAAATGAAACAGGTTAAGGACCCTAGAACATTTTGACAGCGCTGTATGTTTGCACCGATTTAGCATTACAGAGTCTTTAACAAACATCAGAAGCAATTGAAGTAGCCTGAGTGCAGTAATCAAGTGTGCCAGAAGAATTATTTCTGAGGTCACCATCCATACAAGTTGTTTCACCATGACATTTTGTGAATTGAACATAAAAGACAAGGGACATGGGCACATAATTAGCCAAATGGCAACAGCAGTTTCTCTTTTGTCATTGTATGACAAAATATTTCCGGTGTTTGTAATAGCTCTCTGGGTGCCAAACTCAAGCAAAATAAAATTTAAATATTCTCAAGATTCTGTACTTTTAAAGATTTGCTGGTTGTGCTATGTAGTTAAATCACTTTTTAACAGGGACTTAACAAGTAGGGACTACTTCCCTGCTAGTCCATGTGCATCTGAAATATTATGCTTGATTATTATGTCCATATTCACTTTCAGGTATTTTGGGTTTAGTTTTGGGTTTTTACTTTTTAATTTCTTTGCTCATTTCTCCCTACAGTCTTCACTCAGACAGGATTTTGCTCTTACATGTGATGACATCTAGAAACCATCTTTTATCTACAAATCAAAGATGTAAGATGATAACCACATTTTCTAAGATCACTTGAGGGTAGAATTTTTAGCCATGTTCCTATTTCCTGTGGCAAATTAATCTCATGTACTTGACATAATATTTCAGAAGTAGTAGTAACTTGGAGTTCTGAGCATTTTAAGCTATGAGAAATAGAGCATCTGTGAAGATTCTGGGTGGAACAGACCTGGTGTTTGCAGACATTATATGCTGGAGACTCTCCAGCCTTGCATTTTGTCATCAATTTCAATGTCAATTATGCTGTTCACTGTAAAGACCTGAGATTTCAAGATGAATTTTGAATCACAGCTGCATGGTCTCTGCCATGTAGATGAATTGAAATGCTTATCTGTATGAGACTTATTAGTCATGTTGTGCACCATGAATAAGCCTGAAATGAAAGCAAGATGAAGAGTGATTAAGACTGTTAATATAGCTCTTGTTACTTTTGTGGCATGTCAAAACCATTATCCATGTTCTTTATTGGCTATAGCCTTGAAACATTCACACTAGATCTCTGAAACTGCAGGCTGCATGGGTCATAATTAAGTTATAATTGTAAAGAAGTTTGTCTTGTCTGTAAATAGACAACTCCAAAAGCTGAAATTCAAAATTGGAGAGAACCTGCTCCAAGTTGCTCCCTACCAAACTTTGTTTTCTTTAATAACACTTTAATAACATCCCTTTCCTCAGCATTTGATTCATTTGGCTTGCTTCTATTTGCTCTTCTAAAGTTTTAAGATTTATTTTTTTTTTAAATCACATTTTGGTACACAGACATTGGACACAAATCTGCCAAAAGGGCTCAGTACTGAGGAAGCATCAAGAGTCAAGGTGTGTAGGCTCTAAAGTTAGGCTTTATGCAGTAGGCAGCTGTAATATGTGTAATGATGAAGGTGCAGTCGATGTCTCATTCTGCATTCCAGTCTTTCATTTGTAGGGTTTTCATAGCCTACAAACCAAAGTAATCCTCTTTTGTGGTCACTGTGAGCTTTGAAAATAACGTAAATGTTTGAATGATTGATCACTTGCTGAAAATGTATTAATACCTTGTCATTCAAGAATTGTTCTAGATTTCCAGGGGAAAAAAAACCCAATCATATGGGCAAGCTATGACCACTTCAACCTGAACCACAGAATTATGTGAACGGGGTATGTACTAAACTCTCTTGTTTTGCAAATGATAGAAAAGGCGTATTATCTTCCTGTCATTCAAAAGTATTCTCCAGTCTTTTGTGGTCACAGACTTGCAGATAGTTAGACAAGTCACAGGTATGCATTGGTGAGAGAACAGAAGGCAAAACATAGATGTATTATGGCATCAGTTAAGACTTAGCAGTTCTTATTCCGGACACTTGGAAAAGAGGCTGGTTTGCACTGTTAGTGACTGACAAGATAGTAACACAATGCTTTTAATAGCTTTTCTCCATTTATTCATTGCTGCATATAGAAGCTCAACTGACTCCTCAATAGTGAAACCTTTTCTGTTTGCATGTCTTTTAGTAACCATCCATACAGTTAAAATAGTATTTAAAGATTTTTTAGCATGTCACATGTAAGACATGCTTGTGAAAACATGTATTTTAGGGTGCTTGGGTTTTGGAGTAAGCCATTTTGCCATGTTTCTTCTATTAAGTCATTGCATGCATAGCACTTCTGACAATGTTCTCACAACATTATTTACGTATTTCATTAAAGAATTAAGAAAGTAAGACTTTGAATTTTTACTGTAGTGTTTCATGTTTTCTCTTTGGCTAGGTTTCTCGTTTTTATGTCTTATGTCATGTATTTTGTGACTACAGCCACTACTCGCTTTTCCAGTCAAAGACAGTTCCTGTTACTGTTTTAGATCTTAAAAAAATACAAAATTATTTGGTGAGATACCAAATATCTCTGCTCTTGACAACAGTCCCAAAACAGACCTAATCCTGCCACTTTGGCAAATGAGGCCTTTTCACCAGTCATCATTTTGCTGAATATGTTAGTTCAACAAATTCTTGTACTCACTGTTTTCTTCCTGTGTCTTTCTAGACCATATGCTCTTCGGATTTTTGTTTGTGTTTTTGCTGTTTAATGATTAATAATTTAATTTTTTTAATATGATTTAACACTACAAGTGTTTGTCAGCACCAAAGCCAATGCTAGCTTTCTTAAGAGGCATCAGGGAGATAAAAAAAGGGCTGTGCACTCGACCCTGTCAGTGGGTGGGCAACAGATGTTTTCTCTTGGCTTTATGGAGATGTCTGGCAGGTATCCTGCTTGGTTGGTGTTCTTCCACATCATACCTTACTGCATAGTGCTAGAGGAAAAACTTAACATTTTGCCTTTTTAATTTATTTTTTTAAACTTCTATATCTAGCCTTTTAAAGTCTGCTTCCAAGACTAAATAGCTAGCAATTTTCCTGTTTTGCAGAATGTCAGATGGCATTGAATGTTAAGTGGCAAAAGGACAAAAAATAAAATTTCCAGAACTATTAGAAAAAGTTTTAAGGGCTGCTGCTAGGGACAGTTTTTTATAGCTTTTGTCCTGAAGCCTGAGGGGATACTTCGCTGCTAGGTGGCAATGTTCCTCAAGGAAAGATGTAGTGGTAAAAGCCTGCAAATCTTTTGCTTAAAGCAAGGAGGAAACAACTATTTCATTGTGTCATCATTAGACAGCTTTATCATATTTTTTTTTAAGATCGTGGTTGCATACTGACATGCGCACAGTGTTACGTATTATTTACATTGTACTGTAACAGGACATGGTGCTTTAGCACACAGAAAATGTGTAAAACAAACCACAAAATCTCCATGTCTAACTCAGGATAGTCCAAAGGCATGGCAAGTTAAAATAAGTCATTGTTTGTGAACTTTCACGGTGAGGCACGCTGAGAGATCCAAAGAGGTATGAAACATGGTATAAAGGAAGCTCTTCTGGTAATAAGCAATTGTACAAAAACTCTTGAAACGCAGAGCGGGCACTGGAGACTTAAGGTGTTGTAAGGGAACAGGCTTGGGGCATCCCAAAAGAAAAGAGAAAACTGGACGAGGGGGAAGAATAAAATACTTGCAGACTAAGCGGGGGGGAGGGGTGGAGCAAAGCTGAGAGTGCAAGAATAAATAGTGGTTTTGACATCTTGCATTGTATATAGGCCAAATATACTCAGTTCTTTTCTCTCTGCAGTTGCCAGCCCTGCCATCCAGTCCATGGATTAGCACCCATTTTAGGAGACTGGAAGCTCAATGTCCATGTTACAAAGTCTGAATGCAAAGCCAAGGCTGATAACTGGAAATTTTTTCTCTTTTGTCTACGACTGGTTTGCCTTTTGTTCTCCAAAGCTAGATTTCTAGCCAGCAGTATAATTTTGTTGTTTCTTTGTCCTACTGTCAGGTATGTACAGAAAACCTTTTATTTCTTTTGTTTCTCCTTGTCATTCATTCTCTTCCCTTTTCAATTTGGTTTTTTTTAATTTCTGTTTTTCGAAATTGCTGTTTAACAAAATCAACAACCTAGTTACAAAAGTCTTAGGAAAAAAACATCATTATTCCCCCCCAAAGTTGCACTGGAAACTACCTAAAATAAATTCTGAGAGTCATACATTGTTCTGATGTTAACAAGAAGCTGCAATATAAGAATGACCCCGAAGACTAAGTGCCCCAAAGTTAGGAAATTATTAAATAGTGACTGTGGAGGACATAAAAAGTATCAACAAAAATAGCATCATTGTTTACTGTGTACTGATATATATGATACATTAAATATCATACATCGTGTCAGCCTGGACGGGGACAGCAGCACTCCAACAGGGAAGTGGGAGAGGGACTGTTCCCCAGGGAGTGCAGTGACAGGACAAGGGGCAATGGCTTCAAGCTGAAAGAGGGTAGGTTTAGGTTAGATGTTAGGAAGAGCTATGAGGGTAGTGAGGCTCTGGAACAGGTTGCCCAGAGAGGTTGTGGAAGCCCCCTCCCTGGAGGTCTTCAAGGCCAGGTTAGATGGGGTTTTGGCCAACCTGACCTAGTGAGGGTGTCCCTGCCCATGGCAGGGGGGTTGAAACTAGTAGATCTTTGTGGTGCCTTCCAACTGAAACCATTCTGTGATTCTGTGTGTCATACTGTACATAGGATAAAATATGTAACATGCATATATATAATTATAGCTATAAGAGTACACATTAAATACATTGTGTATGTGAAATAACTTTTTTTTCTGTTGAAACAGATAATTAAATAGGTAACATTTATGAAATAATGAATGTATAAGAGTTACATGCCCTAAGGTAACTGTTCTTGACCTTAGTTTCTCTCCTTGCCTGGGAACCACTGCCTGGGCTCCATTGCACAGGGTCAGTCATGCTGTTGTGATTTGCTGCACAGACCTGCACAGCTTCAGCTGCTGGAGTTAGTTACAGGAACAGTAGTAATTACTGTATCCTAATTTTGAAATATGTAGTAATTTTGAATGAGAATGCTGAAGAAGGATGTAGAACAGTTCATTAGGGTAGTTTTCAGGTTGGCTTTTGTCAGCTGGTGAAATGTATGGATCACAACAGACCTGATCAAATGGATTTAAACGGTTGGAAGGAGGAACAGTCTGTCTGCATTCCAACTGTGCAATATTAGTGCATCACATGGTATCACAAAGGTATTCTAATGCCTAAAGGACACAGAATTTTCCAGATAACGGATCTCCCAAGAGGCACAGACATGAACCAAGACACACAGGTAGCTACCACACTCAGCACTGCTGCTGAACTGCCAGACACTTGCTCTGAAGAAGATGAGACAGAGGCGGCTGGCAGCACAGCATGAAGCAGAATATAGCTCATAGACAGCTTTCATTACCAGACCTGTGCTTTGCTATACAGGGTAAGAGAGCTAAATATCATTGGATTAAGTCAATGAAATTGAATTCATTCATCAAATATTTAGTACATAATTACAATAATAAATTTACTTCTTCTGTTCAGTTTTCCATCATTACTCATTTAATCACTTAGGACATTTTACTCAATATATAATGACTTCTTATCTCCTGTTAACAGCAAGTCCCTGTGTGACATTAGACTCAGAATTTTTTTGCATACCTGCATAGTTCTTCTTATGCCTTTGAATTTCAGACATATTCTATCAGGGTAATCTGTAGGCCATTTTATATTCCTAGTTATAAGTTTCTTTCAAAAAGAGATAAATAAAAGATCAACGAATGTATTCTTGTTTCTGACCTGAAGTTTGCATGTATGGTATTAAAATGCAGATGGTTTCTATTAAAAGTTCATAGCAGAGCCCATAGAAATTCAGAACTATTGCCTAGTCTTCTGAAAGTTAATTTTAAAAAATGAGAGCAGTATTTTGTGTTGAGGTAATATTGTGTACTCTGTTTTACTAGATAATTTACATTTTCCCAAGGATTAACTAAAATTTCATCTTAGTAAGTTTTTGTGCAGTTTTCTACATATCCATCTAGATTTGCATCTAAATTTTAAGGTTCAGAGAACTATGTACTTAAAGCTTTGGATCAGGATCTACTGGGGAAACCACCACTGTGAAATACGGCTTATGATATTTTTTTGGCAACAGTATTCCATCACATAATACCTTTACACTAGAAGTTATATTACTTTAGTGGGTAATGTCTGTTTCTTTTGTTGTTGTTATTTTTACATCTTCTTTGCTAATAGCTTTGTGTAAAGAATTCCATGGGATTGGAGGCCATTTTTTGAAATTTGTTGAGAATTCTTGAAATGTTCATCCTTCAAACTGAAACTACAACAAACGTCCTTCTTGTTCAGACCAAAGGGCCCCTGTAGCTCTGCTGTTTTGCTGGGTGTGTTGGGGAGGATATTCACACCTTGTCCTTTTGCTGTCCATTATTGAGCTGTTACCCAGTATTTTGTGTAACCCAGTTTTTCAAGTTGCCCATGTTGTCTGCCTCTGTGGGCAGCAAGTTCCACCAGTTCAACACCTGCTATGGAAGAACTTTGATTTTTTACACAAGATCTCCAGGTTGTTTCGTGAAATGTCCTTTAGTTCTGCAAATGTGGGAACATAAAAGTTCTGCATGCACTTGGGCAACCACCTTCGTGATTTATTAACTGCAGTCACACCCTTCATCAGGCTTATCTTCTCCAAACTGAAGTTCTGGTCCCTCTGATTTCTTTCTCCACTGCATCACTCTCCTAGATGCCCCTCTGCGAGCTTTTTCTAACTCCACTGCATCCTTCTGGAGATGCAGAAGACAGAACTGGAGGTGGCACCCACAGCCAATGGGCTCACCAAGGTTTCAACCACAAGGGGAATCCCCTGGCCTGGTTTTGGCACCCCTTTGGCCATAGCCAGCATCCTGCAGTATTTTCAGCTGCTAATGCACACTGGGACAATAACTTCAAAAGAGGTGTCGATGATGACTCCCAAAACTCCATCCTGGGTAGCAAGTTTGAGTTAAGCATCATAAAAGCACTTAATTGCATGCATTCTCTCATTCTGAGTAGCATCATGTTTGCAGTGCTGCATTTCCCTATGCTTCCTCAGTCTAAAAGAGTAAAAGCCTAATGATGGATAAAAGAATGCTAATTGTAAAGGAGAGCACAGATCAGGAGATACCTCTTCTGTGACAGTCCGCAGCCTTGGTCCACACTTCATGGAGAGGCATTTGTGTGAGTTCAGTGGTACTGGTTTTGCAGAAGGAGAAAAGAAAAAGTGACAGAAGAAAAGCTTTCTAATGTAACACAGACTCCATCTTCTTCGTATAAAAAGTTAACCTGTTATAACTTATCCTACAAGGGAGAGTCACCTTCTTTTGATTTACCATCAATCTTTGGCCTTATGCAGAGTGCTGATTTAGAGGTCACACAACACTACTTGGGGTATCCATCTATTATGTGTCACTGTTTTAAAGAGCATGAAAAAAAGCAGGTTTTGATTAATTTGGCTAGACGAAGCAGAAAATTAAGGGAAAAGCTTAGTATTATTGTTAAAGAGCCTCAGAATAATGAAGTTTTTCGGAAACAAGAGCTGGTACTATTAATACATATATTTAATATAATCCAAAATGAAAACCTGAACACTAAATAGATAAGGAGGCTTCACCTGTTACAGGAAGAAAACTAACACGACTCACTGAGAAGTCTGCAATTCTACTTAAACTTTCTCAAAATGATAGTTGTGTAGAAAATTGGAAAACTGGAACTTTAGCAATTAACTGTAGTGCATAAACGGTTGATGGCATTTAGAAAAGACAAACATCCCATTTTCCCAAAACAGTAACATTTTTCAGAATTGTAGCCAAGGACAAACTCATTTTCACAAATGTAACATAACATTTGCCTGACTCAGGGGAAAAAAAAAAGTAGTCTGGCAGCTAACCAATCTTAGCCTGATTGTTTGAAATATGTTAAAGGACAATATCCAGCATCAGAATCAGTGCATCTGGAAGTAGGAGGGGGGTGGAATGAAGGAGTGGGAGCAGAGAGATATGAGTCTGGGAGTATAGAAGTGTAGGAGTATAGAATATGCTGTTCTGAGATGGTATTTATTTGATGGCGCCTAAGCATTGCCTATATAAATATTTTTGATCAGCAAGTAAATAATTTTTCCCCTGGATTTCACTGCCAGTAATCTTTCAATCAGGAAGTTAATTGTTCTTTTCTCACAGATTTTTCCACTGTTCTCCTGACCATCATTTCATGCCCTTTTCTGCTGCTTGCAGCTCTAACACTCTATTTCAATTCTCTCCAGAGAAGTCATAAATAAATCATTGTCCTGTCAGAGAAAATAATCTAATAGGAACAGTGTTTCTGTGTGTGCTCCAATATGTGTTAACTGCTGAATATAAATCCACTCTACAAATTCATGCCCTTAGTGTCTTTTATGTTACTTTACTAACAGATTTTGTTCACATTATTGAGCATCAACTGATAGCATGCAGATTCAGACCCTCTACCCAGAAGAAACACTGTAGATAGAAACCATGCTGACACTGTTCCTGATGCAGTTTGAAAGTACAATGACAGTGAGTGATGCAGGAATTATTTTAATTCTTTATTTACTGTAGTTAGTGCCTATCATTGTACATTATCACCTGAACAGTCACAGAATCACAGAATGCTTCAGGTTGGAAGGGACGTAAAAGATCTTCTTGTTCCAACCCCCTGCCATGGGCAGGGACACGCTCCATGAGGTCAGGTTGACCAAAGCCCCATCCAACCTGGCCTTCAACACTTCCAGGGATGGGGCTTCCACTACCTGTTCTAGGCAGTCTGTTCTGGGCAAACTATTCCAGGGCCTCACTGCCCTCAGGGTAAGGAATTTCTTCCTAACATCTAACTTAAACTTACCCTCTTTCAGCTGGAAGCCATTGCCTCTTGTCCTATCACTGCACTCCCTGGTGAACAGTCCCTCTCCCACTTTCCTGTAGAACCCCTTTAGGTATTGGTCAGTCATGATTAGGTTACCCTGGCACCTTCTCTTCTCCAGAGTGAACAAGCCCAACTCTCACAGTCTTCACAGGAGAGGTGCTCCAGCCCCCTGATCATCTTGGCGGCCCTCCTCTGGACTCACTCCAACAATTCCATGTTTTTCCTGTACTGGGGACCCCAGAGCTGGATGCAGTACTGCAGGTAGGGTCTCACCAGAGCAGAGCAGAAGAGCAGAGTCACCTCCCTCCACTCTGTTCTTGATGCAGCCCAGGACATGGTTGGCTGTCTGAGCTGCTAGTGCACACTGACAGCTGCTGTTGAGCTCATCATCCATTAGCACCCCCAAGTCCTTCTCCTCAGGGCTGCTCTCAGTCCATCCTCTGTCCAGGCTGTAGTTGTGCTTGGGGTTGTGCCAACTGTCATGGTTCAGACCCCGGCAGCAGCTGAGCACCACACGCCACTCACCCCTTCCCTGGGAGAACAAACAGAAAAAGCCTGGTGGGTTGGGATAAGGGCAGTTACTGACACAGCACCAGGAGGGGAACAGCAACAAAGCCTGTGGCAGAATACACACACACAGTGATAACACAGAGGACTTCACCAATGCAACGCTCAATGGCACTCAGACTGTGAATAGACACGCCACTCCTCTACCAGCCCCTTTTATGGGGACATGGTGTTATGGGGTGTGGGCCAGCTTAGCTTGCCTGTGCTGGATCCCTGGTGAAGTTAACTGTGGCTTTGCTGGAACCAGAACACCAGCTGACATGCAGGACCTTACACTGGCCTTGTTGAACTTCAGGCAATTAGCATGTGCCCATCTCTCCAGCCTGTGAAGGGCCCTCTGGATGGCATCCCTTCTCTCCAGCCTGTCAACCTCACCACACAGCTTGGTGTCATCAGCAAACTGGCTGAGGGTGCACTCAATCCCTCTGTCCATGTCACTGACAGAGATACTGAACTGTGCTGGTCCCAGTACTGACCCCTGAGGAACACCACTTGTCACAGGCTTCCACATGGACACTGAGTCATTGACCACAACCTTTGAGTCCTTTTATCATTGATAAAACTGTAAAAAACTTTTCTTGTTTCCCTTTATATCCCTGGCCAGGTTTAGTTCTATTGGGACTTGAACTTTTCTAACCTGCAAGTCCAACAGAGATCTAAGTTTTATGGTGGCATGTGACCTAACACGCTATGCTGTATGTAGTGAGTTGACCTTGGTGGGCTGCCAGATACTCCCCCCTCAGCTGCTCTTTCGGTCCTCCTCAACAGGACAAGAGGACACAAAATAAGAAGGCAAAGCTCACAGCTCTAGAGAAAGACAGGGTGATCACTTACCAATTACCAACATGCGCAAAATGGACTCAACCTGAGGAAGATTAATTTGATGCCAATTAAAAATAGAGCACAATGGTGAGAATCAAAGATAAAAAATAAGAACACTTTCCTATCCGCCCTCCCTACTCTTCCCAGGGTCAACTTCACTCCATTTCTGACTCTCCTACCTCCTTCCCTATGAACAGCGCAGGGAGATGAGGGATGGGGGGTCGTGGTCAGTCTGTAATGGCTCCTCCCTGCTGCTCCTTCCTCCTCACACTGTCGTCCTGCTGTGGGATGTGGTCCTTCCCATTGGAGACAGTCCTTCAGGAACTGCTCCGGTCTGGATCCCTTCCACAGGGTCACAAGTCCTGCAAGCTGTGTTAGAACAAGATAAGTTACTCGTTTTTCCTGATTCATTTTGCTCATTGTTAAGAGTTGCGGTTGGATTGAATGGTCGCATGTTGTTACTTTACATTTGTTATTGTTTTACTGAGCATTCGTTATTGTTCAACGATTGTTTACTTAACGTTCGACGATTGTCAGTTTAACCAATTATGTAAAGTTTTAAGAGACTTGAATAAGGACACCTGCCTGACCATATAAGGAAGGAACCAATCAGCGGACAGCTACGGATCTTCATTGCAAGGACCACCAGGAGTCTGAAATTTCAAGAACCCAGCCCCCCCTTAGCAATAACTGGCAGAAGTTTCGAGAACCCCCTGGCAACTACTCACACATGCGCAGAGTAACAACAGAAGGTTCGAGAACATGAGGAAGGCAGGACTATAAAAGAAGGAGCCGAAAACCACGAGGTGTGGCAGTTGGTAGAAGCGGACCCTCCCCTCCGCTCCCCTGTCACCCAGCGCTGAGAACTTGCCCATACCTTGCTTGCTGTAATTAATAAAAAGTTTCATTGGTTAATTCTGACGCGTCTCAATTTATTACACAAGCTCCAGCGTGGGCTCCTCTCTCCATGGGTCCATGGGTCCTGCCAAGAGCGTGCTCCAGCATCGGCTTCCCACAGAGTCACGGCCTCCTTTGGGTATCCACCTACTTCAGCATGGGGTCCTCCATGGACTGGAGATGGGTATCTGCTCCACCACGGACCTCCATGGGCCGCAGGGGAACACCCTGCCTCACTGTGGTCTTCAGCATGGGCTGCAGGGCAATCTCTACATTGGCGCCTGAACACCTCTTCCCCTCCTTCTTCACTGACCTGTGTGTGTGTAGGGCTGTCTCTCATTCATTTTTCCTCACTCCTCTCTGCTGTTCAGCGCTTGTTACCCTTTCCTAAACAGGCTTTCCCTGAGGTGCTGCCATCTCGCCTTCAGTGCCCTGCAGTGGGCCTGCTGGAGCCAGCTGGAACTGGCCCTGCCCGGCCCAGGGCAGCCCCGCAGCCCCCGCACGCTGCCCCTGCCTCATGACATACAGTGGCACACAGAAGCGAAAACAGGCACGCGTGGTTATCAGCGTAACGCCAGGCACACATGCTTCTCAGTCCCAAAGGGGTTTCATTCTGAAAACCAATTTCATTTTTTTTTACTGGCCATATATTCTCAAAGATAACTGTACTACCTTGCTAACAGAAGCAAATGGATACCTGCAGGAACAGTGTTCCCAGACACAGTACACACCTACACTTGTTAATGATAATGTCCTTCTCTCTGCAAGGAACAGAATACTTGAGAAAGCAGCTACTGCCTGCTGTATTTCTAGTCAGGTCAGAAGAGAAAAGCAAACCTATAAATACAATGAATGAACTATATAAAAAGTAAACAGCAGTAACCACCTGACTTTTTATATAAAATGATCTTGACAACAAGGTACATACAGTTGCCATCAGAGTTAGTGCTAAGAGATCTTACTGCTAATGAGTCAGTGCATACCCAGAAGAGACTAAGATGAGAATATCTTGCACCAAGTACTGAATAGAAGGTCTGTTTTTCAAGTGACAGAAAGGAAAAGAAGGGAAGGCAAGGGCAAGGGGAAGGGCAAGGGCAAGGGAGGGAAGGGAAAGGGAAGCAAGGGAAAATAGGGAAAGAAAGGGGGAAGGGGAAAACTAAGCTGGGAAACTGCACATAGAGACAGCATACAATGCTGAAAGAGTGGGAATCACAACATGGCAGGGGTCAGAAGGGACCTCTAGAGATCACCTAGTCCAACCTCCCCGCTTGCTTTAGCTAATCCTGCTTTGGATTAGCTGGAACAGGTTGCACAGGATCACATCCAGGTGAATTTTGACTATACCCAGGAAGGGAAACTCCACAACCTTTCTGGGCAGCCTGTGCCAGTGCTCTGTCACCCTCACAGTGAAGAGGTTTCTCCTCATGTTGAGATGGTGCTTGCCATGTTTTCCAGTTTATGCCCATTGCTACTGGTCCTACTGGTGGGCACCACTGAAAAGAGTCTGGCCCCATCCTCTAGAAACCCACCCTTTAGATATATAAAGAGTGATGAGATACCATCTCAGTCTTCTCTGGGCTAAAGAGACCCAGCTCTCTCAGTCTTTCCTCAGAAGAGAGATGCTCCAGTCCCCTCACCATCACTGATGCTCTTCGCTGGACTGTGTCCAGTAGTTCCCTTCCTTGAACTGAGGAGCCCAGAACTGGCATAGGACTCCAGGAGTGGCCTTAACAGGAGAGTAGAGGGGGAGGAGAACCTCCATCAACCTGCTGGCCACACTCAGTGCACCACAGGATACCACTGGCCTTCTTAGCCATGAGGGCACACTGTTGGCTCATGGAGACCTTGTTGTCCACCAGAATTCCAAGACTTTCTCTGAAGAGCTGCTTCCCAGCAGGTCAACCCTAACCTCTAGTGGTGTCTGGGGTTATTTCTCCCCAGGTGTAGGACCCTACACTTGCCCTTGTTGAATTTAATTTGGTTCCTCTTCACACCATTCTGCACCCTGTCCAGATCTCACTGGATGTCAGTGCAGCCTTCTGGTGTGTCATCAACTCTTAGTAGTTCAGCATTGTCAGCAATCTTGCTGGCTTTGTTCCTTCAGGTCATTGATGACTATGTTGAATAAGAGTGGACCCAGAACTCCCCTCTGGGGCACATCACTGGCTACAGGCCTTCATCTAGACTGCACCACTTACCACAACCCTCAGGGCTCTGCCATTCAGGCAGTTCTCAGCCCATCTCACTGTCCACTCATCTAACCCACACATCCTAGGCTTGCCCCTGAGGGTATTACTGGAGACAGTGTCAGAAGCCTTGCTGAAGTCAAGGCAGAAATCTACTGCTCCTCCCTCGTCCAGCCAGCTGGTGATACTATCATAGGCACCTATCAGAATGGTTAACCATGGTTTTCCCTTGGTGAATTGATATTGACTGCTACTGATAACCTTTTCTTCCACAGGCTTAGAGAAGACCTCCAGAATGCTCTGTTCCATCACCTTTCCAGGAATGGAGGTGAGGCTGACTGGCCTGTAGTTTCCTGTGTCCTCCTTCTTGACCTTTTCAAAGACTAGAGTGACACTGTCTTTTCTTCAGTCCTCAGGCACATCTGTTCTCTTTGACCTTTCCAGACAATGGAAAATGGCTTTGCAATAACATCTGCCACCAGCCTAAGCGCCCCCTAAGCACTCCCTAAGCACTCATGTGCCCATGGATTTGTGGATGTGAAATTTGGCTAAATGGTCTCAAATCCAATCCTCCTCAACCTAAGGAAGGTCTTCCTTTCTCCAGACTTTCTCTCCTCCCTCCAAGATCTGGGGCTCCCGGGGGCCAGCCTTAGCTGTAAAGACTGAAGCAAAGAAAGCATTCAGTAACTCCACCTTCTCTGTATCCTTTATCACTAGGGCACCCACGCGATTGAGCAACAGACCCAAATTTTCTCTAGCCTTCTTGTTGCTGATGATATACTTGAAAAAGCCCTTCTTCTTGTCCTTGCCATCCCTTGTCAGATACAATTCCAAGTAGGTCTTACCCCTTCTTGTTGCATCCCTTCATTCTGTGACTATGTCCCTACCAAGTGGTTCCCATTTCCACATACTGTAAACTTCTTTCTTCCCTTTGAGTTTTTCCAGGAGCCCCTTGCTCACCCATGCAGGTCTCCTGACTGCTTGGGTTCCTACTCTTTGGGTTCCACTGTGCACAGTGTCCTGGTGAATCCTCATTACACCTGTGTGGTGAACAAGCAGCCCATGAACAAAGATGCTGAGGCTGGAACCTGGAAGGAATCACAGAATCACAGAATTGTAGGGGTTGGAAGGGACCTCAAGAGATCATCGGGTCCAACCCCCCTGCCAAAGCAGCTCCCTAGCTCATACTGCACAAATAGGCATCCAGACGGGTCTTGAATATCTCCAGGGAAGGAGACTCCACCACCTCCCTGGGCAGCCTGTCCCAGTGCTCTGTCACCCTCACTGTGAAAAAGTTCCTCCGCATGTTGGTGCGGAACTTCCTGTGCTCCAATTTGCAGCTATTGCCCCTTGTCCTGTCTCCACAGACCAAAGAAAAGGGGCAGGCCAATTCCCCCTGCATCCCATACTTAAGATATTTATAAACATTGATTAGGTCCCCCCTCAGTCTTCTTTTCTCCAGGCTGAACAGCCCCAGCTCACCCAGCCTTTCCTCATACGAGAGATGCTCCAGGCCCTTAATCATCTTCGTAGCCCTTCTCTGGACTCTCTCCAGGAGATCCCTGTCCTTTTCATATCAGGGAGCCCAGAACTGGACACAATACTCCAAGTGGGGCCTGACCAGGGCAGAGTAGAGGGAGAAAAGGAAGCCCCTGGCCATTTAAGCAGCCAGGTATTGGAATCTGAGGCAAAAATAATTTCTTGTGAGTTGCAGCTTCACGTATTTATGAAATGAATTCCAAACAGCCACAGGAGCCTACGCTGTGATCCAGTGAGTCATGACTTGAAACAACCCATACCTACATGGTGCTCTCTGTTTCTTTATCTTCCTTGTCTGTTTCAGAATTACCCTAAGGAAAAAATGGTATTTTCAGAGGAAGCTTTACTGTCTGCCTTTTAAATCATTCAACTGGCATTTTCTATGTGTAGGCTCTTTTTAAGACCTGCAGTCAGGTATTTAAATTCTCTAGTATCGATATGAGATGAACTGTTAGGAAGACAAGCCGAGCCATTTTCCTTTGGCTTTTAGGTTTGCAGCCTGTCCTTACTCAGCAAAACACTTAAAAAATCATTTCACTTTTATGCACGTATGTAGATCTGTTTGAGCCAAGTGAAGTCTGCAGGTAAGTGCTCTGCAGTTTTCACATCGTTTCTGATACTTCTTTTTATGAAAGAGAGGGACAAAAAGTGGAGTGAGATTAAGAAGAGCAGCTTGTTGCTGTATCATATGCAATAACTTTTTGATAGTGAACTCACACGCATTTACATATTAATATTTAAAAGCAAGTTTGTACTCATATTCATTATTTATTGCTACTTAAGGAGGAGATAGCCAGGATTTCTAAAATTATGTATTGACTAGACTTTGCTCTTAGAGGGAGAAAAAACCCACATTCAATATACGGCCTGCCATAATGTAGGTTATCAATTAAGGGCTCCATTTTTTTGAGGTAGAAAATGTGTTTTGATTGTTTCTTTCAAACAAGTCCTAAATACTATTTACAGGTAACAGGAAAGATACTATTACTTGAGCAACCTATTTCCCCAGACTTCAAAATAGTGGTTTTATTGCAAAGGTACACCTTGATTTCAAATGTTATCTCCTGAAAGAAAACCTCCGTGAGCCTCTGTGAGGCTTTAATCAGAAGGTAGCTCAGCACACTCGAATATCTTTGTAATTTTGCTGAATTTCACATGAAAGTACCACACTGACCAGTCAAAGTTCATAGTGGTATGTGGTCACAGCAGTTTGTGTGTAAAAGTAAACTCTTGTCTATGATCTTTACTGTCATTTTTAAAAAGAAACTAAAATGAACCCTCTAGAAGTGTTTTTAAAACCTGGTCATCATGGAGAGTATTATACAGAATGTATCTAGTGAGTATGTCTGTTCAAAGGAGACAGGTTGTTAGAGGATGTGAGAGTAGTAGGTGCTAAGAAGAAATAAAAAACAGACGGAGGCAAAATGGATCCTAAATAAAACAAGTCTTATTTGCCTAGGAATAAGGGAGCTGGTAATTGATAGTGACCTGTTAGTAACAGTGATGCATTCAGAAGTGCTAGAGTAGTTCCTCTGTTCTTATCTGCATCATGGCTGAAGTTTTCTCTGAATTCAGTTTGAATGCCTGTTGAGGTGGTCTACATGAATACAGAGAGGGCTTTGCCATGGCAGGGAGAAGAAAATGTACCTGTGGAGAGACCACATATTGTTGAAACACACAGGGCTTCTTCGCATCTGTATTTCTCTTACAACTACTATCAATTAGGACAGGAATCCAAATGTACTGGAGGTTAAATAGAATTTAAAAAAAAAAGAAGTGCACTCCTAAGCTGTTAATTGCCCTCTGTCCACATGCATTACAAAGCAGATTTGGTACTAATGCATGAAATGACGCAACACAAACAAAGCACCCAAATGGGGCAATGAAGACAAAAACTGAATGTAACATAGATGAAGCAAACTTTAGTAACTAGGTTATAGAGTTTGTAACACAGAGTTCTAGTAACAAAGAGTACTCTCAGCTCACCACTAGAACTGTCTGTTCTCAGCTGTTCAAGTAGTATATCAGATGTAAGCCTCAAGGAAGGACTTCATAAAGCTTTTAGAGAGACTGTGGAGCCGGTTTTTTCCATTCATAAAAGGAAGAGGGAGAGGGATAGCATTTGTAAAGGTAAAAGAATAACTTGGTATTTTAGCAGCAGGAAAACAGAATTAAAACTGCAATTAAATTGTACTTTATATGATATAGCAGGCAGGAAAATGGAATAATCTGAGGTTAAAAACAAATGTCTTTATGCATCTTTGAGAACTATCTCTCACAAAGTGGGAGCAAAAATCAACCATTTTTGTTTGGTTGGTTTATATTTTCATTACGTAGCATAGATGATTAAATGAGCAACACAATCACTTTGAAGAGTGCAAGAAGGTACTGCATTGGGAGCCCTGCAGAAAGATCTTGTACTTTAAGATTCAGTAGTCTCAAATGCAGGGTGTCTGCTGTATTGGGACTTGTACTTGAGAAGCCCATATGTTATCAATATACTCTGTAAATTACAATACTTATTTGGGTAAACTACAGGTTTATAGTTTATAGAGCTGTTGGAGTGAGTCCAGAGGAGGGCCACAGAGATGATCAGGGGGCTGTCTGGAGCACCTCACCTATGAAGAGAGGCTGTGAGAGTTGGGCTTGTTCAGTCTGGAGAAGAGAATGCTCCAGGGAGACTCTACTGCAGCCTATCAATACTTAAAAGGGTCCTACAGGAAAGTGGGAGAGGGAGTTCACCAGGGAGTGTAGCGATAGGACAAGGGGCAATGGCTTCCAGCTGAAATAGGGTAGGTTTAGATTAGACATTAGAAAGAATTTGCCATGAGGGCAGTGAGGCACTGGTGCAGGTTACCCAGAGCAGCTGTGGCTGTCCCCTCCCTGGCAGTGTTCCGGGCCAGGTTGGATGGGGAATTGGTCACCCTGGTCTCGTGAAGGGTGGCCCTGTTCATGGCAGGGGGTTGGAACTAGATGGTCTTTGAGGTCCCTTCCAACCCAAATCATTCTATGATTCTATGTGGATTAAGAAGTGGAATGTATTGGTTCTGACCACGAGACCACTGCACACCACAGCTAACCCAAGCTGGCACAACACAGCCATCATGGCTTTCAGCTGTGTTGTGCTGTGCCTTGCCATACCACCTGCCTCCTTCAGCCATGGGACAGACCCAGCCTATATGTGGTGCTGGAGGAGCCAGCTCCTGCTCAGCATCCCACCTACAGCTCCTGTGTGGCCCTTGTTCTTATCTAACAGTGCACAAGTTGTCATGAGAACATCCTTTAGGGATAGAGTTGTTTTCTTGTAAGGAAATTATCCATGACCTTGAATTACCAAGAAGGAGAGCTCCTCTATACAGACAGGGTCTGTTCTGCATAGCATGCCATGGGAAAATCCACTGGGACTCTGTCGGGACACAGGGTGCACAGCATCTGATGTTGCTATCTATGCTCTTCTTCATCTTTTTGAAACCATTATCTTATTAAGGCATTTGTTGTTGGGCCTTTCTTATCGAGAGACACAAAGATCCCTGCACCAGCTTGCTCAGCTCACCCCTGCCCCAGTGCAGAACAGACAGCATTTGGTGTGATGTGGTGTTTGCTGAACTACCTCTTGCAAGTCAGAACGGTAAAAAAGGAAGGTGATTTCATTTTATGACTTTTTAACTCCACAGAGAAACTTAAGCATAAATACCAATACAGAATTTTACCATCTTCTGTGTGCATAATACTAGCACCTTAAGGTTACCTATGGAGAGTCTAGCAGAGTCTTCATGAGGATGAGAATAGTAACAATGCTTGAAGTAACCAGCACATAAATAATTTGTACCTGTTAAAATAATGAAACCACAGAAACCAAATAAAGTTTGGGTTATGTTGAAAGGTAGGCTAACATGCTTTCCCTCCACCACCACCCCCCCTCCCCGGAAAAATTAAGCCTTATTTGACAAAGACCATGCTCAGAAACAGACAAAAGTGCTTTGATCACGAATGCTGATGATGATCTTGATCCTAGACAAATTGAGGACATCATGTTATAAAGGAATCTGCCCATTATGAAATTAAAAAGCTGAATTTGGTGAGATTAATGTCTAATTTGAATAAGCATATATTTGAATAAGCCTATAGATCAGACTTCTAATTAGAATCATAGAATCACTTGAGTTGGAAGAGACCTTCAAGATCATCAAGTCCAACCTCAGAGTACTCTTCATTACCTATCACATCAATAACATAAAGGACCTCAAAAAGTAGATTTATAGTCAAGTTATTTGAAATTGCAATATCATAGATTCTTATCACAGAATGGTCTGGGTTGGAAGGGACCCCAAGGATCATAGAGTTCCAATCCCCCTGCCACAGGCAGGGCTACCAAGCTCCAGGCCTGGATCTACACAAGGTTGCCCAGGACCCCATCCAACCTGGCCTGGAACACCCTCAGGGATGGGGGATCCACCACCTCTCTGGGCAGCCTGTTCCAGCACCTCACCACTCTCTCTGTAAAAAACTCCCCCCTAATATCTAATCTAAACCTTCCCTCCTTTAGCTTTAGTTGTGGGAGTTCCCCAATCACTTGTCTGAGAAAAATAATAAATCACAGTTTCTGAAAGCTACGAGGGAAAGTAAATTCAAGTATGCCCTTGTATGAGTGCGCCAATATTTGCTGATTTGTATGATACAGAAATTTCAGGCCAACATTGAGCTTATTTTCAGAGAACTGATTCTTTCAGCTGAAAAATCATAGAATCATAGAATCAAGTGCTACACAAACCACTCAGAACTGGCACACTAGCACTTTCTGCTTCAAATAAAAGGCTAATCTTGCAACTTTTTAAAAAAAAACCCATCTCTTGTTGCACAAAATGTGAGTCCCTTTTGATTCTCCAATACAATTGCATCTTCATTGTTAGGTTAGATGCAAAGAACTGAACACTAGGTAGATTTCTTCACCTGTGCAGCACGTCACAAAAGAAGTGAAGTCACATAATATAAAGGGTAGTCCCTAACTCTCTTTTAATCCTCTGGGGTTTTATCTTTCCAACTTCCTGTAATGCTGAACTAGAATTACGTTAAACCGCTAAGCGGACAGTTCAATTATTTCTTAGCCTCCAGAACTCCCAGTACTGTTTGAATTGTCTCAACAAGGATTTTCATTTCATTGATACTGACCTGTGACAAATGGATCTGTTTAGAGCTCAGCTCCTGAAAGAACCTTCTGTGAAGAAAAGTATTTCTAGACATATGGAATTTTTAGATGAATTGAGCCCAAGATTACAACATACTCCTAGAAGTGTGTTCATGAAATAACTAGTCTTTCAGAACACCCCCCCCCCCCAAAACCCCTGTGATTTTAGTACAGGTAATTAACTATTCTGAATATTTTATATTAAAATACTAAACAGTGCTTTTCTTATTAAACATCTACTGAATATTTATGTAAACAAATCTGATATAAACAACAATGCCTATGCTCATTCATGTACTGGGACAGAGAGATAAGTAACCTTCTGCCATTTGTCTCTACAACTTTTTCTAATATCATCCAACATACATGCAGCATGGAAATTATTTCTGTCTTTAAAACTTTTGGTTTTATTTAATTACATTTGTGGGGTCTAACCATTAAATCGTTTATTTAACTCAAGAGAAAGAAAGAGTGACATTTTACCAAAAAAATTCAGTTGAGTCTAAGTGTCTGCTATAAAGTAAAAAAACCCCAAACCTAAAGAATACAAGTTTTGGCTTCAGGATTTCCTCTTTGAAATATATATCAAATATTTTTTTCTGAATGCACTATTGATCTACTCAACTTAATCTAGATGTCTCTGCTCTAGCAGGGGGGTTGGACTAGATGATCTTTCGAGGACCCTTTCAACTCCTAACATTCTGTGAATGTTCTGTACACTTTGTACACTGCTTGTTTCATGCACTGGGTGGTGCTCTGTATTAATAAAATGTAAAAGAAATCTAAATGCCACAGGTAACACATGATAAAAAATATTTTTATTTAACCTGCGTTTATAGTTCATAAATAATTTAAAATGACAACATATTTTTAAAAAAACCCTGCAATTTGCCTTGTTGTTTTACTGTACCTTAGAACTGGTAAGGTTTCTCAGAATCTGGTGTTGTTGGACGAAAAGGAACAATTACACAACTTAGACCTGCCATATTCTTTGCATCTGCAGACAGGTCAAGTCTGTAGGAAGAGATAATGTCTTTCATTAGAACATCTGATAGGTTTAGTTGAAAAAAAAGCAGGTTTGACCATGCTGCAGATTATACTACTTTTTGAAAGACAACATAATGCAGGGCTTAACAGGTATCAAAGTACGCAGTTCAGTAAAGCACATACATTCTGTGATCTGTTTTATACCTTAAAGAAAAGAAAAAAAAGCTGACACTGCAACTCTCCTACTGCCTGCAACACTTCCTGTCTTCACCCATAATTTATATACCAAAGCACTCAATAAAAAGATAAAGAAATTAGTAAAGAAATCTGCATTTTAAAAGTCAGTGTCTTGAGGGTAGAATATTATACAATTTTATATAGGGTTTCTCCCCCCAGTTTTCAAGAGTCTAAATTTAAATTCAACTTGCATGTTATCCTGGTAAGATGATGTTTCTGTTTTCATGTTTCTCCATCCATTGTTTGGGTACTTCTAACAGAAAAAAACCACCTGAAAACCGAGTTGTGATACATAAAATCTTGAATTGGTATTGGTCTCATCAGTATGCACACCAGAACACATTTAGGATAATTTTGACTCATGCTTAGGCTGTTTTTCCATGTGCCAGCTCATTTGATGTCATTAAAAATAGAATACATATTAGACTTAAGAATATCAGGAAGTGAAGAGAAAGGGTAGCCATTTATAATTATCTGAAACAGGATAAAAGCAATACTGCCATTTCTGCACAAAGAAATGAGGTATGATGCTTCTTCCAGGCACTGAATTAATTCTTGCAGTAGGTCTTAAGCTTTCTCCAAGAACACTGCAAAACTACAACACAAATGGTGTGCAATGCACTGTTGAACAAAGCCATAGAAAGGGAACATTAAAGGCCACTTTTCTGATGCATTTAAATTTCCAGGCTCCTAAGGAGTGTTTTTCCCTTGAGAAACACTGCTTCTTGGTACATTGTGCAAGAATCTGCATGAGGAGCCAAATTCTGTGTATTCACAGAGCTTCTCTTTCACCAGTGTTATTTGTATTCTAGGTTAAAAATGAGCCATAAGTAAATACTTGGAAAGCACAGCAGCCATCAAACAGCCAAGAAAGGCAAGGAGTCTTTCCATGTAGGAGAAGATGTAGATGCATTCACGTAACATTTTGTGAATTTGCTAAGCAAACAGATGTTCAAACACAACATCTGCCTCAGTTCCCTCCAGGAGCTTTTGGAGGAATAAGCCGTATCTCACCTTGAACCTTTTCATCCATAATACTTGTAAAAGCAACAGTATCACTGACATGCAGTGATCAGCTTCCTCCTGCGATCCCTCTGCATGTCTTTGACCTCAATTTGAAGGGTCTACCATATGAACAGTGGCATGAAAACATTCTAGTGTGCAACTGCATTACAATCAATAAAATGCATTTGCAGTAAACCACCAGCTAACTTTTATTTATTTCTACATTACGTTTGATTTCTAGACTGGGGTTCCAACTATCCTGAAACACAACAGACTTCTGCCTCCACCCATAAAATCTCCGTTGACTGCTGACACTGGGTATTCAACCCTTACATTGGTAACAATGGGGATGAAGTTTAACAAGGCCAAGTGTAGGGGGCTGCACATGGGACATAACAACCCCATGCAGTGCTACAGGCTTGGGGAAGACTGGCTGGAGAGCTGTCAGGCAGAGAAGGACCTGGAGGTGTTGGTTCAGTGCAGGCTGAGTATGAGTCAGCAGTGTGCCCAGGTGGCCAGGAAAGCCAATGGCATCTTGGCTTGTATCAGAAATAGTGTGGCCAGTAGGTCTAAGAAGGTGATTGTGCCCCTGTACTCGGCATTGGTGAGGCTGCACCTCGAGTGCTGTGTCCAGTTCTGGCCTCCTCACCATAAGAAGGACATTAAGGTCCTGGAGTCAGTCCAGAGAAGGGCGACCAGGCTGGTGAAGGGGATGGAGAGCAAATCCTATGAGGAGTGGCTGAGGGAGCTGGGGATGTTTAGCCTGGAGAAGAGGAGGCTGAGGGGAGACCTTATCACCGCCTACAACTACCTGAAGGGAGGTTGTAGAGAGGTGGGCGATGGTCTCTTCAGCCAGGTGACAGGAGACAGGACAAGGGGAAATGGCACAAAGCTGTGTCAGGGCAGGTTCAGATTAGATGTTAGGAAAAAACTTTTACTGAAAGAGTTGTCAGGGCCTGGAACAGGCTGCCCAGGGAGGGGGTTGAGTCACCTTCCCTGGATGTGTTTAAAAAATGGGTAGATGAGGTCCTTAGGGATATGGTTTAGCTCAGGATGGGAATGGTTGGACTTGATGATCTTTAAAGGTCTTTTCCAACCTAGTGATTCTGTAGCAAAACTGGCAAAACAAAAGGGGAGTGGGAGAACCAACAAGTCTTTCCCAAATTTAAGAAATATAGCTATTAAAACTAAAATTTAAATAATGTCAGAAGATTCAAAGTCACATGAAAATGTCTTACCTGGAACCCTGAGGCTAAGAGCTAATCCGTATTCACATTACACAAAGCATATTTCTGCCTATGCCTGACAGTGCCAAAATACAACCTACTTCTAAAAGTACCTACATAGATAAGCAATTCTAGGCAAATGCAGCTCACACCATCAAAGAGATTCTTCAGAGGAACACATAGTACTGCTGTGACACAGTACTGGTGTGACAAGGCTTTCTGCACTCTCTGATTTCATGTCAGCGTGCATCTAGATGACAGCATACGGGGAAATGAAGGGAGGAGCAAGACTGGCCCTGGTTAGCAACATCCAGTGCAACATGTTCACCCACAGGCAGATAGCTCAGCAGCACCTTTTCATCTCTTACCTGTATGTCTTCTTGGCTCTTTGACATTTCTGTGAAAAAAGGATGCTGGTGTTACATACAGAGAAAGAAACACTGGCTTGCTGGAAGGTAAAGGAATTATCTATCAGTGTTATTATTTAAATATTTCTCTTTTCTTTCTGTGATTTTCCACCTTGCAATACAAAAAAATATACCCATGCTAATTTCTTGTTGGCTGTTTAGCTGGGACATGTAATTAAGCATTCCTTTTGAAAGAATAAACTACCTTGTTCTGAGTCAAACCGAATTGCTCAGTCTCACTGATGTGATTTATATCCAAAGCATCTGTACAGACAACTGCATCACTGGCTTATAAAACAACCAGCATCTTTCAAGGATCCATGTGCACAGGCACGTTCTCAGATTATTATCACAAACCAGAGATTATCAAAAGGTTCTGGATTTACACTTATCAACGTGTCATTCATTCTTAGAATAATTCTCTACAACAAAAAGAAATAATCACAAAAAGATTTACCTTTTTTTTTTGTTTGGATCTGAGAGTCTTTCATGGACATGGACATGTACATGGAGTAAGATTAACTGTATGTGTGCACAAACATTAAACCCTAATTAAGTTCTTTCCACTGCTAATATCACATTACGAGCAACTGAAAAGTGTTACTTCTTCATTACTGTTATTTTTCTTTTACTTGAGTGCTGTCTTACTCTTCAGAACACAATCCAGGTTTTCCAGTTATCTGTGGGCAGTAGGACAGCAGGGGGAGCTCAATGCTTTCTTCCTGGCAAATCTCACAGCCTCATGATTAGTTTTTGTAGCACAAGCAGACATCAACCGAAAAAGTTCTTCCCCCTATAAATATAAGCAGTTTGAACGTGCAACGTAATTCAAAATACAGCTAGAATTTTTCTCAGTACCCAGACTAGAATTTAACCATTGATTCTGCAGAAAATTTCCCAGTCTCTTCAAAAGTTGTAGATTCATTTTACGTTGGAGTAAAAAATTAACTTCTTGCAATCTCTTTAAATATATATATAACTGCCAAAACAAAACCAAAATTTCAGAGTATTTTTTATTTATAGTCTATGTAAATTAATGCAAGCCCACAATTCAAAATGTAACTGGATTAAGAAGCAGGGTAATAGAAAAGCAGCACCTGGACAGCCTGCTTCATCATTATGCCCACACCAGGGTAACACGCAGCAATCGCTGTGCTACTACCAACTGCTGCGTGTTTCAGGCATGAGAATTTTTTCAGTTTCTGCCAAAGTTCAGGCTCACAAATCATTCCATGCTAGCTTAGGCAACACACTGTCTGGCTATGTTATGGTTATAACTAAAGTTACAGCTGTAGTTACAAACTGAAGCTTACAATACAACCCACAATTTTCCTTCAGGACATAATGAGTGTCTCAGTTCCTGCAAAAGTATCAAATGGATGCCAATTATTTGCCATCTTGTTTTCTCCACTATTTTAAGTAGATGTGAAGAAATGCTACTTTCCTCAAGTATCTGTGATGGCTTTATGTAAGACTTGAAGTCTTTTTTCCTAGTACTGCAAGCTTTTCTAATGGATTTTCATGTATTGTTCTTCCACCTAAAGGAAAATATGGATTACTTATCTCTAGATACTTCTCTGCACTCACTGTAAAACAAAAAACACTGGAAATGGTAGCTCCTGATTGATTTCTGTTACCACCTGTTAAAATTATATATCCAAAAAATGCAACTGACAAGCTCATAATCATTATCCTTATGTCACTTACCACTCTGACATTTCATTTTGTTTTTCATTAAGATATTTGCTCTTAAAGCATAAAGTATGGGATTAAACAATGAAGCTTACAAATTCTTGCGGTGAGTATCTGTTTGAATTGCATGTTGAAAAGGCAACCCCTGTATACGAAAGGGAGTATTTATTTTCTGTTCATATTCACTGGAAAAATACCACATCGACTCATGATTTTACACACTCTATCGCTATATATGGAAGCTCTGTGGAAAGAGGGATTTGCAGATTCCTAGCTGACAACTGTCAGTCTGCATTCACGTACAAATATTTTTTTTCAGAGTTTTCTCCATTTATATCCATTTCATTTCTATGTTTGCTGCCTTTTAAGACCACCAGGTGAAAACACATATATAAAGGTGAAAGAACTAAAATGCATTGTCCCTTAAATTTTTTGCCAATAGCAGAGTCCCCTTGATTTATGGTGTTGGATGATACCCGAATCCGTAATGGTGGTATTGCCCCAGCCCACAGCCAAGCCCCATGCAACCACTCACTGGGGATGAGAATCTGAAAGTGATTAAACTCCTTGAGTTGAGATAGTTCGGGCTGCGATCAAGGCAATTTAATAAGCACAGCAAAAGGTGCATACACAGGCAAAGCAAGTCAAGAAATTAATTCACCTCCCACAGGCAGGTGGGTGTTCAGTGATATCCAGGGCAGCAGGGCTCTATCATGCATAATGGTGACTTGGGAAGACAAACACCACCATTTCAAACATCCTCCCTCCCACCCTGTCCTTCTTCCCCCAGATATCTATGCTCAACTTGGCATCATATGGTTTCCCTTTGGAATAATCCACTGGTCACTTGGGGTCAACTGTCACAGCTGTGTCCCCTCCCAACTCCCTGTTCACCCCCAGCCTCTATACTGGTGGGGCTGTGTGAGAAGCAGAGGTGGCCTTTGCTCTGTGTAAGCTCTGCTCAGCAATAACAAAAAGATCCCTGTGTTATCAACAGTGTTTGCAGGATAAATCCAAAACATGGACTTAAGAAACTTAACTCTATCCTAGGCCAAACCAGAGCAGTGTCCAATTATCCAACTGGAAAAACCTAAATCTTACTACACACCTGTTTTTTTTAGTAGGTAATTCAATGAGTAAACAATATAATGTAAGATGATAATTTTTCATGTTACATACTCTGGTGTAAGGTTGTGAAAGTACGGTGGTGTGCTTTGATTCTGTATTTGGATTTTCCACTATAAAGGAGATCATTCCCCATAGTTCTTTTAGTGACGTCTTTTGGAGTGAAGAAAAACCCTCAGCTGGTGATCACTCTTTGGATGATGGAAGGAATTATTGCAATGCAATACTAGAAGAACCACCTCTACCTGGGTACTGTGTAACTCTTGCCTCCCTGTGTTGTGACAGGAAAAGAAGTAAGGTGGAATGATGGCCTACCAGATTATTCCAATGACTTGCTGAAGATGTATGATTAAATATTTACTAAAAAAAAAAAAAAAGCGGAGGATTGACACCATTACAATACCTTAAAAGGTAGCTCGGGGTCTGATATACCACACAGGATGATGATGATGAAAACCAGCATCATTACATTGAAGATGATGGAGCTACGATACTACAAAACTTGAATGAAATCAGTATTAGGTGACGTAAGGAGAGTGGCCTGTAGAAGAAGAGTATAAGTTAGCATATGAAAAGAATGCTTGAGGTCTTAGATAAATAATCCAACACTTACAACCCAGCAAAGCATGAGAGTTCCTACTGATGGCAAGTGAACTAGACATTATAGAAAGTCTCTGTAGGTTTATAAGTATGCCTGATGAAACAGCTAGGAGCTTGGAGTTGCACCAAAATAGAAACCTCATAAAAATAAAAGCTGCCTTGTTAAAAAAGCGATGCTAATTTAAGAAGCTGAAAGAAAAACATGTTTGAATGTGGAGAACGTAAGAAATAAACGTAAAAAGGCCGACAGAAATGTCAGTATTCCTATGCTGCCAAAATACAGATTTATAATTTAAGTCACAGAGGAGGAGGTGTAGTATCCCACAGACTAGATCCTGGGAGTAACACTTTATCACAGACTTTGCTGAAACTTTTGGGAGGAGATTTTCATCGATGTAGTTAACAACACTAAAAATAGAAATACGATAGCCTGGATACATAATTGGCATCCGTTTCTTGATAAAAACAGTAGATAAACTACAGCACAAAAGCCATCACGGAGACAGCAGGTGCTAATATTAAGTTAAGCATTTCTTTTTACTGAGCTGCTGTAGTACTGCAGTACCAACTCATTACCAACCTACTGATGTAATTTGTGTCATATGGCTATGTCAAGCAGGGCTGGAATTTATGATCCTGTTCCACCAGACCTCTGCAGAACACATGGGAACAGCTGGCTGATGCAGTTGATGGAGCGGCTTTTGTTTGGCGCAGCTGACCCCCCAGTGGCTTCCTGAACGGGTGGTTTGGACCACCCAGTGCCTACTGGCCACTTCCCTTGAGCGGGCTCGACGGGCCATCTGAACCTCTGCGAAGCCAAGGTAGTTCTTAGCAGCAAACTAACCACAACCAAACAATGTATTAGGAAGAGTTCCACGCAGAGCGAAGGAGTTCCATCTGCCAGGGAAGGCCGGGGCTGACAGAAGAGAGGACGTCCCCCCAGGAGCGCCAGGGGCTGCTGCACACGGCAGCCCTGGCACCCGCCGGGCCTGCTGCACACAGCGGGCGTCTCGCCAGCAAGGCGTGCCGCTGACGGGAGACACCTCGCCCACGGCGCCTAGCGGGGGGCCTCTGGGTCGCTCCTGTCCCCGCCGTGGCACCTGCCCTCCCTTTCTGCCCTCGTCTGCCCCGTCCAGCCGGAGGAAGGGCAAGCTCCGCACAAGGCTTGATCCAGCCCCAAGCTCAACCCTCGTCAGCAGCGGCTTCTGCGAGGAAACGGCAGGCCGCGAGGGGCTCCTTCCCGGAGCGCTTCCTCCCACTTTCTGAGAGCGGCCTCGCGGCTCGGGAAGGCGGCAGGTGGGCGCCGCTCTGCGGCGGGACAGTCCCGGCGCTGCGCTGGGGGCCGCAAAGCCCGCGCCGCGCCGCACGCCTCGCCACGGCGAGGAGCTGCGGCCCTCACCGCGCCGGGAACGGGCGCTGCTAACGGTCACCAGGGTCCCCCGGCCGAGGGACGGCGCGAAACCCCACCATTTCCGCTCGGGAGCACGAAGGAGCAGGAAACGGGCAGCACCGCCCGCCCGCTGCCCCCGGCCCTGGCTGCGCGGGCTGCGCGGCAGCGCGCCTTCCGGACGGCAGGGGGCACCGCTGCCGCGCGGCTGGGCTGGCGGCAGCCCCCTCCCCCTCTCCCGCCCCGCACAGGGACACATACAGACATACACACACACACACACACACACACACATACATACCCCTTACCCCCCACGGCCCTGTCCCATATCCCCCCGACGCCGCCGCGGGGTGCTGCTAGTGGGGTCGCGGCGCCCTTGCGAGGCAACTGGCGGGGGGGCGTTGAGGTGGCGAATAAGCGCCCCCCGCCCCGCCCCGAGAGAGAGACACCTCTCCCGTTAGTTCTACAGACGCGCTCGCACACGTACCTAGAGGCAGCGGCGTCCTTCGCGGTGCTCCGCGTACCTCTCAGGGTGCGCAGGCTGCGGCCGCGCCGCGTCCGGCTCGGAGCACCACGAACGAGCCCCGGCAAGCAAGGCCTCTTCTCACCCAGGGCTGCTCTCCTTACTTCGTTTTGCCTCGTGTTGCCAGGGTGGGATGGGGTTCCGAGGCTGCGGCCCGTGGGGTGGGGGTGGTTAAAGAGCTCTTACTGGAACTCCCTAAATTCGGGTGGCAACTCACCAGGAAAAGTCAGTACCTCCTGGTACATAGGAGCACAAAGGAAAACACGAAGAGAGGGCTGAGGCTTTTGGCAGCGAGCTGTATCGCGCTACACTGTGCGCGGTGTGTGCGGCAGTGATGCTCCAGCTACAGGGCGCTTCCCTACACACCCCCCCGCCCGGTGCCGATGTAATAAATAAATAAATAAATAAAATGAGTAGGATCAAGACAGCATGTGAAGAACAAATTAATACTAAACAATCATTGCACTTTCTCAGAAAGAAGACACCAAGAACAACTCCGATATGCAAACAGTTTGGAGGAATTTTTTCTTTCCTTTTAAAATTTCACACAAATCAAATGACCAAATAGGTTTTGTAACCCTTCCCCAGCCGTCAGTCTGCACCTTAGCGGCGCTGGCAGACACCTTTTACGCTGAAATACGGGAACCTTTCAGAAGGTGATTTGTCAGAACAACATGCTGGAACAAACTGATTGTATCAGTGGAAAGAAATTGCAAACTCTGGATGCTGTTCATTCAGCAGCAGAGAACCAGCAGATACAATGTGTTTGTTGTTGTCCTAAAAAAAATAACCCAATCAAAAACCTGATTAGGACGGCATAGTGGAAGGGTAATTCGCACTACTTAGCCATACTGATGGCCTCTGACTGTAAAGCACTCACAGACAAGACTGAGATGTACTTCCACATAGCGCTGTGAAAACATCTTCCTAACGCGCAGTGGCAATCACAGAGCACTTGCGAGATAGTCCATTGCTTCAGAGGGGATGCTGACTTAACTACGAAAATCCTGTGATGTTGCTATGCATGGCCTGCTGCTTTACCGTCATGTGAGTACTAAGTTCAGATACTGTTTGGAATCTGTCAAAACATCACAGAAAACCAAGCAGAAGAGACAGAGGAGAGCGACAATAAATATCTTCATGCATATGGATGGAAGAAATTAAAAACTGGGACAGGCTAGTGCAAAGAATGATACGGAGATGATAAAGCGGCGTGATGGCTTCTCAGTCTTTGTTGGCTTCAGAGGAAGAATACAGAAGATGTGGAGTGTTTGATATAATACTTTGCTCCCTCTGTCACTCTCACTTTTAACTTTTCATTTCCTGTGGCAGCAAGCAACATTAAAACATCTCACGGGCAATGGGTTGCTATGAGCCATGCACTGGAGACTACCTAGATAGAGGAATATGAGATTATTAATGCTACAGGGGAAGCTTATCAGGAAGTATCTGCCCAGGATTAGGTAACAGTATGGATAGTATCTATGCATAGTAATTATCTGTATGGGCAATAATGGTGTCTGTCATTTACTGATAGCTCTTATTAGGATAAAATATTTATAAAGGATGTTTCATGTTTCACAACAAAAGCCAACCATTATGGAAACAAGGGCTGGAGAGAAATTTCCTCCTAGGTTTATTATCATGCAATTGTCCATAATGGGGGTTCTTCTGAGTTCCACTAACTCACAAAGCAAGTGGGTAAAACAGTGCATAATGGCTATCTGCTGATGCCAGATTCAAGACTAGATGGCTCATCCATTAAAAAACTGAAGGTATTTATTCAGCGGAGATTTACAATCCAATGATGTCAACGGAAAGCGGTACATACAGATTAAATTTACAGTCCCTGGGGTGTCTTTTCTCGTTAAAAATGCAAAATTAAATGACAGTTCTACATTTGAGGTACACACTGTGTTCACGCCTTCTACACAGAGCATATAAAAGAGTTGGTTAAGAAAGTTGAGTCAATCTGGGGAATGTTACAATACTGCCTGAGGTATGTAGTTTTCAATGGAACCACTTTGGTTCTATTGAATTTGGGGGGGAGCAAGGGGGATCCTGATACAGTTCATCCAAAGGGCACAAACTCATTCAGCCGTCCATACATCAGGGTATGATGCCAGAAGAGGATTGCTGCAGACTGGAGCTCTGTGCAGTGTTCTAGGCACAAAGCAGTTGCTTATCCATCAAGTACCTCTTGTGAGCTGTGCCATCTTCACCCTTTTGGCCCAGAGCTTGCAGAAGAAAACTCCAGTATACTGAGAATTAATTTCATGGAAGAATTTTATTTCCCTCCATTACTTACCTGCATTTTTACGTAAGCTGTCCTTGTCATTCACTCTTCAGAAATCCTCATTTGGTTTAATATTAATGTATAAATCTGTGACCAAAAGATAGATATATAAACACAGAGATATACCTACATACATACAAGTTTTAAAACAAAGAAGATGGTTTGAATTAATTTAAAAAAATTAATTACTAGCATTACTCAACGTTTACTAAAACTCATGTTTTAATTTACCAGAATAAAGAAACATAATTAAAAATATTCCAAGTTCTGTCAACTGGTTTTAAACATTCTACATTAAGATACTGTATGTATTTTATGTGGAAATCATGCTTTGTTTAAGCAATGGAAAGAAATTATCACGCACTGAAAATTGTTTTCCTGATTATTCTAATTTCTTAATCCCCTCCTAGTCTAACACCTTACGGCAGACTTCACCGACTTCGTGCCGCCAGCACGTAGGAGGAGTTTTAAGAAAGAGCACATGGATTTCAAAGCAGATGTCAGGAGATGCTGGACAGGACATCGCACCCGAAGGTAGAAGACTGGGCGCCATGCGTCCCTCTGCCCACTTCGTAGGCCAGTACGAGTTTCCCAGCAGATTCTGTAACGTTCCCAGACGCAGGTAGTTTAATATGGGGGTGGGAAAAAGACGGGCAGGCGTGGGGATTTTGGAAGGAGTTCGTGCATCTACAAAAACTAGAAGGTAAGTCCCGTCCAGCTGTGCGCCATCGGCCCGACGGGGGCTCGGCGAGGACAGCCTGACCGGGACCGGGGTGAAGGCCAACGATGCCGGGGCAAGGGGCGGCAGTTACCGGCGTGGGCTGAACAGGGCTTCGAGCAGCGGTTCGAGCAACCCTTGAGCGAGGCGGGGAGGCATCCCACCGCTGCTGTGGCGAACGTCTTCGCCTTCCTGCCTGTATGACAGAACCACGCGGGCCGGGGGGGGGTCAGGACCGCGGGCGTGGAAACTTACTAGTGCCGGCTGGCGTACGCGCGTCCCGCTTCGCGTTCCCATCCCGGCTGAAGGTGGAGAAGGTACTTTCTCCCCTCCCTTTCCCTTCCCTCCTGTCAGTTATCACATTTACCCCCCTCCCGTCCCTGCCAACACGAGCCATCTCTTCGAGGATGGGCACGAAATGAAAATGTGCGTCCCCGACTGAAAACAAAGGAAGCGAAAGCAAACAGAACGCCTGGCGCTAGGGAAGGCTCTGCCCCGCAGGACGGACCGGAGCAGCCCGCGTTCCTCGCGGCCATTTGGTGTGAGAAACAGCCCGGCTTCTCCCCCCGCCTCGCCTCGCCTCGCCTCCCCTTCCCTGCTCCCCGCCACCGCCGCAGGGCGGGCGGGGGCGGTCTTGGGGCGCCGCGCCCGGCTGGGGGCGGGGGCGGCATCCCGAGGGGGGCCCGGCTCCCCCGGCCGCTCGCCCCCGGCGTGCGGGCGGCGCGGGGGGAGAGTGGGAGAGGCGGCGGGCGCGACGGTCCGCCATATTTCTGCCTCACCACGCCCGCGGAGCCGAACCATTGAAAAGCCGGGCTCGCCCGGCCCCTGACTGTTTGCTCGCTCTTCCTCCGCGGTGGCTTCTCACCACCCACCTCCTCTCTCGTCCTCTCTGGCAGAGCGGGGGCGACGCGCGGCAGCTCTCCGGCACCAGCTCTCCCCACCAGAGGGGCGAGCGGCCGCCCCGCCGCTGCGCCGGGAAGAGGGTCGGCCGGGAGAACGGTCTTCCCGCCGGGAGCGCGTCGAGGTCGCCGGGCAGCGGCAGTCTCACCCACCCCGCAGGAGCTGCGGTCCCGCTCCAGGGCACGGGTAGCGCCAGGGAAATGTGTGTGCGGAGCGGGGAAGGGATTCGCGGGCATTAGCATTTCCTCAGGGGGTGGGGTGGTCGCATCAGAGGGCGGTGGGGGTGTCGTCCGCCAGGGACACTCGGGGACCGCGTTGGCTGCGGGCGGCGGCGAGAGAAGGGGAGCAGCAGTGCGAGGGGCGGCGGCGGGGAGCGGCTCGGCTCGGCTGGATAGCGCTGCTGCCGCCGCGGTGGATGTTTCCATGTTGTTTGGTGCATGATTTAAAGGAGAGGAGGAGTTGTCAGCGGCTGGGAGTGGGGATCCGCGCCGCCAGCGGCCCTGCCTTTTTCTCCTCACCCCTGTGTGGCATCGAGGCAGCTGCCCGCGCTTACCCTGCGGCGCCCGGTGGGGGCTCCCGGGCAGAGAGCGCCTGTGCCCCCCGGGGCCGGTGCGGCGGGGTACGTGTGTGAGTGCGGGGCGTGCGTGAGATTTTAGGGGGGGTGGGGGTTGTGTCTGAACCAGTTAGGAAGAATGACTCTGGAGTCCATCATGGCGTGCTGCCTGAGCGAGGAAGCCAAGGAAGCCCGGCGGATCAACGACGAGATCGAGCGGCAGCTGCGCCGGGACAAGCGAGACGCCCGCCGGGAGCTGAAGCTGCTGCTGCTGGGTGAGTGTGTGTTGCAGTCGCCCTGCTCGGCCCGGCCGGTTCGCCTCTCGGGCCGCAGCCGGCGCGCACGCCCCAGGTGCCGCCGGGGCTCCAGCGCAGGCATCGGCGCCCCGGGCTGCCTGCGGCCGGCGCGTTACATGGCGGGGCCCGGGCTGCCGGCGGCGGGCCCGGGGCGGTGGCGGGGCCGACCGCGCAGCCCCTGGACGCTCGTTGCCTCCGTCGCCGAGGAGCCGGCGGCGGCGCCCCCGCCGCGGCGGGGCGTGTGTGCCCGCCCGCGGGCGGCAGCGCCGGCGGCGGGGCGAACGGCTGCGGTTGCTGCGGGTGGGCTGGGTGCGAAGGGCGAACGGCCTTCCAAAATGGAGAGAGGGAGGAAGGATGGCGGGTGAGTGAGGGGGTGCGGGGCGGGCGGAGTTGGGGTGTGCAGATGTCGGTGGCGGTGCGTGTAGCAGAGCGATGGCGAGGAAGCGATTGACGGAGGGGCAGGAGGGGGGAGTTGCAGCGCAGGTCGGTGGTGGTGGGTTCGGTGTCTGCGTTGCTCCGCGAGCCGCGGGAAGGCCGGTGCCTCGCCGGTTGCTGTTTTTTTACCGTGGTTTTTCTTTCATGAGGTAAGCTGGAATTAAGGGGCTTGTGATGGGATCGTAGTCTGGCTTTTAGAAAGGAAAGGGAACCGGGGAGCCCCAGATGTGTACACGGAGCTGAGGAGTAGCCTGAAGTATGCGGGAGGATGACAGGATCTTCAGTGCCTTTGGTATCCTCCCACTGGTCAGGAAATAAAATCTATTGTATCATTGCTCTTTAGTTAAAACAGGTTGTTATTCTGAAGCCTCCAGTGTGCCGAGGCAACGACTCTCTAACAGAAATTTGGCTGGTGTTAAATTTAAGCCTTTTGAACTAAAACGCATCTGCCCGTACCCAGCGTGCTCTACTTTGTCGTGCAGATCCTGTGGCAATACGGCTTCTGCCTGGGACTCGCAGGCCTTGAAACACGTCTGCACCACTGTGGGGGGACGTTCCAGGTGGATGCAGGATGTTTATGGGCAAGGCTTTTTTGTTTTAGATCATGTATATGAAAGTAGTAGTTTATGTTGGGGGCCTAAATAAAATGCGAGGTGAAGAGAGTTGAAAGGAAAAGTCAGAATACGTTTTAGTGCCTCCATGAGAATATGCTATTTGCTGTAGCTTGTCTTCTGGATGTGGAGAAAGGCATTGGGATCCTTCACTGGTGTGGGAAAGGACTGGTGGACATGGATTCAGCACTCCTGGTAATAACATTCTGTCTTATTTTGGTTGATGGCAGAGCATGATGTGACTACTCAAAGATGCACAAAGCAGATAAAATAGGGGATAGCTTGCCTTTCTATAATTTTATGGATGCTTATGTAGAATTACTTAATGATATACACTTGCTTCAGGAGAGGCAGTTGGCATATTTGACTTGTTACTCGGGTCCAAGTTGTTTCTGTATTTTCCTGTTGGATTTTTTTTTTCTTTCAGTCATGCAAGAGGCTTCTTCCAAGTTTTCAAAAAAATGTATGAAATTAACTGAATGGGACCAATACATGTTACCTAGAGAAGGAAGTCAGAGATCTGTTTCTGCAGTCAGTACTGCCTTGCAAGGTCCTCCTGTTGCTAAAGTGAAGTGTAAGATTAGGTGGTGGTAGGTTGGGGTCCAGTTGTGGCATCATTGTTGGCAAAATAGGATGCTGTGATGTGCGGGGGCACGGGAAGAAGCTGAGCTGTAGGAAGCATTGGGGAACACTCTGAGCGCCTCTATGAAGGGTTTTTGTGCTCATCTGCATCAGTACAAATGAAGAGTTCTGACATGCTTGTGAAAGCATAAGCATGATGGACTAGAGATGAGAGGGGTGAATGTTTGTCTGCTTGTACTTAACGGCATATTTCTGTACTTGGGTAACTAAATCACTACAGAAATTATTACTGTGCTCACATTTTTAGTCGTGTGTTTGACTGAAGGTGTGTGTGCATGTGCAGAGCTGTTCGGATTAACACTTAATGATCTCATCTTGTAAAATGCAGGATAGTGGTGAACCACTGTTGGAGTCATGGGATTGGGTAGAGATTGAACTTACAAATAAATTCTGACAAAAACCTTTTTTATTTGTGGGTTTCTTTTAGGTATCTTGCTCTCTCTGCTTCCCCAGCATAGGCAGTTGCTTGGTTAAGTGTGTGTGGGTCATTCACATAGTCATGAGACAGACAAAACCATTTTAGAATAGAAAAGTAGTCATTAAAAACAGTGAGGCTGGTAGCATGAAAACCATCTGAATTTGCTTAAAGCTCTTTTCTTTTTAATGGGATAGACTTTTACTGTCCCATTACATGTCTTTCCTCCTGAAAACTTAAATTATTGCTGCTCAATTTTATGTAAACGTGGTTTTCTTAGTTTGTGGGGTTTTTTTCATGTGGGTTTGTTCTTTCCTTCTAGAAGTGTGAGTTTCTCAGTCCCACTTTTTGAAGTATGATTTGACTTAAGAAGCCTGAGTGGGTTAAAAGGTTGTAAATACAGAACTGTGGCATATCCTTTGGCTGCTAAGGACAGCACTAGCCGAGTTAAGCTGAGCCATCTTAATTGACCGTGCACGTTCTTCAGACTTGTTGCAAGTGCAAAGCAAAAGGTATTAGGAACTCAAAAGGGTCTCAAGGCACAGTTAAGTGTATCTTTGCCAGATAGTTTTCTTGTTTAAAAATTATGCATGTATAAAGGGGAAAAGAAGTATTATTCTTTTGATCAGGTTTTTTTTTTCTTTCTTACCTTTGGGAAGATGCAGTGCTTCCTTGCAAAGTGAGTTAATTACCTCCTGGCTTTTGGTGTGTAACACACGTGTGCATGCACACACAGTGCTTGGTACACCCTTTTTGAGTGTTAATGATGATACCTTTTTACTTTTCATGGGATCAAAGAGTTTAAAATGCTAAATTTTATTGAGAACTTCTACTGCATGTTAAGATTTTTTTTTTAAGTATCAATTTACAAACCAACCCTCTCTTGTTATTAAAATACCATTTTTAGGTACTTTGTTGTACATCATTACTTATTTTTTGGAGTACATTAGAACAAGGCAAAGTATTTTTTCTTTTACTGTTGCAATTCGGAAAAGCCAGAGTTCAGAAATGAGCACTGAGGCATATTGCAAAGAGATAGTAGTACGACTAGCACAACTTGGCTGTAATGTTTAAGGAACTTTGGAACAAATTCAGTCTTCCACTGAATTTGGTTTTAATCTTGTGGATTTTCCAAATTCTTCTGGATTTCATTACTGCTGAGCAGTCTGTAAAATCCTATGATTGTTCTCCTGAGCTTACAGTTGTTAATATCCATTCATTGTTTGCTGTTACCTGTAAAAACACTTACATTGTTCTTACAATTGGGGGAAAAAAGGTGTTTTAATATTTTATACTGGTATATGCTAAACAAGATCTACAATATTGGACATGCTTCTATTTTAAGCATGTATGCACATATTTATTGTGCTCTAGTTGTTGATTTCCTCCTTTCATCCCTGGAAATTTTACATGGTTTTGGAAAGCAGCATTTGAGCTGTGAGATAGATAATAGCCATAAGCCTTCAATCCTGGATGTCGTCTGTCTGTACCCTCTATATATTTGTATTATGTGCTATTTTCTCAATGGGAAATGCCTTGAGTGTCTAGGAAAATCGGGTACTACCAGGTGCGTGACAGTGTTTGCTACTTGGCAGTGTATTTATTGGTATTGTGTCATGTGCAAAACATGTTGGGTTTTTTTTTTATTTAGGGGGTAGGTGTTTCTTATGTTGGAGATAGCAGATGTGCCAGTGAAGAGAGTTTCCGGATACGAATGTTTTTCTGTTCTCTGTGTGTTACCAAAGGAAACAGGTGGAAGATAAGCCGTTTGAATTAGCATGAATGGTGACCAGTCTGACGTGGAAAGATGCTTTTCAGCACACGGTGCATATCCAGCAAGCATGCAGGATATATATGCATTTATTATCTTCTTGTATCAGCTAAATTAAAAGACTTACATGCAGAACTTGGTGAATTAGCAAAGACCTAAGACTTCTTTACAACTTATCTACAGAAAAGTGAGTTCATTAGGCTGACAATGGAGTACACTGATTTTTATATGCCTTTTTCTTAAGCTAGAGAAACCAGTAAGTCTCCTTATTTTTTCCCATAACTTGTATTTATACCAGTCACATTGATCACACCTACTCTTGCTGAACACTTTCAAATAAGTTAAGGTAGTTACTATCACAGTGTGTATTTATGACTTTAAAATGAATAGTTAATATATATCTTGCTATGTATTGTAATTAGAGTGTACGTTTCTCTTACTTAACAGAAGCTGTTGCTAAGGAAGTAAAATTTCATTCTGGGTGCATATTCTTACATATATATGTCCATATATGTAATTAACTTTTTGAGGAAAACACAAATCATTGTCGAGACATCAGTGTGATAACTTATGTAAAACATATTTAAGAACCTACTTTATTTTTAGTGTATTGCAAGGGGATATTTAATTTGCAGCTATTAAAAAGGGTATGTTGCCATTTTGGCTTCTTCAGAAGTTATCTATACTCACTGAAGTACATAGGGACTAGCAGAGAGAGCCTGGATAGTCAAAGAATTCACACTAATTTCATTCATATGTCAGCGACCCCAAATTTGTATATTACGTTGGTGAATGATACTGAATTAGTGCAGGAGGGAAAAGTGTATGCTGAGCAGAAGAATCTCTGAAAATAGACTTTAGAATGTATGCTGCAGAGTTAAATAATTCTTCTTTTTTTAGCTGCTTCAAATTATTTTTGTCGATGTGTAATGGCAGTTTCACAGGAGAAAGCATTTATTTTGAAGTAATACAATAATCTCTGCAAAACTAATCCCAGGAAGGTGTGTGAGTAATCATAATTAGCTTTGTTGCAGTAATAGAATACTTTAAACTCTGAGCGTTTTTTTCTTGCCCTGCTGAATGATACAAGAATCAGGAAAAAAATCTGTTCTTGCACTTGAATGCTACTATGTATGAACAGCTGTTAATAATAAAATTATGGAAGTTTTTCAGCATTCATCTCTTAGTGAATTAGAAAATCTCTGACTGGCAAGAATGAAGAGCAGGAAGGGACTACAAAACCAGAGGAAGAATTAGAATGTAGGAAATACTGGGAAGCCATATATATAGTATTCTTAACATCAAAGAAGGAAGCATGTAGCAGGCATTAAGTATTGCTAATTCTGTGCAAAAAAGTTAGATGTATTAACACTGGAGGGCACATACCACAGTTTCAGAAGTTAAAAAAAAAGGTTTTTAAGTTACTGGGGAAGTTCCAGGAACAGCACAGTGGTTTGTTTTTTTTTTTTTCCTTCAAGCTGCATGAAAGATTAAATCTTAAATATTCTCAAAGCACCTTGTTCCCCAATAAGTAGTGCAGATACAGAGACTAAAGTGAATGGTGATTATCTACAGGTTTTCGTCCCTTGTCGGTTTTCAAAGGACAAATGACATAAAATAATCAAACCACTCAATTTGCACACTATGCTTACTGTTTCACAGTACTGTAGAGACTTACCCAGAACCTGTGTGCAGGTGCAGCTGCCAGCAGGAAAGGTGCTGTTGTTGATTTCCTCCTGCATTTAAGAACATGGTGTGGCTGTTCCAGAAACAAAAATAAAACCCACCAAACAAGATTCCTCCTTTGTTGATCTATTCAGGCAGAATCATCTAGCAGGCTGCTGATACGTACAATACAGTACCATGGTGGTTCAGTTTGTCTCCCTAAAGAGGAGGTGATGTGCAGCATGTGAATAGCTTGAATAAAGCAACGGAACATTAGAAAGTTTCTGAAAGTGGAAACCCCTACTGATTCAGTAAATTGAAAAGATAGAGGCTGAATCACTGTCGCCTTAGCACAGCTGAGCTGTGTATTGACACCTTCATCTTTGAGCATGTTATTTCTAAGTTAGGTTGACCTGCTGTAAATGTGGAAGAAGGATCTGTTAGGAATAGGACTAGACAGTTTTGTCTGTTGATTTGGTCTGGTTTTGTCTTGGAGCAAACAGATGGATTAAATGCCTACTCCAGGTCCTGTCCTCATTGATTATCTATCCTTCTTCATTTTGAGAATGATATGGTGGCTCTTGTCAAAATGCTTTGGGACTCAGCCCCAGCTATCAAAAAACTGTGGATGTAGAATTTGTTTTTCCCCAGGGGAAATTGTGGAAAAGGCTGTCAGCACTTGAAATGTTACATTCTTTCCCCCCAAATCTTGCCTCCTCTGAGAGATCAATGCAGTTAAGTCCCTAACTCTTCTGAAGTTAACTGCAAATACACCTCTAATCTTGGTAAGTGACACCAAATGTGGATCAGAAGGTTTTTCTGAATGGGGTTAGCCATCTTCAAGTTAAATGCAAGGTAAGAGCTTAGGCTTACTATTTTGTAGGAATCTGGTGTAATTGGATGTGATGGAAAGCCCACCTGTTACAGATTCTTTCAATCAACAGGAATTCAGGAGTTCAGAAATTACTGGTCTAGTTAAGATACAGCCATGAAATCAACCAAAAGAAAGGCTCTTCTTCACCATAAGTTTATAAACTGAGGTACTAGGCAGTGCGCAGATCATAGGTACGTTTTGAAATTCTCCAAAATATTTCAGATTCTACAGTACTTGTTCTTATGGAACAGAATATATCTTACTGCCTGGTCGTGTTAGTCTGCCTGTCACTGTACGTTATGCTCACTGGCCGCTAGCATGCTGCTGCTTGGTCCTTGGCTAGTTCATTGCTCTACCAGCTGCAAACTCAAAAGAAACAAGACAATCTTTGGCAAGAATCCTTGTACCAAGTGAGAACATTTGTGTAAGTTAAGGAACGTTGATTTTCTCAACTTGTTCTGTCAACCCACCAGAGGAGAGTTTTTAACTCTTAAGTCTTCAGGGTTAAGGTTACTTACCATGCTCAGGGAATGCTGGAAAAGAATGTCAAAAGCTGTTCCAACCCACGTTTCTGGGTGAATAGAGTCAGCCAGAAAGTCAAACAGAAGATTTCTGTAGCAGCAATTGCTAACTTATAAGGCCAGAAAAACTCAAACGCATAGAAGTTGGGAAAGATGCCATCATTCCTAGTGCTTTTAGGAACTGATCAGGCTTGGGAAACTGAGGATCAAGTGTGGAATATTTATTTTACTCAGATACTGGATTTACTAAGCACAACATGTGCCACTTCATCTCATGTACCAGAGCAGTAAAAGCAATGGAGATCTAAACATTGAAGATAAAAGGTATCATTCATGTATCTTCAATAGGTTCTTACATAGCTCTGCAGGTACTTGAATTATATGATGTGTGCCCTTTTGGTGTGTTTAGATGGTGTTGAAATCAATGTTTTTGTTGATAATGGAAATCTTTCAGAAGTGGTTTGCAAAAAGAAACAAAAAGCCCCCTCCAAAACTCACCCGAAAATGCTCCTTTGTCACAAGCATAACTTTTAAACTCTGATTATTCAGGAGAGAATACGGTGATTCTTACGATGATGAGACTGGTAGTTTATCTCAGAGTGTAGGCTACTATGCAGCTTTCTGACTTGTGAACATTCCTGACTTGGCCCTTTATTGAAAAAGATACTTGGAGATCACAGTCTCTTCATGTCATTGCCAATGTACTAGTAGTCCATGTTGCCTCCTTTTAAGTGATTTGGGGGGGGGTGGGGTGAGGGGGAGTGGGAAGGCTGCCTTCTGAGAAATTGCAGGTGCTGGACATCCTGCCAAAAGGATTTAATGTAAATCCCTCATGAGAAACACTTCTGATGTGTGAAACTTTTTTTAATCCCTTAAGGTAGGGAAACATCTTAGGCAAAACTAAAACTTAAGCCAAAACCCAGGCTACAGCTTAGCCCTAGGATCATGGAATGAATCCTTTTGGAAGGTATGTTGAAACATAGGGAGGACAGGGTGGTGATTAAAGCAGCCAACATGGTTTCAGCTTCACCAAGGACCAACTGTGCCTCCCTAATCCTGTGAATTTCTATGGTGGAGTAATGGCACCAGTGGACAGAGGAAGAGCTACAGGCAGCATATTTCTAGACCTTACAGAAGCCGATTGCTTACCCATCTAACAGTCCATCTATCAAACTTGTATTTTTGATTCTTACTGCTAAACTGTAAAGATACAGGTTTGATAGATGGACTGTTAGATGGGTAAGGAATTGGCTTGATGGCTGCATCCAAGCAGTTTTAATCAGTGGCTCAGTGTCCAAGTGGAAACAGATTGAATCCTGGGCTGCATCAAAAGCAGCATGACAAGCAGGTTGAGAGGGTAATTCGCCCCCTCAGCACTGATGAGACCCTACCTGGACTACTGCATTCAGCTCTGGGGTCTCCAGTACAAGAAAGACATGGACCTGTTGTAGTGAGTCCAGAGGAGTGCCATGGTCAGAGGGCTGCAGCATCCCTCCTGAGAGGGTTGGTCTCAGCCTGGGGAAGGGAAAGCTCTGGGGAGACCTTACTGCAGCCTTCCAGTACCTGAAGGGGCTTCTAAGAAAGACAGGAGACTTTTTACGAGGACCTGTACTGAAGGGACAAGGGGCCATGATTTAAACTGAAAAGGGCAGACTTAGGTGAAGCTTAAAGGAGAAATATAGTCTGTGATGAGGATGTTGAGACTCTTGGAAGAGTTAGCCCAGAGAAACTGTGGCTGCCCCCTCCATGGCAGTGTTGGATGGGGCTTTGGGCAACCTGGTCTAGTGAAAGATGTCCTGACTTGATGGGGACTAGATGATATTTGAAGATCCCTTTCAGCCCAAACTATTCTGTGATTGGAGTGCTTTGGTAAAAAGTAATTTCCTGAAATTAAAGATCAATTTGCTGTATGGAACAGTACTCTTCTTTGTATTTATTTTTTTCCCCTAAAAATGCACCTGAACATACTTTTGTTTTTCTTGGGTGAGAAGAGAACATTGAGTTGAAATGGCATGGGATTTTTGTTTTTGTACAATTTCTTCATGGTCTCAGTATTGAAATAGTAAATAAGCAGAAGGAGATAATAAACTGTGATCCATGAAAAGATTGATCTGAAATGACAGTTTCTCCTCAGCAGCTGATTTCATAAAAGGGCCTAGCAAACAATTTCTGAGTAAATTTGCTGTCATCAAAATGTAAAATTGAGTATTTTCTATAAGCAGGACTAAGATCCATGGGAATCACCAAATTTGAGTAAATGAACTAATAGCATATTTCGTCTAATTCTGATGTTAGCATCTGTAATATTTTAGTTGTAAAGATGGCTTGGCTTATGATCATTGAAGCTTGGGGTTCAATACCATCTGTGATCATAGGAATCTATAAACGTTCTTTGCCCAGAGTAATTTTTTTTCTCTTGGGGTTTATTTACTTAATTGCATTCATTCTTGCTTCTTATCTGCAAGACATGATAATAATGTATTCTGATTCGCTGTTTGCCTGTGTAGCAGAGTAATGCACAGCTATTAATTATTAAATCTAGTTAGGGTTAAGAGCTGGGCTTATGATAATCTTAAAGGGTTCTAGCCTTTGAACCAAAACCAGGTAAATAACATCAACAGAATTTGCTAATTGCTTAATTGTGCCTGTACTCTGAATGACTGATGCAAACCTCTGACACCAGAGAGTGAAGCCATATATATGTCTTTGAATGGTTTCCCTTGGAATTTCTCTCACAAGCGTTCTCTGGGTAATGACATTCTTGTACCTCTAACTTCAGAAAAATTTACAGTCATGTTAGTTTTGTTAGTAGAGTTTCCTTTTTTTTTTTTTCTCAGAAAATATGTTGGCTGAATCCTTTGATGTACAGATATTTTTTTTTTCTGTCCACAACTTCATGTAGTGAAGTGAGCAGCATAGTATTTAAATCTTTACATTGCTCTTTTTGTCTGTGGAGTTTTGGCATTAAATAATGTAAAGCCAGTAAAATAGGAGAAGATAGATGTCTCTTGTTTTAAAAGGCAAAAGGAGGTGTTCTTTTTATTGGTAATTATGCAATGTTACTATATATATTATATTTATATATATGTATGACTTGTCAAGCTGTTAAGGCATGTCCTTAGAATAGCTTAAAACAAAGGAAAAAACCACAACAGTACTTTGTAATGTCTTTGATTTATATTTTAGTTGTTTATATCTCCAAGGATGATATTTTCTGGAACATATCACCTGGAGATCTGTGCCTGTGTGTTTTATTTGTCTTGCTTATATGACACCAAGCTACCTGAGCATAGTGACAGGCAATTCTCTAATACCTTCCCATTGTTTTGTAAGGGTTTTTTTATCCGTACAGTGTGCCAAAACTCTGGGGAGTGCTCAGAACACAGCCATAAGCAAGACAAAGGTTTATTTGTTGTTTTTATATATCTGGTTTCTTTAAAACAGTATTTCAATTTACCAATCTAGACTGTCGCTTGGTATAGTGACATTAACTCCTGTGGCAGGGAGGTTGGAGCTCTCTGATCCTTGGGGTCCCTTCCAACCCATGCCATTCTATGATTCTATGGTTAATTGTATATATCACTGTGCTCAGTAGCTCTCAGGCTGGTCTCTTTTTGGGGGCTTGGGATTTATTTTGGTTCAGATTATAGATATGCCTGTTCCACAAAACAGTAGCAATCTCTCTGATAACCTGTTTGTTTATTGTGGAATTTATTTTCTGACTCTAGATAAAGTATAAGAAATACATTAACTACTCTGCACGTGGCTTAAATTCATTATCTTCTTGAACATTACATTTATTAACAACTTGAAAGGCAAAAAGACTCCCCATAACCCCTGCTCGTGACTTAGTTCGGATAGTTCAATCCTAACTCTTACAACTGTAAGGTGGATTTTTTTAGTCCTTGAAACATTCCCATAGCTGTCCTTCTGTTTCCAACTCTTCAACCTAATTTCAGAAGTACAGACAATGCAAATTAAATGCTGATGTGTATATAAATTTTATTACAAATACAGGAGTGAAATTTCTCTTCTGCTTGTTGGGATACCGCTCCTGAGGTGTGCACAAGGACTGCAACAGCCTTCTGAGACATGCTATTAAACTATTACTGTTTAGATGACTATCTGCCCTAACTCAAATACTCCTCTGAATAATTGCTTTTCAGGGTTGGTTCATTCATTGTTTGACAAGCTTATATTTAACAGTATTCAGATGCACAGTCTTTTCCTGTTCCTGGTTTGCAGGTTAATCTAATTGTTTTTCAGCATCATATCCTCTTCTTAATTTGCCAGTCCACAGCTTTTGTGTTACCTGCAAGTACTCTCGGTGGCTGTTTCATGTTTTTATTCCACCTCGTGGGTGAAGATGTTGAAGTTTCATATCCTGATCTTAGTATTGCTGGGATCCTCTTCAGAAGACAGCTGTCTGTTGAGGACTTGCACCTATGTAATGTAATACTTAACTGTTTAAACAACTGTTATTTAATGCATGCTATGTTTGTTGTATTGCACCAGATCGGTTGCTTAGCAGATGCCTAATTCCTCAAAACTACTGTCTTTGTGCAGCAAACCATCTGAAATGTTGTAATTGCATACTTCTTGGTATGTGAACTTTCCCTCACCCATTTCCCATCCTTTGGGATTTTTGGGCTGGTACTTCAGGAGTTCCAAGGCATGGTGACTTCTGGACAGTCCTTCTGCTTTGGTAAGAGGTACCTGGACCTGCTGAGTGACAATGTGTCTAGCCTTAGTAAAGCTCTGTAACATTTATCTTCATTGGGTGCTACAGTGGAAGCACTTTAAATTGTCATTGCAGATGTCATCTGTGTTTCCCTAAAATCAAAGCAGAAATACTTTTGAAATTATGTATCATTTTCCTGTATTGATTGATCTGAAGTGTTCTACTGCAGCAGTTTAAGGGACCAGGGTGGGTTTAAATGTTTGGGGATTTAAAACAAACAGAACAAAAAATGTGTAAAAAATGAAAATTAAAAAAAGGCGACGCCTGACATGGAGCCCTAGAGTTCTTCACTTGGCTCTTTCTAGTAACAGTTTGTGACATTTCCCAAAATTTTGGCTTACCTGTTCCAATTTTCTCCTTTTACTTCCCCTCCTATTCAGGCTGCTTTTGTTACTTTCCATTTTTCACCTGTTTTATAGAAGTGAGCCTATCTGAGCTACTTCATAAAATGTTCAGAGATGATTCCCAGTTGTTCTTCTTTCTAATCTAAATCTAGTTACCTGTTATTCTGTTAGCTTTTGCTAAAGTAGATCTCAAGAAACATAACTCTGCTACTGGTGTTGGACTTCCTCTGTTTACACATAGTAAATGATATTGAGTTGTAATTACATGCTTGCAGTTACTTTTGACTGCAGTTCTGCTACATGTTCTTTAGAAGTATTTCTGTGTGGTCCTTTTCTAGTTTAGAAATTACAGAAAAATGTAGGAAAAACCTACAGAAACACAAAGGTAATGTGCTTAAGAATTTTAGAGTCTAGTTATGTGGCCCTGGAATATTATACCTCCTTCTGTTTCCATTAAAGTGTTTGAGGAGTCCAACTCTGTTGTCTGTTAGATTAGCTGTGCCTTAGTCATCTGCCACTGCACCAATTTCTGTGCCAATTTTTCGCTGTTAGAATTTAAACCAAAAATATTGAAGATCGCTGACTGCAAGCCAATTCTGAAGTAAAAATAAAGGTAATCACTGTACCTTCACTTGTGTAAATCCCAAGCAATTCTTTGGGTTTATAACCTAGGCATTCAAACACTTGTATAAACAGTTATTTTTCCATTTGGTTTGATTTTAATCTTACTATGATTTTTCTGCTAAATAAGTGCACCCCCTCTCCACACCCCTTTCTTCACCTCTGACTTCTCTTGGCCAGTCTGCCTTTCTGACTGTTTTTCCTCTTTTTCTGTCGTAAAAAGCTGGCTAAACTCTGCACCTCCAACTTCCACATAAATCCAGTGACTAGTGCCCAGAGTAGTGCCTGGTATTCTTGGCCTGTCCAGTAGTTCACCTCTGCGTTGTCCTGTTTTGTTCTGGTGTGGAACTGAAATGTTCAGACTGGGTGTCAGGATAGTAAGTGTGGGATGTTTAGGTGTTTATAACTTGCAAGGTTCAGAGTAACTTCTCTCATGGAGTGTATTTTAGGCCCACGTACAATTTTGTTGTAGTTACTCCTGTTAAATACAGCTGAGTGAGCCCTGTGACTGTTTGCAGGGCCTTCTTTGCATCCAGATAGAGTGTGCACTAATGGAAGAGGTGTCACTGTCTGTGCCTGTGCCTCAGGGTACCTGCAGCCTTCTGCTGTGTGCTGCACGCACAGTGGTCATGGCTCATCCACCTTACGAGCACTGTGTGACTGTATGCCTGTGCTTTTGTGTAAGGGTCAGTGCTTGGTGAATGCTGGCAGCAGCGGCTTAACACTTCTCTGAAATATGAAAACAGTTTCAGGTTGCACCATGAGAAACACTGGCTTTAGAGGCCTGCTGGGAGGAGTACTGCATCTTCTGCAGCAGGGCCAGGTTTGTCCTTAGAAGCTGGGTGCTTCTTGTTACCCAGGAAGAAGTGGATGTTCCAGGACTTAACTGCAGTTGGAAGAGTCTGGGATGCTTACAGGATACCCTCTCTGAGCACTTAGCATCATCTCGCTTTCAGACTTTCATGGAGAGCCTTAATCTTCCCAAGAGGAGGGTTTGAGGCCCATGGGACTATAATTTACTTACTTGTGGGATTGTGTTGTTTTATGGAACTGTAGAGACCAGGAGGATTTTGCGTAATTTTCAGATGTGCACTAACACAGCTGAAATGTGGTTGGGAGCTGACTGCACTGACTCAGATGCAGCCTGAGCTCCTCTGTGCCATGGAAAAAAGGCTGCTTCATCTAGTTGAGCAGTTAGACCTCTTTTCATTCTGCCTGGTGGGCAGTGAGCTTGAGTTAGGCTTCCCAGTACAACAGAGGAAGGTACGGAGCTACTGGAGAGAGTCTAGCAAAAAGTGCCTAATGCGATGAAGGGATTTGAATATATTTACTCTGAGGAAGGACTGAGAGAGTTGGGAATGTTCAGCCTGGAGTTCAGGGAGAGACCTTGTCAATTTCTATAAATGCCTGAAGGAAAGGGTGCAAGGAGGACAGAGTCAGGCTGTTTTCATTAGTGCCCAGTGACAGGACTGGAGGCAGTGGTCACAAGCTGAAATGTGGGAGATTACTGCTGAACATCAGGAAACACTTTTTTACTGTAAGGGTGGCCAAATACTGGCACATGTTGTCCAGAAAGATGGTTGGAGTGACTGCCCTTAAAAGACTCCAAAAAATCATCTAGATGTGGTCCTGGGCAGCATGTTGTAGGTGGCTCTGCTTCAGGCAGGTGCTGGACTAGATGACCTGCAGACACCTGTCCTTTCAAACCTCAACCATGCTGTAAAATGCAATGGTTGTGCTGCAGCATCAACGTGCAGATACAGATCAGCTGTGTCACCAGCTTGCCCAGACCTTTAATTAGTGTGTCAGGATTCCCATGGGATTCACATTTCACTGTGCTGCCACTCACTTGTCAGTTGCTTCTGGGTGTATGAAGAATCATTTTCTAGACACTCCTGGACCACGGTGACCAGTACCTGAGGGGAAACCAGTGTAAACCTTAGTTTTGCAATTCAGAGATCTTCCAGTGGCAGTGTGCCAGCATGCTTCTCTGGGACTAGCAGTCTTTGCTGCTAACGCCTGTCTGGTGGGGAAGACTGCAGGGCAGCTGGTGACCCTGGGTTGTGGGCTGTTTTGTGAGGTATAGGGCTGTCACATCTACTGGACTGAGCCAGGCTGTAGCTTCAAGCAGTTGATTGTAGTCTAAGGGGCCTCCAGGCCTGATTCAGTGTGAGTACCCAGAGATGTCAGCATCATTATGCTAAGTAGGACAGTTGTGGTTTCAGGGGTTTGGCAAATCATTACAAACTGAACAGACACAGCAGGATTGAACCCCTCCAATTCGGGTATGGTGCGCACACTCTGGCAGCGCTCGGACACCGTGCTCACAGCTGTGTGTGTGAGCTCAGACCAGCACCAGAACATCCTGGTAAGTGACTCTTGGGTGTGGTCACAAACTCAGTTGTTTTGCTTAGGGTTTAAGATGCCCTGTCTGGTGCCAGCAAATTCCTTTTGCACAAGACAAATTATTTATAGATAAAAAAGTTACAGAAGGAAAAAATACTCTTTTTTTCTCAACACATAACTAACAGAAGTGTGCTGCAAAGCCAAAAGACTATTTGCAAAGATAAGGGTTAATCCTCACTTGTGTACATCCATGAAAAAAGATGTAAAAGACTGATGGCTCTCCACAGAGTTACAGCAAATATGCATACACTAAAATGCGCGCACATAACTCCTCAAAAAAACAGCCAGCCTGTCCAGTCAAGGTTACGCTGAGGTCAGGTGAAAAGGGTGGAGGGTGAGGGAAGTGCTTAGAGGACTTGTGATGGTGAGGAGGGTTGCGGGTTCAGGTGCAGACAGAAATCCACTTGCAAAGCAACAGGCAGTCGTATTCCTACTCCTAGCCAGTGCAGTGTTTGAAGGGAAGCTTGTACTCTAGAGCTGGCTGATGTGGTGCACTACGTCTCCAGCGTCTCAGGTACAGTACCCAAGACTGATGTCTGGGAGAGGCTGTGACATGTACCTTAGTTCTGTCTCTGCTGTGCTGCAGGGAAGAATGGCAGGCTGCACTGGAATGGGAACCTTGGTCCATCAGTAGGTCTCTCTTAGAATGTAAAACTGCTGCTTGGTGCTCCTGTGGTAACCAGGCAGTGAAGTCTTGGAGGAGGGCTGGACCTCAGCAAGGGAGACCCATCAGGTAATCGTTCTTGGCTCTTTGCTGTTGTTTTCTAAAAAATAACTTTGGGGGTTTTGTTTTTATCAATAACGGTATGTGGATTTTTTTTTTGTGTTTAAGTATTCTTCTGAGCCCTCAACCTGTCAAATGTCTTTGCCTCATGACCTGAAAAAGCAAATGATGGCAAGTTGTTTCCCAGACACTTTTAAGATTATTCCAGTAATCACTATTAGTTGAATCAGATGTTAGGGGTTTTTTTTTTCCTTTTTTTTGGTGAAAACCAGTAAGTGAAAGAAAGGCAAAAGCCATTTGAATGCTGTATTATCATTTTGTCTGTCCTTTCTTTGTGCCTGCTTTAAATATGTTAAGGCCTTTGGTTCCTACAAAGATTTGTATTTTGGTCTTACTCCTCCCCTCTGCTCCTATGTTTAAAAAAGCCTGCAACAGAAACAAAGCAAAACAAACAAGCCCCCTTTTATGTTATGAAACAGAAGTGGAGAAAATCATAGACCTTTTGGTGTGCACTCTTCCTGCAGCGAAGTATAGTAAGCTTGTTAGTTTTCCTGTATGTCTTGCTCTGTGAGGAAGTACTTTGGAGTATCTCAGGTTTCCCCCACTGAAGAGAATGCAAGGAGGCAGTCTAGGAGTTACCTTTCGTACTTCGGTTTGCATTTGTAAATGAAGACTTCTACCTTCCTGCTGTTCTCCCTTCTGACTTGGTTGCCTTACTAATGAATCCCTTCTCGTGGGGGAGAGTAAGGGCTACAAAATGGTTCTTCCCCAAGTCTTTTTGAAGCAGAAGACAATCTTGACCCCAATTGATGATGTAAATTCTGAGATTCACTGCTTTCATAGTGGTCTTATGAATTTCAGGCAGACATCTAAGTCCCTCAGCAAGCAAGCTATATTGTTTTTGTGGTAATGTACATTATTGCATTCTGTGCTGTGACATAAATGTCAATTTGTGTTTCCTCTTTTTCTGAAACTAACGATATCTCTGTAACAAGAATCGTGAGCTGCCTTCTCTTTCCAGTAATTTCATTGTAATTACAGTTCTACAGACATTTCAGAAGAGTGCTGGAAATTACATCAGGCTTTGTTCTTGGATCAATTAATGAATTCGTGTCATTTATCAACCAAAATGACTATTTAGGCTGATCTAGGTTTTGGGTTTGGTTTTGGCTTCTTGGTTGGTTTGTGGGTTTCTCCCCCCATGTGCTTTTTAGTGCTTTTGGTCATGTAAATTACCACGGAATGACAGCATCTTGCCAACTTTGTTATTTTTCTGTGATCCACTTAAAATAGTTGTTACAGTTTGGATCCTGCTGCATGGTTCTGTTTCTAAATGATAAGGAGTTTGCCTTCAACTGAGGACTTTGTGGATCACTATCTTACCTTCACACAGTAGTTTTCTTATTTGGAAAAGTACCATACTGAAACGAAGTTCTCAAGTAGGGGAAGGCGAGAGGCAGGAGATGTAACTGCCATGGATGATGCTGTTCCTATTCTGGTGCGTCACCCGGTTTGTAGACTTGAGGTGGCAAAGAGCCTGAGATACCAAAGCTACAAAAAAGAGGCAGGTTTTAGTTTACATTGGATTGGAATTGCTTGCTTAGGAGTACTAAGACTGTCATGTCTTACCCAGTACTCTGCTAAATATCCGAACTAAGCTTCACATTTTAATATCTTGGGAACATCATCTTTATACAACTCCATAAAAAGCCACTATTTATAGAAGCTTCTTTTCCTTCTTGTCTGTCACGTATAGTCAGGTACTGGTATTTTTGCTGGTGCCAGTAGCTAATTTGTTCAAAAAAACCCATACTATGAGATGTATTTGAATGTGCTATTGCATGTGGTCTAAACTGTGCAGTCATACTGGTATTTGGAAGTAATTTTGACTAATATTTTTGAATGTGTATATGAAAGATCATGCCAGTCATCCCTCCAATATCTGTTTAAAGGCACTGAAATTCAGTAATTTATTTGCAGTGTGTTTAACTTTAGATATTCCTTTCTCACACTGCAGCTTTTAGCATGCTTGCATACCAGGCTACGTACGTTGGTCGCCATCATGCCACACCATGTATGTGACGAGTCTATTCAGAGAGGTTGCAGGATTCCCAGAGAGAACTGTGTCCTCCACCAGCGAGCATTTCGGTGCTTAGTTGCCCATTGTCCTGATTTAGAAGTCCAGGTAGAATAGGGTGAGTAAGTGTGTGTGTAAGTAGGCAGAACTGGCAGGTTTAGAAGCTGAGACTATCTTACGATCAAGGGTGAGAGTGTGATCTGGTTTTGTTCCCTTTTTCTGATGATGTTTCGTGTTTTTCAGCACATGTATGGAAGAAAGATGGCAGCATAGGCTGGCAGTGAGTTACCTTTCTTGAGAGGTTGAAGTTACGAGTTAGAATAGAATTGGCCAAACAAGATAATTAAAGTTTTTCTGTGTCCTCGATGACTTTGCTACACAGAAAGCTGTTTTAAGTGGAAGGGTTTGTTTCCTCTGATTGTATTTTGAAGCAGAGAAAGCGTCCTCACATTTCCATGCCAGGTTTGCTCTGGTAGACTAACTGGTCAGAGGAACCCCTCTCAGAGATAAGGAGGTATTGACTTTACACACCAGCACTAAAAACTGTGGCAATCACTCCTTGGTTTTGCCAGCATCAGGCATGCTTTTGACTAAGTCAGAAGCAAAATCTCGAACAGCTGGGGAACTTGAATGTCAAAAACTGAGAAAGTACAGATTTTGCTCAGTACAAATACAGAGCAGCAGAGCACAGATGTAAAGTCTTTGCAGTTGTGGAGTGAGGCATAAATTCCAAGTAATTTTTCTTTTCTAGTTGATATGAGTGGAACATATTTCTCAGCCATCCACAAAAGCCCCACCAAGTACAATTGGTACAGTTCCCACAAAGAGCAGTGGAGTACACATCAGTAGCCTGAGTCAAAGCTGTAATTCAGGGCCCTGGTCTCCAGGTAGGAAGTATGTTCTTATTTCGTACCTAATGGCTGAACATTTCTAATAGCATCTGCATTGCCCTCTCATCATCTGCCTCAGCTTCAGGAGTCCACAAATAAAAGTTTACAGTGGACAGTTGCAGTACTGCCAGGACTCTGAAAGCTTAAAATACAATGCCAAAAAGAAACATTAAAGATGGTAAATAACAAAATGGCTCTCTCAACAGTAAACATTCATAAATTTCTTATGTTGTCTTTGGTTCTGTTAAGCAAGAACGGGTAGGTAGGAGATGCAGAAAAACCGTGACAGGTATTTATTGCTTCTATTGTGTCTATTGAAGAGTCAGTTAATTTTTCTTGGGAGTTTTTTTTTTTTTACCCCAATTGATGAATAACCTTTTAAGGCCTAGGAATGCTTTTAGTGCATAAAAGGGCAGACTTCTACTTAACATCATCCCAACTAAAATAAATGCATGCACTTTTGGTGGGCATTTCAGAATGTTACTAACTTGTATTAAAGTTATGATTAGAGTGGCTTAATGAACTGGAGCAAAGCTCTGTTGTAGGGAAACCAAGGATATTGCAGATTGATTCTTGTTTCACACTGCTCTCTGTTTGAACAGTAATAGCGCAAGAGTATTTGTAAGATGAAGGAATAGTTACATAGCACTACACACTTTCAAAATGCTGCACACCCACTAGCTAATCACTCTGTCACCTCCACCTGGGAGGAAGTAGTTAATTATTATTAGCCGTTGGATCACAGGTGAGGGAGTGGAGACAAAGGCTGGGTCTAAGTTAGCAAACAGTGTGAACGGTAGAGTGGGCCTGTAGGTCAAAGCAGTAGGTGTTGAGAACCTGATGACCATGTTCCACACTTCTTTGGCTTTAAACCAGGTCTACTTTGTTTCCGTGGACTAACTGCCTGGTCATGGATAGAATGCATCAGGTGTGGTCCTTAACTTCCATTTTTACTGGTAAAGGAAGCCAGCTTCTCACTGGGAAACATTTTGATGATAATGAAGGAGAACACAGTGTCTAAGGAAGATAAGGAGGTTTGTTTTGGAAGTGTTCTCCTGAACCTAGTGTGTTGTATCCAGAGGAGTACTCTGGCAGGTGGTTTCAGGTGGGAGCTTGGCCATGCCTACAGGTTAGTTGTTTGGCCTGGAGAAAAGGAGGCTGAGGGGAGTCCTTACTGCTCTCTACAAGAGGAAATGGCCTCAAGTTGCACCAAGGGAGGCTTAGATTTTATGTTAGGAAAAACTTCTTCACCAGAAGGTTTGTCAAGTATTGGAACAGGCTTCCCAGGGAAGTGGTTGAGTTGCCAAGCCTGGAGGTGTTTTGTGTAGATGTGGTGCTTAAGGCTTATAGTTGGTCTCAGTGATCTCAAAGGTCTTTTCCAACCTGTGCAATTCCATGATTCTGTGATCAGAGCTGCCAATTACAACCAAACTGGAAAAAGGCCTGTTTGCAGGCATCTCCAAACCTTGGCCCTGGCTGCTGGCTACTACTTTGCACAAAAGTGGTGGAACTGGCATTTCACCTCAGCAATGTTCTCTTCCTGTTAATGTTGAGAGATAATGAAATATTAATGCTTTAAAACAGGATGATTTAGGTTTAGAAACATCTTTTAATTAAGTCTCATTTTCATGAAGAACACGAGCTTACCCTCTGTATCAGTGCCAGTAGTGATTTAAAGTCATTAGTCCATCTCATGGAAGAAAAATAAATTTTAGTATATTGTCCTCTTTATGCTATTTTTCTGTTTTAAATTCTCTGAGCAATTAATGATATTTCACTTGTCCTTTGCTTTGCTTTCCATGTTTGTTTGATAAACCCACAGAAAGTTTATATTGCACCATAATAGATTAGAGAAATGTTTATTCTTTGATTTGGCGCTGTCAAAACTCTTTGTGTATTTGTCTTCGTTAGTATCTAAATTACCAGTCTTTTCTGTTTGGTAGGACTTTTAGTTAATGGCTACAGCTACTGTCAATTCACATCAGTGTTCTTTAATGGAAGTATCAGAATAGCAGAGGAGAGTGATAATAAATGTTTCCGATCTTATAAAAGAGGACTTGAGCTGGGGAAAATCCAACCAACCTTTCAGGCTGTCTTTTTGTCAGGAAAAATGAAAGATAGCCTCTTTTTGAATGTGCAAGTGTATTCATGCAGCCTTTAAAATAACTTTGACCTATGCAGTGTGTGTAGCTGCACAGCAGTGTGGTTAGAATCAGGTTTAACGCTGGCTTTCCCATGTGCCAGTTCAGTGTTTACAAGAATAACCCTGACTTTAATTTTTCATGCTTAAAACTGAGCCAGATGCCTTTAACTTGATGTACAGTTACCTTTTACACATTTCTTAGAAGGTTCTTTGGCTACTGATGAAAGTGGAAAAGAAAATCTTAATGTAATAAAGAGATGGGAAGGTTTTGATTAGGTGGTTGATAGTATGCTTAAGGTGTTGGAGAAGTGCATCTCAGAAGTTATCCTACACTAACCAGGAGGAAAAAATTAATCAGTCCATCAACTGAGTTTGTAAGGGAGTAAGCTATTACACTGGTATCTTACAGGAATCAAACACTGCCCTAATTGTGATCTGACATGATACTGAAAGCAAAAAGCTCCTGACCTTATCTAGGCTAAAGTTCACCAGCATGGGTCTTGTATTATTCTTGGAAAGAAGAAGAATAGTTGTTTATTAAGTAAGATAAAAACGAGAAAGCAAAACATGTAAAAACTCCTGAGACGGGACTAGACTTGGAGCTTGATGGCTTGCTGGCTGAATTTGCAGCACATGGAAATAAAACCACATTAATTACATTGTCCAAGTTCAAGAGAATCATAAACTGTCTCTCACTGCCTTGCAGAAAAGTAATAAATACCGTAGAAATATGATTAGAAGGATGATCAGTTTGAGTAAACATAGTGTAATTATATGATGCCTTAGCTTTTTACTGAGATTGCTGGTAAAATTAATGAAAAGATCCATCTATTGATTTATCAATATGTTCGAATCTTTCCTTGCAAAAGCCAAGACAGCATTTTTGTTTGACTGTACACACAGTCACAAAACACAGTCTCAAGTCAAATCATGTGTACAATATTGCTGGCAGGATGCATGTGAACCAACTGCCTCACACCAAAAGTTGACATAAAGAAATTGCTTCTTTGTCCTAGGAGGTCATAATGGTGATTTAGTGGCTGTCAGTAGTGAACTGCTGTTGCAGTATGAAAGTACCTGGTGCTGTAGGTGCTTCAGTAAGGACCCCAGTGATTTGACATAAAAATGAGCTCGTTGCAAGTTGCCAGCATGTTGTGTGCTCAGGGTCCATTGATACTGAGGTTCTAATGAGATTCCAGATGGGATGGTTAAACACTCTGCTCTTCTGCAGAGTGCTGAGTTGGTAGGCTTGAAAATGCTTTGCACAAGGTTATTTTTGCATAAAATAGTGCAATAAATAAAGGTGGGAATGTGAAACAAAGATTGTGTTTTCCAAAGCCTACTTAAGTCAAAAAAGGTGCCAGAAGAAGAATATACTACCAGGATCCTGGTCCAGTTCCTTTTCCAGCAAACCTTTGTTTTTCACAAGTCAAATAATTTATGGCTAGTTGGTGAATTGAAGGCTTGGTGCTTCATCTTAGCACCGTGTTGCACAATCCCTGGCTACAGTAAAGCTCTCCTTCCCTACATACTTGATCAGATGGCATTTCATAGCATGAATTACTAGTCTACAATCAAAAACTTAGGAAGGCCGCTGTCCCTTCTCCTTGCTCTAACAGGTAAAGCTTCAATAGCAGTTGATATTTATACATGCCTTGTTTTGCTTACTCAGAATACAAGCACATTTCAGCAGTGTTATTTAACCCAGGATTATGTCTGTGAAAGACATTGCTATTGGTAATTCATAACGGTTCTGCCTAGAATAACCCAAAGAGAACGTATCGTGGGACAGTTTAGCATGTGCTCAACATAATTTTGTCCTTTTCAAGTGTACATTCTTCAATCATAGAATGGCAAGGGTTGGAAGGGACCCCAAGGATCAAAGAGTTCCAACCCCCTGCCACAGGCAGGGACACCAACCTCAGGCCTGGATCTACACAAGGTTGCCCAGGGCCCCATCCAGCCTGACCTTGAACACCCCCAGGGACGGGGCATCCACCACCTCTCTGGGCAGCCTGTTCCAGCACCTGTAAAAAACTTACCCACTCCTGTTCCCATGTTCCCTTCAGGTACTGGAAGGCTGCAATGAGATCAGTGTGTCAGGGCTCATTAATATGGACTCTTGCAGAGGTAGTCCAGGAATAATCAGTGGTCCAGTTAATTGCTGTGCAAGTGTTCTCAGCCTATAAATGTCCTTACAGGGCCCAGTCATGCTCAGTGTAAAAGCAGAGTACTTGCACACTGCAGACACTGTGCGCATGTTTAGTAAAGCCAGTGCTTCCTGGGAGTGCCAGGCTTGCTGCACGCAGCCAGCAGTGCAGTTGCCTTGTGGTTGCGTAGAAAGCCCAGTGATTTTATAAATGTGTCAGGCATGTGGGCTGTATGGGCACACAGCAAATCACAGCCTCTGGAAAGTTCTGCTTTTACTCCTTATTTGCTTACTTGTCCTTCCCTGCAGCTGGCAGATGTTGGCAGGACTCTACTACCAGATAGTAGATGGCCTTCTAACATGAAGTTTCTTCTGTTCATCTGCAGAAACAGGGATGGTTGTATTTCAGCTTGGCTATTTCAGGAAATACCTGTGCAAGGGAAGAGAAGAATCTAAGACACATACCTTAGGCTTTATACCATAGTATTTGGGGCTGTGAAAATGTAGAAACTTGCAAATTTCACATGCTTTCCAGAATCAGTCAAACGCAACATTGCCTGCAGTTGTCTGTTCTTCAAGACATGATGCTTGTGTAACTGGAAGCTGGTATACAGCATAGAGAATAGCATCTGCACATATTTTTGTCCCAGATTGTTGTCACAGCTTCTGCATTTTCCTGAAGGCAGCTAAAGCTAATGCACCTTCTTTTGGAGCATAGATGGTTGAAAGGGATTATGTAGGGTCATGGAGTGCCAGTAAGTAGGGATTTAAATAAATTCAGATGGTGCTATGTGGAGATGTAGTTTGAGTTGGAGTAGTTTTTCTACCCAGAGACTGTCCTTGATACTGACTTCTTAAAAAAAATCATAAAGATGCAAAGGAACAATGTAGCTAACATTTTATTAACTCTCACTTGAAACTGATGGCTTGTGGAAAAACATTGTGTGGAATTTTTAATTATTTTTTGTAAATCTCAGTAAAATATAGCATGCAGCTGAGATTTATAGAAATATCCCAGAAGTAAAACAGCCTTGAAGTTTGTTCTAATTGGTACTTACTTATTGGTTAAATACTAATCGCCTTTCAAAGTAATGCAGGAAGGTGCCACTGATACCTCTTCCTTTTAATTGTTTTTGAAATAAGTAAAACCCTTTTCTGTAATGAAAATTAACAACAATAACATCAACACATTGGGAAGGAGCTGTTCTGAGGACTGGTAAATCACATACAACAGTTGTATCCACACTGGGCTCATAGCGTTCTTGTTCAGGTAAATATATGTTTCACCTCTTGAAAGGTTGAGAAGGAATGGGATCATGACCTGTACACTGAGTTTTGTGATGTAACAAAATACCTTGCAAAGAATTGTTTCTCAAATAGAAGTTAAAAAGCATTAGAACAGGTTAATATTAAACTTGCAACAATACAGCTGCACTAGAGAAACTGTTGGGAATTAGAAGAAAATTAAGTGTTCTGCTACTTTTGTTTGATGGTTTAGTTTAAAAAAATACAGAGATTACTAGAAAGTTATAGAGTGAACTCTTTAAACAAACTTCATTTGTTAGTATGCTATAACATAGATAAAGTCACTTTTTAGGACAGTGCTTTAACAAGTTTGATCTCCTCATTAACTACTGAGTCCAGTAGGATTTCCTGAAATAAAGGAGGACTAATAAAGTAGTTTGATGGGGCTTGACATGTGCAAGTAACAGAAGCTATGTGTGCAAAAAAACCCCCAAAACCCACTGTGGGGCAGTGGATGATGTGTGTTAACTGCTTGTACCATGGTGACTCTGTTCTTAGACTCCACTCTCCCATGTTAAACTATTTAGGTGCTTTAGGTACTAAGTGGTGGGCAGAGAAGTTTTGAAAGCATTTAATGGTCCTTACTCCTTACTTTTCAAGAACACCTTTAATATGTTTAAAGTACTCTTTGCAGTGTGCTCTGTCTACTCAGTTTTTTTATCCTCATGCATATTAATAAGGCCATGGTTTGTAGTAATCTGTTGGGACTGCTTAAAGTGTAAGGATAGCAGAATAAAATCCTTAATAAGGATCACAGGGAAAAAAGGGTTTTATTATTAACCTTTCTTGAGGTCATTATCACTAACTTCTTTTTCTAAGCTGTTCTGTAACAATTATTTTCAAGCGTGACTCCATCTTTTACGACTGGGTTTTTTGTTTGCTTTTGGGCTTTTTCTTTTGTTGTGTTTCTGTTTGTTTTTTTAACCTGAAAATAGCCAGAACATAACTTGGGTCTGCTTAGCTGCAGCAACAATTACAATTTATTGTAGTTCTAGTAGTGGAACTTAATATTTTGACCCTAAGCTGTGTGGTGGCAAAAAAATCCAGTGTTTTTAGGCAAATACAGCATGAATTTTCCCTTGCACAAACTGCAGAAATAACTTCACACTGAAGACTCAGCAATTTGTCTTTTTGGGATTTTCACATTTTGGAAGACTCTTACGGAAACTCACTCGTTTTCTGACTTTCAAAGTCACTTTGTTGTGGGCAAAAAAGCACTTGGCAGGTTGAAGTAAAGCTATATAAAACATGACAAAAGTGGTAGTCTCTGTAAACTTGTGCAGAAGCCTTTAAAATGTGTTTGTTCTTCATGTTTAGAAAATAGATGAAACTAGAGAAAGCTGTGGGGATGGTATGAGAATTTGAACATTGGATTTTAAAGCTGGTCTCATATAACAGTAAAAAAAGGGCTGATACGTATCTGAATTAGAAACATTCATTTTAAACTCTGTACCAGGGAATAGCACAGAGCATCTGGGATTCACTCATCTGTTGTCTCCTAACACATTTCTACAGTTTTATTGTTTTTCTGCCACAGTAGAAAGTAGTATTTAACTGCATAGCTTGATCAACTCAGTTGCTTTGCCAGAGCTGACAGATCTACTGTTGTTCAGCAGATAACATTTTTCCTTTACCACTACAAACTGAAGACCATTCCCAACACACTGAAGTTACCTGTGATAAGACCATTCCCATGCACCAGGGATTAGAGAACCAACCTCCTCCTGGCCACAAATGTTAGAATACTTTCCACGCTTTCCTAGGTCATGTTAGAAGAGAAAATACACAGCAGCTGCTTCATGGTAAACATTTTTTAGGAGGTAACTGCTAATTAGCACGAGGTGTTGATTATACTGGATGTGCACACATGATTCAGCAGCTTCTGTGTACTTACCAGGGAGGGTGCAGTGGTTAATTTTTTACTAATGCGCAAAGGCTTCCAGCAGCGTTCGGGTCTGTAGGGCAGTGGTGTTGGAGCAGCTGGGCTTTTTCTTCCATTTTTTTTTCTGGCAAAGGAGACAGCTGGAGTCAGAAAAGTCCCCAAAACTGGCAACTGACTGGAGGAAAAGGGAGAACAGTTCAGAACTTAGCTGGCTGTTGCATCATGTTCCCATCCTTTGTGAAAAAGAAAAACACATGGGATGTGGTGTGCCAGCACTAGAGGTGGGAGTTGGTGGCATCCTAATCCTTTTTCAGTCACCTCTCCCTCACCAGCGTGACAGCAGCTAGATGGCTCCATGCTGCTCATGCTTGAAGGTTTGAGAGAAAGGTGCTTGGAAGCTTCATGGCTCCAGAAGTAATTTCTGTGCCCTGAGCTTTGTAGGGAAATGTCTTGCCTGCTTCTGGCCTGTGAGTGGAAGAGGGACTCTTTCCTTGTACTGCTCCCTCCCCTAGGCCTGAGCTGTGCCTGCGCCGGGGGCAGCTGGCTGGCAGCTCATGCAGTTGTGCCACAGGCAGACAGAGGTGGTTTCTTCCACACGCAGCTCCTCCTGGCCTGTGTGTCACAGAGACCTGCGGGGTGGGGTTGGACACCCGCTCCTGGGTTCATGAGAAGTAGGCCTGTCTGAGGGGTATGCAGAGTCGCTAGCAGCAACGCCTCTGCTTTCAATGGTGATTTTGCAAATGGTGCAGAATGATACCGAAAGCTGGGTGGAGGAGTCTGTTAGGCAGAAATGGTGGTGCTAGTGGAGCAGGCAGTGTTTGACTTAATACTTTTTCCTTGTGTCAGAAAACATTTGTGCTCTCCAGAAAATTAACTTCTGTTATACAAGATTGAAGGCCTTTAGGGCAGTAGTGGTGTTATGCTGGGGGTTTTATACATTTAAAAGGTCTAGGCTGTTTTTTAATCATTGTACGCTATTATCTATAATTTATTCCTTCCTTCCTCCTAGAGCAAGCCTGAGAATGAAGAGATCATTTTCAATGACTCGGTGCATTTCTTGCCATTTCTCATGATACGTTTTCAAACATTTCAATCCTATATAAAAGGAATAAAAGACTGAAGTTTATAATTTATTTTTTAAAAACTACTTTAATTTTTAACTTGAAAATAGATGGAACTTCAGATGTTTCCTCTGTAAGCTCACGCACAGGGGCCTCCTTACAGTTGCAGGCTTGTTGGGACTCTAAGCTAGTTTCTTTTCTTTGTTACTGTGTTTTTACCGCAAGGATATAAAATGAGTGATGCAAAAGTAGATGTAAATACAGAGGTGCCAAATATAATCACCTTTCAGCACAGTGCCATTGCGGTTGTTGGAAGCAAATCCTTGTTTAGCTTTGGACAGTTAACTCTGTGGTTTGTGCAGACAGCTGGATATGTGCTTGGTTGTTGGGGACTTTTTCTTAGCTGAACTGAAATTATAAAACAAAGAATTTATGAAGAATGTTGACTTGTGTGAATAACATTTTAATAGCCTAGGACATAAACTAAAAATTTGAACTGGAACACTTTTCATTTGACTATTGTGCAAAGGAATGACATGTAAAATAAATGTTTACTTCCTGGAAGTAAAAGTTTCCTCTAGAAAGTAAGGGGGGGGGGGAAGGCTAAAAGAAGCTAGAATTCCTTCCCTCCAGCAGCTTGGCCTTGTGGTTGCTGCAGTTGTGTTACAGTTCTTTGCCCTGATGGTTAAATTTGCTTGTATTTTGGTGTACAAAATCTTTGTAGGAGCAGATTCTGAGCATAAGCCTGTTCTTGAGTATCTTGTTCCATAGCAGTGAAAATGGCTAGAAATACATTTCAGTGTAGTCTCTGTGAAACTACGCACAAGTCTAACTAGTGAAAATTACAATTATCTGAATGCCTGGAAAACAAAAACCCAGAACCATAGCAAACTTAATTACCCAGGGACTTAAGTGAATTTAGAACTTTCTCTCCGATACGGAGGTAAGCCAGAATTTATAATGCCAGTAACTTACTTAGATGCTAATGAACAGCGTGTGGACTTTCATTAAACAGGAAGCCACATGTCATTTCAGGAGAGGTCAGAGCTATGGAGAGAGAGAGAAAGAGGTGGATTTTTCTAAGGTACATAGCCACATCTCAGTAGTAAATGTTACTGGCTGGAGTTGATGATGTTTGAGTAAAATGGTAGCTGTAACTCAAAACACATCTAGTTCATGCATTTCTTAAAATTTCTTTAAATACTGTAAAGCATCCAGCAAACAGGTACCTTTTCTGAGAGGCAGCAAAGCACAAAGCTTATCTTTGGTTTCTGTTGTGTTCTGATGCAGTTTTGATGTTACCTTTGTAAATAGAAAGCAGTAATTTATTAAACAAGCCATTCTTCTTGATACTTAAGGTGTCTGTGGAGTAAACAAAAATGCAACAAAATTGTTGAATTAAGGTAATTCTCTGGTCTATACAGGGTTACATAATCGTGTCTAAGTAACTTCAGCCTATAACAGGGCACTCACAAAGAGGACCTGCAGTTTTTCTAGGAGGGAATGCAGGAGTCCTGGAGCTGCCACGTTTAACGTGGGTGAGATGCAGCCGGGAAGTGTTTTGCTCTGAGCTGCTGAAGTAGCTCGGCTGAGTAGGTCAGCGGGGTGAGAGCTGGGCTCAAAGCTGGCCCTCCGGAAGGGTCACCAGCGGTGCCTGCTGCCCGCACAGCCGGGCAGTGCTCTGCCATGCTGCCCCCGACTTCTCTGCAGAAGTGGAACGTGACAGTTTTACTCTGTTCAGCGGCACTTCAAGCTACGTGGCATGCTAGTGTGCTGTGCTTGTTGGAAATGCAAATTGATGGCACTGGGTACCTTGACCAGTAAAAACTGCCTGCTTGTCTCTGGTACCTTATCATATTGTCTTCTTAGTGACCCAGCAATAGCTTTCATCCTGCACTTCCCAAAGCTTACCTTGAAATTTTTCAACTTTCTGGTTGTTTTCATAAATAAAAGCTGCATCTGAAAATGGTGTTGTGCTTCTGTAATGATGTACTTTGCATGACAATATCTATATGGTGTAGTGTATAAGGCTAGTAAAGATGTCCTCTTAGAGCTTTGCTATTCAATTTACTTTCTCTTTTTTTTCTTAATAAAAACTAGGGATTTTTTTTTCCTGTAGAGAACCTAATTATATTTTTTTTAATTATAAAATTGTTCTTTGGTAGTATTGCCCTTGACCTGATTTCTTAAACTTAGAGAGTGACAGTGATGTATTTGTGTCTCTAGAGTCTTCATCACTCCATGTGTGTGCATGCACATAGGTATATTTACATTAAAATAAACAAGGAACATGATTAAAACATGAATTTTATCAGTATTATTCAAATCTTGTTAGATGCGAAATGGGTGAAGTTAGATATGAGGTGTCTTTCCTGAGATAAAATACTGCAGCACGTGTCACTCCTCTCCAGCTAACAAGCTGGCTAGCCCTTGTCCCCTCTCCTTCCGGGTTGGGGGCAGGAGTATGTGTTGTAAAGGGGCTAGCTTCATCTTAGAGGAGCCGCTTAATTAGCATGTGGCTCCTTGCAACGGCTGAGAAGCTATAAATTGCAAAAGGACAGCAAAAAATAAATAGCTAGTGACTCTCTCCAGGGGAAGTAGCAGTTAAAAAGCACTCTGAAGTTAAGGACAATGTGCCATAAGCTGCAGGAAATGTGCCACAATATCTGGAACTGTGTTTCCCTCGGGGTGGATTTATAACACCCTCGGCCTTGGAGCCAGCCTGGGTTTCGCTGCGTGTGTGTGCATGCACACACCCATGCCCGCCTGTGTGCTGGGGCACACGTGAGCTGCGCTGCCACCCTGGGCGCAAGGGGAGCACAAGCCCAGCACTTGGACCTTCCAGACTATTTGAGGGATGAAAATAAAAATGGAGTAATGTGGTTTTATTCTTTTGCTGCTGTGTCAGAGCTCCTTATCGTGGGCTGTCAGCTCTGCTGAGCTCTGCCTGTGTCCTGGGGAAGGGGGGGATGAAGGAATACTGCTGCTTGTAAGGGACAGGTCTTCCGGGGACAGAGCTTCTCTCAGCGTTTCTTGATAGCCTCTGAGAAACTATCATGTTGAAGGCGGCTCTGAGGAGGAACAGCCCTGGGCTCTGTGGGGTAAAGACTGGGCAGGAGGAGCTCCAGGGGAAGGGGAAAACACCACGCACTATTTTCTCGTTCTAAGGAACAAAATGCTCTGCTGTAATCCTTTCAGCTTCTGGCTGTAGCCCTCTTGTATGAGTGGTGGGTCAAAAGTTTATGCTGGGATCTCAAAATACAGCTCAAACAAACATAGAATAGGATAAATATTATTTAAAAACAAACAAAAAACTTTGGAAAGCCTATTTTCATGCTTTGGACTTAGTTGCTGTTAGAATATCGTTAAAAATTAACAAATTACACAACACACTTTCAGTATTTCTGATGGACACAAATGCATGTTAGATATATTCTCCAGATACCTTGTTTAAAACAAATTAGAAAATAGATGACAAAAATTCTAACTACACCTCAAGAAGCCAGAACATGTATAAAGCTTTCTATGCTTCCCAGGTAAAAAATAAAAGAAAAAATATTATTTTTAATGTTAATGATACTTGTCCTTGCTTTTTATTAATCAAAGTGGTTCACACTGTCCCTGAAATGGTGTCTCAGAATTGCTAGGAATAGGAGTTACGTCTTGTCTGTTCGTAATCCTGCTGAGTAACAGAAAATGAAAGAGACGAGAAAGGAATTTAAACAGTTGACTTCCTCATCCGAAGTACTGAAAGCCTTCTAAAACATCAACTTGAAGAGTAGATGCTGTTACTTCATTTTACAAAGATATGTAGCAATAGAAAATGCAACGCTATTAAAAACAAGTAATTACACATTTTTATAATACATTGATAAGACATAAATTACCATTAAGCCATCTCGATGCTTTCGATAACATTATTTTGTAATAACCTTCAAGTCAATCACATGGTAATTCCTTTATTTGCCCTCCCCCCCCCAACCTTGAGATATTGAGTATTAACTGATTTGTAACCTTTTTTTCCCCCCCAAATATAGTTGTATTTTTTTTTCTCCAACTTTATTTTAAAACCTCTAACTCAAGCCATACCCCACAGTGCAGGAAACTAAGGTCATATACTGAAATTCAGCTCCTGCAGGGCACGTGGTGTTATATGGTCCATTTTAGTCCCCAGCATTTTCTGTCCAATTTATGTGCACAGGTGAAGGTCCAAAGTTGTAATACAAAGGAAGGTTCAGAGGTTTAGCCCCAATCCCAGTCCTCATCCAAATAAAATTAGTTTTCCCAGGAAATCCGGTGGTGGTCAATAAGTAGATTACAAAAAAAGTGTGTGTTGGCCTTATAGTTTGCATATGATACTGATCTCGTCGAAGAAGATAATATAGATACATACATGTAATAAAAGAAAAAAGGGTAGGTGAAGAGGTTTATCTACCTAGATTTTTGTGTCAGGCTTAGGTAAAAACCAGGCACCTTTGGGAACAGTAATAACTAATGACACGTTTGTGTCTTGGTCTACTTAAGCAAGTCTGCTTTCCAACACTGTATTCTGCCCTTGGATGTGGGTATTTAAAAAAAAAAATTGAAATTAATTATGCACAAGTTTCTAAAGACAGATTTGTCCTTTCCTCTGTGCAGAGGAGGTAAGAATTTGCATTGTGCTGTCTTTCATTAATGCTGGTGTTTGCTTCTAGCTTTGTTAATAATTTTTCCATGGAAGAACAGAATGCAGTGGACTGATTTTCAGCTTTTCCGGCTGTCAGGTAGAGTTGTGAGTAGGATAAAGAGAACATAATTTAGAGTGAAACTTCATTTGTGGCACTTCTGTGCAGATGAGCTCTTTAGGCAGAACTTGAAGTTGCTGCAAACCATATAAAATGGAAAGCTAAGCACAGACTGTAAAGAGTTGTTTCTTTTCAGGGAGTCCCTCTTTTTCAGGAGGATCCTTTCAAGAGGAGGGAGGAGAAGGTCACAGGGAGGGATCTTGTCCTCCTCTGAACCCATCTACAAACCTCTGAAATGTTGAGTTACTGTAGCTCTCTGAAGGCAGCCAATTTATCTCTTCTCTCGTTTTCTTGCCTCTGAATTATACCCAAACTATGAGATAGCTCTAGAACTGTAAAAATTACCTGATTATAGCTTGAAAAGATAAGGAGGTTTTTCTGCTTTGTTGGATGGGGTTTTTGTGTGGGAGGTGGGTTTTTTGGTGGTGGGCTTTCTTTTTTGGTGGTGTTTTGGTTTGGTGCAGGTTGGGGTTTTATTGTGGTTTTATTTGAAGGTTTGTTGGTTGTTTTATGGGGTGGGGTTTGTTTAGTTTTGGGTTTGGTTTTTTTTATTTTTTTTTCAAAATTGAAGGTGGAGGGAGGAAGGCACTGACTTGTAGTACTGGGTTGTGCCTGGCTGCACAGTAGTACAGGGTGGTTTTGATTATCTGGCACAAAGCTATATTTGATTAACTAGATTTCTTGCAAAGAAATTTGAGTGTCTCTGTTTCAATAAAAAGCTTGAATTAATATTCATTGAAGAAGCTGCAGAACATCAGCTGAATTTTAAATTTTAATTCTATCTTCCAAATTGTCAGCAATTCAGTATCTTAGGCATTATTGTAGTAGTCACTTGGACTGTTTTAATTGTGTTACTGGTACAGTGAGGATGAGTATTGGTTTTCTTTCTTTGAGCTTAGTGGCTGCAGTAGAGTGACAAGCAAAGTTTATTATTTGCTCAAACGCAACCAGATTAAATTTGTAAGAGGATTTCTTTACCATAGAAAGCATGCAGGCTGTCTACACAATGGGACGTTTTCTTCCCCTTTTTTAAGGAAGCAAGAGAATTTAGTTCCTATACTTTGCTGTGAAGTTAATTAGTACAGTATGACTTTTATGCATGTAGTAATCAGTAAGAGGAAGAAAACCCAGTCTTAGATAAGATGGCTTATACAGTTTTATATAGTCTAGTTTAGGTGAGGAAAAGAGGCAACAGCATTAGTAATGTTTTGTAAGCTTAGTTTTACGTGAAGATTTAAGACATTCAAGACTATTCTTGAAACAGTTCACTCTAGATTTGTGGAGATGGATCGTGTTCATTATTAAATGTAACTCTCTACTTCCTGAGCTACACTCATAAAATTCTCTCTCTCCTTCCTTTGGTAGGAATCTTCACTGATCTTACCATGCTCTTTGTTTTTGTTACATGAGTCATTCATGAAACGATGTTTTATTGTCTTTCATAGAATATTGGTAGTCATCGTAACAAAATTTCTATAAATTCCCACAATGATACAGAGGATGTAATTTAGTGAATTGCAGAAGGATTATATGCTTCTTTTTCTGAAAGAAAGTGGAGTATGCAGATGTGGATTGTGAACAAAGGAATGAGGAAGATGATTATGATGCAATTTTAAATTCAGGAAATTCTGTTACTGGAGCAAACACTTGGCGATTAAAACAGTGTGTGCACCTCTCACAGGTTTTTTGTTAATGCTTTTAATTTACAGTTGGGCTTTGTTAAATCCTAAAGGCCATCACTTGACTTCTCTCCTAACATTGTTTTTTGTAGTTATTCTATGCAGTTTTTAATGTAAATACAAAACCGTGTTTTGGTGGTGTAGGAAAAAACGTCAGGAGACCTTACCTGCCTTTCTGGTTTGCTTTGGTGACTTGCTTTTGAAACTTCACATACTTTCCTACAACATAGTCTTTTCCATCAGTCTAACTGAAAAGCCATCAAAGATGTCTCTTTACATCAAGTGACTTGCAAGGTGTAATCTATTAATACTCATTAAGAAGTTTGGTAATCACAGAAAGAAAATTCTACAGTGCTACAGTTTATTTTATGGCAAGAACAAAGATGCCTACTATATTCATTATCACGGCTTGTAATATTTCCTCAGATATTCTACTCATGTTTCTGGACAAGTTGTCATTTAAATTCTTTCTTTGTTATACCTTATCTAGTTGTGGTCACTGTTGACAGAGGTGGTGGTCCCAGGCCCTAGACACCAGGATCCATTTTTAAGGAGCTGAGGAACCTGTCTGCATAGGTGCTTGACCATGTCAGGTGGACAGAGCTGTTTGTTTAGGAGCCAGCTTGTTTTACTAGCCTCACTGCCATCTTTTGATGGAGAAGCGATGCTCTATTTCTGCACCAGAATTTGCAAGGAGGCGTAATAGAATCAGCTGAGGAGCTTTGCCTCCATCTTGGGGAGTTTTGCTACGGGCTCTCACTAGCCTGACGTCCCTTCTGACAGTGGCCTTCCAACAGTGAGCCTGGAAACTGCTGTTCAGAGTGGTATGAGTAGGATTGGCTGCTTCGCTTCAGCTCCTGGGATGATCTCATGCATTCTGTAATACATTTTGGATACATTGGCACCTACAAAGCAAGGCCAGTCCAAGGCCTGAATTCTGCACAGTTTTTATGTTTTCATGCAGGGCCATACTCGGTTTCAGCAGAAATGTGATCCTGCTGCATTCCACCGCTGGAACAGCAACAAAAGAAACCATAATTTTTATTTTCTCTATGGCTGAGTTAGTAGTAGCAGAGAGGACATAAAACTCTCTTCCAAGTGAAATATAACTTTATAGTTGAAATCAAATATTTTTCTACTCATGTGTCACCTCTCTTACTGTTTCAGCTCTTATTCCTCATAGCACTTACTGTACTACTTAATACGTGATGAAGTTGATTTCTGCAGTTTAGATCTGTGAGGCAGTGTACAACAGATTGCTTTTTCTGGGTAAGTGATGAAACCGAGTAGGTGTAGTATATACTACAAGTAGAATAAATGTTCAGCAGTTAAAAGTGTCAGGCTGTGCCCAGTGTGCACAGAATGTTGACTCTGCTGTGACTCATGAATCATCACTTTCCTGGGACTTCTGGGCTTCTTTCTGCCTCCAGGTCCCAAGCTAAAAAGCCAGTCTTCTGCAAATTCACACACTGGTTTGACAGTTACTAGTAAATGTATGTGAGTAGTGACTAACAAGATTGTGGATTTCAATGGCCTTTTTTTTCTCCTTACCTATTAATAATGTACTGTTCTATCTAATTTAAATACGGAATTTCAAACCATAAAATAAAGTTTTGGGTTTTTTTTTTTTCCATTTCATAGGCCAGACTTAGGAAAAAACAGGCCTAGTTTAGCAAGATTTCTTAACAGATGACGGCCATGTATTTGTTCACTTAAGGTACTATACATCAGATTTATATAGGTTACAATGTAAAGAAATGTGAAAACAAGTACAAGCCTGCATTGCATACCAATGTGAAAGAAAAAATTGTCAGCTTAGTCATCTAGTCTTGAATTATTTTTAAACTTGTGTCCTATGTCTTCCTTGTCAGCTTCCATATGAGTTTCGAAGCCGATTGGCCAGTAACTGCAGTGTTGCCTATTTAAAATTAACCAGCTTTAAAGTGTTTCTGTAAGTTTCACAGGGCAAAGAATGCTGCCTTTCAACATTTTGAAGTTTCATTTTTTGCAGGATGTGCACCAGGAATGATAGTAAGAATACAATAAACTGTGCATGGTATGTGTGTGCGTGCAAGCACGTGCATAAGTGATTAGTACTGCATGCAAGCAACCTGACTTCCTGGTTCTGCTTTCGGAGATAATACTGCTGAGGGGACTTTCAGATCTCTGGTTGTAAAATTCTTGGTGATACAACATTTGTTGCTGATACCGTATGAAGAAAAGAGTTTTGGGGGGGGTCTTCAGAGCGTGTCACGTTTTCAGATGCTATGCTCTTAAGACAGTTTGATAATCTTCTACATCACATGTGAATAGGAGTTTGCCACTGTTTGAGACATTTCTTCACTGCTTATAGGAGACAGTTCTTTTCATTCATGAGTTAGGTGTTAGTTTTTTCTGTAGGTTTGGGTTTTTTTTAAAATCTGGGAAGAAGTTCTTAAAAAGTTAAATGACCAACCGTGCGTGCTTCAATCAGGAATTTTTTAGGGTGTGGGGTGTTTTTTTTCTTGTTGGGTTTTTTTTGTTTGTTTTTTGTTTGTTTTTTTTCCCTTTGAGTCATATCATTGACTTCTCTCCAGAGTTTCACCCAAGAGATGTATAGGACCATGTTTTTTTTAGGAAAGTCACTCTTTTAGAAAGATAAGGAGGGAGGGTGGTGATAATTGAGGTTCAGGTATTGTTGCATGGCCTTCAGCTGTCTTCTGACAGATGAGAAGATACTGCTTATAGAGACGATTCAAGTCTTGGCTAACTTAAATATGCAATAGCAGCCAGTAGAAAAGTTATCTCAGTATAGTTTATCTCGCCTTGGTCCATTCTGACCCTGTCCCGTGCCGTTTCTCCAGATATGTGGATTCTTTTTTTTTAAACCCACTTCCAAGTTTTCTTCTTTTCGCCAGGTGAAAAAGGCCCACTCAAGAGTCCAGTTCAACCTGTTACCAAGTGTTGGATTTGTCTGTTATGGTGATAGATAAGATTTTAGTCATGTCATGCCAAGTTGTTACTTCTTGCTCTGTGATGGATGAGGGTGTAGAAAGCACAGTTGGTGTTGTATCAGTCAATGTCTCGATCTTCATGAGATTTTAAAAGCCAATAAATAAATAAAAATAATCAAACTGAGGTTTGAATATGTGCAGTAACAGTGATAGTTTAAAATCCCACTCCCCACCAGGAACAATGCTGTAATGATTACAGCTTTGCTTACCTAGACCTGGTAATTCACCATGTCAAGTTTTCCCGTTTCTTAGATAGTAAATAGCATTGCTTGTTTTCTTTCCAGTTGTTTTGGGGAGAAGTACCTGAGCAATTCTCCAGTGACACGCTTGTAAACAGGGGTCTATCAATGTTAAGCAGTTTTCACATCAGCAAGACTCCCCTCTCCTCTCCCAGCCCCCCAAGATTTCATCCACTGTTTTGGAAAAAAAAAAAAAAAAAAGAAAAAAGCCATACTTGAAACTTTCTTTGTATACTTTTCTTGTCAGCAGCAATGCACAAATACTTACTTTCTGCCCTTGATCATGACAATTTAAGAGGAACTATCAATGTGAAGTTTTTTGAGTTCCTGTATATTGTGCTGAAAATGAACATTTTCACTTCTTAGCAATTTTGGGGCAGTCCTGTAAAGTTTTTTTTATTTTCTATTCCTGTTCTTTTATTCTGTATTTGTGTTCTGTGCTGGAAACGTCCATGATTTCCTTTTTCACCAGGATACTTTTCACACTCTGCCCTTACACATGTGGCACTCCATGTCGTTAAGGAGGAGTAGATATATTCTCATAATTTCATTGCTGATAGCTTAACCATAATGTTGATGTGTGGGCAGGCACAAGAAAGTAGTTTTTAAGTGTTGACCTGGGAAGGGACAGACTTGAGGAAACTTTGATACGGCTTTAAAAAAGAGTGAGATACCATTGCCATATGTGTAGGCAGCTATGCATATTTTATATGCATGTACAATATGTATTTTTATGTATATGGAAATTTACTATGTAGATTTTTCATATACATACGTATATGAAAAAATGTATACTGTATATGTGTATCTGTATCTACATGTCTTTAGATTTCCAAGTGTAATTTTGTATTGGTATCTGGCTCACAAAGTCTTCGTACAGAGACACCAAATTACAGAACCACAGAGCTATATAAGGTGCAGTCTTTAATTTTAGATCTTTGGATTTTAGTTGCTGTTTCTGCAGACTCAGTTTCAAGTTGTAAATAATTGTGTAAATAAGATATGTGATTCAGACTGCCTTACCACTGTATTATTTTGTGTGTGTGTGTGATCATGTGTAATATCAATTACTACCTGTGCTCCTAATAAAGAATTAAAAGAATTAGAAGCGGCTGGTGTTAAAACAGAGTAGATAAAACAAACATGTTCTTCCTATCTCTGTACTGAATTTGGGGGGAGGGGGAGGGGATTTTGAAGGAATCTGGATTCCCATGTAAGGAAGCATCAAGACCCAAACTGGAAATCATTTTGTATTCCACTGATTCAGAGCTGTTTGGTGGAAGTTCCTGTAATTAATGCATGAAATAGAATCTTTAGCAAAAGCTAATTCAATCAGAAAGACATCTCATAACCATTCTGTGCTTTATAGGTTCATGTTGAACAGATTTTTGTATTAAATACCTTGTAGAAAAGCTGGATAGTGTTACTGAAAAACATGTGGTATGGTGCTCTGTTTCACCTCAGATATATGGACGTGGCGGTGTTCCATAGGTTTCAGAGAAAGAGAGAAAAACCAATGGTCTTAAGAGTAATCTGAAGTATTTTTTAGCATGTAGTAGCTATGTATTGCCTAGAACAGAACACAGGCAGGTATCATTGACCCAGGATGGCCTGTCCTACGTACACCCTTTGCAGAAGGACTGGCGTCTGGCTGGCATGAATTCATCGGGTCCTGTGGGGCAGGCTCTGGTGGTGGCTGAGGCGGCCTGCACACACAGTAGTACTGCGCTCCGGACCATAGGGCAGGCCGAGGGTCCGCATAAAGGCTGAGAGTTGGAAACAGGCTTGATCTCACTTGGTCTCAGCTTCAGAACATGATCTTCATTACAGTGATAACCCCTTTCGCCTCAGAGAAGCTAAAATTGGTTGGTATGTGACATGGTGCTTTGTTTTTCTGGGAATGTATGTGTAAGGAACACTTCTGTTAGAAGTTGTGTTTCTGTGTGCAGGAAATAGGGCAGAAGGCTTCAAAATCCTGCTCTTGGTGAAGGCAAAAGCTTTCAGGGGCTTCCAGCTTGGACTTCCTCAGTGTGTGCTCTCTCAGGCATGTTGCTCCTTTAACCTTGTACTGCAGTGCTGTGAAACTGACTTTTCTGACAAGACACCTAAACCATTATGTAGGCTTCCTTTGTCCTGGGAAGGGAGTACTGTGGTATGAGACAAAAAAGCTTTACAGAAATAACCCAGGCTGCAAAGTACAGTGCTGAGCCATACACTCGGATGCGTACATTTGGTTTCCTGCAGGGCTGGGTAGCTGGGTGACGCCAGGTTTATGTAGCTGTGCAACTGCTCATTCTAAATTTCAGCCCCTCCTTTTAAGCAAACATAGGAATAACATTCATAAGCTCTTCTAGTGACAGAGGATGTGCTCACTGAACTAGAGCAAAGGAAGAATGTTTTGTGATGCATCCTGCGTGAAATTTCCAATCAGCAGATCTCAACATTAAATTGTCAAATAGCTATAAATGTTCAGTAACAAACTGCTTATAGTACATAGACATTTAAAAGGATGAAGGAGTGACTGCCTACTAAAGAATTTGAACCAAATTAACACTGATACCGCATGTTTCTGAGGTTAAAGTTTGCATGGCTATAATTCTTAGGCTACTTATGCTGCTACCCACAAAAACCCAGAACACAAACATACCTATTGGTTGTGCACTGCATACCGTAATGTCCTGAATGTGGGTCAGGGAAGATAAGCTTTTTTCTTCCCAAATTTTTGCAAAAAATTGTCTCATGGTAATCACAGTTAGGTGTTTTGGACAACTATTTATTCAAGAATAAAACATTTTAAAATATGCAATCGCCTATATATGTTTTAGAGTTCTATTTTATTCATTAGTGTAATTGGTAAAATGTGGATTTTAATTAATTTGTACTTCCTTTGCTACTGATGCTGCTGTCTGATACTTCACTGGTCCTCGCAGTTACCTTGCAAGGACCACCTGGTGCTGTTCAGCCTGGCACTAAACCAAGCCGTCAGCATTGCAGGAGAGAAAGTTGTGTTTGTGTCTTGTGGCTAAAGCCTGTCCTTATTTGTCTTGCAGGCACAGGAGAGAGTGGCAAAAGCACGTTTATCAAGCAGATGAGAATCATTCATGGATCAGGCTACTCTGATGAAGACAAAAGGGGCTTTACAAAACTGGTGTACCAGAATATATTTACAGCAATGCAGGCCATGATAAGAGCCATGGATACCCTCAAAATCCCATACAAGTATGAGCATAACAAGGTGAGATTTTTGTTTATTTCTACAGCTGAAACTTTTTCTTTTTTTTTCATTTTAGGAAATAGACTGAAAGTCTCCCAAAAATTGTCACACACATTATACTCAAAGGTTAGAAAATAATGGCATCTTCCAATCCTGCCGCTGGTTCTCTGCCTTTATTTGCTGCTTTTAACAAGAGAACTGTTCTTAACAAAATGCCTGGGAGGTTTGTCACAGGACAGAGATTTAATGGCAGGCTGCTGTTTGACTGTGACTTAAGTTACCCCTTGCCTTTTTCTCCCAGGCCGTGCTCTGGCCAGAGCACAGCTAAAGTCATTCTTCTGATCTAGAGCAGAACCTTACTGCTTAAGGTTTGCCATTAACTTTTCTAGTAGTATGAATTTTTTCCATGTGAAAAATAGGTGAGAATACCTGTTTGTGTGTGAGTATATTGTGAAGTACCTTTTTTTGATGCAAGACTTCTAAACAGTCACGTTCTCTTTAGATTTGTGCTGTTACTGAAATTTAGAAGGACAAAGTACATTTGAAACATTTGTAAGGTCTATCTCTGACTAGGCTGACTTTCTTTTAAAATGTAAATAAATAATTAAAATCAGATAAAATAACTTTCATGAAGGGCAGTGAATTGCTTGATACTTGAATCCATGGTAAGGCACAGGATTATGTGGCTCTGTCTCCTACTTCTTGTCACAGTAGCAGTATGACTTTGTTTGTATATAAGTTCATGAGAACTTCTGACTCTTTTACTGTTGAGCTATTATTAGCAACTTTGTCAGGTGGAGTTTAAGACGTTTTACTTGTGGAGGGCTTACCTTTTCTTTCAATCTTGTGTAAGAGTGTCTCTGAATTACTCATGAGGTCTTGTATTTTTTTTTTAAAGTATCAGAAACTCAGAGAACAGGGACATTTATGATAAAGAAGTAAGCTTCCGTTAACTGGGGAAGACAGGATGAAATAAGCTTGTTTTAAGATTAAAATCTCTTTGTGTCTACATATATGAAGTGTAGTTATTAGACAAACTGCTGTAAATGTTTTAAGGCATCCATTTCAGAAGTAGGTAAGGTAAAGCGTATTTACCAGGTTAAAGAAGCTTTGTTTCTCTGTTTGCATCTGCCAGAGTCATTGCAGATGGTCATCACTCTGACATACATAATGTTGCAGAAACCAGAGTCTTGCAGGAGCCTGGGTTTATGCACTGGGAAGTCAGGACATGCAAAATCCACACTGTTAAACTTCTTTAATGGTGGGTAGGGGTTTGTCATGCAGATGAAAAAGTTTGAAAAACTTGTCCTAATTTTTAGGATTTCCTAGTCTGACTGTGTACTGGGGATGTCTAGTTTCCTCTCATCCCTCAGAAATCAAAATCAATACTGAATTAGGATTAAAAAGAAAAGTGCATTTACACATGCATGTCATGTCAGCCTTTTGGCTCCTTGTTTCTGCTTTACACAAGACATACTGCATGAGGACCTCAAAAGTGAAATAATTTTTTTTCTTCAAAATTGGAATCAGTCATAATTTTGCCTTAGCATCTGGAAGTCCTAGTAGTAAATTAGGATGTTTTTTTCCTTGTATTATACTTGAGTGTGTGTTCTGGAGTTACTGTTTGTGATAAGAGCTGAATTTCTAGTTTATGTAGTTGAGGCAAGTCATTCAGGCTTCGCATAGCTGTATACATATGGCCAGATGTGTTGTTTACTTTCCCTCTATAAAAATTGCTTTTGTAAAAGTTAGCATCTATCTTTGTGCTCAGCTCCTTCACAGGCGTTGGGGTCAGTTTCTAACCGGGCTGCATGCAGAGTAAAATGGAAGTCACCAACAAACAAGGTCTCAAGGGCATTCCTGTATGAATTCCTTTGGACATAGAGGGGAAATCAAACTTGCTTACATCATCCTGCCAGAGGAGAGAAGGTTGTGGTCGACTACGCTTAACCTTTGCATACAGGGTCACTTTAAAGCAGTGAATGCCAATCAATTGGTTAATCTGCTTTCTTTTCTTAAAGGCGGTTGAAAACAAACTCATTAGCCTAGCAGCCTAGAAAACACAGGAAGGGCACTTCCTATTAATTTGAATCTCCTATCAGGAAGTCCTATCTCTGGAGAGAATATCTCAAAGTTTAAGTAACAACATATTTTTAGCACAGTATTTATTTTGCACAATAGTTTAGAAAATTGCAGCTCGAGCTGGTATTGATGTGGCTGAGTCTAAAGAAGTGTGACTATTTTTTGTCAGGTTCTTCATGCTCTGCAATAAATGTTGGCAGTAGAAGTGCTTTTCTTTTTACTGGACCGGTTTTCTTACCTTTTAACTGAGAATTACTAAATTTGGAGTGCTTCAAATTTCTGAATGCTGGTGGAAAATAGAAGTGGTCTCAAAAAGTTCAGTAGGCAGATGCAATCTTTGTGTGGTATACAACACTCACAGCACCATTTAGATTGGATTATTTTAATTTAATCAATGTAGCAAGAGGAAGGTGTGAAGTTCAGCAGGTTATTTCTTGCAGAGTCATGTTGGCGTGGAAGTGACCACTGTAACTAAAGAGGCAGAAAGGGTGGAATGCCTTGTCCTGCCCTGTGTAACAGTGTAGCTGTTCTGAAGGATTTATTGTTGAGCAGCGGAAGTCCATTGAGAAATGTTAACTACTGGTGCTTTGAGTGCAATGTCTCAGAAGCGACCAGAGCGCATTATGAAATGAAAGGCATTTCTTTTCTGTGTTCAACTTGAGAATATGAGCTCTACTGAGGTTTAAGATAGTGGGTGAGAATGACCCTTCTCTTAGGAATTTGCATTAGGAAGTGGTGGCTTATGGTTTATAGTTTCCTTTTGGATGAACGTTACTGCACTCTTGTAATGACTTTTAACTAGTTGTGAAGTTTTCTTACAGCTCTTGACTTTTTGAGTAAGAAGTTGTTTTATAAAATGCAGGAAAACCTTGGGGTTTAGTTAATAGACTATTCCTAAGCAATTCTCAAAATTACCAATCTGAAAAATTTTGTGTATCCATGTTTCTGTCATTCCTTTCAAGTACCGAAACGAGACCATTACATTTTGTGGTTTTCAACCCTTCTCTTCAGATAATACGGTGTCCGTTTCTCCTTTTCTACCTTTTTTTGCATATCTAATACTGTCTGAAGTTGGGGAGCATACATGGGTGTATTTATTTCCCCCATCTCTGTCTTGTGGTTAAGAGATTCTATCAAGTATGCGAGTATACTAAACAAATACGTTATTGTACTAAACACTGCCTACCACTTCTACCCCATACTATTCCCTTTCAGTGTATCTTCCAAAAGACAAGTCGCCTTTCTGCTCTAGCAGACAGCGCCAGGAAGGTGTCAGTCTGTGGTGATTAACAGGCAGGAAATCTTACTTGAACCACATGCCCATAATTTCCTGTGAGACTTTTTAAATATTCATAACAAGGTAACTAATTTGAGTAACAGTAACAGAACAGGCTACAAGAAAATTGTTTTTTTCTTTTTTTTTTTTTTTTTAAAGAGACTGGAAATATAAAAGCAAGTTTAATGTCGGCCTAGACATTTGCTGTTAAGTTTCTAAGAGTGTTTTCTGCTGAAGTTTTCTGTATTTATGCCTATTCCCTTTGGGGAATGTTTTGCAGTAAAAGTAAGCAGATGTGGGAAATGCTTTCAAAGTCGAAAATCTTACTGGCATTATCTTCAAGTCCATGTTTACCTTGTTAGCTCGCTTAAGTCCATCAAATTCGCTGGAGCAAACAAATAAAAGTTCAGACACAAGTTGGACTACAGGAGCAGGTGTGGAGTCAGATTGCATAGTTTTTTATCTTGGGTAAACAGTTGGGGCTGTTGAGTGTTCTAGTGGTGAAATTTGATGTTGAACAAACCTAGGTGGGAGGGAAGAGCCTCCTGCAGACACCTCACTTGATATGCGAAGAGTGTGAAGGACTGAATCCAGAGCAGGAGTGTGCAAACACTGGGAGGGTTACTGACTTGTCAGATGATACAGAATGTATGGGATTTCTGGCCTTTGGGAGGTTTTGGGTTCTGTCAGGGGTTTATTATTTGGGTTTTTTGGTGGGGGTTTGTGGGGGTTTTTTATTGGGATTTTTTGTAGTTGTTGGGTTGTGGTGGTGGTGGTTGTTGTTCGAAGTGGCTCTTCAAGTACGTGGAGAAAGCCCAGTGGTGCTATCTGCACAAACAGTATTCTGCAGTGTCTAAAACCCAGAGAAGTGTACTCAAAGCAGGTTACAAGAAAAAGGTATTTATACTACATGTGTTAGTATTTAATGTATTGCAGTACTCTGTTACTATTTAAGTACTCAGATGTTCTTCTCCAGGCACTCACTAACAAAAAAAAAGTTACCCAATAAACAAGAGCCTTGCAGAAGAGTTAAATGCTTCTGACACTGGGAAGCTGCAGATGCATTATTTTGCCAAGAAACAGATTCAGAGCCAGCCAGCATGGAAGAGAATATAGCTAGATTTAAAGTAACATGGTCTTTAACATCATGTGTTCCAATACAAGAACTAAAGAGAGGTTGGTTTTTTTTTCAGGAGCCATAATACAAAATAAAACCTGTTTCTCTGATAGCTGTGCTTTCTCCTGTGGAAACACTGATCAGGAGCTTCAAGAGCACCAGTAAAGCCATGAACTTTTCCTCCTGACCATTTTGTATAGTCGTTTGTGAGGACTTTGACATTCTTAACTCGATCCCAGCCTCTCCCCATTAAACTTGTCTTTCTATCGGTCTCCTTCTGTCAGTCATTTACTCCTGTAATGCCCTGACTTTCTCTCTGGCACCTCTCCCATATTACATACGTTTGACCTTTCTAGCTCTTTATCTATTTACCTGTGGCCTGATCATATTTTTCCGATTCTCCTGTTTTCCTTCTCTTCCTTTATATTTGAATTAAAAAAATAATCCCGAAACAACAAAACACTAACAAATATACGTGCAGTAATTTACACCCTGTCCTCTTTCCACCAGGTCATACATTTGCTTGCTGTCTGTTTAGAGCAGAGGTCTCCTGCATTTGTATTGCTCCAGTGGATTTGTAAATTGGTTGTTTTCTCTGGTATATTCCACTGATATTTTTCATACTGTACCCCAACAGAAAAGATGTGTTTCATATACTGAAAGCATATCAGAAGTAAGCTAGACAAGCAGGGTTGAATGTTCCTATGAACATTCTGAGACCATCTTCATTTAAAATGTACATGCAGATAAATGAACACTTTCCCTCTCCACAGTAAAGTAACAGGCAATCTCACCAATGTGAAATGAGCAAACTGTCTTAGCCCTGCAGTTCAACAAAAATTTGAAAACTAAATGTTAGCTACTTTTTGCAGATCAGTAAAAAACTCTTCCTTCCTCCTTTTATATTTTAAGTGCAGCTCTTTTTCTTTCTTTTTTTTTTTTACTACATCATCGTAAGGGATTAGCTGCCCTTTGCAGTTGGGACGTTACAAGTCACATACAGAAGCATTCACGTGGGGCATGATGTCCATGTTTCATCATTCCAGTTACACCACCTTAACATGTGAAACGACTGGGTGGTAGGAATGCCAGCAGGTTCTTGGAGATACTGTGATCACTCATGCACTGGATGAAGGACCATAAATACACTCTTCTCTAACTTGTTTGGGTTTTTTTTTTTTCCTGTCTTACTTCAGATACATTTGTTGCTTAGTTATTTTGCTTGCAGAACATAACTGTGTTTCTGAAAGGGGACACATTCATGTGAGCGTGCTCTGACACTGAAAAAGTGAAATGTGCTCAGGGCAATTTTTGTATGTAATGGGAGTTTGGTGTTTGTATTAAGGTAATGAGATTTTGTCTTCTTGGAATGGTTCTGACTATCTCCATAATTAACAGCAGTTATGTAAATATACATATTTATACAGTGTGACTTTGTACAGAAAATATATAAACATAACCATATATCAGTATTTCCTAGAGGAAAATATTTAACAGTAATAGCTTCCTAATTATTTAATTTATTTCTCCAGAAGACATGCTAAGGTTATTCAGCACTTATTTCTGAAGTATTTTCAGATTGAAGTATTTTTTTGTTATAATAAACTTTACGAAAACATTTTTTTCCCAATGTAAACTTTTCTGGGGAACTTGGATCCAGTTATGTTCTGGTTATGTTACGTAGAAAGACTAAAAATTCTTGAAATCTTAGGTCTTTGTTGTTCATTCCTAGCAACATACACTAGTTGAAATGAGGTTTATTGCAGTGAACAAAGAAATCTTCAGCTAAAATGGTCCATATTTTTTGTTGGGTTTCGCCTCTTGTTCAGTTTGCACTTCCTATGTGGTAAAAGTTGCAGTGTCTGAGATGCACGAAGGCTTTGTCTTACACTAGATTTCAGCTTTTACTTGAAGAGTTTGATGTTAAGCAAAAGAGTTGTTTTTTTAAAAGCCCTTCACCGCCCCGCTTCCCGCACCACCACCCACCCCCCCCCCACCCCCCCACCCACTATAATTTGATTGTTGTGAGTTTTATTGCCCAATACAGGTATTCACATAATTCCTTTGATTGCTTTCTCTGGAAAATGATTTTGGCTCCCCCACCCCCAGTTAAAGGAGATGCAAAGTCTGCACATGAAATACATTATCAACTCTTCCACTTCATCAGGCCAATCACATGCCACCTCCTTGTCGGACTAGGGGCTGGTGTAGCTCCTCCACTGTTAGACTTTGTATTCACTTTGGGTGATTGTATAGAGATGAGGCATGACTCCAGGGTTTTGCTTCTGGCAGAGGAGGTTGGCAAAGGGCAGTCTAAGCATGACATTAGTTGTGTCATGTTTTAATTTTTTACTAATATGTTTTATAACAATCAGACACAAGGCTGTGGGTTTGGGCTTCAGCTTCAGCAAAAAAGCCTACGGACCTTGACTGTAGGTTGTTCAATGTTATGATGGACCTGCGATTCTGAGGTATGTAGGAAAATCACTTATTTTGAGCAAGTCACTGCTGTGAGCAGTCTTAAGCATGACAAAAGAGAACTCAGTATTGCACTGGAATGGCACTAACTACCAAGAGTTGCTTTTTAATCCTTCCTGACGTTTCTCTAAGATGCCTGTCTCTCCATTTCCTTAGTCCTTGTCATGGAGAACACTTTGTGGGCACTTGGCTAGAGCAAGTCATGCCATGGAAAAGCTGTCATGTTGGAGGTTTTGGGGTTTAATTAGGGTTGTCTCCTGATGATGATTTCAGTTTTTCTTAATGTGTCCTATTGTCCAGAGTTAAAATTTGGCTTATTGTTTAGTTGTTAACCTTCTAAGCCAGTTTGTAGATACAGTTTAATAATAGGTTTTACGTAAGTGTCTGGCTAGTTTGTTAGTTGAAACTAGTTACTTGTGTTAGTTGAGAACTTCCAAAATGCACATTGGGTCCTGGGTCATTCGTGTTTGGAGATGCTGTCCAGTTTTAGGGTTGTTTGTTTGTTTGTCTTATCTGGTAAACTGCGTCTCCTGGTTTCAACTTAAGCTCTCAGCAGACATTGTTGGCTATACAAGCAGGAGGATGAGCCCTCTTGATGTGCGAAGACTTTCTTTGCGTCTGGTCTGCAGTCTTTAGCCAGCTGTTTGTTCAACTGTGTGCAAAACGCTGCCAGCTGTACAGGTCAGGTGAAAAGGTAACTGCTTATACCTGGAGCATAAAGCCGTGTTGGGCACACCTGCTTCTCTCTTGGACTCCAGCACAGACATATGCCAGGGGGACGAACTGTGGAGATGTGCTGCAGAGGATGAGCTGTTTGCATAGCTATTATGTAAGCCTCATAAATCCTGCTGCGGTGCTCGGGGTTAATTATAGCACTTCATGGCTATTTTGATGTTTGTTTCTGTTTATCCAAGAATAGAAAAACACAGGGATGGGGTTTAGTGCTGAGTCATTATCTAGTCTGTATCTGTCTGAGACTTTACTCTGTCTGTTGCTGAAGAAGAGTCATCTTGACTTTAGAAAGTCCGACTGGAAAGTTGTTTCTCTAACTGTACAATTTGTAGGGCCACTGTGTGTCACACTGCATTTGTGAAGAGCTTTAGCACGAAGTGTGAACTAAATTTTTATCAATGCCCTTGTACCTGTCTAGCAAATTACTGTTTCTGAGGCAGCCCAATAGTATCTTCTTCACTGCAGGTTCTGTGTCTACTTGGTGCTTGGAACTGGAGACACATCATAGCACCCACTACTGAAGGCTCCTTAAAGGATCATCCAAAGCAGAAATCTAAGTGTGAAGCAGGCATTCCGTATTTTTTACACCCACAGAACTCACTCAGGAATCTTGGATTACACTGGCAATGTGTAGTTGTGCAAAACCAGGTTTTTTGTCCCATGTAAGAATTTTAGGAGTTCTTCTGATGTGGTAGTACTTTCCAGCAGTTTCCTAAAATACTACTTCTGAACTGAATGTAGATGCAAAGGTAGCCTCAGTTACCAGTCCACTTCTTCAGTAACAGAAAATAGTTTGGAGTGGAAGAGTGGGGTTTTTTTTTGCTTTTGGGTTTAACTGTCTGCTTATTTCTATTAAGGTCTGTTTATTAAGGGTACCAATCAGTACAATATTCTATGCAAATGTACATTTCTGTGTCTTAAGCCAGAACAGCATATGAACAGATACTGTGTGAGAATAAAACTAAGGCCAGCCTCTGAAAGCTCTTAAAGGCATCCACCACAATCAAATGGAAATAATCTTGTGCAGTTTTTTCTAGGATTTTTTTGTTGGGTTAGGGTCTCCTTTGTGTGCTGTAAGGTTTTTTTGGGTAGGGAGGTGTTTTGTCTTTCCCCATGTAATCAGACAATACTGTCATTCCTGGTACAGACCTTTTTGAGAAAGTTTTATATCATTCCTCTGGATCTGTGCATTTTTTTTTAAAGTGGCTTTCATTCAAACTCTGGGTTGAAAATGAATTCTTGAAAGCTGAACTCTTTTGCAGTAGAACTTAATTACTTTTTCTCATAAACCTATAACGTTATGGGTTTTCTTTAGTTATTTTTCCCTTCTTTTCTCTCTGTTACTTTCTCTGTCACTCGAACTTCTAAATACTACCTTGACCTTTAAAAAGTTGAAAGAGTGAAAATGAAGGATAGACAATAAAGCCATTCAAAACAGTGCAAAAACATACTGGATGTTATAAATTCTCCTGCAGCCAGAAGTCTGCAAATAAAAAGGAAGGACACAGGACAGAATGAAATGTGGTGACCTTTTTCAGAAATATTGTATGGATTTTTTTAATTAAGATATCCGGTAATGATTTGGGAAAGGAATTGACTTCAGGACTTAACATTCTTTTTTGAAAAAGCTGGAGTATTTTCAATGACTTGTAACTTTGTAAGCAGCTTTCTTCTGTGGTAAATGAAGTTAACTGTTTCTTTAATGGTGGAGGAACAATTGGTATCAGAGGCATCACTAAATGCCATGAATGCTTGACTGGTGTGTGTATGTACTGTTGTGTATGAAGTGTGAAATGGGTTTTTATTAAAGAAGGTTGGAGTTAATTGTCTGATTCAAGATTTGTCATAAGGGAAGGTGTTTAAGGACATCTGTGAAGAAATTGAGGAATGTGTGAAAGGGCAGATCTCAGAGGCTGCAAAGGAGCTACACACTGAGAAGTCAGGTGTTTCTGCAAGGGACAACACGCACCATGAAGGTGATTTTTAAGGCACGGTCAGGAAGCTTCTCAGGACCCTGTTGAGATTTAAAGGGTTTATATTTATTTGCGTATGCTTGTTAGTTTTTAGAAGCATGTTCTCTTAGAATTTGTCTAGTGATGTTGTGTTGTGTATAGCTCATTTTCTGCTTGCAGCCAAATTCCTCCTGCTCTTAGGGTGGAATCTAACACCTGGTGGCATTTTTTCTGAGTAGAGCTTTGTTATTCTTTTAATTTCACCTGTGGATAGTTCTAGTGCTGTGGACCAGGAAAACAAATTGTGCTACCTCATTATTAGACTCATTGTGAAAGCCTTCATTTCAAAAAAAGTTATTCTGTGGGGCCATATTTATAAATAAACCCATCCTAATCGGAGAGAGGCATGGCAGTACCGCCTTTCAGCTCGTCTTCCTTGTGTGATAAACAATGACTTGCACTGGCTGCCCTTGCTGTAGTGGAGTACTCATTCACATTCATGCTGTTTAAAACATTGCAAGCAGCATCTCTCTCCTGCGAGGAATCACTTAACTCTTCCATGTATCTATTTCAGAAAAGAAATGTTAATTTTAAAGTAGATTTCTGATGATCTAATATTAGTTAAGAGAAACTGTAGCTCGCTCCCTCCGCGGTTTCCTAATTCCAGTGGTGTGTGTATGCTCTTACTGGTATGTTTCTGCCTATCTGTCCCTTTTTGGATGCTCGTCATCTTTTGTGGTCTTCCTGCAAAAGCTTCCTGTGCGCTGCTGTCTGATGATACCGTATGAATCAGCAGTTGTGGGTGGTGTTTTGCCCATCTGACAAATGAGAACACTGCCACGATACTCTTAATTTTTCTTCATCGAAGTCAATACTATTCAGAGAGTTACTTAATGCATCCTGGGATACCTTCCTGTGGTCCAGGAGGTCGCCTTCGATTTGCCATCTACTGACTGGGATACGCGGTAGGAAACAGCCTTGGGGGAAGGCATCCCAAGCAGATGTTATCACCGCCTGGTGTACTGAAACAGACACCTTCTGCAGAAACTTTGCCAACATAAAATGCAATCAGAATCTGCCTGTTCAACACTTATATGCAATTTTTCATTAAGTCTTGCTTTACTGGCCCAAACTACTTGAGAATTAGATTTTACGAATTCCGTCCTCTTGGGAAGGGAACAAAAATTAGATTTCTCATTTGAAGCTACCCCAATGAGAGGAAGTTTAAATAAATATGCCTTGGAGGGGGGTTGGCAGAAACGTGTGTGAAGGGAGTGATATTGTTTGATACATAGGTGGAGTTATCCAGAACCTACTTTCAAAGGGTTAATCCCAGAAGTTAGCATTGTATAGTAATACTTCTCTGCTGTTCAGATGGTCTCATTAAGTCACTATTCTTTGAGCATTACAAAATTATTTCTCAATAGGGTACCAACAAAGCTTTTTCCCTGAACACCTTTTTTTGCCACTCTAGATTTTTGTGATTAGATCTCCATGTTAAGGTTTGTGCTTCGTTTTTGGTTTGTTTTGGGTTTTTTTCCCCTTTCATCTTGGATATTCTCCCTATCAGATCTTGTGGAAGTGTGTTCTACTGAAGAGTGTAAGAGGAGGATAGTAAAAAAGAACTGTTATCCTGCTGAGGTTTGGGGGTTTTTTTACCCAGTTTCCATATTCCTTTTAAACTTGCAGACTTTTTGAAATTCGGTGACTTTCTCAGGAGAGTCTTAGTTTTTCTCCAGTGGCATGCATCACATAATTAATTAGATGAGATCGTTACTTGACACAGCTTCATACAGCTGGACACAATGTGGTTAAGGTGGTCATGGAGTACAGATCTACTGATTCATTTGCATTTTCTAGCACTTACTCTGCAAAGACAGGGTTATACCAGCTGCACAGTTCCAGGGAACTGTACTACAATCCTTGTTAAAAATAAGCATTTCCAAGTGGCTGAGAAACAGAGCAGAAAGCAGTGCCATAATTTTGGGTCTGCAGTTGGCAGCATTGCTCAAAATACAAAACATTCCTTCGATAAGTTACATGAAAAGGACAGCAACTGTCTCTTATGATGAGCAAAAATATAATGCATGCTTTTACCATGAAGTAATTTTGTCATAGAAAATGGAATTCATGGATACTTTGAAAGGCTGAATAAAAATGTGCTTAAGCAGAACCCTACCACACCCAAAATTCAGACATCTGTATTTGTCTCCATCTCCTAATTATGCATCACTGCATCAGCAGATGAATGTAATGAAAGTAACAAGGATAAATCTTCACTGTTATGACATGTTACGGGTGCCAGCACTGTTAGAGTTTATAAATAAAATCAGTAACTGAGCAAAGCATTTTCCTCTGCACTTCATAGAATTTTTTTTTCCTCAGCACAACCAATTATAGAATAAGGGAAAGGCTCGTGCTCTTTAAAATGTTTCTTCTGTTTTGAGGCAATCTTGCCATTCTGAGCATTAATCTGTTCTGTCTTTCATCTTACAGCTTCTTGCTTTGCAGAGACCTGTGCTGTTTAAGACCAATGGGTAGGGTTGAATAATTAATAACTAGACCTTAAAATGAATAAGAGAGCTGCAAAAAGTGCTCAAAGGTGCTGTTGGGAGATTGTTCAAGGGTAGAGCTTTTGTATAATCACAGAATGCTTTGGGTCGGAAGGGGACCTCAAAGTTCATCTGGTTTCAAACCCCTGCCATGGGCAAGGACACTGTCCACTAGATTCACTAGATCACATGTATTCTCCCTCCCAGTGAGGGGGCATTCGCAGCTTCTCTGGGCAGCCTGTGCCGGGGCCTCACTGCCCTCACAGTGAAGAATCTCTTCCGTATAATTAGGTCTTCCCTCCTTCACCTTAAGGCTGTTAGGGCAGTATCACTACACATACTGTAGTATCTCTATACTCCCCGATAAACAGCTTTCCTGTGGGCCCCTTTTAGGTACTAGAAGGCTCCTCAGACCCTTCTTCAGGCTGAACAAGCCCAACTCTCTCAGCCTGTCCTCACAGGAGAGGTGCTTCAGCCCTCTGATCATCTTTGTGGCCTTCCTCTGGACTTGCTCCAACAGCTGAAATGGTTCTTGGATGTGTTGCTGTGCGTTACCATGAGCTACACACTCCCTTTGAGCTAGGCTCTCACACTCATGTGAATGAGCTGTGCTGGGTAGTCTAAGACACTGTCTTCAGTGCGTTCAGTGCCATTAGCTCATGCAGCCACAAGGTGGTCAGTTTTACCAGTGGTGTTGAATAAGCTTGTGAAATCTGGGTAATTTGATCTAAATATCCTATAGTAAGGCCTTAATATGTTTTACTTACTTAATGTATTCAATTTTAATGGCTAACATAGCTGCCAATAAGTACATTGGAGCAGCATATCTAAGAATCTAAATATGGGTCTTGGATAGGATCCCACAGCATTTAAATTAACTTTAATGCTGTTTACTTTAAAGATAGAAAATCTTAAGCAAATGAATTTGAATATAGCGATTGTCTCTTTTCCTCTTTTTGATACCTCTGTGAAACAAAACTGTTTCCTCCCTTTGCTTCAAAACCTGTCTGATTACAGAAGTGAGTACTGGAAACCTGGTTGTGGCTCAGTCCCTGTGTTACTGTGCAGGCGTACAGAAAATACATGCTCTGCATATGTGGGATCTGGTTCAGATCATCAGCTGTGTGGTTTTGGGATACAGGCAACCCACGCCCAACCTCAGCACCTCCAGACATAACCTCCAGTCCCGTGCAGCATTTATGTTGTGAGTGTGCAGAAGTATGATTAGACCACTCTGGGCTTTGGAGTAAAGAAAGCAGAATGGTATCTGCCAGATCCATTAGCAGCTGATGAAAGTTAGGTCAGCCCAGGGTATGTTCTGGCTTGACTTGGAGTAGTGCCTGAAGCTAAAAGCTTCAACAGGCAGGAGCATATAAAGATGATATATCACTACTTTATGCTTAACTCTTTATTGTCTCTTCCCTTCTATGCTGTGTCCCCCCACACACCCCATACACTCCCCCAGCGTTGTGTTGCTTGGCTGGCTTTCTTGGTTTGACCTCAGACCTCACTCCCAGCAGTGAAACACTTTTGGGAAATGTCAGTGAGTCTCTACCAGACCCTTATGGGGGGTAATCCTTAATGTACATTTATTCACTTCTCAGATAATGCAGGTCATTAAATATGCTTTCCACTGGTTGAAATAAGGCATAAAATATTTCCCTAAGCTAAGTCAGAAAGTGGTTTACCTGAAGCCAAAGTAAGCAAAAGAAGTTCTGTTCCCAGGTCTCATTTCTTTCAGAAAATGTTTGTTGAAGACTTACTTACTTTTAGACTTGTAGAGATTAGTATTACTCATCTATCAGCAAAACCAGGATAGAAAAATCCACCTAACTTTTTTTTCCTTTGTAAAAATTGATGCAAGTTTTCAGTTTTGTTTGAGGGTATAACCTGTTGCCTGCCTAGATATTTTCTCACTTCACTGGTCTCTCAACAAGAATTCCACACATTGCTGGAAGGGAGAGGGGTAAATGGTTTGTAGTGGGATTTTTGGTTTGTTTGCTTTCTTTATGGTGACAAAGTTAAGAAGTGAAATTTTGTATTCTGTGAAACAGTAATGATTTCATTATAACTTTTAAATTAAGGCACTTTATAAAAAACTTTGCTTCGAAACGGCTATACAGAAAACAGGAAAGGAGATACTGGCTTCAGCAAATGGAGTTTTTCTCTCAGGAGTCAAAATACAAACTGCAGTAAATTTCCTTTAATCTGATGAAATTAATGCTGCCTCTTCTGGCATCAGTTCTCTTAAATATTTAAAAACTCCACTCTGCTAAAATATGTCTGATGGCATTTTTTAATAGGTTCCTAATTGTACTAGCAGTTTCTAGACACAAGGAAGGGCTTTTGATGTCAAATTTTTTATTCTTAAATTTGAATTCAACAAGAGGATATGTAACTGAGCTGCTAATTTCACTTTCAGTGACCTTTTTTTTGGAGGGGGTGGTGTATTTGGTGGTCTTTTAGGGTTAGCAAATCTCTCTTCTATGAGAAGTTGTAAAAAAATTTCTCCTAAATTTGGACATCACAAGATTATGTATAGTTAATTTGTAATATAGAAGTGCTAATGTTTTCTGTCATCCTATTTTCTTCACTGCATTACTACCTCTTTTAAATGCACTTATGTGCTTTTTAACCTTCCACTATCACTGTTTCGATTACATGAAAGCAGAAGGATAAGGCATTGCAAGTGAGTAGAAGTCAGACATAACAATTAGGAAGGCAAAGCTTATTTGCCTCCTTTTCCAGCTCTTCTATTTGAATGCTGTTAACAGAAGTGGGTTTGTGTCGGGTAGATGGACAGTGAAAACACGATGAGACTTCTGAGAAGATACCTCTTTAATTGCCAGCATGGCTACAGAGAGCCTGACTCAGCTAACCAATGTTTTCCTCCACCCCATTTTGTCAGTGTTGACTTCCATACAGACAGTATGCTCAATACAAACATCACCTGTTGCCCGTAGGTGAGCAAAATTGGATGTGCTGGCAGAGTGGGGTGCAGAAGGCAAGCAGGCTAATCAGGAGTGAGCGTGGCTCAAGAAATATCCTTTTTTTTTCCCCATCTTTAATCTGCAGTTATCTCCTTGTCATTCATGGGTCCTTTTAACCAATGCCTTACTACCACCCTAGACCAGCAACCTGTGGTTCAGCTGCCATGTGATGTGCATGCAGTTATCGGGAATGGGTAGTGTACCCCAGAGCTCTTTCTCTAGTGGAAATACTGTTGCCTCTGATATTATACAGATTATCTGCTGAAAGAGTTATTCTTGGCATTTAAGCAGTATTTAGCCACTCACCCAGGAGCTGCAGTACCTTGTATTTCAGATTAGACAGAGATGCTAAAAGGCTTTCCTACTCATTTTCCTCAGCAAAGCAGTAAAGACAAAAGATGTAGCTGAAATTGTAACAAAAAAAAAGTGCTCTTTCCATGTATTTACTTCGCAGGTGTTTCCCTCTTGACATCAAGCATCCTTCCAAACGTGGTTTACAAGTCTAGTGGAAGTCCTTGTGTAAAAAAAAATACAAAAATCTACATTAATGATTTCTTCGGAAACTTGGTTAAACATTGTAGTAGAAATTGAACTATATCTGGCCCATAATTATTTTTCTTCCCCAAGGGCACTTATGACTATGCATTAATTATGATGAGTCCAGTGGTTGTCCTCTTAAGCATGTTGATGAGCGCTTGCTCAAACTAATGTAAGATCATGCATGTAAGAATACAGGACCATAAATGAAGGTTGCATAATTGGGCTCAGTATATTGAAATGTTTAAATGGCAGGTCTGTAGTTGCTTGTCTTCCTCTCCCAAAGGATGGGACTCATTAAAGCCCTTTTTAGGTAACTGATGCATCTTTTCAATTCTTGGTTTAAGGCTGAGTCTCAATCTGCAATATGCAGAGTGCTGTCAGTAATAAAACCTTTGTAGAAGAAACCTGTGGATTTGTTTATTTCTATAGTTCATTATATAGGAACCAGTTCAGCTTCAGACTTAAGTGATTTGATGAGTTCAGATTGCCAGTAGTAGATAGCTGAAACTCAGGTGGTAGTGTCTTTGATTGTGGAATATGCTGTGGCTTTTGTTCCACTTAGTATATTTAATATTCCCCCCCCCTCCCCATACTGTAAATCCATGGCATGGTCCTAATGCTTGTGCTGTTACTCCTTTTCCCTTGCTTTCTACTACTTGTTACGGGAACAAAAAAATGTAGGTTACCTGAAATTACTCATTTCTTGGTTTTCCAAGGATATAACTGCTGAAATCTTGTTTCCCTTTTAAGGGATTTAAAAAAAATAAAATAGACATTTATTAACAGGTTGAGTTTCTTTTAAGTCTATAAGCAACTCTTTATGGGGATCCTTCCCCAGAAACACAGTGCTTCAGGAACAACATTTGTCCCTTTGAGTTTAGGTTTGGATACTTCATGATAAGCAAACTAGGAATAACTAGTACTACTAAATGCATAGTTGTGTTTCTGATGTTATTATTATTGTTTGTTAGTTAATTGTGTTCTTTTTTTATCTGTTTTATTCATCCTTTTCCACATCTAACTGTAAAATGAAAACTTAATCATAGAGTCACAAAACATTCTGAGCTGGAAGGGACCCATAGGGATCATCGAGTCCAACTCCTGGCTCCACACAGGGACAGACAGGTCAGAGCGTTGGACTGAGCACATTGTCCAGATGCTTCTTGAACTCAGCCAAGCTCAGGGCTGTGACCACTTCCCTGGGGACCCTGTGCCAGTGCCCGACCACCCTCTTAGTAAAGAAGATCTTTCTGACACCCAACCTAAACCTCCCCTGTTGCAGCTTCATGCTGTTCTACTTATGGTAGATCTTGATTGAATTAAAGCTTGTAATGATGAGCAAAATAATATCGGTACAGTGGTATCTTTTTTTTCCTCTGTTTCTGTTGTTGCTCCTGAGGCTCAAAATAAATGGTGAATCTGTCCAGCCAGTAGCTGAAGTTAGTGGAAGGGATTTGCTGGCTACCTGGCAAAGTCATACACTTTCTGGTGGTTGATGTAACCTACACAATATCACAGTTACTCATCTACCAGTTCATTTTGACTCTCGTCTTTGATGACTTCCACTTAGCAAGGACATTAAACCTAATGAGCCAGAATTAAACAATATAATGTGTAGAAGAGAAAAAAAGAAAACCCCCAACAGCCCAACGCATCTACAGTCAACATCACCTTGCTTTTTAAGGTCTTGGCAGCACCCAGTGAGTAGCTGCTGGAGAAGGAAAGGTGGTATTCTCATAGTTATTTGTTGTGTATCTTAAAGGTGCCTGGGTGGAATTTCTGGCACTCCGTGTGATACTAAGCTCTGATTATAACAGGATGACCTCTTCAGTCCTGCTCACTGTAGGAAGAGATGATGTACTCTTTATTTCTTGAAAGTCTTTGGGTGTCTGTGTCTCTTATTGGCTTTGTCAGGCTGCATATTAGGCTTTCTCCTCCTTACTAATTCATCTCTAGAATAACATAAATTCTGCATTTCGTAACTTCCCATAAGCCTTAGTAGCAGAATACAGTTCCTTTAGTATTTTAATTGTATGGCTGCTGTAAAAACATAATGGTGAGGCTGATCCAAAGCTTGTTAAATCCTTCTTTGCTGTTTGACAGAGCAGGCAACATAGCTTTTTCTAGCCATTAGTTCAGGAAGACAGCACTATTTTAATATGCATGTGAGTAATGCATGTTATGTCTCTAAATACAAAAGAAGGAGGCAAGCAAAGTAATAGTAGTTCACTTAGAGCTCAAGTTATTCATGAAATAGCCTTGAAAACTGAACCAAAAGACACAGCTCAAGGGAGTTACGGCTTATCCTTGTTGGAGGGTGAGCATGTTTTCACCGTAATGCAGAGCCACTGTTGTGTGAATTGTAAGATACAGTCATTCGGGGGCTGGTGGCATGGGGTGCTCCCCATTGTTTTTTGGTTCCATTGCTTTTACAGCAGAACAGGTCAGTGCAACTGTCTCTGTCTAATGTATTGCTAGCGCCAGTGAAGCGGTTTCTCGAACACTTTCCACTCCGAGTGCAGTGGGCAGAAGATGCTTCACAATCTCCATCTGCCTTTCTGTGAGCTCTGCCCGCTCTGTGTTTTAGGTTCAAATAAGCTTTTAGATGCTTTCATTTAGGTGAGAAGCAAGGAGCCCTGTAGAAGTGACAGGCGGGGGGGTTTGAATCTGTGCTGTGGCACTTGCGATGCTGATGTGAGAAGTAGTAATGTGCAGGGGGAGAAGGCACTGAGCTGTGTGAGCATTAGGTGTGACCACACTGAAGGGACTTACTGCACTGATTTGTTTTTCACTCCTTAGCTTGACAGCAGCAATGTACTAAATCATTGTGAACAGTTAGGCAGAGGTTAGAAAAGTATCCAAACAGGTGACCAAGGAGTCATTATGCTATAGTAATAAAGGTGTTTTCAAGACTGAATGGATTGTAATGGTCGCCTACAAGGACAAATCTGTCTTGTTGGGTCTGGGGGACTGTAGTGTTCCGTGATTATCTGGTTCGCTAACACTGATTATTGGTGGTCTTAGAAGTTGCATAATGCTTTCTAAGCATAGGTATTCATGTGCATTTTTAAAAGAGAACCTCATACTGCAGTTTTTGCAGCTCTTCCAAAAAAGTTCCAAGCTATTTTGGAAATAGAGATCAATGATTGTGTATTTTCTGACAAACACTTTCGTGGGATTTTTTTTTTTTTTGTGTCCCACACTACTTTAAATATTTATGGATAAGGTAATTTTGGAACAGACCGGATAAACCATGTAAATTCTAAACTATTTGTACTGAAATAATTTTGTGTTAACTTGAATCTCAATGTGTTACTATAATAATAAAAAAATCCAGTGCTTTTGGGTGATACCGGTTAAAAGCCTAGAGAAAGCTTTCAGCACTGTAGGCTCTGTGACAAAGACAGTAACAGAAAAACACCGAATTCCAGATGATGTAAAGAACCATATGTTGGGCTACACAGGAAAATTACATACCAAAATCTTCATATATTACAGCATGTGCGATTTGTAGTAGTTCTTAGAGAATCCATCACAGAATGATAGAATGGTTTGGCTTGGAAGTGATCTCAAAAGCCCATCCATTTCCAATCTCCCTGTCATGGGCAGGGACACCCTCCACTAGCTAGACCAGGTTACCCAAAGCCCTGTCCAACCTGGTGTCGAACACTGCCAGTGAGGGGGCAGCCACAGCTGCTCTGGGCATCTGTGAGTAAATGTTCAGGGAGTAAAAGATTAAAAAAAGGCATTAATGCATATAAGTTAAGGCATAAAATTTGGGAGAAAAAGTAAAAATTTGTTACGTTTTACACAATTTAGCAACCAAATGCACTAAACTCACTCCTTCTGTTCAGGGCCTCGTGAAAAATACTCCTAGTCTGCATTATTGTAGGTTTTGAAATGCTAACTAAAAAGGGGCAAAAAAGCAGATGAAGGGTGTAATTAGAAGTCACCTGGTAGTTTATGGGCAGTAACTGTAACTTTGTACAATTGTATCACTGGAAGTCCTCCTCCCTGTCCCGAGCCCGTGTTGTGTCCTCCCTGCCTCCTCACCCATTTGGTAGCCGAGTAGAAGTAAGTACATTAATCAGTTCTTTCTAAATTCTTGCTGGTGGTTAGATAGTTCAGTGTGTGAATTTGCAGCCTATAGCTGAGTCAATCCACATAACAAAGCAAGAATGTTTTATCTGTGATTGTCCGTAAGACCCAAAATAAAAGGAGTAGGGATAAGAAAGCAAGGGAAAAAGAGGTTTTTCATATAATTGACTGTCAGTTTTTATTCAAATGACATACTGCAAACTGATCCAAACTATATATATGTAGGTCTAAGAAAACATACAGCCTGACAGCATTTAAAGCATTTCCAAATGCTGGTCTTGCATTGCTTAATTGTATGGAAGCATGCTTCCTAGCTGGTAGGCACAGGAAGTAGTCTGTGAAAAAACTCCTTGAAAAATGCAGCAGATGTGGTCCTTGCAGTCTTTTGCTAAGTCTTCTTTAAAAACCAAAACCAATAAATGTACTCAGTGCTCTGTCCCACTCGGAAATGTCCCCACTGGAGCCAGGGGCTGTTCTGGCATCTGGCATCTTTTAGTCTGTCAAGATGTGAAGCTGCTGTGAATGGTCTGCTGCTCTAAAAAAAAAAAGGAAGCTGCATCTTCCTGTACCGTGGCTATACTGTGGGACAAAACGTGATCACAGAATTGTTTAGCTTGGAAAAGACCTTTAAGACCAAATTCAGCTATTAACCTAGTGCTGCCAAGTCAACCATGAGTTAAGTACTAAATAGATTTAAAACACAGATGTATTGAATAATGTTTCATTTATTTCCAATATACTGAGAATTACCCTCAGAAAACTTAGATTTAATAACTGTATGGAAGGTATTTAATATATCAAGAAATCCTCATATTTAGACTCATTCTGCTTAAACGGGAGCTTTCTGAATGTATAAACTACCTTAATAAACCTCCCGAAACAAAAGACATACTTCCAAATATGAAGGGTATTTTTCTGTTAAAGGTTGAGCTCAAATTTTGGATAAAATTGGACCATAGATGGGTTAGAATATGTGCAGAGCTCATAATTGTTTCCTTTTTTGGTGTGTCTTTGAAAGATAATTCAATGTAGGCTTTTTGGGCGTTTTTTAGGCTGTGTTTGAGGAGATTGTAGTTTCCTGGGAGGGAAGTGCAGGAAGCCCTGCATTTCTAAGGTTCAAATATATGAAAAAACATATTACAAAAACAAGATGTAGGTAAATTTCTTAGGCTTCTTTCTCTTTATCATCAGACTTGAAAATTAAGGTTTTATGCTATAGTAGCAGGCTCAAATCTATTGCACATGCATTTACTGTGTAGATTTATATTTTTTTCTACTGTTAAGCTTCCCCCACCTTTGGAAGCTGTATAGTGTTGATAGACACTAATGAAAACTCTTCAAGTTTGGGCAGCACCTTGCAAGAACTGGGGCGGCTACAGAAGCAGAGGGTGAGAATGCAAGAGGAAATACTTGAAACAGTAGAAAATATAGTGAACAATGGGGAGGAATAAGAGAGGAGGAAAGTAAAGGTTGCAGAAATACCATAATCTCAACTTCTGTTACAGCAGCATGTGATCCAGGATGTAACGCTATTTAGTTTTTTTCTCTTCACTGATTTACAAAGACTTTTGTATTAAAAATGTTTATTTTAGTAAACAGATCTAAAAGCTGATCACCCTAACGTAATCAGTATTTATGTGGAGTGCATTTATATTAGTTACAGAGTTCAGTAGTCAGTTATTCCTAGTATTCCTATTATTATCAAAAGGATAATTAAAAATACAGGAAACAGCAGATACTGAATATAATCCTCAGCTTTCCTGTAACTTTGTTTTGTTTAGTTTGGGCATTCAGGGTCTCCAAGTTCTTCTGCAAGAACTTTAACAATCTGCTTTCCGCTTGTCAAGGTGTTGCTGTTGCTTGATTCTTTTTTTTTGTTGTCAGAAGACTCCTTCATGTATCTCCAGAGACTTTAATGCAAGAACAGCTAGCCTGAGCATAGTTTAGGATTCAGGACGTTTATCTGCTGTCATTATGAGATGAATACTTGTTAAGAAGGCAATTCTGCATCTGTTTCCAGACCTATCCAAACTGGGTTATTCTAACAGGTTCCTCTGTCTCATTTCATCTGCTGAATTACAAAAGTCAAGTAGGAATTATTTTCAGGTTTTGGTTTCCTTGTTGTGTGAGGGGTTTTTTGTTTTATTAGTTTTGTTTGTTTTATTTAGGTTTTCTTGGTGTTTGTTGTTGGGTTGTTCCGGGTTTTTTTACTTTTTCCCCATCAAAACCATGGATGGGTCTTCTGCCCGTTCCGTGAGGGATTTTGTTCTAATGAGGAATTTATACCTGGTTGTCTTCCACTGATATTTAAGAAAATTAAATCTCAGGAGGGAAAAAAAACCCCAAACCACAGCATTTCAGACAATTTAAGTCTGTAAAAGCATTGCGGTTTTTTAATGTTGTGCTCAGACATTGGTTAGGTATCTAATATGCTTAAATAAGCTTAACGTCATGCTATTGTGTTCAGCTGTGCAGGTTTGATGTCTGCCTTCAGTAGAATTAACAAGTTTGAAGTAACTGGAACTGTAAAAAAAAAAAAAAAAAATTACTTCAGGGTTATTTGTCCAGTCTGGAGATGTGCCAAGATGGTCAGGCATCTGGAGGCAGTCAGGGCAGGGTTGGATGGGGCCTTGAGCAGCCTGGTCTAGTGAGAGGTGTCCCTGCCCATGGCCCGGGGGGGTTGGAACTTGATGATCTTTAAGGTCCTTTCCAAGCCAAACCATTCTGTGGTTCTATGATTTACCTACAAAAAGACTGATATATTATAGTTACTGACATTCAGTAACTGTGATAAGAACTGAGATGTATAGCTTCTTTTTTTTTTCAGTTTTTGAATCTGCAGTGCTATGCAACAGGCACTAAAGAAGTTATATTCCATTATGCACCCTTTTTGTCACTTGTAATTTCAATTTAATTTCAGTTACTGCATTGTAATGGCTATGTATTTCCAGGTGCAAAACCCTGCATTTTTCATAATGAATCTGAAAACACGGGAGTATTTTAATCCAGGATCACAAAGATTATTTGAAATACAACATTGCTTTCAAATACTCACTGCCTGGAGACGAAAAAGCCCACTTTTATATCTTCTGGGGAGTTCAGATTTCGTAGTAAAGAAACAAGAGCTTTCAGTTTCAACAGCAGAGCACATTCAGCCAAGAAATGTAATACAGGAAACCAAAAGTAGCAATATTTGTGCCAGTGAATCCGTCCCACTTATGTGACTTTTGCACATGGGCACATACACTTCTTGCTGAGCTTCAGTTAAATTTTAAGTACTTAAAGGGAAAGCTGTAAATAGAGAAGCTTCATGCTGGTTTTGTTGTTCTTTTGCATTAAGCTGAACTGCTGGTCAGGATTTTACACGGTGGATGTTCCTTGCCCCTCCAGCTGCAGAAGCTAACGTCGCTGCCACCGTTCGACATTCACACTGAGTTTTCCAGCAAGTGAACTCTCTCTTTCGCAGCACTTGCATCAGTATTTACAAAATGGCAAGGCGACATTGTGCTGAACATGTTGGTATAGTTGTACTGTGCACATTCTTGAGTGCTATTAATTCTGGTTACTTCTGGGGTTGAAGGTCTGCAGTGGTTGAATAACACTTCTGCGACTTCATAGGCTTGGGGAAATGGGTCTCTCTGCTGTTTCGGTAACTGCCTGATGGAAACGTTTAGATGCCCTTCTTTTTCCTGTTTGGATGATCTATTTGGAGTAATTTGTTGTAGGGTCATGTTACTTTGAGGTAATATTACTGTGTTACAGACAATTAAGAAACTTAATTTTGCTCAGATCAGTTGTCTAATTTCAGAACCTTGATGGGATAAAGATAGCTTTGTGTTTGTTGACTTTACTTGGGGCAGTGGTACCATTGTTTCATATTTCATTTTCACTCTATTTCTGGAGCATATTTTAACGCTTCTCTTAAAATGCTTGTGTTTAACAAATAGAAGAATAAATTTGAAATACATAGTTCTCTCTTGTTCAGGAAAAATTACTTAGAGTCTAGGTATTTGCTCCTTCAGGTAATTTACAGATATTGGAAAAAATCAGATTTTTAATAGCTCCATGCTTTTGCATGCTGCTAAAGCCCCTCTACCATAATTTACTAAGAAATTTTTCTCTCACAACCCTCATGGATCATAAGACCAATCTGAGACTGTGACCTGGTAATTCTCAGAACAGTCCCATTAGCACTCCTACCCCAAATGTCTTTCTGGTTGCTTTCCTTCCTAAAAGGTCTCTAATGCTTAATGATTTATACTTTTCTTTGGTGTTTTGTTTGTTTGTTTAGATTTTTTGGTGGCGGTGGTGGGTTGTTTTTTTTGTTTATGTGTGATGTCCATTTGCCTGTCAGAGCTTTCCCAGTGGGGAAATTCAGAAGGTCCTCTGTGGGCCTGTTCAGGAAATATAATGTCAGCTGTAGGACCCCTACTCTGCCAAGAACTGTATGGGAATCATAATTTATGTGGAAAGTCATTATTTCAGGAAAAGAAATCTTCCCTTCCCAATTTTACATAATGCATTTGAGCTTTATGCCCAAAACTTCTTGGGGTGTGCATCCCTGAAAGGGTTGTCCTAACTCTTTTAGACAGGAGGGATTGGAGATGAAATGGATTTGTTTTTCTCAGTGGCAGCCTGTGGGAATCCTAGAAATTTTAGCTATTTCTTTTCCTGTTTTTCACAAGTTTTTTATTCTTGTGGCATAAACTAGCAAGTACTTTTTTGACAAAGGAGGACAAAAGACAACTTATTAACTCTTAAGTTGTATCAACTCTTTACTGAATGTATAAGGAAGTGTTGATATAATTAGATCATGTCTTCAGAAATCTTCACTATCTCCCAAGGAACCATCTGTTAGATTACAAATAGAAAAAAACTTTAAAAGGAAATTTTGTGTGACTTCTCGCATGTTTTGATGAAGCTAGTGGAGAGGTTGTTTCAGCCTTAATTATAATGGAACTACTGTCTTTTCCTGGTTATTTAATTCCATTCTGCACCTTTCTTGGTTTTTTGGTTGGGTTTCACGGTTTGAGGTGCTTTTCTGTCGCTTCTCTGAGCTAGCAAATTAATTTTGTGTTTCTTTCAAATAAAATTAGAGGGAGATGGGGCTAAAAACTTTTTCGATCACAGATAATCTAGGAGGAATTCATATGGAAATGTACCTAATTATATGTAATGCTAGCCTGAACCGGCACCTTTTTGTGCTCAGAATTCTCGAGCAGCTTCTTTCAAGCTCTCCCTTTTCTGCCTCCACACACACTCAACAATACCTCCCCCCCCCCCCCCCCTTGGTTTCTTTTTCCTTAAAAGACAAACCTTTTTGTCAAACTTGTGTCGCCACTTTAAAGTGTTACTGGTGTGAAGTCCAGGTTTGACATGCATGCAAGAACACCCAAACTCAGAAGACTAAATACAGCTTGCTTTTGGAAAATTATTTTCCTTTTCGGATAGTCTCACATGTTACCTAGCTTCAGAACCAGAAAACAGTTAACTAGGAGCACTTTTCTTACTGGGTTGCATGGAAGTGGGAAGGAGTTTAGCTCCTTGAATGGGACTGTTTTTTCATGGAGCTTCTCTGTAATGTCTGGGATTGCAAAACCGTTTTGCTTTGTTTACATTTCTAATTTTAATTGCAGCTCCTATGTGAGAATTCTTTAAAATGAGTAATTGAGTTATGCAGGAGCACAAAACTACTGGTAAACTGAGAAATATGCAAGGCGTTATGTAAGGAAGTCCAAATGGATGTTATTTCCTTTAGCTTCCCTCTGAGAATATGTGTCCTTGCTTACTATGTATGAAGATGTTTGTCACTGCTTGAAAACAAGGTTCTGTAACTTTTTCGTTATCCACTTAGTTTTGTCTTCTGAAGTAGTGAAGCACCTTCACGTTTCTTTCTGCCTGAATTTAATATTTCTTGAGATACATCGCATAAATAGTACTTTAAAACTGTACTATACTAGTAGCTGCAAAATAATTCCAAGTTACTTCAATTTCAGTTAAAACAGAAAATACTGTGCAGCTCTGGGAGTTGTTAGCCTTTGGAAATCTGCCTTTTTTGAGGGGAAAAAACGTAATTAAAACAGATCCAAAATGAAGAAAACTCCCTATGTGTGCTGTTTCTTATTGTGCTCTTACTGAACTTAGAATACGTAGTAAAAGGAATAGATGACTTAATTCTTCGTTTTGTTTTAAATTACCCTGATAATGAAATCTGAAACTTAGATATAATTATCTTAAGAGCGCTGTATGTGTTCTCTGCCAGTGCTATTAAACTGTGTGACTGTAGATAGGAGGTTGTAGAAGTAACTCCTCCACAGACAGTGTGGGGTTTTAAAAAAAATTTTATATGGGACACCTTGTAATATGTGAAAACCTTTGAGTTCAGAATTCTTGTAATACGATGCCACCCATAAAGCTGCGTTTTTCTTCAGTGGTTTTAAATTCATGTTACAATACTGCAGCCTTGCAAAATATAACTGATGTATGATTTGAATTAATTTACTTTGTTTTGAAACAGTGTGCAGCATTTGAGGTTCAAATAAATTGGAAGCAAAAGTTTCTTCTGGTCCTCATAGCTGTACTCAGCATGTTACAGTCAACATGTATGGACATTCCATGTTCATTTCCCAAATTATTTTTTCCTAACAGTATGACTTTCTCCTTATTTGTATCTTTATCTTTGTGATTTGCTATTTCTGAGCCCAGTGGCTTTTAATTTATGAATCCAACAGTAGTGATGACTTACTTTCACTTGTGGGTTTTGCTTCACAGCATGTATCTAAAACACTGCAGTAATGCTTATTCTCTTTTAGCTCTAAAAATTAAATTTATTTTATAACAAAACAGGTATATGTTCATCCATTTCCTATTTCAATGATACCTAACACTTCATTACACTTTAATAAGTTAATACAACTAACCATGAAATAGTTTCATATCTTTTATTCTTTTTTAAATATTTCATGTCTACCCCAAAATATCCTTTTTGCACCTGTGAATTGATTTGTCTCTCTGATTCTGATGAGGACATGTTGAAAGAATATAACCTTTCAGTATTTTCTAGTGTTTGTTTTTCTTAGTATTCCATCTAACATAAGGCTAAAAGGTTTTTTTCCTCTATACCTTTACATCTCACCCAGATTTAATTATTTTATAAAGTTATGCGGAATCCTTTTTTTTGTTTCTTTTTTTAGAATGCAGTATATATCTTTTGATGATCTAATATGGAATCAAGCAAAAACATCAACATAGTGGAAGGCCAGCCTCTTAATTGTCATTTTATACCCAACAGAATTTAGATAGATTAGTAGTAGAATAGATACTTTTTAATGGTATGTTTCACTTAGTATATCATGAGCTCTCATTAACTTTTAGCTTCAGATGCACAGTAGATACTTCATACTTCCAGAATGGCTATGAAAACTTAAAATCCATTTAGCTGAAAAGATTCTGAGTTCATACTATTCGTATGTCTGCCATTTACTGGCCTGTAGTATTTGTCAGAAGACAGAATGAGGCTTTGGGCAACCTGAACTAGGGGAGGGTGTCCCTGCCCGTAGCAGGAGCTTGGAACTAGATGCCTTCCAGCCTGTGATTCTGTAGTTCTGTGATTTGATGATGAAAGGCAAAGTTTTGAGTAAGAGGCTGGTGAAGGTCAGAAAATCCTGACAAATCCGCAGTGGTTTCAGTGGAACTGCACAGATGTGTATCAGTTGGACTCTGCCCTCAGCAGTTAGAAGTTACTACTCATAAGATCAGCATAGGGTCATAGAGTAGTTTGGGTTGGGAAGGGACCTGGAAGATCAACTGCCCTGCCATGGGCAGGGACACCCTCCACTAGCCCAGGCTGCCCAAAACCCATTCCAGCTTGGCTTTGAACATGGCAAGGGAGGGGACAGCCACAGCTGCTCTGGGCAACCTGTGCCATGGCCTCATGGGGAAGTTCTTCTTCCTAGTATGTAATCTTAACCTACCCTCTTTCAATTTAAGGCCATCATTCCTTGTCCTGTCACTCCATGCCCTTGGCCGCAGTCCCTCTACAGCTTTCCTGTAGCTCCTCTTTAGGTACTGGAATGCTGCAGTTAAGGTGTCCCCTGAGCCTTCTTAGAGGTGATTTAAGACTTAAGCAAGTTTTGAAAGGAATGTATTTTCATTTTCTAAAACACTTGTACATTAATACGAGTGAGATTGTTTTTAAGTGCCCAATGAAGTTTAAATGTAATTGCAATTTCCCAATGAAAAGAAACCTTCCATTTTAGGATACACTTTTCTACCTAGCATTTTGCTTTTATCGTCAGAATATATGTCACACTAACAATAGCATACACGCACTACATAACAGATGATGTAATGCATATAAACAGTATAGCACTATTTCTTCCAACCAAGCCAGGAAACATGACGTCTCATGGAATTTGTAGTGCGATGAAAGGAATCACAGTTGCCACCAAAAATTTGCTTCCTAGGATGGTAGTTCCAGAGTGGATTATGTGGATAGTGTGCCATTTTTAAAGTGTTTGGATCTTGCCAGCTGGAGTTACCTGATAAGGAGAGTGTCAGAAAAATGAGACAAAGGTGCAGAGGATCCTCAACCCATCCAGCAAGCAGTGTCTACAGTTTGGAGATGTTTTTCAACTCTATTTCAGTAAGATGCTAATGCACAATCAAATCTAAATACTGCTGGACAGTGACAGAAGGCCACAAATAACTTGTCTCCCTCTCTCTGTATTGTATAATTTATCATAAAAGGTATTTATGACATATAGGGCTAGGATGTGTTTTGGTTGCAGAATTTTTTAAGAAATCCCGATTAACTACTATGAACAGCTCTACTTCATTTCCTGCAATAAATAATGCCTGAAAGAGAGGTTTGGAGTTCTGAAGACTCATGCTTTAAAAAAAAACCAACCACAAATGACGTGAAAAAACTTCTCTAAAGTTCCATCCGAAACCTTTGGGCTGGACTGTAACTTATGCTGTAATCCTGTAATGCAGCCAGCACAGTAAATCTCCATTTAAAGATTTAAATTTTTCAAAAATAAATCTTCAGATTTCAGAAGTGGAACAAACATGTAACTGTTGTACTTTAGTGAACTAGAAGCAATATTGGTGTAATGATGGATCTCACTGTAAAAATTGAAAGCACTGTAACTGAGACTGACTTACACAGCGAGTCTTGTAGCCTTGATCAGCTTTAGAAGGAACATTTATATTATGCATTGAAAAAGGGATGTGTGGTAAATCTCTTCATTCAGATATTACTGTAGTTTAGATGTTGGAAATCAAAGACCTGTGAGTTCTGGCTTAGGGTTGTGCATTTTTAATTCATTTCAGTCTGTAGTAAAATATTTTACAACATAAGCAGCCCAATGAGATTTCTATCTGTGGGGTTTTCTGTTTCAATTTGAAGGCAGGGTTTCTAGCAAATATGAGCAAAACAAAATGAAGGATATGGACACCACGGAAGTTTCTTAGTGTTTGGCACATTAATAATTTTTGCACCTTTCTTTGTGTTGTCATTGGGTGGGCAAGGATTGCTGCAGTGGAGGTGGCCTCAGGGGCTCATAGTACACCAAGTCTTCCTCATTACCAGCTCCTCCCATAATTGACCACTGGGGATTAGAGTTTGAGGTGCTTTGCAAGTAGAGGGGGCCAACAGTACAAGCAGCCTACCTGTGGTCTCCTGTCTGGTTCATTCTCCTTGGTGGGAAGTCTAACTCAGGAGTGTATATAGTCCCATGAGTAATAAATCTAAGTGACCTAATTTAGCTACAGTTTCATGAACATTTATTGTAATGTACTTCTCTAGAGAAATAAATCTAGCACCTTCAAAAATTGCAGTAGTCTGCCATATTCTCAAGAGGCCAAAAATCACCCAGAAGGCTTTTCCAGTCTCTCATTCCTGGGCCAAGTAATTGACAAAATGGTAACTTAACACGTGTCATCTTCAAACAACTTGAGTGCCCCACAGTCGGGGTTCAAACTAGGGCAGAGCTCAGAGATGAGCTTGGGGGTGAGAAGTCCAGATACAAGCCAAGTCTCCATTCTATTAAAGTCTAATTATTAATATTTTTTTTTTCTTTCTTTCTCCCATTTTTCTGTTTTGGTGAGTGTGGGGTGTATTTGTTGTTTGGATGTTTTGGTTAGTGGGTTTTTTTTTTTAACTTTTAAGAGCAGACCTAGGCCTTCTAGGCCTAAGTGAATCCAACAGGCTGATCAGAACAGGCTGTTTACTGAATGAGTATGTCCACAGTTCAGTTAATTCCGGTTAATGCTCCTGTGTGTTCATGCGTTTAACATGTGGAGAAGCCATTGGTTTTGGGTAGTGACTGGCATATAAAATGTGCTGCAATACTGGAAGAGGTTTTTCTAAGTGGAAGAAAAATACAGGAACCACCTTGTTTATTCTTAAAATAGGTTTATTAAAAACTGGTCCGGTCCTGTATTATCACTTTTGACTAAAGCATGCACAGAAATAAAAGAAAATAGTTCTGTAAACAGTAGCCTAAATTCATATAAAAATAATCAGTGATTGCAACTGCAGCAAGCACAGCACTTAACTGGAACTGTAGCTGTGATGCAAAGCAGCCTGTGTAATGTATCCGAGAGAAACTCAAAGCAATTATTTCAAACCCAGTTCCTCAAGAACTGCATGATAAATGCATGCAGGTTTGGAATCCAGCAAAGCTTGTGAGTCAGTAAAAGCGCTCATACTGCCAAAGAATGAGCTCAAATTTAATGTCTGTTTCTTATGCCCAGAAGAGAGAGTGATTATTCCCATATAAGTCGTTGGGGTTTTTTCGTTTTTTCTTTTTTTTTTTTTTTTCTTCTTTAACTTTTCTCTTTTTAATATGATAAACCTATGTTCGGGACCATAAAAGCTAGCTTGCTGCCAGGCCTTCTGAAAGAACCTGGAACGGTTTGACATCTTAAAAGGAAATAAAGACTTAAATGTCTGCCTCTTAAAGTGTGTTCCAACAGAAAGTGAAAGAGTGTTAATTTTGCAGTGCAGGAACAAGTGAAGTTTTTTTTGTTGTTCTGTGGTGGGGTTTTTTGTGGTTTGTTTTTGGTTTTTTTTTCTGAAAAGGGTGCGAATTTATCAACCTCTTTACAAGACCTTCAGCAAACAGAACGGTTAAAAAATTACAGGGGGTTCATCAGAGCCATGCATATGCAATTATTTATCTACATCTGTATAATTTTTAAGTGGGATAAAAGTAAAGAAAAGTTATAGCTAGTAGAGGGCTACCTTGAGGAAAAAAACCCCCTAGTATCTTGATATAGGTGAAAACTAAGAACAATGCTGATTAGGATTCAGTGGTGAGAGGTACACAAATGAAGAGTTCACTGCTGTTGGTGGTTGGTTTTTTTTCTCTACAGCTTTCAATTTTGGTGGTTTGTCTGTTTAATAGTTCTGATTTCAAAAGATTTCTGTCTGGCTCCACAGTAGCCAGATGACCATTTTCCTCCAGTGGCCTACCATTGCATTAACGCAATTACATATGTTTTCTTGGTAATTTTTCATGGCTAAGTCATCTTTTTGCCAGTTAAGAAGTGTTAATGATACCTTAGGCATTAATCTCCAGGGTAACTGTGATACAAGCAGGGTAATCAGTTCTGAAGGTGTGATCACTAATTTCAGATTTTAATTAAAGATTATTTTTTTTTTAATGTAGATCAGAGTAGTGAAATCATAGATTCTTGTTACAGGATGGGGAATGTCTTTACCCCTATTTTACATGACATAAAGGAAAGCAATTTTTATCTCAAAGTTTTTTGCTCGGCTGTTTCCCCTCCCCACCCTGTTCACTCTTGTGCCCCCTCCCCCTCCTTCCCAGTCATTCTCTTAAGACTGCGAGTATGCGTATTTCTGATAAATCAGTACATACTGTTCACTTTAAGGTCTTGTTTAAATTCATTGGAGCTGCTTTCTCCCTCCCTTTGGCAATAATCTGGCGCACGTACTGAGATACACTTAGTAAGTGGTTTAGATCCCCTTTCACACCATATCCTCTATTTGCCATTTTCTAATGTAGCTCCATGTTTTCCTTTGCAGTAAGAGTTTTGAAGTATTTCCAGCTACACCTTTTTAAAGTATCGAAGCACATACGCTGTATCTGGCATTTATTGTCCGTGCTAAGCCTCGCTTTCCTGCTTTTTCTTGCTTACGTTCCCTTCCTCTGTGTTCAGCACTTCCCAAAGCCTTGTTTTATCTTCCAGACTCACTGGTGCAGTACTGACTCTGTTGATGATACAGATTGTACCAAAACCCCCTAGCAAGCCTCGGCCAGATCAGTGGCGTTCCATGACACGTGACTTCTGAATATGAAAAACAAATTTTGTACAAATGCAGAAATGTCAGCCTGTTTTAAATTTAGAGAACAGTCCACAACTTTGGAGCATGAACAGAGGATTACCTGTTGTGTACCTAACACAATGACTTGTTAGAATTGGTTTAGATCCAAATTACCTTTCAGTAAAATGTATTACTATAATAATTTTATTTTAAATGTTTCTGAAATGACTTTTTGGTCACACTGAATTACTTGTTTCTCAGTATTTCTATGTGTGATGTTGGCAGGTGACTGTAGCCAAATTAGTGATGCTTATGTCTTGAGGATCAGCTGAACAGAATATTTTCTCTTTGGCAAGCAGACTTCTGGCTTTTATTTAGAACTAAATAAACCTGCTTGTTCAGTATAAAAAGTAAAGATTTAATGTGAGCAGGATCAAAGTTTTAATTAAGTTAATATGGGAACTGTGGTGGTGATGTTGCTCTTGTTCTAGGGTTGATTTCAGCCTCCTTAGAAAGGCAATCTAAAGGCAATGAAAGCAGGAGTAGGAAGAGGGAGATTTTTGTCTCATTCATAAATTATCCCTCCATCTATCAGCCTGCTTCCTGGCTTCTTTTCTGCAGTTAACTTCACCAGGTTCTTCAGTTTCAGCTTTTTGTTTACAGACTGACTCAGAAAACATACTGGAAGGATTACCAAATACAAATACAGCCCGCAGACAGAGTCAATCCCTGGTATTCTGCAAAAGCAATTAACAATTTAATTATTAAAGTGTAGAATGTTTAGGCATGCACAACTTCTTACATCGTCTAGAAAGTGTTAAGCATCTCCTCCATCCTTATGCAGGTTATGAGGGTCAGCTGTTTCCTGCTTTGTCTGATGCCATTTGTGTATGGCTCACAAGCTCATGGCAAGCTGCCGCTGTGACACTTGGATGAGTAATCTGGTTTCTCCCAGAGTACTTGCTCTGCTTGTTGCTTGTTCCAACATCTTTCTTTACTCATGCTTGAAGGAAAGACCAGCATTAATTTGGGCAAGGCCCCTTGATGAAGAGAAAAGGGCTACTTACGCCATCTGTCTTTGGGATTCTGTTGAGTTATGAACCCCTCATGCTTTAAGGTTCAGTGGTCAAGTTTCTGTGTTGCTGTGGGTACTATTGTTACGTCACTTGAATATTTGATACTGAAACTGGACTTATCCGTAAGGAGGTGTTGAAAAGGTTGTACATGACAGCAGTCAGTATGGTGGCCCTTCCTTTTACCATGAAAAAGAACTAAAAAAAAAATCCAGGGCCATGTGGTTAAAGCTGTGCTTCTCAGTTATTTCATTAATTAATAAATTCTTCACCTCACCCACTGAAGCTCTGGATGAAAGTGGGGAGACCAGTATAACAGCATCATTTTAAATACGCTCCTAAAATACTCTTCTAGGCATGTTTTTAATACGTTATTTGGCTTCAGGGTAGACAGCCTTCCTTTTATAATTTATACTCCTAGGACAGCAGGAGGTGGAAGTGTCCACAGGGTATAATGGTTAAACATGCAATTTCATTTCCCGTCTCTTCCCCTTGCTGCCATCACTTCTTTTGGTGGCACACGCAACAGGAAAACACACTCAGTGGCTGTAGTTTGTATTAAGAAAAATAGATCAGTTGTAAATTATGTCCACTGCACTCAACAGTAATCCACACAGAAGGATTGCAGGGTGTTTTTTGACTTCCTAAACCTGTAATTAGGCCACACAGCCTTTTTAAACCACTTATGATCATTCATCAAATATATACGGTGGTTAGATCTCTAATAAGGTCTGATACTGGCAATGAGAACACCACAGCTTCCAGATCTTTGTAAGACCCTGATAGAATTTCCCTAATTAATTTGGTTCATGTAGGGATGCGGTGCTCATTCAGTAGAGGCTATAGGAGTTGTTCCCCTCAACAGTAGATTCAGTAGAGAGAGGATGAGGCTGCTGAACAGTTCCAAAGTTAGAGAATTCTTTTTTGTTGTTGACTCCCTCTCTTCTCCCCATATCCCCTTCCTCTTCTCATTTCTTTCGTGACATGGAAATATTATATTAGTGCCAGACCAAAGACATTGCCATTGATCCTGTCCATCAGAATGGAAGATGATGATTGGGACCTTTTGAGCTTCATAACAAACACTTCCATTTGTGTGGGGTTTTTTTTTTCCTTGATCAAAGGCTTTGATTACAATGATAGCAGTTGTGTTGCAGAGATATGGTGTATATGATGTAGCAAGACTTACAGACAGAGTTTATGGATTCCCATTCAAATAGTAAGTTATACCAGAGAAAAACAAGCAGTGACATCTCTGAAAGTGTTGAGCCTCCAACCACAAACGTGTGTTTGCCTTAATATGATGGTGGTGTTTGTCAGTAATTTGGTCTTTATGGGATCGGAATACGATTTCTAACTCCTTTTTCCTCCTCAAGAGCCTGCATTTTAACGAACTTAGTTACCTTTTCTCCTCACTAATGTGTTCCGAATGGTGTGCGCAGAGGCTGCTTGTCAGGAGCTGAAGCAGTATTTGTGACCCCCTTAGCACTGTGTGGGACCTGTGACACTCTGGTGCAGGAGACTTCTGCAGAGCAGCAGCCACCGAAGTGTGTACAGGGAGAGCCTCCTGTTCTTATCCAAACCATGTTGTTCTTTATGTGGTTTTTTTTTCTACCTCCATTTTACTTGAGTCATGTGCTGCCTCTCCGGAGGGAAACACTGCAAACATTTCTGGCTTTTTGCTGCTTAAATTGAAAAGAGGGTGACCTACAAAGAGCAAAAGACTTGGTGACCTCAAACTGGTATCTTACTTTATTCACTTACAGAATGGAGTGATTTTACTGCTTTTGTAATTCGTGGCTTGTGAAAGGTAAATGTGATTGCTAGTCTAAATTTGTGTTTAGTGGGGGCTCTGGATATACTGGTACATTGCTCCGTCATCAAACCCCTAACTAAGGAAGACTTTCCTGTACTGTGAAAAGCTGAGTTTTGAAAAGTAAAGGCAGACTATTTGTAATTTATGATCAGAGAAGAGAAGGATTGATTACTGCATGGAAAAATTGTGTATCAGGATTTGGTATCCTATTTTCTAAGACTTTTTATTGTTGTTAAAGCCGTATTCTAAAATTTAAAACAGTTCGATATCCAGCAGTTGAAGAGTTACAGCTAGTAGTGTTCTGTAAAAGGAAATTACTGAAAGGAAAAAAGATGCTGGGGAAAAAGCACTGGAATGGTGGGCTCCAGGGTTTCTTTGTCCAGTGCCACAAATAAGAGAAAGGTTTGTTATTTTCTTTGAACTGAACTGTACTGTGAATTTCCCAGCTTTCTTTTAAGTGATTTTTATAATTTTATTACACAGTTAACTAAGTAATTCACCAGCGTGACACCAGCGACAGCGTGACATCAGCTACTGTAAATCTGTTACAATCCACAGCCAGTAGATTTTGGTTAAAAAACTTCTGACAGCAAGACAGAAATTGTGTCTGAGAGTGCTCCTGTAGAATAGGAGATGCTCCAACGTATAGTTTATAAATCATAAAATGCAGACTTTACGATAAGGGACATTCCGTGCTGTATCCCATAACTACACAGTTAGCAGGTGTTGTTAGGTATCCCCTCGTACCTGCTTGCGTTGATTTTTTTAACTAAATCTGTCATTTAAACCAGCCATTTGAAAAAATGTATTAGTTGCAGCATCAGAATAATAGTATGAAGGGAGATGCACCAACGTAGGAAGGAATCATGTCCCTACCAGATACTCTCCTACTTCCTAGCCTTTTAAAATTTTAGTAACTTCTGATGACATTTCCAAGTAGGATTTGTGATCTTGCCAATGAAGGAAGAGTGTCTCATCCTGCAGCAGTCTCCTGCTGCTTTGCATGTTAGACTGTTGGGGTTGTTCTGTGGACAGCAGTGGTTGTGTACCTAAACGTGACGTGAGCAGACAGGTCACTAACCATCTTCACCCATGAGAGTGACCGGGGCTCCTGTGCTTTTGCAGATTTTAGTGATGAGCACTTCAAACAAATTGTTGGGTGGCTGCAAACCCAGTGCAAAGCTTCTCCTAATTCCTCCCCTCCAGCTGTGCTCTCTTCAATTTGATTAATAATGTCCTGGCCTACCTACAAACACGCAGAAGTGTCCTGGTCTGAGATGTGTTCTGTAGGTGGGGTGATTACATGAAATCAAAGTGCTGTAATTATCCAGTGAAGCCGAATATTATTATTCATGTTTAATCCAATTGGTGGTTCATTTTTGGCTAGAAGTATGAGTTAAAATACTTATCTACCCTATCCAAAAATCAATTAGGGTCGTTTTCATATACAGAGGCATTTTAAAGGCCAGTGGAGGAAACAGAAATCTCTGTAACGTCAGCTCGTCAGGGCAATAGTGCTTTGTTGGCTCTTTCGGCAAAATGCTTTTCTGTTGTTTAAGATGAATTAATGATATCTTCTGTTCTAAAGACTTTTACAGTCTGTTTTTGTGAACCATCCAGTTCAGTCTTTAAACCAGTAGTTGCATTAATACTGTAATTCCAATTCAAACTGTTTGTTTGGGTGTGCACATTAGCTGCATACTGATCTGCCGAGTAGTTGCCTGTTTCTGATGGTACTTGTGGACACGGTAGGACAGGCCTGACAATACGTGGGGGTTTTTTTCTGGATAGCAGAATATAACACAACCAACCTGTCTTTTCTACACGAACAACTTCCCTAAATTAACTAGATAAATTTGTCTGGAAGATTTTCTGGGAAACTGCCCTGAGCATTTGGGGGCTGGGGGTGGAGGGGGAAAAAAAAAAAGAAGCCGTAGATTTGGAAATTTGTGGCAAAATAGAACCTGTTGATTCCAGGAGACGTGATGTGATATGTCAGTATGCAGCTGTTGACATTCTCCTTAAATCTTCATAGTATCCTGGAGAATTTCCAGAATATATTCTATGGCAGGATTGGGTGGCTGGGTATTACCAGAAATAATGAGGATACACAGTTTTTTCTCAATAGACTGTGTTGTTACTGCTCTTACCTGTCTTATTCAGTTCCCGGAAGCTTCTTCTTTCAGGTACAATTTAATAAAAAATAATTTTTTAAAAGCCCTCATTTTTTTTCTCTATATTTCACATATATTTTAACTCTTACTAAAAGCACGGGCTTTTATAAACCATCTAGATTACTAAAAACATACTACAAGCAAACAAGCAAAACCCTCCAGAAACCTGTTTCCCCTCATTTGATGACTAATAATACATTTATGAAGACTGTGTCTTATTTTGGCTGGTGTCTTGGGAGGATGATCCATTTGTGCTTTGGCAGATAAATAAGCCCTCCCAAATGGTTATTTAAAAGCCTACTGTGACCTCTCCCTATAAATACTGATTAGTTAGTAAGCAAAATTAATCATTTAAAAATACATATTAATTAGGTTGTCAGACTATGAATCAATTTTCCACACACCAGGCAGCAAAGCAAGAAGCTTTTAAGCTCTTATTTTTGTAAAACTCCATTGTGTGATTTCTGTATAGGAAATACGTCTTTTATTGGGTTTTCTTCCTTGTTCCTAGTGATGGGAGTTGGCAGCATGCTTCAGGAGACTGGTATTTTGCCTGAAGCCTGGAAAGAGGTGTCAGCAGTGCTTTGCTGTCCTTTAAATAAACTCTTCTTTGCATCTGATTTGAGCCGGCAGAAATACAGAATATTTCTAGGAATGAGAAGATGGTACCTAATTTATGAAGAAGCTATCACTTTTTTAGGTCACACATGGCATGAGACTTTTTATAATTCTCCCTCAAGGCATGTTTCAAAAAGATACTCATCACCATGGTATGATGTCTGTGGTTTCTCCAGAGAAAATAATGTTGGGTTGCTATCTTCTAGAGATCTTGAGGCTAAATGCATTCCTGTATGACCCTGTCATAAACATCTGAGATTACGTTTTGCCCCCTTACTTAAGTCCTGCCCATTCGTTACCTCTAGACATAAAGGGATTAACGAAGGCTCCTGAAAGGAGGAGGTGGCAGGGTATCATACAGCTCTGCGTGCCTAGGGTAAGTCTGAAGCTCATTTTCAGAGTTTACGTCCAAGAAATGAGGTAATTGTTTAGAAAGACAATCTTCTTGGTGGGACAGCACACAAATGCAACCATTTAGGTTAGTTGCAATTTTTGAGAGGAAAATTCCTTTCGGAATCATTCGTTATTTTGAAAGGAGCCCTTCCTGTTCCTCTGATACTTCTAGAAACGCCGGTTCGAAGTACCTGCCTCTGCTCTGACGCGTCAGTCGGCAGAGGGCACTCTCCTCCTTTGGAAATACAGTGTGGTTTGACAATCGAGGCAAAATGCTTTTATTGGCAGTGCCCTTTTAAAATTTTTTTATCTTTAAAATGCAAATTATAATTTTGAAATTCAGTATGGTAGAATTCTGTACGGGATTATTTTTCATTCAACACTAAATCTTCTGAATTAAAAAAGGGATGGGATGATAAAATTCGCTTTAAAAGGCACCTGCTGTTCGTTTCCCTGTGCCCGTCCTATGTTCACCAGAAGTTCTCCTCTAGATTGTAAATGCAGTGGAACTTCTGCAGTTCCTTTGTGTTGGCAAGTGGCTGGGGAGACTAGATTTCTGAACTGCCTGAATCAGCTGCTTGTAACCTCTACCCTGTGTGTGAGGAGGCGTAGGGGCTTTTCAGGTATGGCTGTTTGAATCTATGAAGCTAAGCAAAACTCTCATTCCTCTGATCCTTAAAAACATCTGTGATGCAGGACTCACCCAGGCTTTGTACAGGATGAAGCTCAGCAGGAGTTCTGTGCACTGGTACACTTCTTAAGTGAGAATTCACATACTGAAACACTTCCCTCGCGTTTACTCTTTTAATGCGCTTAACTGCTGTATTGCAGTGTCTGACTGACGTGGGGGATTCTTCTGGGATTGTGAAGTACAGACAGTTACTTTCCTTGAAAATGGAATGAAAATTTCAGCGTGTCCATGTTTCCGTAACATTCTCTTCAATAAATTCAACTTTACCAAAATTAATTTAAGAAAAAGACCTATTGTGAAAGAAATACTGTTACTGAGTACCGTTCTTCAAAAACAGGTGCTAGGACGTGAAAGCTGGTATAAAGCTTGTAAAGGATGTGATGCATGTGAAGTAGGAAACAGGACTAGTTAAAAATGTCATTGATTTATCCTAGCTTCTCAGGAAGTCGCTATAGAGACACTGGCAGTTGAATTTTCTCTGCAGCCTGCCCCCAACCCCTTCTGCCTTCCATATTCTTGTTTCGAAAGGAGAATTTTTAATTTTTTTAAAATTTCAAAACTGTAGCATGTATCTTCCATTACTTCCCTGGGAATCTTGAGGATTTAGCTAGACCAAGGTATGAATCCCAGAATTTTAACACTGCCTGAAAACAATTTGGCAGTAAAAGTAACATTTGGAAAACAAGTCAAAACATGGCATGCTGGGACTGTTTAATCTTTAAACCTACTAGTCTAAAGTAACTTGGCAATCCAGTGCTCTGGATCTCTCTTTACTTACATGACCTGCATTTTACTTGCTGCTCTGTTGATTTCATGGCAAAATCTGGCAAATCCTGGAAAACAAAGTGAACTTTGCTGATTTAATGTAATACGGTTCTAATCAAGCAGTTAGATGTATATAAAGGATTTCTGTAATTAAAGATGTGGAAGCTGCTGTTCACAATGAGAATATAATTGCATGAACTTCTTTTTTTAAAAAGTATTTTAGCATAAGTGAATGTGATTGAATAGGATGTTTAGGCAGATTGTCTTGAGCCATTTCAGAGCAGAATATCTAGCTTCTCATTGAGATAAAAACAATTAATTGGAGGTTAATTGCTAAAGCAGTTGGAAAGGACAGGACAGTTGGCTGTTCCACAAAGAGGTTTCTGAAAGCCGGCAGCAGAATTTGCCCAACTCTGAAAAATAGAAGTGTCCCGAGAGGAAGGCTGTTTCTGTTTACAGGATCCATCCACAAGAGCAAAAATAACAAGATTTTTACAGCAGCTGCCAGGAAGGTATTCACTAGCTACACAGTTTCAGGACCAGTTTTCTACAAGGTGCTACATTTGTTAGGGACAGGAGATATGAAACCACTTAATTTATAACCTGTTGCAAATTTAACATGGACACGCTCTACCATAAATATTAAGTGTGGTGTTTTTTTGAAACAGGTCTTTGCAACACTGTTCAGTTTTTAGACATTGATGTCATCTTCCAGCTCAGCTTTCCTAGCCATGGCAATATTTGAATAGTGCAACAGGCTAATGCAGTCATTAACAAGCAAACTTGCAATGCACAAAATGACCTGACCTGGTAAAGATGTTACCTAAGAAGGAAAGTAGCCATAAATCCCCTAGAAATCTCCAGGATCTGCCTGAAGAGGGGTGTTTTTTTAATTAATTTTGTTTAACAGATGTAACACTGTGTAGAGTGTATTATTGAAGTAACTGGGTCTGGTGAAAAAGATAAGAGGAAAAAGAATAATTAAAATCTGAAGTTGAAATTTCTGTTTCTTTCTTTTACCTCTGTCATCAGAGAAAATGTTGGGCCATTGAGAAGATGCTGAGTTATCTCCTATGGAGCTTAGATCTTAAGTAGCTGAGAGAGGGAAGTTCACCATGCCGTCTAATGACAGTTTTTGGGTTTGGCTGCTCTTCCTTCACAGGCCCAGAAGCACAGACAACACAAGATGCCACTTAGAAATCACCGTGATTTTAGTAATTAAACGTAGTCAAAATAATTTCAAAGATTAGAACACATTTAAATTTCATTTTGCTTTTGAAAAACAAACATGTATCTGTAATTTTCATCCAGTGTCCTAAATGCCACAGTGTCTGAAATGGCCCTATACGGCTGATATACGAGACTCAGGCAAAGTACTGGAGACACTTTGGTAATTAAGACTTCCATGACACAGAGCAAATGCTCCAGCTGACTGGAGTTAACGTGTCCCCATTGTAAGCAGCCTGGACCAGTAAGATTTTTGAGCAGATCCTCAGAAATCACGTAAAATTTCCCATCCTCACAGAGAAGTTTACCTGCAGACCTACTCTTTGCTTATTCCTTATCACGCTTCTTGGTGATGTATTGCTTCTTATCAGAAGGATGTGAATTGTGGAAGGACAGTTTAGTGATGAGAAGTCAGTGTAATGTTACAGTCATAGTGCATAACATTTATGCACTGTTTTCACTTGCAGTTTTGTGTTGTGTTGCAAGTGTTTGATCAGCCCAAGTGAGGGTGTTCCTGAGGTGGTTATAGAGTCCACTTCACAAGTTATCCCATTTAGACAGAGAGATGCTAAGATTGTAGAATATGTTAAGTCAGGAGTGTAGTAGAACTTACTGGGTGTGTACAGTATAGAGTGTTGGTGCTGTATTGATGATACTACATCTCATATCATGGATGCTGCTTATTTGCAGTGAAATGGCTGTGTGTAAAATTAGTTTGAAAAATCTAATGGATTTCAGTTCTCCCAACCGATGCTTCACCCTTTCACTGTGAAAGAGTGAAGAACCTGTTACACACGCTTATTTGTCCCTCTGTGTCTGCATAGTTGTATATATTTTCATGTTCCAAGTGGAGCTGTGGTGAGGCCAGGTGCTGCTCTAACAGGTTTTGTGAGGCTCTGGCTGCACCATGTGTAAATGACTATAGCATATACCTACTTAGAGCCTCAGCATTCTCAGCTTTCAAGTGTTACAATATGCATCTTTAGTTCATGCATTTAAGTTCAACCTACCAGAAGCCTTTGGGATTACTGGAAGCTGCTGTGGTATTATCTTTCTGTAGTCGAGTTTTGGAATACGTAAGTGAAATAAATACCCTAGCATGTCTTAGCAAAATGTAAACATTCTAAAGCAGAGATGTTTAATGTAAATTGTGGCATGATATTTAGGCAGGAACGTATAAAGCTTGTGTTTATGGACACTTACACTTGCATCTGCATTTTAATGTAGTATTTATAAACCCAAGAAAATTGCCTGGATGTTAGAATGGGCAGGGAGCCACTTAGCTATCAGTTAAACTATAAATGTTTTGGATCAGGAGCCATTTCAAATTTGTGCTCTGAGATTTTCCTTTTTTTTTTCTTTTATGTTATAATTTTGGACATTTGCACATAAAATTATTGGAAATAAGCTTACTGAATATGCTGTGTTACAGGTAGGTGCCAGCTTTTCCAAAATAACTGCCATAGAAAAATTGAACTTCCTTTATGCACAATACTGAAAATTCAGCTTTAGTTCATGTTTTTTATATTACATTGTATGATCCAGAAGCTAAAGACATGTTGCATAAGGAAAGAAATATTAATTAGATTTATTATCTTTTCCATTCTAAGAGCCTTAATGAGGTTGTCTTTTTTCCCACTTTGTCTTGTGACGTGATCTCAAACAAAGCTAGATGGTGAGTGGTTTTTAGCAATAAAAATAAAGAGCAGTACAACAAAACAGAGAGGTACTTCTTCACTGTACTTTGTCTTCATTGTCCATCAGTCCATTAAAGTAAGCTCAATGCTTGGGGACTTCACAAAAAAAAACAACTTTGGCAGACATTTGGCAGCATGCAGATGACTTAATTCTTAAAATTTCTGCTGTTTAATCAGGTTTTCATTATCTGACTGTCAGCTTGCTCTGAAATCCTGTTACAGAGTTTTTTCTGAGAGAAATTTCATACTTGGTAGCAATTTCTGACTCGTAACTCAGTCAGTTGTGGGACAACAATAGCCTGAGGGAATATCAGATTTGTGGTATGTTTATTGCTGTACTCCATTCCCAAGATGGTACCTGCCCCTCATGGGAGGGAGACAAGTAAATAAGTAAGCTAACAAAATGAAAAGAAGGTTTCTGTCTCTTCCTGTAACAGCCTTATGCATCCACAGTTTCCCTGACGCTGCTTGTTTATCATGAATCAGGCAATTAAAAACATGCTGTGCTTTTTGGCTGTTTTATCTTTCCATTTTCTATGGGGTCATGAATTGTCCAGGAGAAAATGAAAGGCCAGTCTTCTGACTTCCGAGAATTTGGGATGCTCTGTAGACATTCTTGCTTCATACAAATGTGCCATAAGAGGGAAAGCAGCATTGCTATTTTATGCCTTTTTGGTTGATGAAGCATCTCCTGAGAGATCTTGCTAATAATTCATTCTGAAGACTGATGCCACTTCACAGAAAGAAAGACTTGCTTATTTTCTCCTGTAACAGGAAAGATGAAATGGGTATTTGGCTTCAATTCCTGAGTTTATTTGCCTAACTGCTGTTGTTCCCATAGTTAACCACCATGGTAAGTCAGTAAAATAGTACTTTGAGTAAATTAGTAAAGGCCATCTTAATTTAAAAATAGCTAAAGAAAGCAAGTACTTTGTAGCAGAGCCAACTCATTGACAGAAAGATTGTCATACGCAATTCTAAACACTATTAATGTAGTCCTAAAGTACCAAAGAGCAGTCTTGTGTGAACCTTTTTTCCTAATAAAAGTGCTGAATTACTAGAACATTTTCAACACTTACATTTCTCTCTTGAATTAGATGGTGTAAGATGGGGTAGTATCTCAAAGTAACTTTGGGAATTCCATCATTTTTCTATTACGTAAAAAAATAAATGAAATAGTTTTCCTTAAACCTTAAATCCTATTCCTTCCTAATCCTGGTAATACCAGGATGGGAAGGTCATGTCACTTCATTAGGTAATTCTTGTATGATTAGCATAGGTTTAAAAACACATGGCAATCCACTTTTTTTTTTTTTTACATGGTGTGATTACAGAATCCTAGAATGGTTTGGATTGGAAGGGAACTCAGAGCCCATGCAGTTCCAACACCCCTTGCCATGGTCAGGGGCACATTCCACTAGAGCAGGTTGCCCAAAGCTCCATCCAGCCTGGCCTCAAACACTGCCAGGGAAGGGGCAGCCACAGCTTCTCTGGGCAACCTGTGCCAGAGCACCACCTCCCTTCATCTATTCATAACATCTAATCAAATCTACCTTCCTTCAGCTTAAGGACATTGCTCCTCATCGTATCACTGCACTCCCTGATAAACAGTCAATTTCCAGCTTTCCTGTCAGCCCTCTTGAGGTACTGTGGGAGGCTGCATTAAATTCACCTCATCTGCTGGAAGATGTATAATTCTACTGTGTTTTGGGTAAAGGGAATGTTAAGAATATGTAATTCTGCCTCAGAGTTACCCTCTTTCCCATTCTGGAGACATATTGTTATAAAACAGTTCTCTTCAAATTGAACAGTACACCTAAATAGTACGTTGCAGCAAAATGAAAAGCTTCTTTGGAGCAGAGAAGAATCATGGAAATTGAAAAACAAACAAAAGGAAAATATAAATATTGTTAGCATAGTAAAAGGCAATGTCTTTGGTTTAATAGGGGAAGCTTCCTGGGTCTTGCAACAAAATATTTTGTCTTCCCCTTCAAACACTTTTAAGGACAGTTGTTGTGTTTAGAAAGCTATGCTAAATCTGTGAAACCTGTTCCTTGAAAGAAAATTTTCTTCAAATAATCCTGGAGACTTTTCACTAAACTGAAGTGAGAATTTAGGCACAGGTTACGTGGGGACGTGTGAGGACGTGTCTTTGGGTTACATGTATGTGTATGCCATGTCACACCAGCAGCTTGTGTTGTAAGACACATTGGGTTTTGTGCTCTCAGCTGTTACCATTGGAAGCTAACGATTGCTTTCCTCTACAGGACTGAATCATAGAATCATAGAATGGCAAGGGTTGGAAGGGACCCCAAGGATCATAGAGCTCCAACACCCCTGCCACAGGCAGGGACACCAACCTCAGGCCTGGATCTACACAAGGTTGCCCAGGGCCCCATCCAACCCGGCCTTGAACACCTCCAGGGATGGGGCATCCACTACTTCTCTGGGCAGCCTGTTCCAGCACCTCACCACTCTCTCTGTAAAAAACTTCCCCCTAATATCTAATCTAAACCTTCCTTCCTCTAGTTTTAATCCATTCCCCCTTGTCCTGCCATTGTCTATCCTAGTCTATAACATAGTAATAATAATACACTAGCAGTAATTGCTGTTAACTGGACACTAACGTGTTTATGCTCCCACATTGGGTATGGTTGGCCTGTGTGTTTGAACAGTTTTGTGTAACTGTGGTTACTGGTGCTTAAGACCTTTGTGGAGTGTTCTGAATCTTGAAATCAAAGTGGTACGCTATATAATCCAGAAATCTCAAAGTCAATATTCATTTTCAGAGATGTGAATTTATGAAGGATTTTATCATATTAAATGTGGGGTGATCGATTCTTTTTACCAGAGTTTTCTTCTAAATTAATCTGCTTAGAATTACTATGAACAAAATTAGAATGAATGTCCAAAACCTAGCCTTTTTGCATAGAGGAAGAAAGGGCAGAAACTTTAATAGTTGAAGCTACCTAGGCTCACTTCAAGACTGATATATTTTACTTCATCTGCTTCTTTGTCCTCTTGGTAGAGAGGGAATAGTTTATGGATACTTCATTTCTCTTTTTCTCCATGTTTTTCTGTATTCTCCTTTGTTTGAATACCTGTTTTGTTCTGTAGAGGTGTTTGCTGAAGAAGTTGTTCCAGTTGATGGAATTATGACAATCGGTATGGGATTTTCAGAGGGAAGGGGGGGAATAATGATAGAAGTGGCAATTTAGGCAGTTATATGGAATTAGATATTTTATCAAAGTAGCGCTAATGTTAATTTTTATGTATTTATGTTGCTTTTATTTGTTAGGCAACAGCTTAACAGTGATAGCTAGGCAACTTCAAGTTTATGTATGGAGAGTAGGAAAGCTGGACAGTAAGTAGAAACCACACCCTTTTTTTGTCCCACAGCAGATGCGTCCTTATTAGCCTTGGGCTCTTCTAATCGGTACCTGTAACTGCACCGTCCCATACATTTCCTTTTCCTAAATGAACAGCAAGGTGCTCCATCTCATTGGAGGGTATCTCATGTTTCATAAATGGAAATGGTTTTCTTTTTTTTTTATTTTTTAGAAAACTGCCTAACAGTTATTCAGAGAACTAGTTTTCACAGAGGAAGATAGCTTTATCCCAGACATAAGAAGTACCTTCTTTTGTTGTTACTAAAAGAGGATTTGAAACTTCAGTATAGAATAGGGTAACTCCAGCAAAGTATATTTATGGAGATCTGGATTCCGTGTTTAAATTTTAGACTTAGCCTTCCCTCTCTTCTTTTGTGTGGCTTATATGTCTCTTAACTTTTGAGAGAATCTACTAAGGAGGCAAGAACTTGTTTAGTCAGATTTTTCTCTCTCTGTTGTTAAAGCATCTTTTTTTCAAGGAGGACTATAGAGATAATACAACCCTTAAAAATGTAGGTTTCAGAAACATTTTCTATTCTCTGTATATAGAAATTTTGATACAATCCTCAGTAAATGTTTGCTTGAATATTCTGGTTGCAGCCCTGTAGTGGTGACTTAGTGTTTGTCTTCCATATCTGGTGCAGCTAAAAAGTAAATAAGAGAGCAACAAATTCAGGGCTCTGATTTCAGTGTACAAATAAAACTCTTATTTATTCCACTATTTCCTTAAGCTTTCTCTGAGCTCTATTTAAAAAAGAAAACCACATACACACAAAAAAACCCCCCAAATTAAACCTCACAGGTGCAGATATTTGTTATTCCGGTGTTTAGATGAATAAAGGTACCACAACTAGTGTTTAAATGATGCATTTCCAATTTAAATCAGAAAACAACTTTTTGAAACCTTGACTGTTTTATTGTGCTGCCCACAAGCTGTGGGTTACGGTCCGTTATCACAGAATACCCTGAGTTAGAAGGGACCCATAAGGATCATCAAGTCCACCTCCTGGCTCCACACAGGGACAGACAGGTCAGAGCATGGGACTGATGCTTCTTGAACTCAGTCAGGCTCGGGGCTGTGACCACTTCCCTGGGGAGCCTGTGCCAGTGCCCAATCACCCTCTCAGTAAAGAACCTCTTCCTAATATCCTGCCTAAACGTTCCCTGTCACGGCTTCATGCTGTTCCCTCAGGTTCTATCACTGGTCACCAAAGAGAGATCGGTGCCTGCCCCATTGCTCCCCGTTGTCAGGCAGACATAGACCGCGATGAGGCCTCCCCTCAGCCTCCTCTTCTCCAGGTTGAACAAACCAAAGGACTTCAGCCTCTCCTCGTAAGGCTTCCCCTCCAGACTCTTCCCCATCCTTGTTGCCCTCCTCTGGACACCCTCCAATAGTTTTATGTCCCTCTTGTACTGTGGCACCCAAAAAGCCTATCCTGAACAACGGCCAGTAACAAAAGAAAACAAAACAAAAATTCTTCACACAAAGCTGTTTCTTTAGATTCTGTTAGATGTCTGGGGAATACTTTTTCAGAAGGCTTATGCTTTTTTTTTTTTCTTTTCAAAGGTTAGAATGTTGAATGGGAAAGGGTGACAGATTCTCGTTTAGGCAGATTGATACCCTGTACTGAAAGATGATCAGCAGCACACCAAGCCTTGTTTCAGCAATTCATAGCACACCTTACTAATTTAAATACAGCTCTTTGGTATAGTGCAATCTGAAAGCTTGTCCCATAGTAGATTCTATGTTCTGAAGTTGCTTGAGGGAAGCAACATCACCTTTACAGTCCTCTTACAGCCCACAGAATAGTTTGTAAAAACACTTTCCTGCCTTGGACGGATTACCCATCAGAAGTTGCTGCTTTCTGACAGATTAAGGAGCATGCCTCTCAACTGTGTGGTTTTCAAGACAGTGAAATAGACTGGTTTTGCCCTCCTTGAATATTATACCCTCTCCAAATATCTGCAGGTTTGCAGGAGTTTCCAAAACAGCATATCTTGCTATACAGCCCTAAAAGGCAAGGTATTTGTATGAAGCACCCATGCAGATTACAAGTCACCCTATGTAACTGACTTGCACTGTTCAGGTAAAATAAATAATACTTTCTGCTTTTAAGCTTCATTATCAAGATTTATCCTTTTTTCCTCACAAAAGAGACCCATCCATGGTTACGACGATGCCTTTGTAGTGACTTCTTTCAGCTCCTGGATGGCGTGTAACCGATCACAAGCCACTGCTCTCGGTTTTGCAGTCAATGCAGACCTAACTAACCCAGACCTAACTAATATCACTACGCTTAATCCTTCGGCGACTAAAGAAAATTAAAGCAAGTAATTAACAGTAGCGATACCACACATAATTCATGGTCGATTCTTCTTCAGCATTAAATTTATACTTCTCTATCTCACAGGGTTTCACTGAGATTGTTTGACTTGTGCTAGGGTGCAAACCAGAGACAAAATAGAGTAGATGAGATGCTGTATTTTCATCTCTGTTACTGCCACCAGAAATTAGAAGCCAGCAAAAGATGTTGCCTGACAAAGACTTTCAGAAAAAGAAAACTTGATGTTTACAGTATAGTTCCTCTAGGAACAAGAAGACACAACTGAGGATTATTAAAGATTTTAAATCTCTGTGAAGTGGCACTGATGTGAAAAGCTGGGTACCATTAGAGTGCAGGCTGTTGTGAGCCTGCCCAAGCAGAAAGAAACAGCAGTAGCGTTCACTGAGGAAGGGCTGTTTCTTTTTAAAAAATTGAATAACATTTTTCAATGGATACAACTTCTTAGCATATATCCTAGTTTATTTTGCAAAGTCATATTAATTCTAATGGCAGAATATACAGAACTAATAAATAGAACAGTGCAAGTTCTTGGGCAGCTTTGTCATATTAAGTCTAAACATGTAACTGAATTAAGTTCATATTAGTTCAACCTTTTAAGATTTTACCTTCTACCGCTACTTGAACACCTGTTAAAGAATGTTTAGGGAACTGCTGCAGAAATACTTCAGTTGTGATGGATTTCATCTTTAGTAAACAAAAGTTGCAGGTGTAATATTTTGTTATGAACAGTGGCATCATTCTGGACTGTTTAAAAAGGAAGCTGGTGATTGTGTGGGTGTAAACATGATAAATTAATTTTAAAATAACAACAGCCCTCCTTTCAGTATACCTTTACCTAATTCAAGATGGAAAGAGGTTTGTGTCCTCAGCTCAAATGCAGACTAGGTAGGAGAGTTGAATCCCTCGGGTTTTTTGCCCAACCAAGTTTTTTAATCTGTTGTTTTCTCTCTTTGTGCATGTTTGCATTTCTCTATGTCTCTACACAAATACATACATTCATTTATTTGTTACTGCAATGTGAACATAATTATTCCAGGACAAATTAGAAATTACTCTGATGTTATTACTTTAGTAGTTCTGGCCCCATAGACTTAAACTAGATTTTAAGTGTTTATGACAATGATGTACTTAGAAGGGATTATTTTATACTAGGAACTCCCAATTTTAGGTGATACTTTTTAAGAAACTCTGTAACTTATAGTACAAATAGAAACTAGATACAATTCCTAATAATCTTGCTTTTGTTTTTTAGCAGTAACTCCTGTTATATTTGTGGTAATATTAGGATAATTTTTATCAATTTCTGTGAGGCAAATTTCTTCATTCTTTTCCATTCTCTCAGGTCAGTTAACTAGTTATTTAAAAAGCATGTTTAATATGCTCTAAGATTGCACCTGAAAAATTAAAGATGAAAGCTTTTTTAAAAATAGGCTTAATTAAATGGAATACTTCATTCACTTAAGCTAAATAATACTGAATTGGAGAAAGCATAGTCTGAAATAAGTGTCCATGTGTATGTTTATTAATTCATTCTCTGTCATAATATTATATTTAGCACTGTTTTTCTTTGAATACACTGTATATTACCACTCGTTCATAGTTTACTCAGTGCTCTTAGTTATTGTCATTCATACACTGTTTGCTTTAACCTCTTCCCCAATAAATCAATATTACTGTTTCCTTTCTACACCTTCACTGAGTTTGTTCATATGAATACAGATTTTGGCAAGATATCCCATGTCTGAATATTTTGGAGGTTTACTGTCTTTTTCATCTTCATGTTGTCAAAGTGTCTCATGTTCAGTTTCTCTTGAGTGCTTCAGGTAGGTAGAGTGGATGGTAGGTGTTCTGCTTAACAGTGTCTTTTAGCCTGAAATGTAAATAATAGGTTGATCCATGTTGAGATCTGTGCTTTTTTCTATTTTAAAAGTAATGTTTTTTTCTTACTCATTTTTTAAACACCCTTTTTGCGTCTTCACAACCTTTTTCATGGTACCTGATTTTTCGTATTGCATCTGCACAGGGATACAGCCGGTATGAAAAATTAATGCTGTTGATCATGTTCACTGTATATGAGCTGCATGCAAACACAGAAGGCTAAGTAACTTTTACTGTTTTGTTTGTTTTGAATTAGGCTCATGCGCAGTTAGTTCGAGAAGTCGATGTAGAGAAGGTGTCAACTTTTGAGAACCCATATGTAGATGCAATAAGAAGCCTATGGAATGACCCTGGAATTCAGGAGTGTTACGATAGACGACGGGAGTATCAGTTATCAGATTCAACTAAATAGTAAGTACACGGTGGCTACAAGAATCTAAACAATCATTTTCTATTTCTAACAAAGTAATTTGTACTTTCTGGCTTCTCACACTGTCTGTGTACCTGCTTCCATGCATATGCAGCACAAATATACCTGAATATACACTTACTAAATTGAATTCAGAGGATACTTTAGGGACTTAAACAACTAGTTTAGGATTATGTCTCTGCGAATTTCACAGAATCACAGTCTGTGATCATTCAAAGTCTTAAAGTAAGATTCTAACTAGGGATAGTTAATCACTGATGTTGGTGTTATTTTCTACATGTTCAAAACCTTACTCTCCTGTGACACAAATGAAAGCTGGACAAAAATACTTGACTGTAGTACAACAGGAGTGAATTCTGGAAAGTGCTGTGAAGGTAGAACTCCATACAATTAATAAACATTATTATAATCCCCAGAAATACTATTTTCACAGGTTTTCTCATTTTCACATTGCCTCGGCAGCCCTGGTGGTGAGGAAAATAGTACTAAGGAAGGATTCTTGTGTTTTATTGAATTGCCTCTCATTAAACAAAGCCTAAACTTTAAAGAACTTTGCTTCCAAGAAGACAAGAAAAAAAAAAAGCATTTTAACTTAAACCCTCTTTTTTATAGACAAATAATAGTAAAAATATGTCTGTGATTAAACTGTGGGTGAAATGTTGTGCCACCTTCAGTTTCTTGGGGCAAGAATATGGTAAAACAGTGCTGTGAAATTTAACATTGTGGTCTGTGGACTGCCTGACTCCATGCAATTGAGTTGAGTAATGTAGAAGAGAGCTCAAATAATATTTCTCATCACTTGTCAAAGAAATGACTGGTGGAATGGGATGATGACCTTTTGATGTCAACCAACATCAAAAAATACAGAATATTTGGTTGTTAAAACTGTGGCAAAAACCTTCATGGTTTCCACAAGAATTTTTGTAATAGCTATAAAAATAATTCTGATATCATTCCATTTGCCAGGTGTACATGAATAGAAGCCTCTTACTGAGGAAAGCACAGAGAGCGGAAAGGCACTACAAAACTCCCATTAAGCTTGTTGGAACAGGGCTACAGACATAAGAGGTCTGGGATGACACTTGTCTGCACAGTAGTAGGCTGAGGGTTCTTACCTAGCACGACACTTGATAGGTGATTTAATCAAGACAAACTTATTAGTATCTTGCTGATGTAATTCAGGCAGCTGAAGAGCTACAGATGCATGACGTCGGTCTCCTCAGGTTTGCCCCACTGCTACCACCAGACCATGTTCTTTGCCTACTCTGTTTGCCCCGTGCATAGGGTGCCTGTTTGCCTGTCTGTGGGGCCAGGTCCCTTCCCAAAGCATCACTTGCAGCATTTGTGCCTCCCTATTTCAGTGCAGAGCAGCATGAAGCACAGCGGCGTGTTTGGGTTCTCAAAAAGGTACCATTCTGTGTTCTGGGGTTTAGTGATAAGTAAACAGGTTGAATATTGTATAAAGTGAAAAACAAGAAAATGTTGGGGGCAAGTTACCAACAACGTGCTCCCATACTGTTTCCATATTGAAGTAAGCAACAGGCTTGAGAAGGTGAAGCAGAACTTGGCTTACGTTTTTAATTTCTTGTATTTGTAGGTCCTAACTTTGTTTCCACCACAGATGTGATACTGTTTTTAAAGTTGAAGTGTATGTATATATGTACATATTTTGTGTGCTTGCCTTAGAGGATAAAAATAGACTTACTCTCCGAAGTTGGAAATAATTATCTGATGCTATTTCAGATCAGATTGTGTTGAATACCATAGTTTTCACCTAGTTCTAATGAAATGGCCACCATACTGGATTTATTGAGTACTATTAAAAATAGTAGGGAATAATTAATTACGCAGCTATGAAAGTAAATTGCTAGTGCATTGCCTTGTAAAAGATAATGTACTATTTCATTGGTTATTTTTCAAGCTCAGCATGTTTAGCAGTTTAGCATGAGCTTTTGCAGATTTGGTGACTATGGCTTTCTGCAGAATCTGTTTTAAATTAGAATTGTGAATCACTGTATGTTAGTCTTTAGAAAAGGCTCTTGTATATTTATGCTTGCAAGTAGAGTTTTTTTCAGGTATGTAAATCTAGTAAAATAATTACCAGAAACTAAAGAAACAATGTTTCAAAAAAACCAACTGTGTATGTTTAGCAATAAAACACCCAAATAGGATTTTCTAGCTTCAAAGTGTTGTTGCAAAGCAAGAAGACAAAATGCTTAAAATTGGCAGTAAGATAGAAGTAAACACCCAGTGCCCATTGACTTGACGAGCCTCAGTAATTTCTTCTGACTTCACGTATAAACCACAGTGGTTTGTTGTCCACCATCTCTCTTGTAAGCATATGTCTCCATGTGTCACACATGTCCTTCATTCATACTTTGTATAAGCATCTCATCTTTTCCATAGCTTCCCCCTGTGTTTTTGTAATAGTACTGTTTTCAGTCTGTGTTGCTTGTATTTTGCCCATCAGCATTGCTACACAGTCCTGTCTCTTCCTCTGTTTTATTGCTTTTAAATTCTGTTTCTGGTTTCTAATATACTCCTGTATGTTTCTGTACTTGCACATTCTGTCACCTAGCCACATTTTTGATATTTCTATACTCACCACTAGTACCCTGGAGAAATACATCAGATGTGTGTTTACCGGAGGACGCGAGGGTAGGATCTAAGAAAGACGTTTTCTTGCATCACAGGAGTTGATTTGAACCTCTTGGAGGTTCAGCAAATACATTCCATTCTCTCCCTTGACAGTGGATACTCAAATGGTTGGATGTTCGTGTTGTTTTTAAAAACAATTTCTAGACCACTCTGTGGTAAGCATGTCAGGTAAATAGAGATTATTCTCTTTTCATATACATTATGGGGTGACTTTTACCCACTTGCTTACCGCTAAACCACTTCCCTTTCAGATACCGTTTGCAGGGTGAGGCAGATGTGAACCACTACCACAGTGTGGATTGCCTTATGTTAATAGCTGTGTGAGATGAGATCATTCAACAGAGTTGTAAGACCTTACCCAGAATGTAAACAGCTTGCTAGTCAACAGCCTGATTATATCATGGCGCTTCAAAGCCTGAAGAAAGGAGAGGCAGCAGTCTTACTGCTGTCAGTAAGAGAGAGAGCTGTCATGAGTAACATTGCTCATTTATGTGACAACTTGAAGAATTTGTGTTCCAACTTGTATTTGTGATCACCATTTTTCCCCAATATGACATCAAGGCTTTCCCCTCCATGAAGTAAAAAGTAGGAAGTGTTTGTTCAGAACTGGAAGGTGTCCCGGAGCCTTGCTGAAGCACTTCGTCCTTCTCTGTCTCCATGAAATGAAGTATTACATTGTTCTGTACCTCCAAACAACAACTCAATAATTGCTACACAAGCACTGAAGATAGCTGTTTGGTTTCTCTTCCATGGCTGTGTTTTCTAACACTTCAGATAATTCCTATAATTTACCCCCAAGATCCTACCCCATTGGGTCATCTGTGGCAGTGGGTATTTAATACTGCATTCTGCTAGTATTTAATGCACTGCTACATGAGTCATTCATGCCAGGGCATCCTCGCACACACGTCAGAATCTTTCAGCCTTTTGCTATCACCCTTAACAATTTGGTTCCTACAGTTTTACAGTGGTTTGTATTCTTGTGATCCTGTGAGTTGAGTTAGCCAGACAGTCCATACCAAAATGTGGATTCCAATATTTTACCCTGTAATAAAAGCTCCAGAGTGCGATTCTGAGGACATCTTCAGAACATTACTTCTATATTAACAGGAAAGAGATTAATCCTAATGATGTCTGTTTGTTCACATTCACATTTCATCTTTTGTGAAAACATTGCATGAATTGTAGTGCTTTGGTCATCTAGTAATTTTTGTAGGACAGTATTCTGTCTGAGTTTGAAGTTTTTCTTAACTTCAGCTAAACAATTAATTCCTGCATACGTCTCCATCAAAAATAACATTTTGCTGCAATGTTCCACTTCTGAAACAGGTGCATTTCAGTGGAATTACTGTTGGCTACATAGGGCGTGCTTAGAAGCACACAGGGGGGAAGGTCAGTGCATGAATATGTAAGTTTTCACTATAGCACTTTAATCCATTTGCTGCTATTGCCTCTGGCAATCAGAACATTCATTTTTTATTGCATAAAGCTGTAGGCAGCTCTCAGAGCATCGTGGGTCTGTGTGAGCCTCTCAGAAGGACTAATACTTCCCTAGACTGAGACCTGCTGCGCAGCTGACACTGTACGTACGATATGATGTACAGTATGTTAGAAACAGCAAATAAAAATCTGAGGACTAATGATCAAGTACCAACCCTATCTTATGCCTCAGATATAGCCCCCAAATAGAAAAGGAAGGTCTGGAGAAAGATGAGACATGAAACCTGCTGCACACCAAAGCACTGCATCCTATAGAAAAGCTGAAGCTTACGCAACAGAACTAGGGAAATTCAGAAAGGGAAGTGGGGTTATATAAAGCAGTATGCGGTATGCATTTTCAGGATTCTTGTTTTTTTATGCAGTACTGAACATGGTTTTGATATCTTTATAATATTTAAACCATATTTCCAATTAAGAAAAGCTTGGCCAAGCATTATTATTATTATTTATTTGCTTACTTCTCTTTTTTAGCCTTTGTAAGGTTGGCTTTTAGCCACGCAGGAAATTGAGTGAGAAGGCTAGGTAGGATTTGGGTGGCTACACAGTGCAGACTTCTTCCTACCTCACTACAAAGACCTGAGTTTCATTGTGTTTACTTTTGATTAAGACTGTATAAACTTCTGGAAAGTGTTAAACGTCCCTCAACTTTTCCCTGGTGGTGTAGATGCTCAGAAATGCAAACTTTCTCAGAAATTCTGAGAACATGGCCAATACTAGTTTACACTTAGCTTTGATCATGACTTGTGTTTGTACACTGATGATTGATTCCATTTACCATGCTGCTGCAGTTTAGCAAAGAGGACACTTGTATCAGTTATTCTGGCAGCTCTGTGAGATAGGAAAAGTTCCGCTACAGCAACTTTAACATTTTGCGTAAGTGGAGTTGAAAGGCAGGCAAGTTGTCTGTATATTCAGAAATACAGAAAAAGGCTTTTCCCTTTCAAAGCTTGTTTTCCAGCACATGGTCAAAATTAGTACTCGTTTGGGGTGATCTCATCAGTCAGTTCAGAATTTTGCAAAATAAACAAAAAACTTCACACGCACACCCCCCCCCATACAAATCACACCAAATCATAACAGTATGGAGGGTAATAGAATAACAAGGGTCCAAAAGGCAGATATATTGGATCTTATTGAACACTTCAACTACTTAGCCTTAGTCATAGTCTTTGGTTAGGGTTTTATTTTCACCTGTGCCACCGCTGGGTAGGTATGAGAAAGGGTATTTTATAGAGGGTTGTATCTATGAACTGTTAATTTCAAGGAAGTTTCTTGGGTTTGGTGGGTTTTTTCTGTTTTTTTTTTAGTTTTATTTGTTTTGTTAAGTGAGAGAGCTTTATGGTTGAAAAGATGTGTTTATGGTTACTATTATACCTGGAAAACATCAGCCATTCGGTATCTCTTAAATGTGGTTGAACACAGTGAAAGCATTTGCATATGAAATGTTGCTGGTAAGCCATGCTTTATAGCTGTGGTTACGCTGAACTCACCCAACAGACTCTCTGTTAAACAACAAACTTTGTAGAGTTTCTTGGCATTAGTCCCTCCTCTCTTCCCTTGTACTCTCATTCTCCCCATATAGATTAAGAAACAGTCTCGTCGTTTGTTGGCTGTGCATCAGCAAGTCATCTTTACTGATTTTAGACTGACCTTTTATCAGTGCAAATAACTACCTCTCAGCATGTTTGGTTTTGGTCTAAGAGATTTCTCTTGGGAGTGTTTTTGGTGTGATGCCAGGCAGATCCCTTCTCCTCAGCAGCGCGTTTCAGTGGCACTCTGCTACCCAGGGACTTCTATACTCAGGTATAGAAGGTCTTGCAGGCAGATGCCTTCTAAGCGCAGGGTTTGTTACTCTGCTAGTGAATCTTAATTCAGCATCTTGCTACATCAGTTTGCCTGCTGAGTTTGGGGAGAGTTATTAGACAGTACTGATGAATAGTTCTTGTTCTCAGCCTCAGAGAGGAATATGGGTGGTGCAGATGGATGAAGGCTGTAGCTTCTCTCCCTTTGCCCATGTCTTAATGGCTTCTGTTGATGAAGTAGGCTATATGCTTAAACTAAGTTACAGATATTAATCTTATGGAGTTATTTCTGAGAACATGCTACTCTATGATTACTTGTGACAAAAATGTGACCCCAAAGATGCTGGAAAATAGTAGCTCATGGCTGGAGGAGGGTGTGTGTTTAAAGTGCTTGTCCCGTATTTCTTCATATTGAAGATAATTCAAGACCTCATTCACTGAAAGTAAATCCAAAAAAGTTTTGATGGTCTATCTTCATTGAATGATGTAGCTCTGGGAAATTAATTAAGGCTGAATGTGGAGCTATCTGTTCATGGTGATGGGGCTTATGTTTAACTTATTGAAGAAGGTTATTGGTTAAAACAACATTGGCCTGTTTATTAGGGTTAGGAGTCTCGCTTCTTTGCCTGATTTCTATATGGGAAGGGCATGTAAGGAACTACAGGGCGACTCGGTCTACTCCTGTGATCGTGCTTCTGCTGTTTATTCTGAAATGTGGACAAACAGTACCTTTGAAACCTGCTGTCTTTCAAGGGCGTCGTTAGCACCTCCATAGCCTGGCAGCTTCCCCGAAGCTGGCTGCAGGCTTGGGTCTTCTGTACGTGATGTGAAGTGCATTAAAAATAAGTACTTCTCTCTCAGCACTGACCGGGAAGCAAAAAGCTTCCTCTGTCTCTGGTCAGTGAGCAGATCACAAACGTGCTGTGAGACTGTGGCAGTTTCTCCTGACGTCAGCGGAGGGCCACTGCCAGCAGCTCATTGCACACGCATCGCCACAGTAATACACCTTATGCCTGTTGCTATAGCAACCCCCTGGAAAATTACCTCAGCAGCCATTAAAATTCATTTTTACAAAACTAATTGCAGGTATAAAGAACTTAAAACTTGGTCTGTACCATAGATTTACCCAGACCTATGTATGTGGTTTGGCTTTTTAAAGTAATTTTATGCCATTTTACTGGTTTGTTCTTTTGTATGGTGAATGGGTACTGTTTGAGTAAGAGGCCATATAGCTACAGCGCATCTCATCAAAGCAAGACATTTCTCAGCAGGCAGTAAAAATGAACTCAGAGTGTCCTGTAGTTGAGACCTAAATCGCTTGCACATTTGCTGCTACTCTTACAACTGAATTCGCTGTGGTAATGCTGGTGCTTACCCTGGACTATCCCTCAGGACAGCTGCCAGGGTATTTGCAATATCTATATTGTTACTGTAATTTAAAATTTTGATGTTAATAAACTGAGGAAACATCTGGTCTGGGCAGTTGCTGGCAACACACATTTTGTGGAAGTTCGTGTTTATGACAAGTCCTGTGGTTTGCCTGTGAGTGCCTGTGTGCGCTGCTGGCTCACACTGAAGAGTTGGTTGCATCACGAAGGCTGATGGTAGTGTTCATGCATACATTTTGAGGTAGGCAAGCTACCCTTAAATACCCTTTGCATATCTGTTCTGTGCTTAAATTCTGTGTATGTGTGCAGGATTTTTTTTCTACCCAGGTGACCATTATATTTGTCAGTACTTTGTTTAGGGCTGCATTAGGTAAGTGCTTCAAAGCCATCATGAACGGTATTTTTTAATAGGCAGATTAAAAAAAAAACCTCAGTATTTTAATTTTCTTTCACTCCTCACCCGTGTGAACTGAAAGACTCAAGACATTTCACATAGCCCTGCCTTCCTAAGTCCTCTTCTGGGTGCAGATAAGCTAGTAGAGAAAGTAACTCCACCCTGGTTCCCTGCTGGAGCTTACAGACTTCCCGCACCACAGGCTGTGTCCAGCAAATAAACTATTTCATTTGAAAATCTGAGTCATTTCAGTAGTGGTTCTTCACTATTCAAAATAATTTCTTCAGACACGCGTTACCAAGCCTTTGCACAGGTGAAAGAGCTGGCAGCTGGGGATGGGCAGAATTGCAGCTTGAGTGGGGCTTGAGCCAGCACAGTTGAAGGTGGAAAAGAATTTGCATTAATTAGCAGGGTTTGCTGTTTTTAAAGTTGCTGCTTACTAAATTAATTTTAAAATAAATAGCCTAATAAACTGTTTAATAAAATTAAAGTTTATGCATGCAGTGCTGCATTCCCCTGGTGATCAGAGAATTTCTTTAAACCCCAGCTTTTTTGTGGGGGAAAAAATATCCAACCCTCATGTCACAAAGATTTGAAAATATGAGTCTTTATTGTGACAGTGAATTAAACTATGATAAACAAATTATAACTTTTCAATGTTACAGGAAGAGCTACAATAGAAATATATGAAAATTCTGTTTGCCAGTAGTATGCCTTTAAATATTAATGTTATCCCAGTTGTCTTTTAATGTAAATAGTAATCTGTATTCATTTACATATTCTCTCTCAGCATTTTGAAATAGTGAGTCAACCCAACAAATCAGTTATTCAGAAAAAATCAGACTGTCACCCCACTCCTAATGCAGTGCAAAAGTCTGTTCTTGTGCTTGGAGAAGAGAAAATGTCTTGGTTTTTATCCAGATAGTACTACAGACATAGAAGCATAGTATTACACAATTAATACAGAAGTCATGCCAATGTACTGAATGTTAAGTGTGCTGATTTGCTCCCATTGGCATTTTAGGAAGATTGCACCCAACTGAAGAGAGACATAAATTTCTGCAATTTATCAAAAAGCTTCAGATGTGATAAAAAGCAGTGGGTATAATGGAAAAGAAAGACCCAGATGTCAGTCCCAGTGATACATGTTCCTACTCCCATGGCAGGGTGGCTAGAAATAGGTGATCTTTAAGTTCCCTTTCAACTCAAACCGTTCTATGATTCTACCCAAAGATAACAGAATTTGGGTTTGGTTTTTTTTAATTAATTGTGCTACATTATTTTAGAGGTTAGGTGACTTTTAAGAGGGGCTTAAACCCTTCTAGAATTACCTAGAAGAGAGCTTCACGTTACTGGTGCAGGAAGAGCTCTCAGTCTGAGTCACAGAAACACGTTTAATCCCTTTGAACTGGACAGCAGAATGTGAAGCGATGTATCTGCATGTGGTAGCAAGAACTGGGAAGTGTAAGTGATCTGCAGAAGTGTTACAAGTCAGTTGCAGAAAATACCTACTACTTTGCCTCATAGCAACAGTCTACAAAATTCATTAAAATCTGAATTCCACATAAGAGTCCATGGGGATGTATAAGGGTTCTTCTGTGGACTGTGTGGACTGTGTAAGGTGCTGTGAGTGAAAGGAGCGACAAGATTGCTTTTTAGGAATTGAATGAGCAGAACTTGAGCAGCACTGACCAAGAATGAGGAAAAGATAAGCATTTCCTCAGGATAAATGAACGCTTCTGGTACTTGATATCAGCAATTTGTTCTAGGACCAAAAAAACTCAACCAAACTCATCTGCCCATTTAATGGTATCCAGTTGCACAAATGAGATTTAACTAATATCCCATTTATTGCCTGTCTAAAATCAGCCAGATGCACTTTACAGGTTTGTCTGGTAACGGGGTCCACCGTGCCCTCACATTGGAGACCACAGCTGAGGCCTGGCAGGGAGGAAGGCAAGCAATGTTGTGGATGGGCCACCGACCAATTTACTGAAAATTCTCCGGTCTCCTGTAGGATGTTGTGACCCACAATGTTTCTTTGTACTCTTCCACAACAGAGTCACAGTACAAAACCAAAACTGATTTTGGGTGGAGCAGGAGAGGAAAAGAAACTAGTTCGGGGCCTCTGAGAGTTTCTTATTGTGGTGATTATAGATTTTGTTTGCTTGTACTGGTTTTGGTTGGGTTTTTTATGGTATTGGTTGGGTTTTGGGTTTCTTCACCAACAAATTGATGATGTACTTGTCCATTCTACTTTTTGTGAAAACACCTGAGGGCATATGAAGTGCTCAGACTCTCAAACCTCTTTCATATTGGCAGAAACTAATCAGTGTTCTCAGAAAATATTTTTGGGGCAGTAGATTCTGAATTAGGTGAGGTACATGGTTCATTACATTTTTCTAACTATACTTCACATTTAGTTACGTTTTTGTAACTTCCTCACATTCCATGTTTACCTTTGGATTGACCTGTCACAAATAAAATCACAGAGGGAGATTTGATAATGTTTTTGGCTCCTTCCCAGACCTAACAAATTAATTCTTCAGTATTTTTGCTGTAAGGTAGAAATCAAACTGCTTTGTTTTTGTCATTGTTCAGGATAACTTGCTCTATTTTATTAAGAAATCATTCAGAGCATCTAGAAATCTAATTATGTCTTGTGTGAGTTTATTTTAAAAGAGCACCTTCACTAATAACTACAGGGAAAAGAACATATTCAGAGCTTAGTCATCCATTATTGTTCAATAAATTATAAGATCATGGCTCCCCTTCCCTAGAACAAATGAGGGCATCCACAGGTTAATTTATCTTCTCAGTGGCTAGCTCTCAGTCATTCTTGTGCTGGGAAGTAACCAAATGCTCAAGAACTTTCATGATGCAGTCTTTCTGACTGATGGGGTGACCCCAAGCTGCCTCGTGCACAGATTTTATGAGATGTCCAGCTTCTGGACCCAAACAGGCTGTCACACACACATTAGTACTTTTTTTTTAAAATGAAAATTAATGAAAACCTCCAGTACTTTGGTGCTTTGTGGCTGAAACCCACCATTAATCAATAGCAGAAGAGATTCTTGTTGTAATTAATGAAATTTACAAGCAATTCTATGGGAATTTTGGGTTATTCTCTAAGCAACTGGGGATGAATTTCATGTACTGCAGGCTTGCTAAATCAGAAGTTTCGGTGAGAATGCAGGGCTTTCAGGTGCCAGAGATCCCACTAAATAATCAGTGCTGCCTTCTGATTACAAGATCTGAGGAGTTTTTTAATTTGTCAGTGGGTGGATTTTTCCTTTTTTCTTATTTTCTTTTTTTTTTTTAAATTTAGTCTCCAGCTTTTTTTCCTGTTGTGTTATAGCTGATAATGATCTATCCATACAAGTTCACTGTTCCTTGGAAGATTCATGTTACTCTATCCATGTGTTTGTGTAGATACTGAAGAGTAAATATCAAGAAATATGTTGCATACTCAGAACTGCAATTTTGTATTTCACACACATTTTGTAATACTATTTTTCTCTAAATTGCCAAAATTACATAATTGAAAGCTTTGAATCTTTGGTCAATTTACATATGAAAGCCAAGCAAACTTTTATGAAAAAAAGCAGGGTAATTATGCTATCCTTCTGCAGAATTTATTTGAAGCTATGAAAGTGTACGGAAGGGAGGATGGAACACAGTTTTATACTTCGTTCCCTCTTTTATGCCTATAATGCTTTTTTTTTTTTTCCTGTTGTATTCCTTCCTACCCCACAGCCCATTTCCATTCCCTAATCTTCCTTTCTGTTTTCCTCAGTGGGATGATGGTGTCACTGTCTTGCATTCCTGTTGTTTCTCCCTGTCTATAGCTATCTTAATGACCTGGACCGCATCGCAGATTCTACCTATCTGCCAACTCAGCAGGATGTGCTCAGAGTTCGAGTCCCGACAACAGGGATCATTGAGTATCCGTTCGACTTACAGAGCGTCATTTTCAGGTAGGAAAAAGAGTTTAACATGCACCTACTGTTTTTTTTCCTCTTTTGTTTCCTTTCACATTAGTAATACCGTGTGTAGGATACTGGTTAAAAGTGCATAACAAGCAATTAACCTGCGTCTTTAAAACCTGAGCTGGATCATTAGATTTTCATGTGATTGTCCACATATAAAAAGGAGCTGATGTTAGAGAAGAAAGACAGTTAGGTTTGTCTTTTTCCCAAGGTAGTTCTTACTGATAGGAGAACCTGCAATTCATCTTTCAAACAGTCCATAGCAAAGTTTCCCTATGAATAAGAATCTGAAAGTGCAGTCAGTGTGTCCTAGGAATTCATGTATATTATGAAATACGAAGCTACCGCTTGTGTAATCGATTTTTTGAGAGAAATTGCTCTCCTTTAGAGAGAAAACACCCTACATGAGTACAAGTACAGTTGTTCAAAAAGTAACTATGCAGTTACAAGTTAGACTCTTGAATTTAGTTAAACTGAGACAGAGGACAAAGTGGGAGTACACTGCAAGCAAATTTGAGTTTTTGTTTTGGCTATTAAAATTTTAGTAGAGATGTATTTTACTCTGTTGGTCCTCTTAAAACATGGTAGTTTTAACAAGTTGGGAATTTTGACACTTAATTTGGGGGGAAAGGCAACCATCAAGTCTATTCTGTTCACATCTGTTTCTGCTGAATACACAGGGCATACGTTGGTCACAAGTCCTTTGTATCTCAGAAATCTACGGGGTTGGAGACCCACAGTAATTTAAGTACAGAAAACACATCAGACTTAAAAGCAGATACAATTAACTGTCTAATTACAACACAGTCCATTAAATATCAATAGAAAAAAAAATTGTAGAAAACCAAACCGAATTGTGTTTTCAACTAAATTCCTGCATTTTGTCATTTTACATGTGCTTCTGTGTTTATCGTGGAGTTGATGTGGATGTTAATTTTGCAGGATGGTGGATGTAGGAGGCCAGCGGTCAGAAAGAAGAAAATGGATACATTGCTTTGAAAACGTCACATCTATCATGTTCCTAGTAGCTCTTAGTGAATATGATCAGGTGCTTGTGGAGTCAGACAATGAGGTAAGCGAACACCAGCAAAAAAACTGCCACTGTTAATGGGAAAAAAAAAAGTAGTTCACTTGTCCTAGGTGTTCTCCAAATGCAGCTACCCGTAGACTTACACAGCTGCAGCCAGTGGAGTGACGAGCACTGCAGGGCTCAAGAGGGGAGGAGGGGATCAATCTTAAATCTGGCAAAGTTAATCCACTCCATGTAGGATTCAAAGGAAACCTTTCTGATGGGCGTTGAAGGGGAATGTGGTTGAATGTTGAGAAAATGTTCTTAGTGAAGTTAGTTATGCAATTAGCATTATGTAGCAGAGCCACAAAGTTAGGTAGTGGAAATGAGGACAAAACCCCATAGATTCTCTGCTGGAAGTGACCCTGGAGTAGTAAACTTCCTTTCTTTTACTTAAGGTATAGAATGTATACTGTATTGTTATATAAGAAAATAGATAACGGAAGTAAGAAAGTGGATGAGATGAAGGGACAAAGCACAATATTACATAGTATTTTGACTAGAGTTTGACAGAATAGGGAGAATATTTAATGTTTACATTTTTTTGATCTCTCCTGAGTACTATTTTAAGTTGTCAAACTTGTATGAGTTACTTACTGGCATCGTTCTATGCAAAACATTTAACGCATACTTAAAAGAATTAGGTAAAAACGAAGAAAGCATTTCAATGTTCTTCATGGCTGTGTACCTGTTGCTTTCACTGTTTAAGAGAATGGTTGATGTAGCAAGGTAAAGTACATGTCTCTGGTCTTCACGTTTGTATGCCGAACTTTCATCAGGATTCACTGTTTAATAAGGTCTTGGAGTTCTCTAAGCTTTTATATTTGTAGTCATTCCATGGAAGAAAAATACCGTTATGGTAGTTATATGTAGGATTCAAAGGAATAATCAACTATATCATTCAAAGCTGAATTTACAAAAATGATGATGTAATCTGCACAAATTTATCTCTTGTAGTTTTGGAAGCTAGACATGTAGAAAAAAGAGAACTAAGTCAGACTTGGCTCGCCAGAAAGGGCTGGTGCTATTTTTTTGTCTGCTTGCATTATTCTTTTGTAGCCACAAAGTCAGCACAGAAGTATTAAACGTTTTAATTATACAAGTCAAAATAAAATGTATTGGAAATCACACAGAGAAATTGGCTATGATCATTTTGAAATGCTATTCTAGTTATAAAAAAAATAAAATTCCAGACTTCCTGAAATTAGCTGTTTATCACTGTGTTTTCACACTGTCTTTTCAAAGGGAGAAGTTCTTACAGGAACTGTCACACAGGGAGAGGTTTGCCCGAGTCTGGTTGCCTATTAAGTACATCCTGTTCTAGTTGGGTGGCTTGCTGAGCCCCTTGTTCTGGTTTGTCAGATAACTACAGTGTGCAGATCATGACTTAAAGAGTACCCCCCTTGTAGAAGATGGAGCAACACCTTCCTGGGCTCTCTCATTTGGAACACACAATCTTGCTCTGTGTTCTAGTAAGCTAAAAGGGTTCATGTGTTACGACCTGAACAGAAGATCAGAATGACAATTTCTTTTACGTTTTGGGCTTTCCAACGATAGAAGTGATGCCTGAAGTTGTGATAGTTTATTTATAACTACTCTTAAGCTATTACAAAAAAGATCACTTGGCTCATAAAACTGCTTTGATTTTTTCGGTTTTTAACTTTTGAAACACTTTGTGGAAGCAAACAGTATAAAGCTTTATTGTCCTGCAGATGGTTCTTCCACCTCACTACTAAACTATTTATGTTTTCTGTTAACAACAGTGGAAAACTTCTGAACATTTTTGTCTTCCAGTTTAAAATATGTTCATAACTTCAATTCAAACAGTTTTTGTCTTTAAGTCACACATACATAACCTGGTAGTGCTTTCCATCAGCCCTGGGCCTCTGTTGCTCTAGCCCTGGGATGGATCCAGTTCTGGACAGCTTAGTTTTGGCTTTCAGGAAACTGCACTCTGTTTTGAATTTCTTGGCATACCAGTACTCTGCTTGCTTCCCTTCTTTTCGTTCCCTCACCTGTATCTTTGTTGGAGGCCCAGACCACATGGGAGAAGAATGGGTTTATTTGTCCCATATAAAGTGTAGATTGTCTGAAGGTGCTAGAAATATGGGAAGAGATTTTAGATGTGTTAGTTGACACCATGAATTAAGACATTTACCCCACAAAATATTTTTCTTCTTCACTGGGGTATGACAGGCTCAGTAGGGAAGACAGCAAATTTAACTTGGAGACATTGGTAACCAGCCAAGAGATATGTTTCACACGTACCTTTAAAGTGTGAAATAGTATTAAAATTTTAGCACCAAAGTGAGGGAGTGTGTGTAAATGCCCTACTTTCTTCATATGTATACCATCAGTGTGATACTATGATAGAATCTACTCCTCCTTTGATCTGTGTGCCTCTTACCGAAATTAAAAGATCTGACTCAACAACTTGCAGTGTTCTGTTACTCCCTTTGCATAGCTTTCATGGCCTGATTAAACAGTATGAATTTTGTAAGATGGCCTACTTTCTTTACCTAATTAGTCCACTGCATGTTATTGCCTAAAGTCTTTTTCCTTGTAGTGTGTTTTTACAAAGAAAGCTATACTTTTTAATCATCTTTGGCATTCTTTTTAGTTAATACAGTTTTTCATTTATCTCATTTTCATGAGTAGGGGTAGGAATTATTTGTCATTTGGTGCATGTGTGCTTACATGACCCTTCATCATTATGAAAATGGATTAGAGCCATTAAGAGTCTTGATGTGTGTTTCAGAATGTAGTGCTGATGGACTCAGTTGTAAATGCATTTCTTCCCTTGTTTAGCTTATTCAAGGGACATACGTTTGGATTATAAAGCAGATGAGGCTATACTGAGTTGAGTATCTCTCAAGGGCTTTTGCTCACTGGGTATATGTGGGATTGAGCTGGGAAGTATTTCTGTCTTGGTGTTGCAGGACTTAAGTATTAGAAGTTCTGGGCTATATGTAATAACTGCTCTGTAAGGGGATGTCATACACAGAAAATAAGGCGAGTATTCAGACTTCCTCAGTGCTGTGTAAGATGCCTCTTAAACGGTACATCCATGAAATTGCATTCCCATGCTGTAGATCTGCAGCTATAAAGAGCTGGGGGCTTCAGTCCTGAAGAAAAGCATGCATGGCAGCCCAACTGTATTTTAACTATCGTTTGTCTAAAAGGCAATACTTAGAAACAATGACATTTCCCGTCTGTTGAGTATCTCTAGATGGTACATAACTAAGCCTCTGATTCTGCTGCATAAATAGCAAATGAGGAGAATTAGGAAGGACAGTGTATTTAAATATCTTTCCAAAATTTCAGATGATGTACAGGTTTGAATTGCCGGTCTCTTCTTAAATACATGTAAAAGGAGACACAGCTAACTGCTCCAAATTCTGCCCTTATATAATAAAACACTGATTCTGTCTAGATTCATTGGAGGAAAGGAGGACAAAATTTGATCCAGAGGACATAATATACTAATTACATTAATAGTACTGTAAATTAAGTAAATCGCCTCTCAGTCTGATGTGATGTGATGAAGGAGAACATGTTAAAAAGTTAAATTGCCAAATCTTTGACCTTTTCAATTTTTCAGAAAAGTCTTGACAGAGGTGAGAGAAAAAAATGAAGGATGATATCTCTGGTAAATTTATTTATGATGTATTATGATGTATCGCCTAGGTCAGGCTTGTGCTCTGAATTACAACAGCAGATCTGGAGAAACTTTGTTTTTTCTCAAAAAATGCAGTTTAGGATTTGCCCATTTTTAAAATCAAATGGCTTGCTTAAATGAAGGAATTTTTTTTCCAGGTGAACTGTGTTAGTCTATAGCCCAGGATAGGCTGCATTTAAATGTGTACCATGGGTATCTCTTGTAAAACCCCCTCCTTATTTCAGTGCAGGACATGCAAAAATGAGTACCAGCTTCATAAGAGAACCAGTAACCGTTTGCTACTGTGGAAGGACCACAGATACCACAATCTGCCCTTAAAATCGGGTTTAATAAAAAAAAGAGGTTTTCATTGCCTTTGCAGAGCTTGTTAAGTACTTAGAAATGGCAAAATAAAGGAAGAGATTTGTCCATGCTTGTGCATATTTTTCTTAGTGCACCAGAAGTGTTAAGGCAGATATGACTCCATACAGCTTGTGTAGGTCTATGGTGGTTATGCGATTGGGGGTGGGGGGGAGGTGTGTCTTTATGGCTAGAGATCTTTCTTTTTCTGTGTTCTCATAGGAAAGGCAGGATACAGTTTCCTCCGTTCGTCTAAATTAATGGATTAATAGGCTAAGTGAAATTTTTAAAATTTCTAAACTATCAAAAACCAGTTACTGTCTTTCCTGAGGTACGGTCAGAGGCTGTGATGCTGCCAAGGCACTGGGCAGCATAAGGTTCTCGCTGATGAAAGGTAATTTTTAGAAGTAAATGAGTATGAATATTCTGAGTATCCATTCCACAGAATCAATTGGGGAAGGCTGCCAGTTTAGATTATTTTAGTCAGATCTGATACATTTTGGTTTAAAAAAATAACATACAGATGTGTGAAGTTTTAACACGATTGGAGATAACTGTAGTATTTACAACTAATATTCCTTCCACTTTGACTTTTGAATAAGGAATTTCACTCATGTCCAGCATTATAGTTGCATACTGTGTATCCTGTATACATAAAAAAGTTTATATATGCATCTCTATGCCTTAGGAAACTTTTTTCCCATTATTTTAATTGTTAAGCATTTTTTTTTCATTAATGATTGAAATACAAAAGAATCCCTGAAGATTCTCTTACTTTGTTTAATTAGTAACTAACTTTAAAAACTTGTATTTCACAAGTGGTTTAAATGCTGAGTTTTTACTGACCTTAAATAACAAAGCAAATTAAACCAATTTTTCTGTTGAGGTCTAATTCATTTATATATACTATACAGACAAATAATTCACAACCCTTTAAAGAGGCTTATTAAGAACCATTATTGGTTCTTTTTAATCAGAAAAGGAGGAGATTCTTGTCAAGTACTGATTCATTTCAAAAAGCACGTTTTAAAGCTCTTGGTTTTAAGCTTTTGTTTGGATTTTTTAAGCTTTTTTTTGTTAAAGCTTCTACTGTATTAAAGCTTCTACACATGAATTACTTGGTTTAGCTGCAGACAAAATTGATATTTTAACATAATAATGTATAACTGATTTTTTCTTAAATCAGTATTTCCTTCCCTTCCCTTTAATCATCAGAGCTGTTAGCTGATTTGCATTAAAGTTTTTTAGAAATTAGCATGTCACTGTAATTCATGTGTTTTCAGGTTTAATCCCAGGTTGCAACTCTTGCTGAAAATGTTTGTCATGTGTGAAAGAGGCTGTAATGGCTTAAGAATTCTGAGTTTTCAAATAATATCAGAAGGGGTGTCTTAGCTGAAGAAACCTTAGACACATGCCTTCAAGCTACGTCAGATATTGCCATTACTTCCCATGTGTCCTCCTTTCACACATGTTAAACTATCAGCTGGGATCTGCCTTTCCTGTGAATTTGACAGAGGCCATACTGTTCTATGAGCATCCACAAAAATGCTGCCATAATTATCGCAGCATCTTACTTTTGCCTTGTGTTCATCTGCCCACTGGTTTCCACTTCCTTACTACATGGAAGCAAATGGTTTGTCTGCTTTAAGGATCTGTATCATCTAACCTCATATGATCAGTGTGAATCTTTTTTGTTCCAGCCTTGTTCAGTGACTTTTAAAATATTCCCACAAATACTTTTGCGTATGTGGGCGTTCTCCTTGTTCCAAACAGAAAGGGTTCCCCAGAAACTTGCCTAATCCTGCTCCAGTGCTGCTATCTAACACACAGCAGTGCAGCAACCAGAGTTACATGGAGGCTGCTGCGTCCACTGTTGAGAATTCTGCTGCTATAATGTGATACTTTCTCACTACATGTTCAGCATCCCAGTGCTTTACACATATATTCCAGATTTACAAACTTTTAAAGCCATGGCTGCTACTTAGGAGCAAAGTGTGGCTGTGATTCCCCCTTCGAGTCCTCTAGGTTTCTGAAATGTGGAGTAGTAGGTTCGTTTGCCAGTAGCAGGTGTTTGCATGGCACCAGCAGCAGGAAAGCATAACATTTTTATTTTGAGGTGCAAACAGAATCAGTAGATCTGGAAGTGGCCCAAGCATGTTTCCAAAAGCCATTGCACAAACCTTGCAGGGGTTCAAGGGGGTGCTCAGAAAAGGGGAATGGGAGAGATGGAAGGAAGAAAGGGACATGTGACTTGTGGAATCTTCTTTTGGAAGCAATGCAGAGCTAAATAATCTGGGAAGAAAGTTGTTCTTAAGAAAGCTTTGTCCAGAACAGTACCACCAGGGCATCATTAAAACCATGTAGTGATGTAGTAGTCTGTAAAGATGGTGGCCCTTGATCAAGCTGTGTTTAGATTAGCCTTCACAGGTCATGGGGGCTGAACGGTGATGGCTACATATGAGTGAATGAGGTAGAATTGCTTGCTTAAAGTAGGATAGGATCTCTGTCCTGGAGAGAGATGTTCAAAGCTTGAAGACCTGGCCTTGAGCAGCCTGATCTAAAGATTAAGTTGATCTTGTTGAGAGCAAGGAGTTGGACTAGATGACTTCCAAAGGTCCTTTCCAACATAAATTCTTCTGTTTCCAAGTAGAAAAATAATAGTTAGAAGAGTGAAATATTTTTTTGTTACTGTTTCTTTGGGGACTATCTTTGTGGTCATATGCAAAGTTTTGCCATAGCTTCTTTAAAACCTTGAAAAACTACTTTATTTGAAGGGAGATATCTAAATAAATGCAGTTAACCTTTATGGTACTTAATTTACACTGAAGAGTTGTCTCGAGTTTTATCACAAGTAACACGTGAAGGCAAAACAAGATAGTTAGAAAATTGGAGCTTCAGTGCCTCAGCCACAACTGCAAATTCAAACTTAGGAACTCCATAGGGTGGTCTTCTGCAATGTTTTTTGTGCTTCCAAGTACTGAATAAAGGCACTGTGCGAGGATGTCAGCTCTTTTGATTGATGGAAAACTTAATTATTCTTAGGCTGTCCAAGTAGAAAGGGTCAACTTTGCATGGTTTGTTAAAAAAAATCCCCATGAAAGTTTAAAGCATTAAAAATTACATAAAACCAGCCACATGAAACACAGGGTAGGTATTTTTAATATGAACTCATTTCTCTGTGTGTATACAGGTATGTTGATGCAGACATACATGCTCATGTTCTGGATCTGTACAAAATATTCTGCAAAATACAGGAGTATCCAAAGCCTCTATGGAAGGATCTGTTAAGGAGTGACAAATTGGTACAGTGTTTCAGTCACGTTTCCTTTTGGTGTGGGACAAAAATAAGAAATGGCATGAGGCCACAGAGTTCAGAATACTTTCACTCTTCATGGAGATAATTATCTGAAGCATGTATTTCATTTTTTTTCATCTGAACTACCTTGCTGTTCACATCTGGGCAGGGTTCCACATCAGTTCCAGCAGTTCTTTCAGCCTCCATGCTAAGCTGTGTAGGACTAGCCCGTGAATAAGGAACACAGTGTTGAGATCAGAGCGCTTCTCTTCTTCTGCATCGTGAATAAACACAGTACTTTAGTTGTCTGTTTTTTTCATCAACATTCAGCAATCCAGAACAATTAGGCATAGGGCAGAGGGATAATATGAACTCCCAGATAGAATTAAAATCCTCAAATAGTCTTCATAATTATTTAACAATGTTATTTCCATGGGAAATAAAATCTCCAGAGCTCATTGTTTATTTGGAAACTAGAGAAAATAACACATGAACCACCTGCGCAAAACCTTGTTGCTGTATGTCTTGTATCTGTTCATACCTGTTTACACATACGCATATGTATTTTCTTTGGGGGTGGTGGATAAAGAACTTTTTTTAATGTGAAGTATTAGTGCTGGGAAGCGTTTACATAAGGAAGAGCCAGAGCGCCTCTCTCTCTCTTTTGTTAAAGTGGGTGGCTCATAATGGAAATGGGAGGTTGAATGATTGTGAACCGGCTTGCAGAGGCTGCCAGAAACACTGCTGGTAAATGTTGCTATTGGCAGCAATTGCTGGCAAAGACAATTGCCTTTTTTTTTCTCGATAACCAGTGTCAAACTGTCCAGAAAAGGGCCATTTTCGATTGCAGGTTTACTTTTAAATATTTTCACCCATTTTTCTCAATAATATGTAGGTATAGGTAAAAAACTCATTTTTTCTGGTCCTTATTTAATTACAAATAATTTTAACAGGCATTTTATTTAAAAATATTTGACAGCAATGTTTGGACCACGGTTTTGGACCAGGTTTTTTTGGGCAGCGTTTTTGTGCTTTGATGGTTGTTGAACATGCTGATTTGATGGATTTCAGCTGTCATTTGGTTCATCTGTCCCTCTGCTGGGTACACAAAATTGCCATATATTGGCAAGTGCAGTGTTGCAAATTTAAGTTGTTGGAAAGGTAAACGTTATTCTCCCAGGTGATTTAAAAATACAGTTCTCATCTACAGAAATGTCTCCCCAGTCTTCTATCAGCAGGTTTTTGTGGTTTAGTTCAGTTTTTTAGGTTGTCTTTTTTTTTTTTTGTCAGCCTAGTTTGCAGAAAGATTCAAGACCAGTGAGGAAAATGAAGGAATTATTTCTGAGCTCTGTCTTTGAAGTTGTCTGTTACTGCATTTGAGTTATTAATCAAAATATTTGTACAACCGTTGCTTTTTTTCCTTAGAGTGGATAGTTACAGCAGTGTAGCTGCAAGATTATGCTTTATACTGGTGGCAAAAATCTGCAGTGCTTCCAATTTTTATATTGTATTTGCTCTTTTATATAGTGGAGGACTTGCCTCCCACTTCCTGATTTCCTCTGTTATTTCCCAACTTTCATGTAGCAGCTCTATTAAATTCCTTGCCAAAGAATACACTTTAGGTCTCTCTGTGCAGCCAGACAGTGCTCTACATAAATAATTGCTGGAAGTCTTATTTGGAGAATGGAGACATTCCTAATTAATACAGACACTTTCACACAAAAACCATTAACATGCCCAAGATTTTGAGTAAGAGTCCGTTACCGTGATGCTGAAAACCTCTGAAATACTAACCCCTGCTTTTTTTTTATTGTTATTTTTATGATTATTCTTTGCTGAAGCTGCCTTACATCTGTACATCTTCTGCAGCTACCACCTCTGAATGCCCTCTCACTCAAATAAACACTTGTTACCAGTGTAAACACAGTTATGTGTGTTGTGTGCGCCGTTGGCTGAAAAACGTGTTCTGTTTACTGTGTCACCACCTTCTCTCTCATCATTTCAATGAAATTCAGCCCCTCGGAATCTGGAAATCCTCACTGTATTAACAGACACTATTTAAATAGATAAAAATTCTTAAGGAAAAAAATAATCACTACATTTTTCGTTGAGTATGTATGTTCCTGTATGCCCACTAGATGCCACTCTAGGCAATCAGAAAGGCAGTACCGAGTGAAACTCACCACTGCTTCTGTATTGCTTCAGATTAATATTGTACTTGATCTTTTCTCTCAAAGTGCTACGTTCGTTAGCTGGCATCAGTGGGTACCTCACCGGGTACCTACTAGTCCAGTTTTTAAATGGTATTTTAGAACCCTTCAGATATTTATCAGGATTTGACTTCTTAGTGTCAAGTGCTTATAAATTATGTCAACTCTGTTATTTCTGGAATTGCTAGAGTAATTGCGTATTTTTCCAGAGCAACAGATAGAAAAGAGAATTCCACACAAATCCAAACTGGAAGTCCATTATTTTAGCGTGAAAACTGATAGTGTAGAATTAAATGAAAGTGGAAAGAAGTACACCCTTTTAAAATATATATAAAATTAGGAAGAATAAGAGTTTGAATTTGGTAAAAATGTGGGAAAATAGGGTTTGTATGTCGAGTTATATTTGCATAAACATTTAATTTTCATACAAAAACTTCTCAGCATAAAGTCTTTTATAAAAGATATACATGGTGGAAATACTTTTTTTTTTGTATCATAAAAACATGTTTCTAGTCATAAAACTGGACAGCCCCATGATTCATTAATAAGTACAATATGTTTTCTTGTAATTTAATAAGAAATTGGAATAGCCTTGTACAAGCTTATATGATCCGTTGATGTTGGATTTCTAGTCACTTCTGGAGTTTCTCTGCTGTATTTTTTATTCTGTGTTTCATTACAGTGTTTTCACATTGCACTGGTGTCTGTGTCAGGTTGTGTGGAGGATGGGAGGTATCTATATCATAACAAAGGAAGCTGGAGTAGTGGCTGGCGATACCAGTTTGTCTGACTGTGGGCTTAAGCAGAGCAGGGCAGTTGCCTGGGCCAGCGCCTCTCAGGGGATGGTGAAAACAGTGATCCCGCTGAGTGTTTTCCTCCTGCCAGCTGCCTGCAAAGGCAGGGATGCCACAGGGAGCTGTTGCCACTGCCAGAGGGGGGTTGCTGTGAAGGTTGGCATCGCTGCTGGGAATGGCTGTCAGACACTGAGAGGGCCCTGAGGCAACTCCAGCTGCACGCTTCTGTACATTAGTTATTCACAAGTTTCTTACTGCAGCTTTTTCCATTGAAGTACGATTTTTCTGAAAGCAGTTTGGTAAGCTAGAGCTGGCTCATAAAATCAGATCAAGTGCTTGAACAAACCCCAAAATACTACTGTCTGCTCCTCACTACTTCTGTCCTGTTTTTGAAGAGCCACACCATGTTACTTGGTTTGGCACAGCTTCCTTTGCATTGCATCTCCTTGTAAACCTATTTCAATTTCCAGTGTATCCTCTATTTTTCTGTTTAAGAGATTTTAAAAGAAAATAATAAGCAGTATTGTTGAAGAAATTGCTTCTACAAAAAAAAACCCACCCAGTTTTAACAGCCATCACATCCATAAAAGCTGAGTTGCTCTTAGGCATTTGGAGAAAGAGATAGATGAAATACTAGAGGTTAAACATAGTCAGAAAATTAATTGCTTCATATTTTCTGATCAGTCCTTGAATGACTCTAAAATGAAGTAGTAAAGCCATGTCAGAAAGTTTAATCTGCTGTGGTAAACTCAGGGCCTCTATTGCTTTTTCTGCTCAGGCAGATAAAATCTACTTAAAAATCTCTAGGACATATTTCAGTTCCTGCAAAACAGAGTATGGCATCTGAATGACAAAATACCAAAATGTCTGTTCACCATCCTTAATAAAAATTCCCTTCCATTTCCCTCTGAAATAACTGCAGAGGGTTTATAAATGCAATTTCATGATCACATAAGGTATGAGGAAAGGAATGAAGGGCCCCATATCCTGTGAAGACAGGGTGAGGGAGATATGCTTATTTAGACTAGTGAAAAGGACACTAATATTTGCTGACAAGTATTTGAGGAGTTGCAAGTGTGCCATGGAGATTAACTTTTCTTGGTAGACCATTATAACAAATTGTGGGTTAAGAAATTCAGGCTGTATATGAATAAACACTTGTCCTTTGGGTGCTAGTTTAACGGTGGGACGGGGAAACCAGAGAGCTGTTGAAGTCCCCATCTGTACAGGCTTTCCAGACAGCACCGTTACTGACATGCTCCTGTGTTGTCAGGAAATCTAGTTGAATGAAAAACTAAACTTGATGAACTCTAGAGATGCCTTCCAGCCAACATTCCCTAGCCAACACTTTGCTGCTGTTTCAGGGGAGGATGTGTGACAGTGGCTGTGAACACTTAGAGCTGTTTACATTTCTGCATATGAAAGGTGGGGTTGTTACTCATTCATGTTGGGTGGTGTTTAATGGTATCAGCAGTGCAGCAGCATCCCTGCTGATGTGCTTGTACATAACTGTGCTCTCTGTGTTCTTTTGGGTTATAATAGCAACTGTTGTCATGTAATTACAGTGTTTTTACCGCCAGTAGCCCTAATCCTTACTCGGAAGCCATCCAGGTAGCCATCCAACTTTGTGCATTTGGTAGGAGCAGCATTACTGTTATGGAATGAAAAAGCATATGATGATGCTTTCCTACCTCTTTCTTAGCATCTGAGAGCCTAGTGATAAGCAAAAGAGTAGCTTTGCAGAAGTATGTGAATATTGATAGCAAGAATCATGCTAAATTATTTTGCCAAATCCAGCTTCCTTACATGTTAGTAACATAAGATACTGATTCTTAATGTTCATCTTCAGAGCTTGTGTTGGATTAACTACACGCCACAGAAGTTGACTACACTTGCTCTTCATTACTACTATGCTGAGTTCTTCAGTGATAAGTTTGACAAAAACAGCCCTTGAATTTAGAATGCAGATTGCAGTGTTTTCCTAGGAAGTCCATCACTTTCCCTTAGAACCGAAGCTATAACATTTAATCATCGTGCATTTTTTGTTTTGCCCTTGTCTTCTTTTATGTTTTCTGACTGTAGAAACAGACTATGAAAAGCAGAGGGTTTTATTTAATATGTGGAGTAATTTCAAAAGGAGAAGCTGGTGGCTGATTGTTTCCCATAATAGATACAGATTTCAAGTTTACAGTGGTGGAGCTTTTGGGACAGATCTTAAGTGTATGTTTGTAATAAGATTCTGTCTTCCTTCCTGTTAAGGATAGAGAAAGGGAAAAAATGAGGTTTCCTATAGTTCAGGCAACTGGTAAGAATTCTGTTTGATAAGAGCTCAGTTACGTAAAAAACACTCACGTGAAGGTGGGAGTTACAAGGAGGGAACAGGATGGACGCTTTAGATTTTATTACAACTACACACCAAGAGAAGGTATAGGTATGGTAACTGTACAGTGAGTACCTGCCTTTTCTTTAGGATATGTTCAGTACTTTTTTTTTCCTTAGACTTTGATAGTATTATCCATACCATAAGTTCAGTTTGTGTGACTAAGAAGAGGCAGAAAACCAGTAAAAAAAAACCCAGAACAACCTGACTGTGAAGTTAGGACATCTGTTTACTAGTGTGATACCCTAGTAAACACTAGGGTTTTTCTCTTGAGTACCCTTGAGTTTTCAAATATTATTACTAGGTCTATGTATAATGAAGTTAGAAAAGAAATTGAAAGGGAAAAAACCAAACAAAAAATCCCACCAAAAAATCTCCATAGTTAACATTCAGTTACAGATTTTTAGATTTCCTTGGTTTGATCTTTGAATGTCAAAACTGCAATGATAATGTGACACATGACAGCAATGAGGCTACAAGAGCCCTGTAATATTTGGTGCTGTCAGATACAACTCACATTATTAATTCAGAGGACACAACAATTAAATCAGAGGATACAAATCAGAGTTTTCATTCAGAGGTTTCCGTTGGATTATACAAATACTTGAAATAATCAAGATCTGTATGAAAATCTGAGATTAAGGTTTTCTTCCATTGAAATACCATTGCTCATCTCAATCATTTAGTAATACATACATAATGTTATATATGTCGTGCAATGAACTGAAAAGGAATTTTTCTTTATTAATATCTTTACAAGGCTTTGCAAGACACTTGTCGATATAAGAATGATACAAAATCCCTAGAACTGACTGAACTGACTTTTAAAAAAGTTCTAGCAGCAACATCACATTATATATCCTTTCTGTGAAGCCGTATTTGTTAGTTGAGTACTGCAATGTAAGATACATTCAGAGAAGATAATCAATTATATCCTCAGTCTTTTTATGTCCTGAGCTGTGTTTTGGGTTTTTTTTTAAGCAGTCAAGCTTCTTTCAGTTCTATTGTATTACACATATTAACCATTTCTGTAAATTCCTCAAGGCTGTATTTATTTCCTTTGATAAAACATTATTTTTTCTGAAGCAGGTCTTTTACACTGCCTTCTTATTATCCTTTTTTGGCATCCCAAATTGGTCTTGAATTAATTGAACTATCTTTGAAATTATGGAAATGTGCTTCATCTCTGACCTGTCGTACAAGTGGAATCCTTAGTAGATATCTCTTACGAAGGAGAAGCTTAAGTCATATGCCTTATAAACTTAAAATAAGAAAAAAAGTGACTTTGTGAAATTTAATGTGCATTGTACAGAATTTATAAGTAATTTATAACACAACGCATGTTCTTCTTACATTGAAGACAAAGCATTTTGTTCTTTATTGTGTGTGTCTCCTGTTATTTTTATGATATGCAGCACTTAGAGAGTTAATCTTTTAGCTGGTAGGCTGCCAGCAATTCTTTTAAGAATGATATCAGTGTAGCTTTAAAATCTGCTTATCTTTTCTTCTTCATCTTGTTTGGCATCCCTTTCTAACAGAAAATGAAAATGTGCTCTGGGTCTAATAACAACGTTATTAGACGTTACGTCTAGTAACAATGTCATAACAATATTATGTTATGCTGAGGTTTCCTGGAGTAAGAGTGAGAAATTAATCTGAACTGATTTATTTATTTTGTCTTTGCAATTCTGTGTTATGCGTATGGGGGGAATAAAAAAAAAGTATTTTATATTAAAATACTGTAGCCCTCTTGGAGGATTTTGTGGATAGTAGAAACTCTTAGATAAATAATTTCTTGGTGTTTTCTGTGCACTTCCCTTACTGAGAAGTGTTCAACAGCTTATAAATATACTCTGAAAAAATGTTGTTAATTGAGTCATGATGATGTTTCACCTTCTGAGTGTCACATTAGAAGATACCAGGTGTTAATGATTTTAAGTAAATATTTGTATTTTGACTAGTATTTTTTCAGGTTACATTACTGTCTCTTTTTCATCAAGCTTTTGTGAAAGTGAAAAATTACCTTGTGTACCTCCCACGGCTTTTCAGTAAGGCCTTGTTTAGTGAATAAGTCTGTATATAAAGTTGAAAAGAAGAACCGGGTCTGATTAACACTTAGTCCAAGGACTTAGGTTTTATGCTCAGCTCTGTTGACATTTCAGTTTTTCTCCTGCCTGAATGAAATCCTGTCGCCGTTGAAATCCGTGTGAGTCATAAGAACTGACTGCACAAAAGCAGTCTGCATTAGTTTCTTAATCTATAAATCTGCCTATTTATTTTCACCCGCCACTCCAGCATGCCGTGAAGTTTTGTAAATTGCTTGAAGAGCCTGTGGTGACATAAGAGACCAATCCGTTAACTTCTGCATTTTTTTAATGTTTTGGGTCTTCGTGTTTCATTCGTTTACTTTTAAAGTTCCTATTCTTCACGCTTATGTTGGTCTGTTTAAAATGCAAATTAATGCAAGTAAAAATACACCTATTGCAAAACTGAGTTACTTGACAGATTGCTTTACGGTTTACCAACAGCAGAGTTTGCAGGATTCACCTTCTTGCTGTTCTCCGGAACATTGGTGGTGAAACAGGTGTTTTCAGGGGTCTGAGGCTAATAATATTAATAATTCATATTATTACTATTAATTCCTTTGTTTTGAAGTCAGTTTTGTTTTGACTCTGTATTAACCACATCAAGTCAGCCTAATGGTGCTACAAAACACTATCAAATCCTAGCGTAATTTCTTCAGAGGCAGAAGTGTGGTACAAATAGAACTGTAGGCTTCACGTTCATTTCAGCTTCAATGGCAAAGAGGTTTTCAGGAGCAGATAAGCAATTAAGAGCTAACCCAATTATGTCAGAAACAAATCTAGCATTATTTTAATATTTTGTCAGAAGCCTCTGGTGTTAACAAAATGTTCTCAGGTTCCAAACTTACCTGCAGCTATTTTTGATCTTTCTAAGACTTACCTAACTCTGTGCTTAAACTTCAGGAAATGTGTATAAAATAATGTTCAGTTTGTGTCTTTTTGTGGTATACTTGTCCCTACCATGAATCACATGCATTTCTACCGGTTGCTTTGTTGCCTGGTCGTAACTGTGCCTGCTCAGACTCTGCAGATGTACCTGTTAACAGCTTTCACATTCATGACCTGTGTTTTACAGAATACTTGCGCTTGAGCAGATGAATTTGCAAAAGGAAAATGCCTGCGTATTTATTTAACTGCTTACTTATTAATTGTAATTTAATTACTTGAACTTTATGTGTCCGTAAGAAGGTGGAAAAACATTAAATGGATCCATTTACCAAGTAAAGTGAAATTGCACTGATTTATTTTTTTAGGAATGAAAAATGGTTTTTGTCACCACCAAAATTCCACTCTTTTTTTATTCCAGAATCGAATGGAAGAAAGCAAAGCACTCTTTAGGACAATTATCACATATCCATGGTTCCAGAACTCTTCAGTTATTCTGTTCTTAAATAAAAAAGATCTCTTAGAGGAGAAAATTATGTACTCCCATCTAGTTGATTATTTTCCAGAGTATGATGGTAAGTATTGTGACATCAGAACTCATGCTGTACTTACGCTGCAGCAATGAAAAATTCTAATAGCCTTGTCCTAATGCTGTACAGATATTCTTTCATGTATTTTGTTCTTCCCCCACCCCCTGCCAAAAGAAGGTGCTTTGCAATTTTTAATCATTTAAATTTTTAAAATGTGAAGGAACTCTTGTGGGATATTTTTTTTTAGACTGCTAGGATTTAATTTTGAGCTGTAATTAATTTTGGGTAGGATAGCAGAACCTTTCATGGGAAACTGTTGGCTCTCAAGTGAGTATTGTCATATTAGCAGTGAATCACATTCTGTCCTTTTTCATAAGTTGGATGAGCATTTAAAGTATAAAAGCTAAAAAGGCATAAAAATGCATTTATCATTTCTACAGATGCTCTTCCATACTGGGGTTTTTTTTGAGGTTCAGTTTTGTGTAAGACTGAGTGTCTGAGGGAAGCATCATAGGCTCTTTGCGGCACTCACAGGAATCCGTACCATTTCTTCCACCTCTTCCTTTAATTTTACATTATTTATGTAAAACTTAATGTACTTGTCTGTTTAAAAAAAAAAAAAAAAAGAATTTCACAGCTGTTCTTTCCGAAAGTACAATTTTAGTAGGTTCTCCTGAGGTAAAAATACAAGTATTTTGAGGTAACTAAGTGGAGGCTGTGGTAACAGAGAAAAACCGAACTCCTGTAATAAGAGGTCAAGAGAATTAAGTGCTCCTACTTTTAAAATAAGAAAATCTGGTTTGTTCCACTAGGGAGTGAATAGCAGATTTGAAAGCTGAATAAACGATTAAATCACTCGTGTTCAAATATGGAAAGTAATATTAAGAAAAATACACATTTTATTTCCTGATGGAGGGGAAGGAAATGGTGAGCCGCCTGCAGGATCAGACTGTACTATTTATGAGTTGGTTTAAGCTGAGTTCCATAGTGTGTAATAGAACTGGCAGCTGAAGAAAAACACGCTCATTCTTTGAAGCTTACTTCGTATGACAGGTTCCCTAGAGGACATCCTGAAGGTGAGAAGACTCTACAGTCTGCTCTGTTAACCAGCATTCAGGTGATAACAACACCTGTCTTAAATGTTTGTCCAGACAAAAGTCAAGTATTCAGCTCAAAGGTACCCTCATTCTCCTGTCCTTTGTCACTGGTGAGGGAATGAAAGGTTATGGACAGATAGGGCCATTGGAGCCAAGACCCGGAAGTCTTCAAGAGTGTTTGTCTCTTAGTTCTGCGGATCTTGCTGGATTTAACTCCATAGACAATGATATGGTTTGATGTGATTTCTTCTGGTGGTGGGTTCTGTGGCTTGCAGAGGTTCTCCCTTCTGTTCCAGCACACTGGGGATGTGGGAGGTGGGAAGATCTAAGGAAAAGATCAGAATCGGGTATTTTTCAGCTGGATCGCTTCTCCCATCCATTTTCCTGCACAAGGGTGAAAGTAGCATATGGATGAGAACTGCTAGCCAGGGTGGCAAACTGGACTCATAAAATTAAGCTAGGCAGATCTGCCACATGGTGTATTGTAACAGTATTGGAAGGAGGGCTGAGGCATGCTCAGTGGTCAGTGCATCACATGAAGACACCCTTGCATGGCTAGTACAGAAAGACTGATTCACAGACTGGAATTATGAGGAGGGAGAAGTATTTAACATGGACTTATTCCATTTTTTTCAACATTCCGGAGGTCATAAACATTCTTTATAACCTCAACTTTCTATACTCAAAACTTCAGTCGAATGAAAACTTAAATTACATTGTGGCCAGTAGGGGTGTGATTAGGTAAGCAAATTTGGATACAGGCCTTGAGCAGTGCAGTAGACTTTGAGAAAGTGCTGTGTCTAGCTACTACAAAATGGTTAAACAAAATTATAGGAAGCTGCTTAAAACAATAAGTGGTTTATTTTGGAGAAACAAAAAAATACCTTGAAAGTCTGTTTTCTTCAGAAGTATTGCAGATTCATGTGTGGTATTGTGAGACTTACTGTCACTGCTCTTGACAGTCTGGGTGACCATGCCGAAGGGCAACATTTAACATGTACATACATGTTCACGTGCTCATGCCCATGTGTTGCAGAACTTTAGCCCCCTCCACATGGACCTGCAGCACACCAAAAAGTGTGTAATTCCTCTGCCATGCGTTCCCTACCTGAATTTTATGGAGCTGTCCAATCTGGAAACAATGGTATTATGTATTGTCCCATTGCTGGAAAGTATGTGGGCATGTGTTAACCCCCAGAGTACAGATTTCATAACTGCTGAAGGACAGAGCCACATACAGCAGCTGAGCACTGGTACTTATATTGCCATGTAACAGCAGGACTAATGAAGAGAATAGGAGAAGGCAGCACAAAATACATGTGTATTCTATAGAAACACATGTTGCAGAAACAGGAGAGCAAGGGAATAATGGCCTTCAGAAACAGCACTGGAATAATGGAACGGAATTCAACAGCTTGTGGATAATATTCTTGTTTCAGCACTGCTCTTTTGGCTGTGAAATGAATGAATCCTCACAGTTGCAGGCTGGAAGTCATTACTTTACCTTCTGTCTTCGGTAAAGGTGAACATGTGGTTTGGTTACATAGACTCTCTGTCCTTCTGGGAATCGTAGCCTTAATTCAGATGTGATAGGATCATTATCATACATAAATCAAGTAACAAGTAATTTGTTAGAACATAAGCCTTTTGGAATCAAACAGCTTCAGCTGGAGAGCATGTATTACCACTAAAGTAATCAAAGTTCTATTGGTGACAGTGTCAGACCAGTTTGGGATGCAACTTCATTATGCTACCTATTCAAATCTTCATATAAGTCGTAAACATTGCAGTGCTGAAAGAAAATTTAAATACATCAGGTGTAAGGTGTTGCCTTACATTTTTAAAGATTTGTTAGTGTCGCTGATTTTTCATTTTTCATTCCATGCAGTTACCAATCACCTCTTTTTAACATTCTCTTACCAAAGAAAGAGGCTAGTCAGCTTTGACGTGATAGCACCGACTTGATGAACTCCTGAAATTTCCTTCCATCTCTCTTTTTTGTTTTTCTTTTTTTGTTTCATAGTTCTGACCAGGAAGAAAGCAGTCAGTATATGACAATTAGTAAAAAGTTCCTTGTCTTCTCTTACACGAGGACAACAGGCTGAGCCTTTCTTGTCATCTGTTAAGGAGCTCAAATATTGAATCGACTTTAGGAAAACTGACTTTCTCTTCTTAATTGTCAGGACCACAGCGGGATGCACAAGCAGCACGAGAGTTCATCCTGAAGATGTTCGTAGACCTGAATCCAGACAGTGACAAAATTATCTACTCCCACTTCACATGCGCTACAGACACAGAGAACATCCGCTTTGTCTTTGCTGCTGTCAAGGACACGATCCTACAGTTAAACCTGAAGGAGTACAACCTGGTCTAACTGTGCCTAGGAGGCCCTCCAAAACCAACTTGGCGTGATTGAAGATATACAAGAGGGACTGTATTATCTGTGAAAACAATTTGCATAATACTAATTTATTGCCGGCCTGGACTCTGTGAATGTTCACAGAGTTTGTAGTTAATATTATGTTTTATTTAAACTATATGGAGGAAAAAAAAAAAAAGATGCTGAAGTACATTCACAGCACATTTCCTCATTTTTTAGGCAAAACCTTGTGACTCAATGTGTTTTAAATTCTCAGTCATACATTTTCAAAGGATAGCAGTTTTTTTGCTATTGAGGCAAAATCAAGCTGGTTTCCTCTTTCCCTGACCCTTTCTCTCCCTCGTTCCCCTTCCCACTTATCTTTTACAAGGTACAATGGCCTTTATTTCCCAGTTGCATTCCTGGGTGAAATATTTTCTGTTGAGTGATTTGGTAAAGAAAATACTGTCATCAGAACTTAAGTCATCAGTCATTCTGATTTTACAGTATGTACTCTCTCTGAATCAAAAGTATTGATACTGTGATTTTTAAATTCTTGACATGGGTGTCTTCATTCTGTCTTCACTTTTGGGACTAGAAAATTGGGATTGCAGAATAGAGTCACAGTTATCTTAAGGATATTAAATTTAACCGTATTTTCACAGTTGAAAGGGTTACGCAGAAGACAGTAATGAAATAATTAAGACACAACCTGGGATCTATGTGAAGTGTGTTAGAATCTCTTTTTAATTGCCATGTGCCATTTTTCTCTCTCTTCTTTTATTCACAAATGCCAAATAGAAATGTCATAGACACTACATTTTTCCCAGTGGTTATAGCCTGAAACAGTATTTTTTTTTCTTTTGAGTTGTGTTGGGGGCTTTTTTCTTAATCTAGAGCTTTTTCTAAGTTTCCTTTTTCCACAATAGAAATTTTTTTTTAATTGTATAAAATTAATGTTGCCAAATCTGGCTTTTTATAAAACCAATGCTCTTGAAACACAAGATACTGATTGAAATGCCAAACCGATGGGTTGGATACTGACCTGGTTGAGTCAACTGCCAAATGATAAACAAACTCAGTTTCAGCTCATCTGTTCCCTTTTTAGGAAGCGTTCCATTTTTTCATGCCAAAACCAACAGTGTGAGTGAATATCCTATGAGGTGCACCATGCACACGCATGTGATCTGCTAATTCAAGTACAGGTTAAATCTCTCCTTATGTCAGATACGGCATGAGATTGTTTTATGTAATAGTATCAAGGCACCTTTAGTTGTTTAACTAGAAATTATTGATGAGAGATTACGTTCAGGAACCTTTCTTGATAAGGTTGCTTGTTAACTAACTGATTCACAGACATTTGATAGGCTTTCATGCAAAATAGCCTCTCTCAATGTTCTTTAGAAAAGATTTATTAATGTAAATTAAACAGTGAGAAAAATCATTATTGAAATTTAAATGTGCAATTTTTTAACAACAAAAATGCAGCACACATTGATGAGCCTTTATTCTGCAGCTTAGGTTGAAAGGTGTTTTTTGACGGGGTGCATGACTGCTAGCAAGCTACGAAGAAGTTCAGGCACGTAAGTGGGATCGATGATCTGCAATGCCAAGTAGCACTGGAGTGCATTTACCACAGAAACTGCTGCCTCGTAGCAGCGGATGGGAGGTGGAAGAAAGAATGGCTTATTAGTTGATTACCAAAGTTAACAATAAGTACTAATGAGACCTTTTTCATCCTCAGCCCTCCCAACTCCAAAACAACAGTAAGAACAGTTGCTATTTTCTGCTCCCTCATAAAACACCTTGTAATTTAAAACTGGTTGTAGGTATAGTGCAATTATGAATGCTATAATCATTGTACATACATCTATATATATATATGGCAGCATCCATATTGGCTTTGTAATCATTAATTTTTTGGCAAATTGAATGTGCTGTATTGATATGTATCTATGTAATTGTATTGTATGTCTTATAGCTAATTCACATTTTAAATAATGTTATTTTATTTACTTTTTTAAGAGAGAAGAATGTAAATTTTGTCAGTTTATTTCTGACTAGGGATTTGTTGTTGTTTTTTATTTACAAAACAAGAAAAATTACTGTAGTACAGAGCGGTACTAGCATCGTGCTGTATAAAATCGTTTGCACATTCCTGAGTAGAAGTAAATTGGAGACACCCAAACAGAGGCCATTCAAATTCAAAGTCATGCTTAAATCTTGTCAGGTATTTATACCGGTGTAGACACTGGTATTGTTAGAAGAACTTACACCTTTATATTGAGGATTGGCAGGTAAACTTTTAAATAAAAGTTTAATTTATATTTGGCAGATTGACATTAGGTTACTTTTACTTTTCTAACAGGCTTAGTTAGAAAAGTAAATTTTGAGATATTTCAAACCATTGTGTGTAAGTAATAATGAGTATATGATGCTGTTGCCCTTAAAATACCTTGAAAAAAACAAGAACATCAGATCAATCAGTCTTTCAGAACTGCAGAAACATGAGATAGAACAACAACGACCAAAAAGTCACTAATGTTACTGATTTTAAGGGGTTAAATAATTTTATTTAATGAAGCTAAAGCAGGTAGATCTAGGTTATAAAAAGTGACACTGACATTCTGAATAGGGGATATAAGCAGTGGCTCTTACATACAGCATAACAAAATTGTCCTGAACTTTCTATAAATGCAACAGAGCTTCTGTTTTCACAGTTCCATTGTTGATAATATCTCGTCTTTCAACCTCAGAATATATTCCCCACTCTGGATTCAGTGCTATAAATGGAACTGTAACAGGAAAAAAAAAAAAAAAAAGATAAAAAAAAGATAAAAGTAAAAAAAACCAACCAGACAGTGTCCAACCAAAGTGTTGGACTTGTTTGGTGTTGGTTTGGGCTAGTTTTTGTTTGGGTTTTTTTTTATTTGTTTTGTTTTCTTACGGGATATTGGGTGGGGGAGAAGGAGATGTGGTTCTGAGTTTTGTATAAAAACAAAAAGTTTACTCATGCTTTATAGTTATATCGTGATTGCAAAAGTTTTCAAGAGTGTGTGCCACTGGGCTACTTCTGGTATATTTTAGGTAAGTTGAACCTGTGGCAATGTTTAGATCATTTGAGCATGTTCTGAAAAAAAAAATAGTAATATTCGGCATGCCAAGGCGAGCTTTACATGAATCACCTAACACAGCATTGCAGTGTGACAGTTTACAGAAACATTTCCTTTTTAAATGACACGGCTGTTCCCACTTGCAGTATATTCCATTGTGGTGGTGGTGTTGCTGTCGTTTTAATGGGTGGTTTCTACTATGCCTTATAGTGCTTGAGTCCAGAAGTCTGTGCCTCTAACATGAAGCTGAAGGCAAAAACATCAAGACAGAAACCCTTTTAACTTTGCCAAAATTACATATGATTTCTTTGAATGTCATAAACGGGGGAGGAGGGAAGGAAAACGTCTTGGGAACCTGTGTATTCTAGATGTTCACTAGCACAAGAAAGCTGTAATACATGTTTTACAAAAACCTTAAAACTTGCCTTTTTCACGAATTAACTGGCGCTGTCCTTACATACACGGGATGATGCAGCTATAAGGGCAGTTTACTTTTTATAATTCAAACTCTTGATTGTCAAGGTGTATGGACTGTAATTTTTAATCATACTGCCACATGATTGTGAATCACTTTTTTTAAGTTTGAAAGTGGAGAAGAGACCTTTTTATGCTGGATATCAGTCAGAATTGACTGTATGATTTGCAAAAACTCTAACTGGGGGGGAAAAGGGCTGCATATAAAGACATTGCTAGACTCCCAGCCTTTGGTTGTAAGCTGCAGAAGACTTTCAGATTACTCAACCTCATGACCGTTTCCTTGCTACACATTCTTCACAACAGAATGAAATATTAGGATAAAACAAAGACGTGTTAACCCACATGATAAAAAAAAAGTAATAATAAAATTTAGCCGATTAATTTATTATATGTGCTGCTGTTCTTGAAACTCTGTGCATGGTTATCCTGCAGACTACTGCGTTAGCGAACTAAAGGTGTGCACAGCACAGGAAGGAGGCCTACAGGTTACCTACCTCTAGCTAAGAGACCGGTAAAGTAAATAAGTTTCGGAGAGAAAATAAAATGTCCTGGTGTAGGTAATTAACGAAGGTGTTTTAGAAATTCACACTTTTGTAAATACAGTCCCTCTTTTGACATAGACCACAAAGTTTAGTGTGCATTAAACAACCATCTGTCCCTGTCCAGGTTGTTAGTTTACTAGACGTCTTCAAAACCCGTATGTTTAGTTCGTGAGGAGAAGCGACCAGTACTTCCTCTGTTCTGGCCTTTGCCTACCCGTAACATTTTGAGTTTTATCAGTCAAGCCAGAATCCATTCCTGCGTGGTCAGCGATAGATTGAGGGTCACTGTTTATCTAGTGAGAGGGTTTTTACTGACGTGCCACTGTAGGGTTTTTTTCACAGTAGCCATGCTGCAGGGAGGAAAGGAACAGAGGGAGGTTTTGAAGGTGAGGGCAGGGAGGGGGTAAACCACCACATAGCCTGATCAATCTTACTGTAAATCCGTTGGTTTGGGTATTCGCTCTCAAAATGCAGTGTAAGTTGAAGTCTGTTGCTAGGTTCCTCATTTACCATGCTGCAGGAAATCCTTATTTGACCATGGGGTTGGTTTTTTTTTTTCAAATACATTTTTAAACTTGCAGTATTTAAAAATAAAGATCATATTTGCTGTTCTTAAAGTGTCATTTAAATGCATGTATTGTGTGTTGTTTCAGAGACAGAAACTGGGGGGGGAGGGTGGGAAAAAACTAATACTGTACAGTTACTGCCCCTCAAAAACGTTGTTGGTTAAAAATACAGTATTTTTGCCCATACCTTTGTACTATAGTATCTTCATTATTCAAAATCTAGCTGTTCTGAAATAGTATTTGGGCTTATTCTTCTCACAGAACGCTTATCCTTATGATAAACATTGGATAGACGCATTATTCTTTTATTACTTTTTAATTATACGAGCTCTGTCATCACCTAAATACTAAAATTTCTAGAACACTTATTACAGCCAGAACATTCAAAACATGAAACATTTAAGGTTTGTTACAGTGGAGGCAGTCATTTGACAGTATTACTGAACGGGCTTTGTGTACAGTGGAAACTCGGAAGCATTAGGAGAAAGGAATAATAGCCTATAGTTTGCTAATAGAAAATGTTGTTTGTAGGTGGTGAGGTTAGTGTCTTAAGCATTTTGGCTGACTGCCATTGTACTGGAAGAGCAGACTTGTTTCTTTGATCTTTTATTCCCCCTTGTGATGATAGGAGCAATGGAAAGAGGCCTACAAGTTGCTTTTCATGAGTCTGGCTCATATCTGATGAGCAATAGTGGATCCCAGATCTTCGTTAGTGAAGGAGAATTTCAGGCCAGTTGCGAAAATGTGTTTGCTCTCTACTATGTGGCCACAACAGTTTGAGTAAGGTTCTTGGGAGCCCAAATGGTTTGTCTGAGTGATTTGTCTTGAGTGAACAGTTCCTGTTTTTTCTTTCATGTTGCAGAATGTAAGGGAGCGGGATCAGTGAGGAAGGATTTACTTTATGTTTCAGTGAAGGTAGCACCAACAAAAATAACAGTGTAAGTGGTGATAGATACATTAAACCGATGTGGAAACTATCTGTGTGATAAATTGTGCGTGGTTGCAATAAAAACTTAGAACACATACTATGATCATATCATCTGATTGCCAACCGCTTCATAGGATACTGCCCCAAACGCCTAGGAGTTTCAGAGTATTCACAGACTGCCAACAAAACACACAGTTGCCAGCTCCTTGGGAACATACCTGGTGTCGGTACCTGCTGTCACGGCAACTGACCCCCTTCCATCCCCCTTTGCTTTTCTTGCTTGTCTCCTTCAGTAGTGGGATTTTTGGGATTTTCAGATAATCTGACTGATTAGCAATTCAGTAAAGTGGTAATCTGACTAAGTGTGAGAGGTGGAATTGAGTGTGTGGCCAGACAATTTGGGCAAAAAGGAAGTAACCCTTTAAAACCTAGCTCCAAACAGTTGTCTAGTTCCTAAAAGCTTCATGTGATGGCGCATGATGGGCTATTGGAAGGATTGCACTTCTGCCTTTGAAAGGTCTTGATTGAGTTTTTAACCCGGGAAGGAAAATGAAATGGAAGGACGAGGAAAAGCCTTTTCTGCTCCTGTTAGGAATGGCAAGTTTGTGTATATGTGGACTAAACCCAACTGTAGTCAGACTGGAGCCATCAAGTCACACTTGCTGTTAGGGATGGAAAAATAGAAAAATTTGGGTTTCATTTGTATCAAAGGAAGAAAAATACTATCATTTGCTCATTTCCAGTAAGGTCTTTAAAAAAAAGTCCATGTCCAAAGCTCACCTCCCTTTTCCGTTCACTCATCTACCATACCGATCAGTTGCTTCCTACCATCTAAAGGAAACATTTTTACCATGCTGCTTTACCTATGTACGCTCTTGAACACTTTCTGATCCCAGTGAGTTAAATGTAAATTGGTTTTATAAAATGGGACCATTGGCAAAATGCAGCACAGCTGAAGAAGACAGCGCTTTCTGCTTAATACCCATGTGTTCCTCCTGCCACCTTGTTCTGATTATTTCTTTCTGTATCTCTCCTTCATCTTGTTTGCCGTAGAGAGAAGGTTGCTTGACTTCCCAGATTTGGCTCTGGTAATCATTACAGAATTGGCTATACCACCTGAATTAAAGACAAACTGTGAATTAGGAATAGCTTCAGAAAGTTCCCCTAGTCAGGGGCAGATAAAATTAGCCTTGCAGACAGGCATTCCAGAAAATAAAAACTTAGTGCATTGTAGTTGTAATATGGTCGACTGAAGGATACGGTAGGGTAATGTGGGCCGAAATGGACCAAAATCCCCAGTTTAATATGTCATTTTTATTGTCAGTAGAGAACTGTGTTTGCCAAGATGTTACAGAAAATTTGCTGCTTTTTTTTTTTTTTTAATGATGTTTTTTTCCCCTGCAGTCTTGTACGAGGTGGTTAATGCAATGATCAAACTGGCACTGGGCTGAAGAGATACCTTAATTCGGGAATAAGTTCAAATGTATTCTTGCAGAGATAAGTTGTGACATAAGATTTCTTTATATGATGCTAGCAAAAAAGCAAAGGCAACTTGCATGCGGTAACTATTTAAGATAATGCACTTTTATACATTTATTATAAAGAGGAATCATTCTCTCCCTAAAAATAAAATTCAGTTTATCTCGAGATGAAGTATCTGGACTCTCTTAACATCTATCAGTTGGTAACTGTCAGTTAACTGTTCACACTGGTGTGATTATTGTATTTGAAGAGGTTAATCAAATTGTTAGCATGTGCCGTAGAATATTTGGTTCATTCTAAATGCTGATTTTCGAAAGACAGGAAAGAGTTTTGTATCAGTATCATGACTGCTACTTTTCTTAGCATTTTTAGGAGAACCTTCACAGTTACTGATAAGACGTGATTTATTTTAGCTCAAGAATCAGACATAAAGTTCGTTATTAAGGTTTTTCTTCAAGTACCTTAGAACTTCATTGTTTTATCTGAATTTACCTAAGTTAAGCAACTGTGAGTGTAACTGAGTGGCAAAAGGCTAGATATAATGAAATTGAACAATTCCCTTGCATAATAATATTTTAACACCTAAATTAATAATGTCACTGTAATTTAGCTGATCGAGCTATTCCTCTTGACTTGTAACAGGCTACTGTGACAGAAGAAATCAGTTTTCATCATCTCTTACATATAACCATATTATTCAGATCCTTTGCCCGATGTCAGATGTGTCCAAATGACATTATGAGTAATATTTATAAAAAACAGCTTAATTGATTTCCAGTATTGTTTAATATGGTCTAGATGTTGTTTGTGTCCCTTGTAGGAGAGTATAGAAATGGTGTCACAAGTGTAAGATTTCCGCGGCTACAGATTAACCCACTCTCTTTTGATACATATTCACACCCCTACGTGCTGGTTTCATTTCTGCTAGTATGAAGATAGCAAAGTGTCGTTCTCAAGTTAAAGCCGAAGGAGCAAAACGTGCAGCTCTAGAAGGCGAACGTAGGACTCATCCTAGATGATGCTGTTAAGATGTAAACCAGCACAACAAACTTCATAAGCAGAGAAAAGCCTAAGCAAGCTGAGAAACCGCTTCTGAACCACTTAGGTGAGTGTTCGCTTGCGCGAGGTCAATTTAGGAGAACAAACATTGGGTATGAGGTGCTTGGTTAGCATAGCAATAAGAGTTCTTTAAACATTTGTCACAAAATTTACGAGGTGATGTAGGTTAAGAGTCCCTTCTGCCTTACTCTGGTCTTGAAGAGTTGAGCCATACGTGCTTGTGCAGAGCACTCAGAGTGAATTGATGCCTCTGAACTGCAGTGGAGGGGAAGGTGTGGAAGGCTAACCTTGCGTCCCCAGTCAAGTCAATGAAACTGATTTCGTTAGTTGACCTGGAAAATACACGTAATTCAGTTATCTGACATGTCTTGGCTGTAGAAAATGCTATTCTGACTTCAGCCACCTAGCAGATGATCTTAGTTCTTCACTCTTCAGTTGTTCTAATGGAAATAACACCGGTTGGCTTAGACTAGGTTACAAAAACGGGAGGTGAATTCCTTTCCCCAACTCTCCAGCACTAAATGTCCTGATTTTCTGTCTTTTGAGAGCCACGAGTATGACCTGTGTGTAGTCTTCTATTACTCAGCAAGCAAAAAGATGGATCTCTGCCACCAGAAATTAATGCAATGGCAGACAAGTTTAGCTGCTGAAGACTTCATTCTCTGCATTCTAGTCATACTGCTCTAGCCTTATCTTTCAGTATTATGTGCCGGATGCACTTCAGTAGGAGGAAAGTAGATTTGCTTGTCTTCCTGGAGGTCTTTGAGTAAAAATCTGACTCCGCTGAGATGTGTGGAAAAGGAAGCTGCTTCTCAGAGGCAGCTTCTGTTGGAGTTGATCATCTGAGACCTGCCAACTTTAACTTGCTAGATCAAATTCCATAAGCATCAGAGGCTGAGACATCAAGTGTAGGGAAAAGTCAGCAGTCTGTCTCTAGCAGCCTGAATCGGGTTGACAGAACATTGTTAAAATGCCCCTGGTTACGTGGAGATTCCTGTATGGTGCAGTGCTGTCTCCCTGACCATTGTGCCACCCATGGAAACAGCGTCACAACAGCTGGAAGTTTTAATACAGAGCTTTGGCATCTGGTGTTCCTGCATTCAAAGCAAGAGCAGTTCTGCTCTTCCTTAAGTGTAACACATTTTCTCTACCGTGGAGATACCTAATTAACTTTCCAGTTTTTTCCTCTCTCTCATTCTTATTTTTAAAAAGCCCACAAACTTCTGAAGGTACTGGGAAGGCTGCTTTTCCTTTCAGAAGATGCCTTTGCTGGTGATACTGTAAAAGGAGGTTTCCATGTTTTAGGATTTCTCATCTGGCCAGGAAAGAAGTAATTGGTGATAGATGGCAATTGACAATGTGCTGAGACTGACAGTGAGCAGGACGCCAGGCTAGGAAGCATTCACATGCTGAAGGAGGGGATAACAAATGCAGTAGCTACTTACGCACTGGCCAGAAGTACACCAAGCAAGCAGCAATGTGGAAATCATTGTGCCACTGAATGAAAGCTCTTTTGAAAGCACAAAAAAGGTACAGCCTGAGGCATTTTCCCAAGACTTTGAGGCTGTCATTAAACAAAATGCAGGCTCAGAATGTACCTGTACAATCATGCACTACCTAGCGGTAAGTGCAGGAGCCCTGAGACTTAGGAAATGGCATGTGTAAATAATGACATGTAGAATTTAGCACAAGGCCAGTGCCAGGCCACACAACTGTGCATCTTTCATCATGGACAGTTATGTGCACTTTTAAGTGAATTATTATGTATGTGCATACACATTTCTTTTGTCATAGCAAGCATTGCAGGCATTTCATGACATCCAGGAGAGCCACAGTCTTACAGATAATGCTGACATACTTAATTTCCAGAAAGGTGGTGTAAAACCATTGCCGTTTCATACATTTTAATGAAAACCAGGTCATGTTTTATTTTATTCCAACGCCTCCTTAAGCAGGAGTTTATTTTCAAGGTGTTTTCTAGAAGAGCCAGAGTTTCTTGATATATCTAACTATAGCAGTGGTTGTTGTAGTGGCTGAAGGGTATTAGGCTTTCACAGACTATAATGATGTTCAGAAAACTCTGGTTGCTAAAGTAGTGTGCAGTCAAGAGGCTGAAAATACCTGTGAATGTCTGAAAACAAAAATAGTCGTAACATAGGTATTTCCCTAATTTTTCTGTGTATTTCATCACTTAAACCTCATCATTTGGGATTTTTAAAGTTTCCCCTCTCAATGTCTTTCATGTTAGTACTACCTGTATTGAATTTTTTTGGCTTTTAATTTATTTAACTCTATTGAATGAGTTTGTCACTTGATCATTTTTTAAGCAACTTAGCCTATATTTATTACCATTTACTGCAAAATTGCATTTGTGTTCAAAGAAAAATGTTAGTAGAGTGGGAATTATTTATCCACCAAAGAAATAAAACTTCGGGTTTTATCATCCATGTTCTAGCACAGCAAACACTGTCACAGTGGGTACTGTAAAAATAAACAAGCTCTTAGCAGGTCATAGAAACACAGAATCACAGGATGCTTTGGGCTAGGAGGGGCCTCAGAGATCATCTAGTTCCAGCCCCCTGCCATGAGCAGTGACACCCTCCATGAGACTAGATTGCACAGAGCCCCATCCAAGTTGGCCTTTAAAACTGCCAGGGAGGGGGAAGCCACAGCTACTCTGGGCAGCCTGGGCCAGGGCCTCACTGCCCTCATCATATAAAAATACGTTCCTAATATCTAATCCAAATCTCCTCTCCCTCATCTTAAGGCTATTACCCCTTGTCTTGTCACTACATGCTATTATAAACAGTCTCACTCCAGCTTTTCTGTAGGTCCCTTTCAGGTACTGAAAGGCTGCAGTAAGGTCTCCCAGGAGCCTTCTCCTCTCCAGGCTGAACAAGCCCAACTCTCGCAGCCTGTCTTTGTAGGAGAGGAGCTACAGCCCTCTGATCATCTTCTTTGCCCTCCTCTGGACCCGTTCCAACAGCTCCGTGTCTTTCCTGTACTGAGGATCCCAGAGCTGGACACAGTACTCCAGGTGGGGTCTCATCAGAGCAGAGTTGGAGGGATAGAATCACCTCCCTCAACCTGCTGGTCACGCTGCTTTAGATGCTGCCCAGGATATGGTTGGGTTCTAGAAGTTGTGTAATTCCCATGCATGACTTAGTGTTGGCAGGGGCTGTTCTCCTTTCCCAGACTTGTGTTAGTTACAATGTCACAGTATACCTGAATATCAAATTCAGAACAAACAAAAAAATTCTCAATCTTTGGGATCGAATTTCCATCCTCCCTGGACTAGCATTCAAACAAATTACTTGCATTTATCGTTAGTAGTAGCTAGTGCTAAAATTCTCACATTGCTGCCTTGAGGCTGACTTTTTAAGTCAACCCTTATGGTCGCTTCACCTTGGAACAGGTATCATTTTTGGCCTTTGGGAGCTAACGGAGCCCTAAGATTAGCGGTGTGCCCTCTGGAGAGTGTCTCTTGGCTTTTATTCCCTCTGTTGGAGTAGCAGTCATCTACTCCGAAGTCCAGAACTTCAATTCACTGTGATCTATACTTGCAGATCTGCTAAAATGAGTGAACCAGTAAAGAGATAGCCTTGCGGAACTGTAGTCCACTGTCAGAAAAGAAGAGCCTTCTCACTTGTTCATGGGTCATCCACAAAACCCCCTGATCATCACTGTCAACGTGATTGGAAATACTGAGGAGGTAATCTTCCTGGCAAAAAAATTAGCTGTATAAACCACCGAAGATGCTTAGTATGCCAGAGTTAATGAAACACAAGTTTCTCATTAATAGATCAAGACAGGCTTTTTTTTTTATTAAACTTTGCAGTATGTATTTTGATCAAATTTGTTATTTAGGAAGAACGTGCCTGTTCTATACATCATTACTAGGGCAGAACATTAGAAGTCTATGCATTTTAATAGATCTAGAGCATCATCCATGTCAGATAACCTGTCCTGCACAGTCAACCTTGCATGCTTTTTTGACACCTGCTTGTGTCCTTGGAAAGTGATCGGTAGATTCAACACCCCCACAGAGACTGACTCTGTGTAAAATTCATTAATTTAAGACTATTCTCTGTTTCCCTAGTTCCCAAAGCCTGTTGCTTCCTTGTGCAGTCCCGTTTTGAGGCAGCACAGGCTGTGGGAGTATCTTACCCCGACAGAAGGAAGGTCTATTGGCGCAGTCTTCTTCTGCAGTCTGTCTACGGAAGGACCTGACCGAGTGGACAACTAACCAGCTGCAACTCCCTGTCTTCTGAAAGGCTTTCTTTGCTTCCCAGTAGCACCCTGTAATTCCCCACTGCGTTCCGGAGGAGGAGAAAGGATGACAGCAGCTTTCTCCAATTTGGAACAAATAAAAAGGCCACCCTGGTGCCACGGCACACACCACTTTCTCACTACGTTGGCCACACACTGTTAGCTGTCAGAGCCTGAATCTTTGTGGTCTCAGAGGTATAAAGTTCCACCTACATGGCCATTTTCTGGCCCACAGCAAATACGGTCGGGTGAATGCCCCACAAACCACTGCTTTACCAGCTGCCTCAAAGTCAATACTCTTGATGGTTCTAAACTGCTGCCATTTCACTCAGAAAAGTTCTGCTTTTCAGACTCTGTCTCTTGCATGCTGTGGCTTGATGAGTCACCGCATTCGGTTTGTCCAGCAAGGAGTGCCTCAGCTCCTGAAACAGGGCGCTTGCTAGGCAGAACAGCCTGGACAGCCAACTTGTTTTTCAACTTAGTATGTTTCTTAGTTGCTTTCCCTTTCAGGGATCTCAAACGTGGTGATCTTAGCTCATTTCTTGACTTTGAAAGAGCAGCTGCTCTAGCAACCAGAAAAGTGGTATTCTAGGTTGCATAATGTAATGGTTCTTTCCTGAAGAAGGACACTATCTTCAGTGGATTTATCTTTTTTCTCTTTTTTTTTCCTTCTGTCTTGCATATGGCTAAGGCCATCAGGTAGTCTCTATAGCTATTCAGGTCAATTTGCTAAACTTTTAAAGAAAAAAATACTTCCAAAGGGAGAATGTCCTTACTCAGTGATGATTGTCATCACAATAGCCAGACTTGTTGGTGTAGTTTCATGACAGTAATTAGAGTATATACTCCACAGAGCTTCAGGTGAGTACACAGTAACCCTGCTAAATGCCTGTGCATCATCTATCCCTAGCATTGCTCTCACCTGTACCAGATGTTGCAGTGTTGGTGCACAACACTACTTGTGTATGTTGCATCTGACAAAGGAGTCCCTAGTTGATGTCCGGTCAGAGGGACACTTAAAAATCTATCTTCAAGTTTATTATCAATGTTTGAGAGGTGATTTCTTGGAGTTGCTGATTGTGACTGGATATGCGATTACAAGAAAAATGATACTTTGCCCACAGTCAAGGATATTCAGGTTATGAAGAGCATATATTCATCTTCATCCCTCCCTCCATCAACTCATGATGTATGCCATCCTTTGTATAAACCACATGGCAAATAAGATGGGGTGGGATGTGTGCATGGCCTGTAGACACTGCATCAACCAAACTTTCTCAACTCCTGCGTTAATAAGTTTGTGGGCACTGCATCACAATTACCATCTCATTGCTTCCTGCAGCTTGGACTGTTGGACTTTGTTACATTTTAGATAACTTGACGTGGTAAAACTGTACGTGTCTCAGGTTTGAGCAGCGCCCATTTCTACTTGCATTCCAAGCTACTAGACAAATGTTTAAAGTTTGCAAGCAGAAGGCGTAAGGAGAAGTAGGGTCGAGGTTTTTTTGCTCTAACAAACATCACCGTTTGTGTGAAATGCAAGTGGATTCTGCAAGTCAGTAGGAGTAGGGTTTCTCATCTAAAACAGATCAGGACCTGTAATTCTAACGCAGGACTGTGTACAGTAAATTACCCGATGTCACAAGTGTGTTCAGTTTATCTGCAGTACTTGAAAAATGACACTCACAAGGAAATGTGTCAGAGAATGATAAGGGAAAGAGTTATGAGAATCAATGAGTCCCACAGGAAAGTTCGTTATGTAAAATACAGGCAGTGTGCCAGTGGTCTCCTAGTGCTGACACACCAAATTGACTTACACTCCAAGCCTTTGTGGAGCTGCAGTAAATACTGTGATAAAATGCTTTCCCACTTAAGACTTTTCACACATCTTTGCCTCATTCTGAACTGTTACTTCACCACTAATGAGTCCTGTCAGACCTGGATATGCCTGTCTCAATTCTTCCAACCCTTTGTAAGTAAGTCTCTGGTTTCGGAGTAGGCACCATTTCACTGTATTTTGCCTACAGAGACAAGCAGTTGGGGCAGAATCAGAACAAGTCAAGAGCATGGACTCAGACCCTGGGAGAATGCCACAAACTGCATTCACAGTGGTGTGATTTGTTGACTTTATAGTTGTTAAGGTTGCTGTTGGATTTCATGTTAATGAAAGGCTTACTGGAATTAAAAATTCCAGAAACTGAAAGCCTCCAATTCTGAATAGAAAAAGTAACAGATGTGATTACAGTTCTACTTAATGCTTTCCTTCCAACAAATAGGAAAAGAACCATCACTTTAAGATAGAGGTGTATATATTTTTTTCAAGTTCTTAGCTTCTATTATAAGTAAGTTTAGAAAGCCAACCATATCCTGGGCTGCATCAAAAGAAGTGTGGCCAGCAGGTTAAGGGAGCTGGTTCTACCACTCCCATGAGACCCCACCTGGAGTACTGTGTCCAACTTTGGGGTCCCCAGCATAAGAAGGACACAAACCTGCTCGAGCAGGTCCAGAGGAAGGCTGTGAAGGTGATCAGAGGGCTGAAACACCTCACCTCTGAAGACAGACTGAGAGTAGAGATTGTTCAGAGAATCACCTCTCTTGACCCAATGGTGATGCTGGTTTTGATACAGCTCAGGACATGTTTGGCTTTCTGAGCTGATGGAGCACACTGAAGGCTCCTGTTGAGCTTCTTGTCCACCAACACTCCCAAGTCCTTCTCCTGAGGGCTGCTCCCAATCCATTCTCTGCCCAGCTTGTGGTTGCACTTAGGATTGCCCCAGCCCATGTGCAGGACCTTGCACTTGGCTTTGTTGAATTTCATGAGGTTCACACAGGCCCAGCTCTCCAGCCTGTCAGGGTCCCTCCAGACGGGCACTCATGATGAATGGCATAAAGACATTAAGAAGACATTAGCATGTTCTCATTTCATTCTGATTATACATTTTTTAAAATGTTTTATGTTCTGTTTATAAAATGTGTAATTCTATGGGCAGAAGGAGTTGTTTCCCACAATACATATCGCTGTCAAAAATATCTGTCTATAATTGGCCTAAGAACATCAAAGGAGTACTCTGGTAACTGCCAGATCTTCCTTTAGTCTCTTCCCAGATGAAATGGCAATTTGTAACACGGGTATTTGTGTCATCAGGGCAAACAAATGCGAGGGAAGAGACAAGTGCATTGTGGATATTATTCTATTATTTTATGAAACATATGCTGGTCATAATCAGATGTAGTTTAAAACTGATTTATGTGTGACAGGAAGCAATTTAAATATGACTTACATTTATTTCATTACTGATCTTATTAGCCACAATATATAGCTACTTCAAAATGTTACGGGTAGAACTCAAAATCATTTTGCTTTGCTGTTTCTTTACCGGTCGTCACTCAGTATGGTAGCACGTGTGTTTCTTCAGCTTTGGCTGACATTTGTGATCATTCAGTTCCCTCCCAGCTGAATACAGTTTTGGTTTTTTACTTGAGATAAACTACACTCTTTTTTTTCTTCCCTGAAAGAAACTAACACAGACAGGACTTGTCATTGCTGCTGACATTATCAGCAGCTCTAATGTTTTCCATGATACAAAATAATTAATGTGTACTTTAATAATTTTTATCTGCCTCTTTTAATTTTTTAAGTCAAACCCTCTATCACATTCATATCTAAGTCCTACTGACTAGTTAATATTTTCAGAAAATTCGTTACTGATTTCCACAATTATTTGCTTGCTTTACTTGTTTCAACTAATTAAGTCCAAAATCCTGTCTTCATCAAGGTTTCTTAGTCTTATGATAATTAAAATGGGGAGGCAATTACCTGCTCCACTTCAACTGCCTGGTTTGCAGAACTTCGTATATTGAATGTTTGATCTTCAGTGGTCTTTCAGAGACCGCGTGTCCCGGTTTCAGCTGCGATAGAGTTAATGTTTATTCCTAGTAGCTGGTATAGTGCTGTGTTTTGGGTTTAGTATGAGAATAATGTTGGTAACACGCTGATGTTTTTTTAGTTGTTGCTAGGTATTCGTTGTGTCTACTTTTCAACTTCTCACGCTCTGCCAGATGCACAAGAAGCTGGGAGAGCACAGCCAGGGCAGCTGACCCAGGCTGACCAAGGGGATATTCCATACCATTAAATGTCAGGTTCTGTGTATATATATATATAACTGTGGAATCGAGCCAGGAAGCAGATTTGCTTCTCAGAAACAGACTGGGTGTAAAGTTGGTTTATTTTCCTTTCACATGTGGTGGGCAATTGTATTTGTGCATCACTTGTATTATTATTATTATTATTGTTGTTGATATTGTTGTAGTTATTGTTGTAGTTATTGATGGAGCAGTAGTTGTTATTATTATGATTACTCTATTACTTTGTTATGCTATTAAACTGTCTTCATCTCAACCCACGAGTTTGGTTTCTTTTTTCCCATTCTCTTCCCCATCCCCTTGTAGCGGGGAGGAGGGAGCGAGCAGCTGTGTGGTGCTAAGCTGCTGACCAGAGCAAAACCATAACACCAGGCTGTAAATTTATAAAAGGCTGCAATAATTTTTTACAATATCTTATTACAGCTGTCTAGCCACAGTCTGAGCTCTAGGCCTTTTCATTCATCTTGATACTGTCAAAAACATCAATTTATGCTTACTATTTTCTCTGTAACTCATGCACTAAGCATGAGATTTCAATTCTTTTCCCATTATTTTATGGGGGTTTTGATTGAACTATTTTATATTTTTACAGTAGCTTTCAGAGCTCTTCATTTACTGTGGTTTATTACTTGTATATGTTGATTTTTGTAATTTGGCCTACAAGTGATGGAGTGGCTCACAGGAATGAAGCAGCTACGCAGTGTGTAAGACAGGTTGCTTGGCATTCTTAGTTGAACACACCTTTTCTCTGACTTAGAACCTGATAGCTTTAAGCTTTAAGGATCTTAAATGAACCAATGCATTACCTAAAAAAAAAACCCCAACCAAAAAATCCCCAAAACCAAACCAAAAAATCTGGCAGAATTAGTAAGGGAGAGAGGAAGGGTATCAGAAACCACTGAAGTAAACAGGAATACAAGTAATTACTCTTAAATCTCTGGGCAGTAACATGTTAGATTGTGTGTTCTGGGGAATATGAACCTAGACAGTAAGAAACCACAATTACTTTTCTAAGCATTATATGCACAAACTTTTAAAACACAAAATCTTTGCAGACAATCTAAAGTAGCCTTTGTATAAACTGAATTATGGTGAAGAAGATGAGTTATCAGACCTGAAGCTAGTTACTGAAAAGAAAGCTGTAATAAAAATCTGTTCAGAATCACAGATTTTTTTTTTGTCTAGAGAAGACCTTTAAGATCATAGAATCATAGAATAATCTGGGAGGGACCCCAAGGATCATATAGTTCCAACATCCCCTGCAACGGGAGGGCTACCAAAAGATCGAGTCCAACCAGGAACCTAGCCCTGCCAAGTCCACCACTAAACCATGTCCTTAAGCACCACATCTACATGTCTCAAACACCTCCAGGGTTTCAACCACTTCCCCAGGCAACCTGTTCCAGTGCTTAACAGTTCTTCAGAAAAGAAATTTTTCCTATTATCCAACCTAAACCTCCCCTGACGCAACATGAAGCCATTTCCTCTCGTCCTATCACTTGCTACTTGGGAGAAAACACCAACACCCACCTGGCTGCAGCCTCCTTTCAGGACCAATAAGGACTCCTTTTTCCAGTTTAAGCAACCCCAGTTCCATGTATTTATTACAGGCAAAAGAGGATAGTTTCTGGAAGTAATCTACGTACCTGATACTTCAAAAGTGCTGCTTTACCAAAGCTAGGGAAAATTATGAGCAAGGCTTGGAATGAAAATCAACACAGAGTACAGCAAAGAATTGAAAGCTCAAAACAAAAAGATTTGCCAACAAGACAGATTTGGCTAAAAGTTCATCTTGACTCAGTAGGAAAGGGAAAGGAAATGCAACGTGCAGTAAAAAATTAAAAGCTAGCCACAAATCACAGAAATTCAAAGGTAGGGAGTACAGAAAATGTTAAAGGGAAGTTTAAATGCCAATGGCTCTTAAGGGTCAGGTGACACTTAAAAGGCAGGTATTTTAAAGTACAGTAGAATACATTAGCAATGTTATTAGTTCCTATGTGTTTTTACTCAAGTGGTAAAACTCAAGGATGATGAAACTATGAGGCAGGCATACCAGCTGTTGATATCTGGTATTTTTCTGAAGGGAGCATAGCAAGGTGCCACCTCATGAGTGTGATTAAATTCTTTCTAATCCATTAGTAACTAGGGATAATTATGAATAATACTGAGCAGGAATTAAAACAGGCCCAAATAGCTGGCAGCCAAAAATTCCACGGCCTTGTTCCATTTGATGTGAAATTTTAATAAATCATGAACTCCAAGAGAAATGCCAGAAGACTGGAACAGCACTGATGTTGTGCTATTATCAACTGCAGTTTAATTAATTAAGCACTGCCATCAGTCAGCACAAGTAAACACCCTGATAAATTTTCAGAAAGTTTCTCCTGAGTGTTACTGGACGCAGTACGATAAACCGAAGAACAAGATGAGAAGTGATATAATCAGACTTCCTGTTCCAGCTCTGCCGTAGCCGTGGCATGATGCAGTGGAAAACGATTTGTTGCTCTCTTGCCTTTCAGATAGGGGCATTGGAGCAATGGGAGTAAAAGCAGTCCATCCAAAAATGCTTTTGTGGGAGGTAATGCATTAATTTTAGTGAAGTTTAGATAATATAAAAATTCAAAACTTTATTGTGTTTGCCAGCAACAGAAACACATATTTTTTTTCCCAAAACATCTTTTAATCCAATTTGTTTCTAGGTGCCTCTTTGAACCTGCAGTTATTTAATATCATTTTATCAGCACCATAAAATATTTGAACCTGACAGAACGTAAAGACTGCTGTTAGGCTCATTGCTGTAATAGGAGCTGGTTAGTTTAACTGTCTGTAGGTACTGAAACAGTTATGTAACATTAATTCTAATTAATTATTTTATCCGTAAGAATATGGAATTTCTTTTCTCATACAGCAGGGTTGCAGGCTTGTAGGTAAATGTGCGTTGGCTCATTTATTCCTGCCCACCATAGGCCTTCAAAAACAGAACATTGAATCATAGAATGCTTTGGGTTGGAAGAGAGACCTCTGAGATCATCTAGTTCCAAACACACACCCCCCAACATGGGCAGGGACACCCTCACTAGACCAGGTTGCCCAAAGTCCTGTCTCACATGGCTATAAATGCCTACAGGTCTGGGGCTTCCAAAGCCTCTCTGGGCAACCTGTTCCAGTGCCTCATTGCCCCCATAGTAAAGAATTTTTTCGTAACATCTAACCTAAACCTGTGGAGCTTGTCTTCAATTATCCCTAAGTCCTTCTTAGGGCTGGTCTCAATCCATTCTCTGTCCAGCCCATAGTTGTGCTTGGCACTGCACCAACACACATTGAGGCCCTTGCACTGGCCTTGTTGAACTTCGTGCAGTTTGCATGTGCCCATCTCTCCAGCCTGTGAAGGTCCCTCTGGATGGCATCCCTTCCCTCCAGCAGGTCAACCTCACCACACAGCAAACTGGCTGAGGGTGCTGATCCCACTATCCATGTCACTGACAGAGATGCTGAACAGTGCTGGTCCCAGTACTGACCCCTGAGGAAAACCACTTGTCACAAGTCTCCACATGGACATTGAGCCATTGAGCACATCTCTGTGAGTGTGACCATCCAGCCAGTTCCTTATCCACTGAGTGATCCATCTGTCAAACTCATGTCTCTCCAATTTAGAGACAAGGATGTGGTGTGGGACAGTGTCACATGTCTTGCATATGTCGAGGCATATGATGTCTGTCATCCTTCCCTTGTCCACCACCTCTGTTACTCCATCATAGAAGGCCACCAGATTTGTCAGGCACAATTTGCCCTTAGTGAAGCCAACATCAGTAAATATTAAAATCAGCACACACGTTGGAGTTACTTAGGAAAATTTTCTTTGGTGGTCAGACTTACAGGACTGAAGAGGAGTCTTTTATCTTTCCACTTATGGGAATGGTAATCTGAAAATTCCTTTGTGTCCCCATTCGCTCGTCTTCCTTAATGTCCTTTTTAGTTCTCTCCTGAGAGAGGGAACCTTAGTGTTTTCATTTTACTCTGATCAATTTTTTGTTTGTTTGCAGTGTTAGTGTGGTGGGTAACTGCACATTGCAAAGATGAGATTAGCCTACTGTGCAATTAAATCAACAAAATTTGGCTATGGTAAGGCTCAGGCATCTGTTAGAGAGAAACCTGAGCTGCTGTTGCTTGTTGTTTTTCAAGTATTCCTCCTGCAAGGACCAGCTTTGCCTTTTGGGACTTAGACTGCTTTGTGATTTTTATTTGTTTAACTGTTCACTTTCTAAGTGCTCTTTTAATTGGTATCCTTTAATTTGGGAATTTCTGTTGAAGGGTAAGGCTAGATTAAATAATGTGAACTTGGAAAGTGGTTGAATCTGGGATATTTTTCACTGCACCAGTATTTGGGGTCATTAGATCTGTCAAACTTGTTCAGGCCAGTAAGAGAGTTTCTCTGAGTCTATTCCTTTTAAGGAGCGCAGCTACTGTGAGTTACTGAGCAATGACATGCACAAAGTACACAGAGTGCCAAAGAAAATAAACAAGTCAGCTGGAGTGAAACTTTATCACTATGTAAAATAACAAAACAAACAGAAATGAAACCACCCACCCTAAAGAGAAAGCCACACATGATTGTTAGTGCAAAACTGAGTTTATTTTAATCTCCCAATTTTGAAATACACATAACATTTGGGGTCTGTTTCTTTTTGAGTCTCTGTACACTACGTGGCTGTTTACTCCTAAGAAGAGCAGATATAAACCACCACCAAATAAAAATCTGGTATCCATTTTTCAGAGGTTAAGATTATCTTGTTCTATGAAGGCCCAGAGAAAAACAGGTATCTCATTTTTTCGGTGCTTCCTGAATGGATGACAGCAGGATTTCTAATGTCCTTCTATCACTGCTCTCCTCATGGTAACATAGCTGAAGAAAAAGCATATATGCAATTTAGGAGTAAAACTGAAATATTAGTGTTATCAAGTATTCTGCCTTGAAGTTCCCTTTCCATCTCAACAATACCCCAAAAGCCACTGTGAGCCACCAAAAAACCACCAATAGCACAACTGAAGTTACTTCTCTCATTTAGCCTACATCACTGGTACATTTTTGCCTGTGTTCTTTTCTACAGCATGATCTGCCCAGCTTCAACACTCATTACCCTCTTCATTTGACAACCCACTTTTGTGCAAAGCACATGGTAAAAAACAATGCTATGGAACATCCAAAAGTTTCTTCTACTGTAGCTGTTTTCCAGGTTTGGGTTGGGTTTGGTTTTTTTTCTTCTACTGTAGCTGTCCTCCAAAACCACAACATCCACTCTGTTCCTGCTTGCTACAGCGCACTGTTTCTGGGTCTTTAGTTGGCACCCAACTGATTTGAGGTCAGTGTTCCCTCCCAAGCAAACCTACCAGCAATGAAAACTCCATCATGGGGAAAAAAGAGCAGTGGAAGATTTTGTGTGCCTTTGCTCTGGAAGAGTAACAACGTGCCAGCAGAAGACAGGAAAGTACCAGTAGCTGTTTCATGATTTTGCTGCAGGATACTCACTGAAAGTGCCTCCTGTCTGCCCTCCATGAGGTCAAACGTAACCGCTGCCCCATTACGCAAAAGGAGAGATGTAAAACTTCCCACTGCGTGTGAGTGCAGCTTTTTGAGCAACATGGGCATGTCTGACAATCAGATGTTTGAGTTCTAAGCCTTTTTCCATCACAGCAGGTTTTTAGACATTTCAAACCTACCCTTAGCAAAATATACACTTTATTTTAGGTGAGGGCACAATTTTCACCACTGATCGTTATTTATATCGTAACCAGCTCTCAAGAAAAACTGTGCTGACACCAACAAGCATTTACACACCCCTTAGTTTTTGGCAGCATCTTCAAGATTGTTAGGAGTCCATATGCCCGTGTCTGTGGGAGCAGGCATGTCTGGCTAACGGTGGATCAGCCAGAGGAGTTAAAGGGAAACGTGCTGCATGTGGCCAGCTGCTCCAGAAAATACCATTAAATCATAATGTTCTGCACAGCCACATGGAGTGTAACTTTTAATAAGGCCTAGAGGCTGCTGCAGACAGAAGTGGCTGCCAGGTACTTTGAGTGGTCCCATTTCTCTTCAGGTGCACCAAGAAAAATGTAGCTGCATTTTGAATAAACAAAGCCCTTGGGAGTTCAGGAGAACGTATCGACAGCCTTATAACCTGCACAATTCTATTAGCTGCAGGGTAATCAAACCATAATCACTGCAAGCTTGCTTAAGAAAGCAACAAGTAAGCTGGAAAAAAAGAGCACTGGTGATTGGAAGAAAGCTTAAGCATATCATATAAATGTTAGTTCCAGGAATAAATTGCCCAAAGGATTTCCTACATTCTACAAACGTAGATGCAATAGGTGAAATATAGTGTAAGACGTTTGTAAGAGTTACAGAATCACAGAGCATTAGGAGTTGGAAGGGACCTCCAAAGATCATCTAGTCCAACACCCCTGCCAGAGCAGGATGACCTAGACTAAATTGCACAGGAATGCATCCAGGCAGGTGTTGAATATCGCCACAGAAAGAGATTCCACAGCCTCTCTGGGCAGCCTGTTGCAGTGATCGGTCACCCTCACAGTGAAAAAGTTTCTCCTTACATTCACACAGAACTTCCTATGCTCCAGCTTGCACCCATTGCTCCTTATAATCTCTGGCCATCACTGAGAAGAGCCTGGCTCTTTACATATTTATAAACATTAATAAGGTCACCCCTCGGTCTCCCCTTCTCCAAGCTAAAGAGGCCCAGCTCCCTCAGTCTCTCCTCATAAGGAAGGTGTTCCACTCCCTCAATCACCTTGGTTGCCCTGCACTGGACTCTTTCAAGGAGTTCTATGTCCTTGAACTGAGGGCCCAGAACTGGACACAATATTCCAGGTGTGGTCTCACCAGGGCAGAGTAGAGGGGTAGAAGAACCCCTCTGGACTGACTAACCACCCCTCTTCTAATACACCCCAGGATGCCATTGGCCGTCTTAGCCATGAGGGCACATTGCTGGCTCATGGTCATCCTGCTGTCCACCAGGAACCCCACGTCCCTTACCCAGTTAAAAAATTTACAGGAAGGACTTGAAAACCTGACCTATAAGCCAAACCCTTTTACACAACAGGGATGAGAATCTGTGCAGCATCCCTCTCCTCTCCCCTCCTTTGGCTGTTGCGTTATGACGTGTCGTTGTTGTTGAACAATTGCTGCTGAGGGATCTGGGACCCACCTTCATGGGAAAAGGAGTTTTTATTGATGCTCCTTAAGTGAGCTGATGTAGTCCTGTGGAACCACGGAGGAAAAGCTCATGTAGTACATGAAAAATCTTCTGTAGGTTCTTGGTTTTGCTTTTGAATAATGCTAATAAAGGTAAGAGATATACAGTAGGAACAAATGTGGACAGTTAAATGTGGTTGGAGAGCCAACCCTAATGTGGGAACAGAGATATGATGTGAATTTTCAAAGTTGTTAGGGTAGTGGGAATTGCACTGCTGTGTACACCTTTCTGTAGTTCACCAAAAAGAAACCCCAATTCTGACTTATCTCAAACTGTAGCTGCTGGTCATCAAATACTATTAGACAAGGCAAATATTTACTTGCACTAGCAATGAATAGCATTATTCAGAGAATACCCACGTTTGTATGAAACTCTAGGATCAGCAAATTCAGAGGATTCTGACTCCTTCAAACCCTGCCTGCATTCTTTCTTATATCAGGAAGTTATTCTAAAAAGTTACTACCACTGGAAAGTATAAAGACATTTGGCTTTCAAATTATGAAGCAACCACTTTATAATTACTTACTCTTCTATGTTTAATTGGTAAAAGTGGAGTTAATTGTTTCCCACAGACCTAGAAATACGAAGCTTTGATTTTTAAAAACATTTCACAATACATGCAGCTGCCTATGGGGAAGAAATCAACCAATCACCCATTTACACTTGTTTAAATAAATATTTGCCTATCTTTCTATTTTCTAATAGTTTCATCTATCACTAAACTTTGCATAAACTTTGAGTCAAATGCTTGTTGCATGTTATTAAATGCATTTAAAACTGCAAGTTCAAAAGTCTAAGTGTCATTACAAGGTTTGTTTTCTTTAGAATAAAACAGGGGAAACAAATGATAGGAGGAGGATGAAGTAAAACATGAAATTCCATGGAAACTTTGAACACATGCACAGAGAAAGCAAAACTGACAAAAACTTTCAATAGCTTAATTTTTCATACATACATGCTGTTAATAGAAACCTGAGGAACTAGTTCTTTTGCAATACATGCTTCTTGCCCCCCACCTCCAAAAAAAAATTCTCTCCCCAAAAGCCAAAAAAAAAAAACCAAACAGAAAAAACTGCTTTGTCCACCTGAAATAATGTTGCAAATAGTTTTAAGTCATATGCTGATTTTGCAGACCTTCAGTAGAGTTAGAAATGTATTCTCCATCATTTGCAAATCTGTCAGTGAGCCTCAGACTCTGGGACATGGAGCACGATGTAGTGTTACATTACCAGGTGTGTCCTGAAACAGCCATGGAGAGGACTCTGCCCAGAGAACAGACGCAGACAAAGTGGAAAAAAAAAAAATCCTGAATCTGTGGGACCTCTAGACTGAAGGATCTGCTACCTCAGAATCACATAACTGTAGGGGTTGGAAGGGACCTCAAGAGACCATTGGGTCCTACCCCCCTGC